>OZ014476.1:4630485-5275985 GCA_963965965.1 Trididemnum nubilum
TTAATTTTAGCCCTTGTACTTTAGCAATGCCATGGTTAGAACTGAGCAGCCAAAGCCAAACCGTGTATAATTTTGTTAGCATTACATGAATTAGCATTAAATTGCAATCGTAAATGACCTACGTAAATCTACTACGCAGACGAATCTTGATTGTAGACGAGTAGATGAGTAATTGAAGCTGTAATTTCATTGTAGACAATCAGGTGAGTAGTTGAAGCTGTAATTTCATTGCACTGAAACGCCAAATGTTGAACCAAAACGTAAACTTTCTGGAAAAAATAAAACAAAACATATTGACGACCAGACGACCAAAATATTGTTGCTTGATATGAAAACTCTCTGCATATCTTTTGATGCTAGCGATTTGTTCAAAAATAGACAACGGTACTTCAAACACAAGTAGAGTATGTAGCTAAAGTTTTATCGAACTGTACAACTATGATTGAACTGAAAGAGAGGTTTTAGCTTTAACTACTGCATAGAGGCTTTAGCTTTAACTACTGCACAAAATTCATGGTATGCAAGAGCATAGTTTTTACTTATTGTAAAACATGTAAAATGCATAGAAGTAGCTTTGCAGAAGGTCACACTTTTGAAACTGCATTTTTTCAGCACAACTGTCATTGGACATAAATATTTTAGGGTCAGATTCCCAGAACATTTTGTTATCTATGATTTTCTTCAGAAATAAAAATCCTTTAAAACAAATAACTTTGAAAGTGCTTGAAGAATAGTAAAACACTTTACTGCAACTGAGAATATATTCAAAAGTCATTGTTTGAATTGCCTTAACCTTTAACTAGACGTTTATCCAACTCTTAATGTCTGTCTGATGGAAGTTCTTCTCTTGCAAGTTTTATGTACAACAATGTTCAGTACAAGAATAAAGGATGTAGAACATTGTCAAGGGTGATACAAGGCATATAAATTTCTTTGGAGAAAGCATAATAAAGATATTTGAGCAAGATTCAATGCCCATAGTCATATCGGTATTTTAAAATTTTTCATTGAATTTTGTACATGGTGAACAAACAAGGAGACTGCTGTAGTCGCACATAACTGTAAAGTAATCACACGAACATGCATCATCTGAAAGTAGCAAACATGTTTACAATGAAAACAACTCTTATCCGTATTTCCTAACTTATTGGAAATTTATAGAACAAATAATTTTAAGTGAAACTACATAATGTGTTTTGCTCATGTTTAATTTAAATCCAGCTAAGCTGTAAACCCACTTTTAATATCACCGATACCACTATCACTCAAATGAAATGCATATATGTAGCAAATTTTACTGCTTTTCTGCATTGGATAAGCTTACTAAAGGATCAGTAGAAGTTTCTCTAGTGACATGTATGATCTACTACATAAGCACACAGATGAAAGAACTTGAGTCTAAAAAAGATGCAGGGTCATAAGGTGCAAAATAAAGACTACAAATGTTTGCAACACTAGCCTTTGCAGATAAAATATAACTCACATTTCCCAGATAACAAATTTCCCTTAAAATTTATGGCCATTAGCCCATTAATCATAATAACAACTAAGCAAATGACAAATGCAGCAGCAAAATATCTTTGGGCGCCAGTTTGTTCAGCAATTAACACCTGAGTTTTTCAGGTGGATAATAATGCAACCAAAAATTTTCTTAGCAAAGTTTGTCCTAATGACTCGCACTCTTTTGTCCTGTTTTAGACAGACAATATCGTACATACACCAAAAAAATAAATGCGAACATCATGCAGTACAACACCCACTTAATGTACACTGGATAGTTCCCGTACCATGCACATTTCAATCAGTTACATAAAATTTACCTGTTGAAGAGCAAAATTCGTCTTGAGCACTGGAGATGAAGCAGCGCAATGCTAGAGCACCAAATTGGGTTCGACAGAGCATAATTGTGAGGGAAGAATTAGTTTGGTTGATATAGGAAGTAGTATCAACAAATGCCATTTCATTTGTTTCAGGCACATACTCATGCACCCACATCATAAAAGGTGTCACAATACCACACACATGAAATAGTTGCAACCACTTTTTGTGCATACTCTTCTATTGCCTGAAACAGCTCATCACCAGAATAATTGTCAAACGTTTCCTTTTTCCAAAGCTGCTATTTGTAGTATTTGGAATTCAACTTGGGTGTGGTGTGATTATTTGCAATGTCAGTGATATCTTCACTGACCATATCAGTCTATAGTCAGCAGTAAGCTTGCTCAGCAGAAATACCAGTGTCGAAAAAGCGGAAAACTGATTTACCCTCTTTACATGTGTACTTTTAACCGCGTCGACCCGCTATTTTCAACCCGCTAAAAGTTGACGTTTTGTACGTCGCTACGGTTGAGTGCTCAAGCGGGCTTGTTTGTGGGTTGAAGTCAACCCGCTTGCAGTAGGTAGGTTAACACGGTTCGAAGCGCGTAAACGTGAAGAAGACAATCGATAAGAGAGGAGCTAGTATTTGCTGGTAGGTTAAAGGCCTAAACACATGTAGAAAGTTAAGTTAGAGCCTATAAATTGCAGATTTGGCTTGATAGTTGTTACCGGTAGGTTGTAGGTATGGGTACTAGGCCTATGCTACTGGCTATAGCTATAGGGTACGGTAAACAGGCCTAGGCCTACTCACCCTGCCAACTTAGTAGGCTGGTAACGGTAAGAGGTTAGCGTACCCACTAGTCATCAATCAAGTGTCTGGCTTGGTGGTCTACGGGCATGCTTATGTCTTGCATGTTAGACGTTGCAGGTTCGATTCTTCATTGCACTGCACTTTTTTTAATGAGCGAAGAGTTGATTCTTGTCTTGGTATAGGGTAGTACTTTGTCTACCCTCCTATGGTAGGGCTAGGTGATAGATAAGTGAATCAGTTGCACGTATTCACACGTCTGTAAATGAAGCCACACAAGTAGAGTGAGAGGCAATTGTGGGCGCTTTAGTCACTGCCTTATCATTTGCTACCATGGTGCTTTATTTGGATTGTGGAGGTGCAAACTGAAGACATTTTCCAGTATCTTCAGATCTTATGGATGCAGGTCTGAGGTGCAACTACCTTTTGTACTACACACTATCTGCTACCGTACATTGAGTTCCAAAGTTGCTTCAGAGTTCAGACTTTACTATCCTATAGAGTTACCTTTTTTCCATCCATATACTTCTTCTCTTTTGGTTCATGCACTTTGTTAAGGTTAAAATAAGGAACAATTTATTTCTTGCCTTAAATTTATTGGAAAAAAATGTTATAATAATTACAGCTTGTATAAACAATTTGCAAATTGCAAGAAACAAATTCTTGTATACAATCATCATGTCAAATCTGAAAAAGTTACAATGAACACAACTACCGGTAGCCTACCACTGTACCAGACTACTAGCCAGCTTGAAGCAGTCCAGTTCAGCTGCTAGTAACTCACCAGCCATTATCTGGCCTAAATGTTCCATGCGTTCTTACGATGAGCGCAATGTTTGCAATCATTAACACATGGGGTAAATTGGAACCCCTAAACCTAACCCTAAATAGGCTAAAGGTGAATGCAGAAACACAGTTCTGTGGCGTTTACATGCAGCATACCAGAGTGTCCTGCAGTTCGATTCAAGCCCGGACCAAGCAGTCGTACAGACACCCCAACACGAGACGATCACAGCTCCTCAAATCATAGTAAAGAAAGCATTTCCTGCTTTCTTTATTTCATTCATTCTTTCTTTGTTCCTAAATAGGCTAGGTATCATATTGTAGCCCACTAAAAGCCTTTACGGTGATATTTTATGACACCCCAATCAGCAATACATTAGCCTACTCATACTGCTACTGTGCTAAGTCTGCTGTGATAGGATATCAAAAGCCTACAAGTAGCGTATTAGATCTGAGATAAAAAAATGCAAACAAGGTAAAATCAGTTTCAAAAGTCCTGGCTACCTATCAGTAAATAGACATAATTAAATAGCCCGAGCCTGCTTAAAAAAAAATCGTAACTGTATAAGTTGACACCGAGCAGTGAAGGCTATAAATTTACAGCAACATAAACATAGGCCTATTAATTAGTCTTATCTACGAACTCTACTCTAATCTATCAATCTATTATGGTGCTACTTGATCACCATTACCAGATTACCCAGTTACCTACCGGTACGGCAGTACCTCATATGCTAAATGCTGACTTCTATAGCCTAATTAGGGACAAAGTTAACCATAGATCCTCCATAACATTAACAACTAATCATAATTGTTACGGAGGATCTGTGGTCTAACTAGCCTACCTACACCTACTAAGAGGTACCAGTGCATCATAATGCGCCTCAAGATTCAGAGATTTCAACCCACTTCAAAAATTGTTCAAGTAAACACAAACGCAAGCGTGTAGAGTGGGGAATCCCCAATTTAAGTCAACGCGCGTTGACTCGACCCTCTTACTTTTTGCCATGTAAAGAGGCTTATTGTCTGGTCCTTTTGGTCAGCCGAAGTTGCTAAAGAGATTGAGCACTCAGTAGAGAGTGATTATGAGCATTGCTGATGACCAAACCGCTTGAATAATCAATAATCATACACCAGTCTATTATTTCTTCTGTTATGAGATGTTGCCAGCTTTATCTTAAACTCCAGTTTCGCTGGGCATATGAAACAAAACAAGAATATAATTATTGTCGCTTGTGCAAGAACCAGACTCGCTGCTTGTGTTAGCCAAATTACCACACCCTTTTTTGTTTTGGTCAGCAGGTCTTTAGTGGTTCTTGGTTGTTGCATCAAGTGGACTGCTTGGCCCCCCAAAAAACTGGTGTTAACTAAAGTATCTTTTCCAAAACACACAGCAAAAAAGGTTCAACTCGAACTTTAACCAGCTTCCTTTGCTCTCTCTAGCAGCTGAGCTACTTTGCTGGCATCTGAAACAATGATATCAGAAATGATATAGGCTACTGTAAGCCTATTACTAGTAGTGGTTGCCTACCTTGGACATTACTCTTATGGTTGTTTATTCTTGTGATGCCTGTGTTTGGCTGCAAGCAAACTTTTTTAACCAACTCAGCTATTTTGCAATGATTCTTTTTGCTATAGACCTATTAGCTTGTTGGTATTGTTTGTTTTAGGCTATGTTTTAATTAAGCTACAAGCAAACTTTATTTTTTACGGGTAGCAGTAACTAACTTGGCTGCTTTATTATGATTCTTTTTGCTATATTACTACCAGCAATAACATCTCACTTGTTGCCTACAATATTCCTCAAAACCTTTATACTTAAACCTGCACCTGCATCGACAGTTCAAGTTATCTTATCTTTGCCTGTGGATATCACAATAAAAGGCCTAACAATCCCATATGAGGCTCATACGTGCCACACTACCATTATACTAGGCATTAGGGTGGATCGAAAATGCAAAAAAAAAAATTTTTTTTTGAATTTTAGTTAGCTAGATATGGCAAAAGTTGCCAATATATCACCAAAACGCAATGTAAAAATTTGAAGAGTTTTGAGTGAGGTTTTGATCTCCTCCCATCAAATATAAAATATAGGTGCTCACACATACAAAAATCGCATAGTAATTTTTTTTTTTCGATTTTACTCGCTATACACTTTGAAGCCAAATTTTATTTATCCAACTCTTATGCATTGCTGCCAGGTATGGTTGTTACTGTAAAAGCATGGCAACAGCTAATCAGATTTAAGATAATTAGATTTGGTTTCAGAGCGTATTTAGTAATTTAGAAATGGCAAAACATTCGAATATACCACCACATACAATAAATTATGAGTATTAACTCTATAAAAGTTTTGACTTCACCCTCATTTAGCACAGATAGTGATTTCAAAGTAGCTTGTTGGATGAACCCCTGCTGTGTCCACAGGCAAACACATTCACCACCAGTCAACCAGGTTGCCGAAAAGATTGTAAACTTAAACTTTAGACGAAAAACGCCCATCACTTCGTAAAGTCAGTTTTAAATAAATTGTGTTCTCAAACATGTAAAGACTGCAAGCAACTATAATCGTACAATTGTAGAGTTACAAAATAAAGTGAGTTAAGTCACGTTTAGACTCAAATCTTCAGGCTTGTCCACGGGACATATTTTTCTGTTCTATCCCATCCCATTTCATAGCAGTTCATGCCTTTCCCATCCAATCCCATAAGATTCCCATCAACATACAATTCAACAATAGTTAACAAATTTATGAAAATTTAAATATAATGTGTACTAGATAAAATTACACATACAAAGAGAGATACAAAATGACAAAATTTATTGACTTTGTTAACTTTCAAGTTCAGAAGAGTTCACAATTCATTATCATTCTGGCACTCACATTCCGAGTCACTGTGCTCATTCAGCAAATTTGCAATTTCCTACTCATCAACTGTTTCTGATAGTGATAATTCAGTTAGTTCGGGTACTTTCTTAACCACTGTCCCATGGGTTCCATGGGAAATGCAATGCGTGCTGTCCCATCCATCCCATTCCATGGGACATTTTCCATAGGATTCCCATCGCAATCCCGTTCCCATGGACAAGCCTGCAAATCTTGGCATTAACTGGCGAGAAGCAGTTCATGCATGAAAGAAGTGATCTTGAGATTTTGGTCAACAAACTGTTTTGGATGCCTCAGTAACCACTTTCACGAGCCTTTGCAACAGCCTATGAGTGACAGAAAAATTCTGGAAAAATTATAGTGGGAGTCACATCCATCACAATGAATTGCTGGAGCTCAGTATCCGCCATTGTTTTAAGTAAAGGAGGCTCTGTGATTGGAAGATCTGTCCAGTTAATCAGTTTGAAGTATTTCGCTGCATCAAAATATTACGATTTGCGGAAACTTTTAATCTTCATAGCCAAAATTATATTTTTCGTGTGAGCGAAGTATAAGTTGCGGTGTAAAACTGGATCAATAATATTCTTTTGCTCCTGACTAAGATAACGTGATCTGGCCACTTGTTGGTGAAAGTGTCTAGCACCATCTTTGCAAGATGAGTGTGATTTTATTGTGAACCATATCGGAGCATAAACACGGATGATAAACATGACCAATGCATGTAGTTTTTCGGATGAAATTTTAATGCTGACATATAATCTAAGGATTCTGTTTGCTGTAGTCAGCCATCGAGAATGATTTAAGCATCCAGGGTTTCGTATTGACTGGTCAAAACTGCATTCACCAGCATTGATACCATTACAAATTTTGAGTAAATATTGCTGATCTGTGCTCAGCTTTTTGGGGTCCACGTGCTTTAAAGGAGGTAAGTGGTTGCTGGGTGCATGTCGCAAGCCGTTTTTCAATCGACCTCGAAAACCCTTGTGGGCCTGTAAAAGCTCCATCAAGAGTTTCAAATAAATGTCGTAGAAGTAACTCATTGGCATGAGCAAACAAATGAGCCATTGAAGAGGGTGATTAAACGGCTCTTCTAGTCGCCGAATAACTCCAGCCATTAAACTTGTGTTCACATTCGTTCCATCGCACTCTACAACCTGCATATTACTCGTGTTTACAGGCATACAAGACGACCAGGAGGCCCAGGCTCCCTCAATTCAATTTTTTCCAGCCAATTTAAATGTATAACTCGGGTGAAATTAAGAGTTTTTGTCCTAAAAGTTCTAAAATCGTAACGGTTATGGTGTTACACTACTCGAAGAATTGTCTGTTTGTAAGAAGTGCAAACAATCTTTATTTTATTTTATGGAACCCTGCAGAGCAAGCAAATTTCAATTAAAAGGAAAGCTACTTGTAATATCTGGAATCCTTTTGAAGAACATTAATGCTGTATTAGCTAAATTAGCAATGCTAATGGTTGACTGAGACTAAGTTACAGTAGGCTACTCAAAAATGCATTTTTACCATAGTGGTAAAATCGTTTATTATAACGTCATAACGGTTTTACCATTGTGTTTGTTAAAACACAGTTCGTTTATTATAATATCATAAAGGTTTATACGGAAGTCACACAGTGCTTATGCTCTCTTCTAAAATTTGTTAGCGACTTTCTCAAACCCTTTATCAATAAAACTAAAACTTTGCAGGGGGCGATCAAAAAAAATTGTTCAAAAGAAAAAATATTTTGCATGTTTGTTATTATGCCTATTACACACCTTTTTTCATACTAGCTTTAAAAAATAAATTTTTTTGACATTTCGATCCACCCTACTAGGCATGCGCTGCTTGTGATGTAATTTTGATCAAACAATCAAATGGCCGGAAACAAGGTATCTGTGTGAGATGTACTGTCTTTTCAAAATATGCAGCTTGGTTACCTACTTCAGTGAAGATATTTTCAGCATTGCTCCAATATCAATCAAATCGTTGACAATATTAGTGATTTGACCCATGGTGAAATTGGTAAGTTACTCATCCATCATTTCAACACCACCCATGAACTTGTTGTACTGACATACAACTGTTGAGCAATCAACAGCAACTTTTCTTTCATTTTCTTTCAAATTGCAATGCACTTGATCAACAGGATTGGTTCCAAGGAAACTCAAGACGATATGCACTGCTCTGTTAACCATCCATTGGGTGAAGTAAACATCATTGCTACTGAGGCAAACCATCTCTTTTCATTGCTTTGTCATCTGGCAGTTTTGCTTTATTCGAAAGATTTTTTCTGTTGATACAAACTGTTCCAGCATTAAAAACACGATTTTGGAGAAGATAAATTGTAACTGTGGCGAATTAGAAAAGTTATCAATAAAATATGGCACTATAGATTTTTTGAGCTTTTTCGTTGGTGTGAGAACCACACCTTTTCCTAATCCGTTTTCAATATGGTCAGATTTCTTTCCAGTGTACAAATCAAATTTAAATAAATAATAAGTTTTTTAATTGCAGCGGCACCACAGCTTGAATCCCTTTTAAACAGGTTTTCCTTTCACATACTGCTTCAAGATATTGTGCCCTTTAAATTAATCATGTACTCATTGATTGACTATTCAGCAGTAGCTGTCATTCCAGTAATGAAACTTACATTGAAATGATTGAGCACAGGCCTCACTTTGAATGCCTGGTCTTGTTTTGGATCACCTCTTGGCTTCATTTGCTCATTATTGTTGAAGTGAAGAAAAGTACGCTTTTCTTTAAATCTTTTGAGTAGGATAATAGTAGATATATATAGAACAGCAAGAGAAGGCTCACTTGATCAATAATCACAGATGGATTGAACTAGTGATATCCCATTACAATCTGCATTCCAAAAAATGCTTTCATTTCTTCATTGTAGTAGAAAAACCATGATCATATTGGTGAGTGTGAAGTTTGGTCTTTGGAATAACAATCTGTCTTTTTTTCTTTCACGAAACACTGAAATTGCCCTCATTGTGATGTTTTTTATTTGCTCTGAATGAAATTCATTGGATTGTTGATACCTCGCAAGATTATGACAAACAAAAATACACTCGACACAATGAAGGAAAACAAATATAAAAACAATAACACAAATTTGGAATTATGTGGATCAGCAAGGAGTGTAAAAGTGTTTTTAATTTTTTCATTTTTATGTAGAAAGCTGGACCTTTTTGTCGTTGGCCATAATTTTACCTGCAGAAAAAATTTTCAAGTTTGAGGTTTGAAATGACCAGATACTGGTAATTGTAGAATGCGAACTTGAGAGAAAGACAGTACTCATGAAAGAGTGACGTACTCGTAACCAGTGGAAGGGTTGGGGTGTTGAAAAATAGAGTAGCGTGTAGGATTGTGTGACTTTGAGCTTTGCAAATTGTGGTGGAATAGCAATGGTTAATAGGATGAAATGTTTTCTTGGATTCGCTGGAAACTAAGAAGTCAGGAATGATGATGTTGTTAGATTTGATGAATATTGTTGTTATGTTGTAAATGGATTAACCTTCGAATTTTTTTCTTGGTTATTCCTTTTTCTTTGCCTGTGTTTTCAGTGATGATGACTTTTATGGTCTTTTAGATAGAATTGAATGCTCAAGGTTAGATGCCAGAATGGCATAAAGTAATACTCGTAAAGGTGCGTCATCATGAAAGATATGTTTGATGAGTATGGAGTAGGTGAACGTGGTTGCAGCACGTGTATAGAGTATATGTTAGAATACCTGGGTGTGCAATAAGGCCAATTCACACTGGCGTTGCGATCACGTCAGATGACACGTTTTCAACAATCCTGACTTGTAAGCGCAACGACCAATTAACACTGAACGATTTTTCGCTATAATGACGGGTTTGCCATGACACTCTGACACAAAAACTCAGCGTTGAGCGACCGTGCGACAGAGTAGATATGAGTTCTATTTTGTCGTTTGTCGTGAGAGCGTTGTTTCTGCAAAATAAAAATCAGAACTTTTTTTGTTAGACGAATCATATAGATTTATTCAGTTTATTGCTCTATTGCTCAAAAACTCTTACAATGCTCAAAAATTTAGCTGAAAAACATTTTGGAGAAAAAGGTGAAAAGTTAACAAAAAAATTGATTAAAACGTAGGCAGGAGTACCCAAGAAACAGTTGCGTGCCATGTTCAATGACATGCCAAGGAAAATGCTGGCTGTAATCTAGCGCGAAATGCACATTTTGAATATGGTGCTTTCTGTCATTTTTTAATAAAAAAAAAAATTCATGCAGTCAGCTTAAAATTTTCTGCTTTGTCACAAATATTCAATTAATGTTTAATAGGACAACTGACTTTCTCGTCGCGTGTTTTTTTGTTTTAGTTTTTCATAATATGCTAAGAAAAGTATAAACTTAATATGTCGTAATTTTTTTCAATATTCACGTAACAAAAGCACCAATCTTTCAAAGCAAAACTTAAAAACTTACTCTTGCAAAAATATGATCAAGAAACATAAAGTTATATATTTTTATTGCTAAATATAACCATTAAAGTTTTTATTTATTTATTTTTTACCAATGTAAGGTTCCTGCTCCCCTTCTCCCTCTTTCTTCCCTTCTTCTCTTTGCTGCTATTGTTTGTTTGGTTGTTTGTTACCGCGTTCTCAAAAAAAAAAAAGAAAAGATTAGATATTACTGAACAAAAAATAAAGTTTTAATAACAATAGGAGGCTGCAGACACGAAGACAAAACCAGTCTCCCTTTGCAGTTTCCTTGTGCCTGTTTTGTTATAATTTTTATCTTGCATTGATTTATGCTGAATGTGTTAAATTTATTTTCATTTTGCATTACTTTGTGCTGTTGATCTATAACAATTTACGAAGTAAATTCAGTGTTGTTCAGTTCAACTTTTGAAAGCAAATAAATCCCGAAAACTAAGATTTTCAGAAAAAAACCCAAAACCCTGGTTTAGAAGACCATACCCGAACCAGACACCCTATTCAAAACAAGCAGTCTTAACTAGGAAGAGATTTTTAAACGTTTTGAAACTTTTAATCAGAATTTGATTTGAAATTTCAACCACAGCGAGTTTAGACTTCTACATCCTTGATGTTTATTGTTAGACCACTTACCACCTGCAAAAAAAGAACAAGCTTAGAGCCATCATCACAGTCTCGCACCTTCGCAAAACAGTGTTTGGCGTTTCCTATAGCAACTGACGTATCGCGCTTGGTGTGGATTGCAAGCAAAAAGCTAGTCGCGTCATGCTGGCATTTCAAAATCGCAAAGCGCTGAGCAAACACGTCATGTGATGCAATCACGATGCCAGTGTGAATGGGCCTATAGGGCAATGACTAAAAAGTTTTTTTTAGAATTTTGAATTGCCTGCAACAGCATGGAATGAGTTTTTTATGTATGAAAGATTTTTAAATAATTTCTAAAAATTTTACAAAAAGGTCCCTTGCCAACCCAGTTTTCTGAGTCTACTTACCCCAAATTCAAGTATTCTCGTTTATAGCGCAGGGCAGCCAAAATTTGCATGCTTAAAAACAGGCAGATGGGCCAAAATAATTACACCCTGTTTGAAAAAAATTTGAAGAGAATCGGACAATGAGATCAGAAGTAATGAGCAATAAGTGCTAAATTCGTGAATTGCTGCCTCTAGCGGCAGAAATGCAAGAAGTCCTATTGTTAGCTTATTGCTGTAAAGCTGATGTCAATTCCTACATTATCAATGGTGAAAAAGCAATTAAAGCAAGCATTTCAGCTTTGCCATTTAAAAGCAATATACACGATTTTTTTGTGTTTAGGTTGACATAGTTTCAACTTGCATTGGTCTGTAATAATTCGAATTCCAATTACAAGTTGTAAAACTCTTAATATTGAACCATTGTTGATTATGTCATTGCAATCTTCTTCACAAAAGTAAAATCGTCATTTTTCAAATTTGTACCAAAAGGTACTTCAAGTACAGTCGTGTTCATATTAATTGACTCAAACGTCAAAAAGCACACAATTTCAGTTTTCACTTTTTGTTTTCCGTTATGCATTGCAATATCACGTGTTAATAAGTTGTGTGGCCATCTTTACTCTTCAGTAACTCTTTCACAAGCTTTGGCATGAATTGAACAAGCGTTTGGGAATTTTCTTGAATTTGAGGGTCTCTATACCATAGTTGAATGATGGCCTCTACAAGCTTGGTTTTGTAGTGCAGTCGAGTTTTTGCAAACGAGATTTCAAAATTGACCAAAGGTTTTCGATTGGGCTGAGGTCGGGCGAATTGCCTTGCCAGTCTAAAACCGTTATATAAGCCTGACGAAAAACTCTCTTCACTTGCTTCGATGTATGGCATGGTGCAAGGTCATGTTGTTGGAATATCCCCCCACATTCAAGAAAAACTCTTTGCATTTCTTGAATGATTGTTTGCTGGATTAATTCCGTGTAGCGAGCTGAGCTCATCATTCCTTCGAGTTCATCATCCTGTTAATAACAAAGCCAACTTTTTCATTAACTTGTTAATTCGTTAAATTTTTTTTATGTTAACGGACTAAATTAACTTTCGTTAAGTTTTGTAAGTTTCCATTAATGTTTTCATCGTTAATTTCTTGCACCATTCATTCATTGTACCGGTACAAACCAGTTTGCACTGGTAATACTTGTTGCAAATTAGCAAGAGTTTTATAGAAGAAAGTGAAGGAGAGCTTTCTAGTGGCAAATAATAAGCTGCAGCCTCCTAGGTCTATTAATTATCGCTGTTCACAATTTTCAAAGATTTTCCAATCGCAGCATCATTAGTGCATTTGAACTTATTTTTTTCTTGAAATTAGATAAGACTGTAAAATGTAACTTTCAAAACACAAAAAGACCACCATAGCAATAAATTTTGCTATACAATCAGCTTAACAGTGTCATTACGTGTTTTAGAAGCGAGTGAATAAAAAGAAATGTAAATTACACTCAAAATGGTAACGAATTAACAGACTTCATGAACTTTTGTTAATTAAAGCTGAAAATAACAAATTAACGTTAATGGAGGTATGAAGTTTGCTAACGGACTAGTGGTTAACGAAGCTAACGTTTTGCATTGAGTTGCCCACCTATGCTTGTACTCTAAAAATAAAAATGTTATAGACAAAATACAGTGATTTCATAACCCACTAGATGGGAGCTTGCTGAGGAGCAATCCCTTGGAACGACCGACACAAATATCCACAGATTTCAAAGAAACTAGCGCCCTAGCTTAAGCCGTTCAAAAAATTGACTTTGGGAGGTCCATTTAAAAAGTTTTCGATGAGATGGTACCCCCAAACTAGTCCAAAATATTTGTTTCTTAAACATCTACTAATATCAAAAAACTAGCACCCTATCTCGAACCATTAAAAGAATTGATCTTGGGGAGGGGTTTCCTGGGGGATGGTAACCCAATATTATGTCAAAATATTTGTCTTTTAAATTTTAACCAATATTAAAAAAAAAATAGTGCCATTGCTTAAACCGTTTAAAAAAGTGATTTTTGGGAATCCATTAGGGAAGAGGTATCCTGGGGGAGGTGGTATCCCTCGTACATGTCAACAAACTTGCTTGTTAAATATCTACTGATATCAAACAAAACTGGCGACCTAGCTTGAGTTGTTGAAAAAAGCTGATGTTTGGTGGCCCATTTTGGGGGTTCACAGAAGAGTGGCCCCAAAAAATCTCAGGACACTAGATTGCGTTTGCAGCTCAACAACTTCACACAAAAATTGAATTTCGATGTTTTGTGATTTAGTAGGAGAAAAAGAGCATACAAGATTTAGGAAGAAAAGAGCAGAAAAATTCTCATCGCGGCTAAAAGTGTGTTATGTGTTAGTAGGGATGAAAGGGTATCTTAAGACATATAACCATGTGAAGCAATTTTTACATAATGAACTTAAAGCCGTTTTTGAATGAGATCGCTTTTTACTCTTAAACTCTCGGGGTGGTTTTCGGGTCCTAAAATCAAAGTCACGTGACATTTGTCACAAAATTTGGTATAAACGTACCAAATCAATAATCTCAAACTGCGGTCAAAATTTCATGTAGCTAGACCTAATCGTTCTCAAGTTGTAAGCCAAAGTCTAAGACTTCGCACTCATTATTTTGAAAATGGCTGAGTAAAAACATAGGAACACGCAATGCGAGCGTCAGTCTTTTCAAATATGGCATCATTCTGCTACACAATACAAATGCACATGTTTATTGATGCCTGAAGGCGGTATACGCACTTAACAGTTCACCATACAATGAAAAGATTTTACATAGATACATACTGATGATGTTGAAGGTCCCAGTGCGGCATTTGCAGATGTAGATTGCATAAGCAATCCACTGGATGGTGGAGTTGCAGTGGCAGATGAGAGAGCATCTGGAGCAGCCACAGAAACAGCATTCCTTACTGCTGATGTTGCTTCTTCAAGTGGTTTTTGAAGCATCGATTTTAGTAGTTCATTCAACATTCCAAGTGGAGTAAAAGTAATTGGAAAGTGTAACCAGGTGAAAGTTTTGTTACTTGAACGCAAAAATAAAGCACTAGAGAAATAAAGTACAAAGTACAGACAACAAAAGTGCTTGCGTAAAAACAAAAAGTTGTCGTTTTAAAAGTACTCAAGTACAAGTATTTTAGAAAGTAATGAAGCCCAATAAACAAACTATTCAATTGTAAACTGTAGTGTATGACAACTAGTCAACAACCTTCACATCACTGCCACATAATGCTTGGCCTTCCTAGCCCCCTACTCTCTCAAGAAGCCATGAATTACTAATTGATGCAAGTTCTTGTTATTATATTCAAATCAAAAAGAACAATAGCCAAACTTTGCGATTTGAAACTCATGTCACACAGAATTTACTTGGAATCATTTTATAAAGTCTTTGCTAACTTAACCTAATTAAACAAGTGCCGATAGAAAACTCAACTGTTCTGATGAATTTGTACTTCAAATTTAAAGCTACATTACTTTCTACTTTTCTGAATCAAAATGCTATTTAAATAGCGATACTTCTCGCTAAAAGTAAGTAAGTGAAAGTAGAAGCATCAAAAATATAATCACTTTGAAAGTGCTCTTTACCTACAAATTCTACTTTTCGTTACTTTACACTGAACATTTTCAGCAATACCTGTGCTAAATTACTGTCAGGGGCTGGTAAATCAAAAGAGGATTGTTGGTCAAATCCAAGAAACAATTTAAAATTCAAGAAACAACAGTTTGCTAATAGGCCAGTAGGCGTACTGTAATGTCCATTCTGTCCCAAACCTCAACTCAAAATCTATTGTGAGGTCTAATTCGGCCTCAACTCATAATCTTTAGAATTCTGTCTGCACCTAAACTTATGTATATGCAACTATTTGGAGATTTTGTTTGGGTGGCACAGCATTTGGCACATTACCGATACTCGCTACTGTTCTAAGTAATTGTTCTCTGGACTGGTAGGTTATGTTCCTACCTTATCTACGAACACACTGCATAAAATTCAAGAAACAACAGTTTGCTGATTGGCCAGTAGGCGTACTGTAATGTCCATTCTGTCCCAAACCTCAACTCAGAATCTATGATGAGGTCTAGTACGGCCTCAACTCAAAATCCTTGGAATTCTGTCTGCACCTAAACTTATGTATATGCAACTATCTGGAGATTTTGTCTGGGACTAAATTGCATGAGTTAATGCACAGCTTTTAGCACATTACCGGTACTTGCTACTGTTCTTAGTAATTGTTCTCTGGCACTCTGCGTAAAATTCAAGAAACAAAAGTTTGCTAATTACTACCAATTCAAGATAAGCTGTCACTTCTCAAAAGTTGCATTGGAAACATGGAGCGCATCAAAAAGCAGCCCTGAGCATTCTGTCACGCTCCACTAAAATATCTTTACAAAAGTGTCTGCAGCTCATTTTTGTCACGCTTTATTTTTTGCGCAGTTTTTTTGGACTATTTTATTTTTGCAATGGTTTGTTTCGTGCGCAATTGTTTTTTTTGAACTATTTATTTTTGCAACGGTTTATTTTGTGCGCAGTTTCTTTTGACTAGTTATTTTTGCGACGGTTTATTGTGCGGCAGTTTTTTTGGCTTTGATTATTTAATAAACAGTGACTATATAATGAATAGTGCCTGTTTATTATTAAAGAGTGACTATTTAATATATAGTGACTATTAAATAAATAGTGACTATTTATTCATAAAGATGCAAGAAAAAGTATCGCATATGTAGGGATGCACTTGGTGCCCCATAAAATGGATATCGGTTTTCATATTTTGTGCATTTAAAAATCTGGTTATTTTCTACTTGGCAATTTTGTTTTTGATAAATGAAAGTAAATGATATCCCTCTAAAATAAGCCCTGGTGCTCTTTTTCGAAAGAAAATTAAATTAAGAATCTGTTTTGTTTTCGGGGAAACACGGTACCACTCGAATTCTTGATGCAGTGATCTGATTTTTTCACAGAAACATTTTTATGGGAAACCTAACACAATTGAATTTTGAAGTCCATGTTTGGAAAAAGTGAAATTAAAGTATACAGTCATGCACACTTGCCATAACTTTCATCGGCAGCAACTTAATATTATGAGTAACTTAGTTAGAATTTGTTAAATACATACTTAATGTATGGTGGCCCAAAAACACTTGATTCAAAATTTCTTTTTCATATAGGTGATTATTTGACACCAGTTTCTTGTTCAAGCAGTTAATGAGATATCGTACTTTTGCGGTTTGGGTGAAAATAACTAAATTTAGAGGGTTCTAAACTAAATTTAGGTGATTATTTGAATCACGTTTCTAGTTCAAGCAGTTAATGAGATATTGTACTTTTGTAGTTTGGGTGAAAATAACTAAATTTAGAGGGTTCAGCCACTTTTTGAAAAGCACTTCAAATTTATACGAGTCAGTTACGCACCCAGAACTTGTGAAAAACGTATAAATACAGGTTCCGACAATTCGTCAGCAACAATGTAGAATGCTAATAAAGATGTTCAACTGCCTACTTTGGAAATGTTAATCACTCATCACAAAACCAGTCCATGTGAATGAGTAACAACTCAATTATAAGAAGTACGTTACTTCAGCTGATACTGTATTTATATTTTGTTTATAACTCTCTGCACGCTTGTGGTGATCTTCGTTTTTGGCAAGCATAGAACGTACCTACATAGAAATGACAGCATTTTGTTTATGGAAACTGGGAACGTTATTTTGAAAGCCCAGTAAGCGGCTATCAATATGGATAAGTCATGGTTGAGAATCCTGCGATCATGGAACCTTCCACCACTACTGAATATATATATATATATATATATATAGTCTGAGTAAATGATTGAGGGATATGGAGTAGGAGGTTCCTGCAAAAATAATCATGTAAATGATTGATTGATTGATTGGTGCATCTTTATCCTCCTATCACGAAAAAGCGACGGTGCGCTATATTTTGGACGAATCCGCACCCGCTTAGGAGTTGACCATTTTCCAAGCTTTCCTGTTGACGTTTTGACTTCTTCCCACGTAAATTTGAATACAATAATATAAATTTGGAAAAGCTGATCTTGAATGAACCGAGGGGGCATAACACAAACGTAACTCTAGAGCATGGGTTCCCAACCTTTTTTCTTCATTACCCTCTTTTGATGTGACTGACCCTCTATTACCCACAACATAAATGTTTTAAATTAAACTAAATCGAATTGAACCATTTTTATCAGTTCTGATGTTCCAAGGTAACTTTAATGTTTTTTTTATGTGTGAAAATGGAAAAAACGAACATCAGAACATGAAACACAATCAAAAATTTAGTACAACACTGTCATTCTGTCAATGTAATTTTTGCTTTAGTGTTTTGTCAACAATCGATGCAATGTTAGGTTTGATTTTTGAAACTGCACATCGAAGATCTGACTCCACATCCAACAGCTTGTTCCAAGCTTTTGTTTTGATGGTAACATTGTTTGAAAAAGCTGACTTGCAAAGATAAGTTGAAGGGAACGCAGTCAGCAAAGCCAGTGGTTTCGCAGCAACTTTAGGTTTGTATTCTGCATCATTGTCCTAAATTTATCCAGGGTTTCATCATCAAAAAAAGCCTTAGCAGATGAGTCATGAATCAAGTCCAAAAACTCCTCTTGGTTGGCTTGTTCATCTTCTGGCAAATCTTCAGCAGAATAATTGAACGGATTTCGTGTGAACGCCATAACAAGAGTGTTGTGTTCAAAACTGAGAAAATAGTGGCGAAATTCCTCTATCAGCCTGCTAATGTGGTCGACAGTCTATGTATGTAAGGTCTTATGCCTATGTATGTAAGGTATTTTTTAAACAAACCAAAAATTGTTCTTTTGGGGTTTTTACGCGAAAAGTTTTGGTGAATTATTTAAGACGACAACTGAAGTGGAGGGCCCTTGTATGTGGGGCAGGCTGTGCAATTGCACAAGTTGCACATACCTTAAGTTACCACTGTTAGTAACAACACATCTTATTCATTTGTACTTTTGGCTGACGGAATTTCAACCTTAATCATAATGGGACAAACCACACAACTACTTCACATCATTGGTGTGACACAAGTCAAAAGCAGCCAGACATGTTAAACGAATGCAAAAACAGGTGAACAAATGCAAAAAGCGATCTGAAAATTGCGAACGCAGCATTGTCAATTTTTTTTTTCTTTGGTGTTGATAGTTCAGAGTCTGAAGCATATGACTTTTTTGTTGAATCTAAAACAAAACTAGCTGTCAGATGCTTTATTTCCAAAATATGTTACAAGTTAAGATCTGGTGCAAGAGTACAAGTAAAGCTATGAACTAGACCCAATAAAATCAACGTTAGAATAGCAAATGTTTCGATAACATGAGTATAGCTAGCGTCAATATCAGCTGCAAATTACATATTTTTTATAAAGAAAAAGATATTATCTTAGCACCTCCGCTAATGATGATAAACGCAGAAACACAGTCTGAATCATTTGCATGCCTTAACAGTGTGATCTGTTGTTCAACACAAGCAGCCATACTAACATCCTAACACAAGGTAATCGTGGCTTCTCAAATCATAAATGAAATCAAAAAGCAATAAACCAGAGCACCCGCAGAATGTGCCAGCAATAATTGGCCACGTATGGAATTCGAACCCATGCCCGTACCAACCGTTGACCTAAACCCAGCTTCTGAGGTTCTTCTGAGCACCTCTACTAATATAAACAAGGCAACATTCAGTTTACTAATAAATTACCTAATGCAACAATTCGTGCAGGATAAAAGCCACCTGTTGAAGGCCAATGGGCATGTACTAGTAGTATTCTTTTATTGTCAAGCAAAACCAAATACACAAATTGCTAATTCAGCAAACATTAGACGACACAATTGAGCACAAGAAGAAGAAGCGAAAGACCAAAATAAGAACGTTGCTTAATCAAGTGACTTGATCGCCGAGTCTGCTCCTGCTCTTGGAAATAGTACAAAACTCGGCTGTAGGATTTCGACACTGAAAGGAAGGTTTTGTTCTGATTTAAATAATTACAAAAAAAAAAGATAAAAAAAAGAAAAGGGAAAAAAAAAAAGAATAAGACACACAGAAACAAACAGATTGGCATTCATTTCTATATACACACAAGTAAAAAAATGATTACGCTTAAAAACACAAACGGGATTTCAAAAAGTAGAGTTTTAGTATCTTTGATGATGTTTTGTCACTGGAAGTTAAAACTTTATCTCTTATATGTCTGGGTAAACTATTCCAAATTTTTACACCAGAAATTTTAAGTGATTGATTAGTTTTAACCAGCGATGTTCTTTGCACATAAAAACTTTTGGATGAAACACTTTGGGTCGAGTACGTATGGATAGAGGACAAAGTTCTAAAAATCGTTGATTGATTGCTACAAAATACAGGTAATTTATTTAAATTGACTTTTGCCATAAATTTGGCAACTTTTAATTTGTAAATTTCATCGATATTTAGAACATGCAGTTGTTCATATAATGGTTTTAGGGTCGGATGCACCAACTTTGGTTAACTTAACCGCCGGTTAGCGTTAACCACCGGTTAGGTAACCGCGAGTTAACTTAACCACAAATCCATATGCACCAACAGAATTTCGTGTCCGGTTAGGTAACCCAAAGTTAACCAAGCAAACTGCGGTTAACCACTGGTCAACTATTGTGACTCAGCAAAAACATCATTTTCCGGCAAGTTCAAACTAATTCTTTGATTGAAAAAGAGTGGAATGAAGCAAAAATTGCAATGATTGGCTATTAGAATACAATTTTTTAGATCGAAACATCGTTTGGGGAAGATTAGCGAACTCTTTGCAGCGTTTCTTCTCAAGAAAAGATCAGAAGGTCTGATTTGCACTTTAGGCCTAGTACTGACAGGTGCTAAACAGAACCAACCGTTAACATAAAAAATCAGTGAAAATAAAAAGGATTCGACTTAGCAGTATTCCCTCTCAGGTTTTGGCTGAAACATTTTGCATGCTGTTAAGGTTCTAATGAGAGAGCAATGGGCTTGAGAGAGCTAGAAGCAAATTTTTAGCAGAAATCACTGAAGGAAGAAGCATAAGTCTACTAGTAGGCCTACAACATCAAATCTAATATTTTTATAGGCCTACTCGTTGTATTACGCCAAAGAGTGGAACGAGTTTGCGGGGCCTATCTCCACGTCATTACGTCTGCAGGCAAAACAGCTTCTTTCGAAGAAGTGTTGGGTTGGTGGCAAGCTGTTAGAATCACAGTGTCTGATTTGACCGGCCCGAGATTTGAACCGGAGGTGTCCAGAGACGAACACGTTACCGCTCGACCAACTTTTAACGTATGAATTAGGTCTTTATACCAGATGATAGCTATAAGCATGGATCTGTTACTTCATCTAATATGCTTCAATTTTATTAATTTACAAAATAGTGTGTGTTTTCGATTGTCGCCAGAACCCTGGTGTCACGCACTACTATCCATTTACCAGTAATGCCAGCGATAGTCATCAATTCAATAGTTCTATACTAACAGATCAGTTAGTTATTACGCTAGATCTTTATCTACACATAGTAGAAAAGAAGAACAAGCATATGTAATTACATGCTTTGTTAATAAGTATGCATTTTTTGTTAAATTACAGATTCATTTATGTATGTATGCAAAATTAGAAATGGCCTATCGCAATGTTATTCGTATACTAGCTGATGCGGATATGGCGGAAGAATTAAATTCTGTTCCAAGAGTCATACGAGATCGTTCAAACCCATTTGAAGAATTCGATGATGGAGAGTTCTTTGATCGGTTTCGTTTGAGCAAAGCTTCCGTTCAGTGTCTTTTAGAGATGATAAAAAGCGATTTAGAATACACCTCACTAAGAAACAACTTCATCCCTCCAATTCTCAAACTCCTAACAGCTCTACGTTTTTTTGCTACCGGTAATTTTCAAAGAACAGACGGGGACTTGGTTGGCATAAATCAAGCTACAACGTGTCGAATAATACATAAAATTTCAAAATCTATTGCCAAGCGTAAAAATAGATTTATTTCCTTCCCTGCAAATGACAAAGTAAGAGAAATCAAACGGGATTTCTTTCAGATTGCTGGTTTTCCGAACGTAATCGGATGCATAGATGGCTCTCACGTGCCTATTGTCTCACCAGGTGGTGACCAAGCTGAATTGTACAGAAATCGGAAAGGGTACTTTTCCATTAACGTTCAGGCAGTTTGCGACGCTAAACTGTGCTTTACAAACATTGTCTGTCGTTGGCCTGGATCAACACATGATGCCAGAATTTTCGACAACTGCTCATTGTGCTCAACGTTTGAATGTAATTTGGTGAATGGTCTACTGCTTGGCGATTCCGGATACGCTTGTCGAAAATATTTAATGACACCCTTACTGAGTCCTTCTGGCAGGAAAGAAAGAAATTATAATGTGGCTCACATTGCTACACGCTCCAAAGTTGAACGCATGTTCGGTGTGTGGAAGCAACGTTTTCGTTGCTTAAGAATCCCACTGAGAACGCGACTCGAAAACACTCTAGTCATTATTGTTGCAACTGCTTGTCTACACAATTTTGCAACCCGAAGAGGAGAATTTCTGGAAGACGAGAATAATGCCCAAGAAAGCAATGCAAGCAATGGAGCAGACACAGGTGGAGTTGACATTGCAGGAAATGCTATGCGGCAGTAAATTATTAATCAATTTTTTTAAGAAGTACGCAGTGCAGTATTTCAATGTTGCTTTTGCTTTGTGATTGGCTGTATGTTATTTGACGCAAGAATTACAAAACATAATTTCGTTTCTAAAAGACAAGTAGCATTTTTATGACAGTTTCCAATCAGTTTTTAATCGTAACTAGGGCGATTTTTTGCGACCTAAAAAACTTTGAAATGTGATTGTGTTTTTGCAAAAATGTAACCAAAATGTGACTTTATTTGAAGAACAACACAAAAACCAAAAATACCAACAGTTTGTGCTAAAAAGCAATAAAATAGTCTCAATTCGTGCTTATGTTATGGTACATGCACATATAGTACTCGACATTCGGGCGAAACAGACTGTTGGGGCAAGATAAATTGTGGTGGCAGTAACTAGTTAAAGGCGGTGAATTATCCAGCCAATTCCGGTGGTTTACAATAGCTAAAATTGAACAATAGTTTTTGATATTTTTTGTATTGATGTTGGGGCTGCGGTTGCAGAGATATTCAACAAATACAAAAAGATATCCCCCCCAAAAAGTTTTTGGAAACTCTGAGTTTTGTTCTTCCCGCCAAAACCACAGTTCTCTAAACTTTTAGGCCTAACGTGGTTTTGGCGGAAAGAACAAAACTCAAAGTTACTAAAAATTTTTGGGGGGATATCTTTTTGTATTTGGAGAATATCTTTTCAACCGCAGCCCCAAAATCAAAACAAAAAATATCAAAAATTATACTTCAATTTTAGCTATTGTAAACCACCGGAAATGGCTGGATAATTCACCGCCTTTAATAGTAAATAGTTTAAGCAAGTACTTAAAAATTCAAAATTAAAACATCACAAAAATGCTTATGCATTATTGAAAGATGTAAGGCTTAGTGGGCTTTATATTTAGTACATAAACACTTCGGTGCGTTATGCACATTGTAAATTATTCCAATTGTAGCAATGAAAGATCAAGAAGTAGGGAAATTAGGCAAAAAATAGCACAAAAATACTCTCATCTAAAAATTAAATGTAACCTAAAAACAAAAAAAAAATGTAACATGGTGTAACCTTACAACTTCTTAAATACTGATCCCACAACTGTAAAATTTTGTTTCTACGCTTTTTACATTAACTGGAGCCAGCAAAAAAAGGAATTTTTGCGACCTTAAATCGCCCTAATCATAACATAAGCAATAGACCAAGACAGCATGCACAAACCTGCAAGCAATTGTTTACATTGCAACAAAAAAGCACAAGTAACTACAAAGCATTCACAATTAACCATTATATGAGAGGTTTCAATTACTTTTTAATTAATCATAAAGCAATACAGCAAGACTGCAAGCACAAAGCAATGTTACTGCAGCGCAAGAAAGGCACAAGTAACTAACAATAAAAAACAATCAAATTTAACAATTTTCTTTTTCAGCTTTAGCAAGTTTCAAATCCAAAATTTTCATTTTCATTTTGTGTTCTTCTTTCATGATAGCCATTTGAAAATCATGTTCTTTTTTCCTACAATCTATCTCATTTTGAATCATTTTTAACTTTAATGCTTGAACAGGATCTTCCGAAACTTTTCTCTTCTTTTTAGAAGGTTCCAAATTTTCTTTTTCTTCACAAATGTGGATTTGTGTTATGGGTTGAGTATCAACTACAAGTATGTCCTCTTCATTTCCAACTGCAAAAGAAAAGAATTCCATTTTTTATGGTTTTAAGCCAAGCGTTTACCTGATAAAGTTTGAAGAATGTTTGTTGTTACCTTGCTCTAGATCTTTTTGTAAAAAAATTAAAAAGTTTGGATCAATATCACACAATTCAGGGTGTCTCAAAAGTAAGTATACACTTTCAATTTTGATTTGCTCTTCAGCTCCTTATCATTGGGCATTCATTTCTTCAGAGAGCATAGTGTGGATAAGTAGTAAAATTTAGGTATGGTTTGCATTTTTCATCGACCCACAGAATGGCAAGGAGATTAACCCAACAAATGAGGTGCAACATCGCTGTTTGGCTAGAAGCATATGGACCAACAAGGCAAACTCAGCGCACCTTTAACAGGGAATTTTTAATAAGGAATTTAGTTTTTTCCTCCCAGAGTTCAGAAATAATGCCGTGGTTAAAAACTGTTTCTTTCAGCAAGATAAAGCTCCTGAATTATGCCAAAAAAGCCCCAGAATACTTAAATTAGTTGTTTTTCAATAAATGGATTGCGTGTAGACGTCCTTTGGAATGGGCCGCTCGTTCACCTCACTTTACCACATGCGATTTGTTTGTTTGAGGTTTCCTTAGGAGTAAAGTTTACTCCACCAGCCTCAAAACCTTGAAGAGTTGGAACAAAACATTAGAGTATTATGTGGACTAGTTACACGAGATTTATTGCAAAGTGTCAGGCAAGAATGCATCAAAACGTGGCTGAAATGTCTCAAAATTACCACTTTGAGGTCTAATATCTTGTCAACAAGTAAATTCAACGTGATGTGATGATGGCAATCTGTTTCTAATAGTTTATAGAATATTTTTGTAAACTTGACAAATTTGAATAACCATTAGAGTGTTATTCAAATTTTAAAGGGTATAATTACTTTTAAGACACCCTGTACAATAATTATCTTTATTAAAAAAAAAAATTCATAAGCTGCACTCTGTATTATGTGGATAGATATTGTTTTGTGTTGCCTTAAAAATGCACAATTTCAACAATTAGTGTACATTCAACAACAGGTGATAAAATATGTACACTTTGCGACCAGAAGTCTGAAAGGAGCTTTAGTCTTCAGTTCAGGAAACTTCTGCAGATGTAAGCAATTGGCTAAATTAGGAATTGTGATTAGTAAAGACACTGTGTTGCAATCAAATAGTGCCATATTTTGGTAACAGTTCTTACAGAATGGTGCCTTTCACATATTGCTGACAGCTTTTTTGAAGTTCACAAAGTTCTTTTTAGAATTCTGTTTTGGTAAGGAATTCTTCAGAGATAGTAATGTGTAAAAGAATTACGACTTTACTGTACCCGTATATACGTAAGTTGTTGGTAACAGTCCTGAACTGGATTGACATACTATCAACAGGATTTGTGAAATCCAGGATCTTCATAGGCATGCTTTCATCTGAAACTTGCGGTTCTTCCACCACTGTATCATCATCAAATTTGTTTTCAAGAGGATTAATCTGTGCCGGAATTATTCCTAAATAGTAAAATTCAAGTGTTTACATAATTCGTTAAACACATTACTTTGCAAAACCATACAAAATATTTGGTAAATTGGTCACACCCATTGTACACAATATATGCTGAATTGTACACAGTCGTACAATCAGTTGGTAAGTTTTACTTCAAGGCCAAGGACTTCAAAATGTGTCCTTGAGGCCAAAACGTCCTCGAGGACTCCACCTTTGATATATAAACATAATGTTGTAAAAAAACATACCTTCAACTTGGTCCAATATAGGATCTTGAACATCTTTGTATGCACCACCACCAGTTTGAAAGTGGCTTCTCCTTCGCGAACTACTATGGTCTTTTGCTTTTTTTTTTTAATTTCTCCAGAGTTGTTGCAGTTGCTCAGAATTTCTAGCTTGTAATACGTTGGAGTTGTATAGTTCTGTGACGTCTTTCCAAGCTTGTTTTTTTTTGCATGCCAACAATTGAATCCGTTTTCTTATTTTCAATAATGTTCTTATACTTTTCAAAAATAGATAAAAAAATTTGCTTGTCTGTGTCACTGTAATTAGGTGACCTTTTTTTACAGCTTGAATCATTTACAAGCAATGAGTTAGACATATTATTAATTGTAAAGACTGGCAGTGGTAATTATAGTGAAAAAGTATAAAATAAACTTAACTCAGAAAACTTTATATCCTACTCACTAGATATACCGTATAGTCTGAAACAAAATTTAAAGTGAATGGTACTGGTAAACAACAGCATTAATTGTACAAGTTGATAAATAGCATCCACCTAGCCAAAATACAATTTGATCACCTAACAATATTGCAATCAAAAATTACTGGGTGAGTTTTCTGCTTTTAAGCAACTGTAAAGTAAAGTTCAACTTAACACCAACTCTAGCATTTTCACATTGCAAGAAACCAACTGTAGGTGCCTTAGAAGAAAAGACAATACAGTAGTAGGTTATTTTAACTAATTTGCTATGACATATCACTTGGCTGTAGAGATCTCTGTTATTGCAGGTTGAAACAGCAAACAGGACCCAGTCTTTTCTGTCAGTAAACATGGAAAGGTTATCATACACTGGTCAGCTGGTAGGCTACATATATTGACAGAGAAGGCTGGATTCTACGCACTGGTTCTATACTATCAGGTATCTGATATACGTACCGTACCAATTACCGTACCGGTAGGCCAATACCAGTATCAGTACGTACCGGTACCTGGTATTAATACAGCCCACTATTTCCTCCAAAGTGAAAAATAAGAAAAAATATAAAATTTTGGGGCAACTTATCCAATTTTTGAAAAAAAATCGATTGAAAACTTAAATTTGATAAATTTTAGGCAGAGGCTGCGGTTACGCTAGTCTACCTAAGAATAAGAAAATTGCTAGGTCCTACCCTAGGTCTAACCCCAACTCTAAACCTAACCCAAATTCTAACCCTAAACTAATGTTAATCCTAACCCAAACCCTAACAAAAACTAAAAAAAGTACCAGTAAATGAGCAAATAAGCACTCACTCTCTGCAGGTAACATAACACTCTACGGTAACATAACACTAGCCACTTGCTAGAATATTGAAGGAAAAGCTGTTCCACCTCACTGGTAACTTAGGTACTTCACAGGTGTAGATAGGCTACCTACTGCATAATAAGCCGCTGGCCAGGGAGAGAAACATTAGGCCAGCCACTTTCAGCTTTCTAACTCAATGCTGATTGATCATTCTAACTCAATTTAAAACAATAAAAAAATTTGCAACTTTTTTCTTGTTTCAAATCCAATTATACTAGGCTATGGCTACGACTACAGCAGAAACCAAGCCCTGGAAGATATGCTATATGCTCCTAGGCCTATAGCTGCTACTTTGCGGTGTTCATACATCCATTAGATTGCTCTCTCAAGCATCCATTATCCCAATTACTGCCATAAACCTCTGACTCTGCTAGCACTTAACCAGTGGTTAACCCACCTTACTGCGGCGGTTAAATTTTTGGTTAAAGTTGCGGAGTTAACCATCCGGTTAACGTTGGCGCATAGGAAATTTTTCTTAACCGATGGTTAACCTGTGGGTTAAGTTAACTCTTGGTTAACTAGCGTTGGTGCATTCGACCCTTAATCTAGTTTTTGTACCAAATTTGTTGCATAATGTTTTTATGATACGATTTTGTTTGACTTGTAGTTTATGCTTAATGGTTTTGGAAGAATTTCCCCAGCAGATATTTGCATATTGGAGATGAGAATACACTAAACTATAATACCCTGGCATTAAAGCTTTTTGAGGTATATACTTGCATAATTTTATAGATGGCACCAGAAGCAGCCGATAATTTAGTTTTAATGTGTTTTTTCCAAGTGAGTTTGTCATCAAGAAATACTCCCTAAATACTTTATGCAATTGGCCTGTTTTATTTTACAATCATTTATTTGTGGAAAGATTTTTTGTTTGGTTTTACTTAAGAATAAAAATTTGGTTTTATTTACATTTAGTGACATTTGATTTGAGCCAAGCATTTATTTTTGGTGATTCGATATTCAACAGGGTTTGCAAACAATTTACATTTTTATGGGACAACTTCAAAACACTGTCATCTGCATACAACGTTGTCTTAAAGTTGGAACAATTAGATAAGTCATTGATATAAAGGAAGAAAAGATTTGGGCCTGGTACACTGCCTTGGGGTTCTCCAATGTTTATATCTAAGAGCAATGATGAATAGCTGTTTCCACTTACAAATTGTTTATGGTTTGTGAGATAAGATCTAGTACAATCATTGGCAACTCCTCTTATTCCATATTGATCCAATTTAAATGGTAGTATTTTGTGATTACAAGTGTCAACTGCTTTAGCTAAGTCCAAGAACATAGCGCAAACACTATTATTCAAATCGTTGATAATTAGTTCATTTAGATGAAAAATAGCAAGGGTAGTGGAATGATTTTCTCGAAATCCAAATTGCGTCGGAACAAAAACATTGTACTTTTTCCAAAAATTTAAAAGTCTACGCTTGATTACTGTTTCAAATATTTTGTTAAAGACTGAGAGGATTGATATAGGACGGTAATTTTTCATTTCAGATTTGGAACCCCCTTTCTGCAAAGGTGTAACTCGTGCTATTTAAAGTCCATCTGGATAATGACCACTCTCCAACCATGAATTAAAAATACTAGATAGAAAAGGAGATAGCAAGCGTGCAGCTGCCTTAATAAGTTTTGTAGGTATATCATCATACCCAGGTGCTTTGCTGAGATTTAGGTCTTTTATAATATTCACAATCTCTTCATCATTAGTGGGTTCAAAATAAATGGAATGTGAGACTCGCTTTTTGTAAAAGAACTGCGAATTTGCTTTTATTGAAGATTTATCAATAGATTGGCCATCTTGTGGCCAATGTTGCAAAAATATTTGTTGAGTTTGGAACAAATGCTTGAGGGATTTGTTTTGGGGATTCCATTGACATTCAGTTTAGAAGGTAATAAAGAGGAGTTATGTTTACCTTTTCTTAGAATTTTGTTAATTGTTTTCCATGTTGAGGAATTGTTTTTACTTTTACCTATTTCTTTTTGAAAAAACATCGCTTTTGCAGTTTCTTTTTGATGAGTTAATTTATTTCTGAAAGATTTACAGGTTTTGGGATCGGCATCTCTGCGAGTTTTCTGATACTTACTGAAAAGTTTGTTTTGCTTTTTAATTGGTTTCATAATCTCTTGGGTTATCCAAGTTTTTTTTTGCAAAGTTGAATTGTTTTCTGGATAATTTTGTTTTTGGAAAATGTTTATTAACAATGTCAGGTAAGACATTTGTTAATTTTTCAAAATTAGTTGCTTCTTAACTTTGAAGTTTGGAATTTATGTCTTCAACAAAATTCTTGATTAAATGCGGTTTGATAATCCTAATTAATAACTTGTTTTCATCTTTTCTTTCAGTTTTGAATTTTAAATGAACTATTGTTGGAAAATGGTCAGACAAAGAATGGGTAATTACTGCAGGTGAAATGACGCTATTCATCATCGAATTGTTTACGTAAATGTGATCTAAAATTGATCGTTTACTTGGACTAATTCTAGTTGGTCAGGAAATTAATTGTTTGCAACCCAGACTACTAATTGTATCGGCAAACATTTTAACAGCTGAGTCGGCGGTATAACGATCATAGTCATCATTGAAATCCCCCAAGACCATAAATTTTTTGTTTCCTTTTAATTTAAGAAGATTGTTGTTGAAAATTTTTAAATAATTTGGTTGCAGATGTCTGTAAACTGTACCAACAACAAGATTTGTTTTATCATTTAAATTGACCTCAATCCATGCGTCCTGACAACCTAATAGATTTAAACGCAGATTTGTAATTTCTTGACAATAGAAAAAGTCAACAACATAGATGCTGACTCCACTGGCTTTATTTAGTAGCAGAATTGTAGCTATAAAAAGAATATCCTGGCAGAGCAACCGAATGTATATTTTTGTCATTTGTTCTAGTTTCGCTAATGCATATAATTTCAGGTTTTCAAGAAAATTTGTTTAAAAACTCTTTTAACTTCTCAATGTTTTTCACTCAACTAACCATATTAAGATGGCAAATAGTTATTTCATTCAAAGCCGGAAGCGCGATGGAATCGGCAACCAATTCATCAACCCCAAACTTTAAGCATGAAGTCTTGTCCTAATTGCCTGAAGGGCAATTACCTTAAGATTGGGAAGCGAAATTTACAAAAGGTTAAAACACAAGTATGCACATTACACACTAAATTTCATAATTACAGAACATGCAAATCTTCTTCATATTGTATAGTAATAGAAGATGCTGCGTCATCTTTTTGCACATATATTCTACCATTCATGGTCCATGTATAGGAAAAATTTTTTACTTTAGCTTTTTGTTTAGTCAGCCACAAAAGTCGTTTTCTGGCTTGGGTCAATTTTTCGTTAATAAAAATTTTTTTCTTATGTTTTGTAATGGAAAATCTTTTTCATCAATGCTTTCTACTAAAGCACGCTTACTGTAAATCTCGTTTTGTACATTTCGACTTATAAATCGTGAAATGATCCCAGGAGGGTCACCTTATCGTGGAGTTTTTTCACTTTGGCACCAACGAGATTGCCAATTCTTACCACCAGATCTACCACATCTTCGCCTTCTGTTACCGGAACACCTTCAAATTCCAAATTCTGTCTTCGGCCATATTGGTCTAGACCATCTAGCTTGGATGCCTCTTCTGCTTTTTCTTTCATATCCGCCGAATTTGCTTTTAAAGTTTTAAGTTCAACTAACTGTTCCTGGTTTTTCTTTTTTAACCTTTCATATTCATTTTTAATATCATCATATTGGGCACATACAAAATCCTGGCTTTGCTTCATTTCAACAATTTGGGCCCTAAGAGCCACAATTTCTTCTTCGTAACTTTTTCTAAAATCCTCAAGAACCTGATCATACGTTTACTTCATTTTAGTTTTTAATTTTTCTACAGCTTTATTGGCGCAAAGTTCTATCAATTCTTCATCTGAAGCTCTTTTTTTGTTTAGACTTATTTGTCGTAATGATGGTATTGCTTTGGTTAGCTCTTTGAAATGCGAGATCAGCTAGAGAAAACAAAAGACGTCCTAACTGCTCAAATGCTACAGCTCGCATGTACAATGCTGTTGATTCTCAAATTTGTTGAAGATTCAACCTTTTTGTAGTTTAACTTCAATTCACTGCATTTGCTTATCAGACGTGTGCGATGGTTCTCCACAAATTGCAGTTTCACAAACAGTTTTCCTGAAACAATTTTTATTGATGAAGCTGTTGTCAAGCTCTCTAATATTTTCAATTGAGTAAGCTACAACCAAATTTTTCAACAGCAGTGTTCCCAGCAGGTTTTAACTTGCAGTAGTGTTTTTGCTTTAAAGAATATAATGATACTTCCAGCTTCAAATTTTCATCTCTTGCATATAATACCGCTCAAAAACAAAAACGTTGCCTTGAGATTAGACTCGACGCATGTTCGAGAAAAAGATACCACAAAAAAAATCCGCTTACACTGGCAACATGAAATAATGATAGTTGACTTTTAGACGTGAAGTTTCACGCATCAAAAGGTCCCCCGAGTCATAAATCCGGCAGAAATGGTCCAGGCAAAACTAGTGGCGTCAAAACAAGCAATCCAGCCATATCAAAACACATACCCGTGTTGGTAATTCCAAAGCATGATGGTTTTGTAATAAAGCGATATTGATGGTAAAGTTTTTCAAACAATTTACAAAAACTTACTGAGACAGAAAAAAGTATGTTTTGCGTGACAACTGTGCTGTATCTTTTTATTATTTTTTTATTACAATAGTCAACAAACCAAGCCAATAATTAGTTGAATGCGAGACTGGTTGTACATGATATTCATCAAAATAATGGTTAACCAAAGAAATAACTAGAATAGCTCGAATTTTTGGTAATGTGGTATACTTGTAATAAGGAAACTACAATGATCAACTGCACAAATCACATCTTTTTATAATAAGCATCAAATAAACGTATGAAATAATTGCGTCATCTTCAAAAGTATTATGTAGGATTATTTGGAAGCTAACATCAATGCAAATTTAAATCAACTGAAAATTTTCCACTTAACAAATTTAAAAATGAAGAAACAATGGTAACTGGAAAATGACGTCGCGCTCTTCCGGTAGCCAGCCCCCAAATAGCCAAAACAAACGTCCTGCAATCGTAATTGAACTCTTATTGCAGGATTGTTTAAACAAAAAACGTGCGCGCTGTTCTGCTTGCCTGTGCTTTTAAATTAATTAATACTGCACTTGGAGCCAGGATGTATAATGAAACTGTTAAATGTGAGTATTGCGGTTGCTTTAACCAGTGTGTTAATTTCCTAATGCAAAGATGTGACAATAATCTTTGCGATATGACTGATTGACTGATTTCATCTTTATCTTCCTCATGGAAAAGCGACAATGGCGCTGTATGTTGGACGAATCCGCACCTGCTTAGGAGTTTCCAGTATTTCCGAATTCCACTTGTTGACTTTTTGAATTCTTGTCGAGAGCTTATTTGCTGCTTGCCAAATTCCACCAAGCAAGATTCCACCAAGCAGACTCCACTAAACGGATTCACCCAGCAGAGATAAGCATCGTGAAGCATATTACCTAAGGTCTCAACAATGCAATGTGGGTGCAAGTTAAACAAAAGACTTTTCGATTATGATGGTTGTTGTAAAAACGACGCTCTTAACCACTTGGCCACGCCCGCACCAACATCCTGCCACCTCAATGTGGTGATGCAGTCCCCTTTCCGACTGGAGATTGATCGAAGTAGCAGAATAAATTCCCCTAGGAGCTCAACCAAAGGTCGCCCTTAATCGCCTGGACAGTTTTTTTGCCGGACCGCCCGTTGACCACTCACAACTGGGCGGCTCCTCTCTTCATTGACCAGTTTCCCTCAATCGCTTCTTAATTCTGGCATTACTGCTAATCAGTGGTAATGTCCACCCTAATCTGGGCTCTATTCGCACAACCCTGCCCCAAGTATCCCTGCTCCAAATGCAGCCTTGACGTTGGCAGGGACTTCCTCCTGTGTACCACATGCCACATGTAGGTGCTCTTCCCCTGCTCTTCCCTCTCTCGCGCAGACTTCCGCACAATTTGTGCTACTGGCTCTGCGGTGGGTTGGAGTTGAACGGCCTGCTCCCTTGGGAGTCATTTCAACCCCCTCCTCAAACTGGCCCCTCCCTTTCTCAGCATCACACGTCTCCCCCTCCTTCCCCGGGTTTTTCTCCACTGCCACTTAGCTTTCATTGGCTGCGTCCATTCCAGGTTCCTCCTCGTTATCCATCCTCTATTTGTTCTCACAAGGTTGGTAGGGACTTTCTGAAATGCCATACATGTTCCAAATAGGTTCATTTCCTGCTCTTCCCTGACCCAGGTTGCCTTCCCGCAAATTCTGCGCAGCTGGCACTGCTGTGGGGTGGAGTTGCCCTGCTTGTCCCCCCGGGAACACTCTGTCTCTCACTCCTCAACAAGTGTCTCCCTGCCCTGTCTCTCCAGCATCGGCACCCCTTGCTCCCCCTATACTCCCTCCTTCAGCTGGCGGGGACTCTTCTCTACCTCTCCATTCTCACACTTCTCTCCATAGCACCTATCCTATCTCTGCTTTATCTTTACCCCTTACACCACCACCACAAGCAAGCACGCAACCAATCAACAATTTCCCGCCATCCACTCAGCGAACTTCGCAACCTCCAGAAAATATTAGAATTATCCAATGAAATGCAGGTGGTCTTTCCCCTCACGTCGTGCTGAACTAACTGTCTTTCTCTCCACCAATCAGCATGACCTGGGTTTCATCCAAGAAACTCATCACACGTCTCAAAGTTTCAAATCCCTAGCTATTCCACTCTTCGAGCGGACCACACTTACACTAGACATGGCCTTGTTTCCTCTGCAAGCTAAAATCCTGGTGGTGGTGTCCTTACTCTCATCCGCTCTGACCTGGCCTATTGTCCTGTCTCTTTCTCTTTTATACCTTTCCAGGACCCTTTCTCCGACTACATATGTGTTAAAGTTTTTCTCTCTCTAAGTTTAAACTACTCTCTTATTCAATTTCTACATCTCTATTCCCCTGCTATCAGAAGTACTCCTTCTGATTCTCATACGAGGACTTTCACAGCTGACCCACTTCCTCACTCCCCTGAAACCTTTATCCTTGGTGATGTCAACGCTCACCACCCTACCTGGGATAGTCTTATATCTCCTGATCCACCTGGTAATGACCTCTTTTGTTGGTTTGCTTCTTCTGGTTTGAAAATCCTCTCTCTCTCCCACTCTCCTCCATCATTCCGCTGGGAATTGTTCATTCCCTGACATTTCGCTGGCTTTTGCGTCAGTTGCCTCTCACTGTGTATGGCACACTCTTCCTGGACTTGAGTCGGACCACCTGCCCATCGAGATCGTCCGCATGTCAATACTTGGCACCCCACTTTTAATCACAACAAGGCCCGTCGGGATGACTACCAAACGTACATCGTGGAAAACCTCCTGTCCTTTGATGACGATGTACTCAATATTCACCAAGCTGCCTGCTCCTTCTCTTTTTTTCTTCTTGAAGCTGCCAAGTCCTCTGTTCCCTTTAGCCGCCTTGGTCAATCCCCCAAAGCCTGGTGGTCCCAGAAAGCAGAAACTGCTGTACAGGAACAACGGAGGGGTCGCTCCGAAGCACATTGTTCTGAGGTTCACCACCTCAGATACATAGAAGCTTCTTGGAGAGCGTCCTCCATTATTTCCAGAGCAAAGTTTGAGACCTGGCAAACCACATGCTCTAATCTCAGCCACCATTGTGATTCCCGTGCTGTATTGAAGCTTTTGACCTCTTTTCCCTGTTGCAATTCCCCTCTTGACACTGCTAACCACTATGCCTGTTATCTTTGCTCTCATCTTTCGTAAGCGAACTCCGCGCCTTGCGCGGCGCTGAACGACAGTACAAGAATGAACCTTGGGAAGCTAGCTGCGAGGATGACTCTTTCCTTCATAACTCTTTCTGCTTCGACTTCTTTTTGGCTGAACTCTCCACTGTCATCTGTAAACTTTTCTCTTCCTCTGCATCTGGTCCTGACCAGATTGCTTATCCCTGCTAGAACATCTGCCTGAGTCAGCACAACTTCTCCTTCCTTCACTTTTTAACAGGTCTTGGTCTTCACACACTTTCCTCTCCTGCTGGAAACCCTCTACCATCATCCCCATCAAAAAACCTTGCAAACCCACGTCCTCTCCATCCTCCTTTCGCTCGATCTCCTTAACCTCTTGCATTTCCAAGCTCTTGGAGCCAATGATTCTCTCTCGTCTAACTTTTTATCTCGAATCAATTCATCTCCTCTCCACTTGCCAGGTCAGCTTTCGCCCTGGCAGGTCGAAAGCCGACCTGGCAATGTTCACGCATTGTCCTCCATCTGATGTTCACATGTGGACCAATGGCTCAGTCCTCCCCTCTTTGGATGTGGTGGTGCTGAAGTCTATGTCTTATGTACGAAATGCAACACATCCAATTCCCTGTCCTTTTTTGCTGGTCCAGTTGCCTCCAGTTTCACAGCTTAAACTTTCGCCCTTTCGCATGGTCTTGCTTGGTGCAACAACCATTTTATGATTCGCAAATTCAAATCTGACGGATTTTTCTGGCGGATTCTCTATAAGCCTTTAGTACCCTTTCAACAGCCCCTTGATACCTCCTGCCCATGTCCCTCTGGAATATATGGTCCTATGCCTCCTCCCTCTCAAACAACATCACTGTAAATTGCCAATGGGTTCCCTGACAAGCTGGTCTCCCTGGCAATGAACATGTGGATATTCTCGCCAAAGCTGGTACCTCCTTGCCCTCTGATGTGATCCTTTGCCCCATTCTCCCAGTCATTGCCAAAAATCGTTTCTTCCAGTACCACAATTGGAGACGTCAAATCTCCCACTCCTTTCTCAATTGCCAAGTCTCCCGGAGGAGCTCCTCCTACCCCGTCCAATATGCTGTGAGCTTTACTGCCGCGGCCACAGCCTCTTACTGTCATCATACCTACACAGGATTAGTCGTAAGAAGAACTCTTCAAGCAATGCCTGTGGTCATCATCTACAGTATCTCAATCATCTCCTCCTTGACTGTGCTGTCTCTGAGCCTCTTCGCAAATCTATCTTTGGATCTACTTTTTTTATTTTTGACTTAAGGTCCAGACGTTGAGGTGTGGCCCAACTGTTGGGTTTCCGCTGAGTTTCTTTGCACCCCCATCCCATGGAAGGGGTCTGGTAGTACCACCACAACAACAACCACCACCACTCAGCCACGCTGTCGACGATGTATTTTTGATGTAACACAGAAACACAATCTGAAACATTTACTTCTTATACCTGAGTGTGCTGCTCGAAATCAAGTCTGGGCAAAAGCAGTTGCACAAATATCCCAACACGAGGCGATCATATTAACAAAATAAGCAGTATAATAGAGAGATCAGCCTCATAACGTTCCAGCAAAAATTAACCAGGTGTAGGATTTGAACCCATTTCCGCACCAACGGGTAACTTAACCCTTTGCGATATGGTACAATTAGTGAATGAAGTACCGGTACCACTGTCTTCCCCTCTCTCTTCCATTAAGTTTTCGTCACTTTCTGCAAAATACCTACACTGTGTATCAAAGTTTATCAAATGCACAAGCACAAGTTTTGTTTACGATAGTTGTCATCTGTCATATATAAAGAAAGAATGACATCAGAAAGCATTGGAATATAAGGTGGCAGCGCCATTAATCAATGTAGAGAAGAAACATAGGTTGTTAAAGATTTACCCTTTATACCCTGAATTATTTATTTGGCCTTAAAAATTTTTTTATTTATTTTTGGTTGATTTACTCTTAGTAAGCATACTCCTTTGCGCATTTCAATTTTTTTTGCATTTTAATAAAGAAATCCGAAGAAGACATATATGTCCTAATAGTGTTTAGTGACTACACAAATGCAGAATCAAATAGCACAAACTAATAGAAAAAAATTTCAGGTTAACCACAGTACTGCACATCTGGAAACAAATTACAAGGTACGAAACACATAAAAGCAATTCTTGTTTTTTGATAAGCTCAAATGGACATCACATTTAATGCAGTAAATGTAAATTTTGCCACTGCATCTGGGGAGCTTGCATGTTGCCCTTTTGTCTGCAAAAAGTCGAAAAATGAGCCACCCGATCAAGACGGATATCTAGTTGTGGAATTGGCTTTGTGGCATTGCCAGTGTTCTTCTTTCTTTTGTACTGTAAGTCAACAGACGCAGAAGATGGCTTTCCTCTTTTTCTGTTGACATCCTTTCTGCTTTTCATCCTAGAAAAATCAATCTTGAGCTTGAAATCCACAAGACCACTTTGCTTTGACTTTGGGATGCCCAAGTGTTGGGCATCCCTTTCGTACAGGAGCCAGGAATTTACCACCGTCATGTCAAAAAGATGAAAAATCATATGTTGATAGTATTTTCTTTATCTGAATGCCATCCTGTACAGCGCAATCATTTGGTCCTGAAGATCCACTCTTCCTATATTTTGATTGTATACTTTGACGAGGTTGAGCCTTGCAATTTTGATGGTGCTCTTTTCTTTTTTGTTGTACCTTCTGCGGCTTCCATTAGGTTTGTGTGACAAAAATGTTGATGCCATGCAGACAGACTTTGTATCTTGCCATTTCACAGCAGCAACTGTGGTACTCTCAACATTGGCTTTCCAGACATCTTTGGAGCCTCTGCCTTCATGCTTCAAGTCACTGTCTGACTTAAATCGAAGGCCAGGTAGTCTTCTGGCTTGCACAGTTCCACAGCACCAATTGTCAAAAAATAACTTAAAATTTTGATGAGGGGGGGACATACTGGACTAAATGCAGCACAAAATTTGAACTTGCACCTAAGTCAGGCACACCAGGCTTATCAACTGGATGGATTTTACCGGTGTATATCATGAAATCATACATAACTTCAAACCATGGCGACCTAGAAACAACGGCCGTGTCAACAAACAAAGAGCGATTTCACTGAAGGCCGATGCGCTGCATAAAAAACAATGGTTTACAGCAAAAGCAAACGTTTTTAATTATAACTATAGTACAAAAAAGCTGTATAAGAATGTGATTAGCTTTGCGTAAATAATTTCTAGTCAAATTGATTTTCTAATTTTAAGGTTTATAATTTATAAATCATATTGACTGCAAATTTTTATTGTCTACTGTAAGTTACACTGCGCAGATAAACTTAAACCAACAACTTAACTGTAATAATTTTTTGAATATTTCAAAATCAAACGCTACCTTAAATAGCAAAAATTAGGTGCTCGACAGTTTCAAAACTTTCAAAGAAGCTTCTTTGGTACTTCGAGGTGTGCATAAAATAGAATAGTTTGCCAAGAAAATGTTGGCTAAAATTCTGCAGTGTTTAGGCAAAACGTTAAACTCGTAAAAGTTGGATATAAAAACAAAGGCATTGGCAACAAAGTTGTGGCACTTGATGTTCGACAACTGAACAAAAAAAATCAAGCAAAATATGCACCATTGAACAATACAGTCTTGTGGTATGATTAAGTGTCCCCGGTTAATCGATTCTAAATACTTTCCATATTTTTCGAAGTAAAATACAGTATCGTTTTCTTTTGCTTGGCCTCCTTTTTTTTGGACATAACCAGCAATGTAAATTAATGAACTTGTGGTTTCCTCGGGCACTTTATCTTCAAGAGTGGACAAATTATCAATAATTTCACATTCCTGTTCAGTTAAAGATGTTTTGCATTTGTCACAAAAGTGTCCTTCTGTTGAGTCCTCGGGAAAATCAAGGTTCAGTTGAAGAAAAAGCTTTGCCGTTTGTATGCGTATTTTTTCAATAACTGACTGAACTGTCAAAAAATACGCTCCTCCAGACCCCTGACGTAATTTCCCAAATGCTTTTTCTATTGGATCCGAAGAAAACCAACCTAGCATCACGTAATTGCATCCATTTGCAAGCATGTAGCGAGTAAGATCAACTGCGCCTTTGCATATATGCGCTACGAAAGAAGAAGTATCTTTGGTAAAAGTCTGGCAACGAGGAGTGCTGAGAGGCTTGATTTCGTCTGCCATTCCAGCAACATCTAAAAGAAACTGAAGTCTTGGGTCATGAGGAGATTTAAATACGGCTCTGTCGGCATTATTGTTGCAAGTGTCTTCATGAGGACTTCTGACGTTAAAAATATTCTACATTTTGACAATGATTTTGATAAAAAGTATCGTTCCTGCTACAGACTGCTGATCAACATGAGGGTGACTCTCAAGTGCTGCAATTGTGCGGTCGCAAAAAACTCGCAAGCAAGTATCCACATTCTGACGTTCAATCGGTTTAGGGGTCACTGCAACCTCGTTTAGTTTTGAAAGTTTAACTAAAGAGTTTTCAACCTTCTGCAATTCCACCAGATCGCTCCATTTGGCCACACAAACACTGTCTTTCCATTTAAATAATAGTTGTTTCGTTTTTTCTGTTAACCAATTGTTTCTGATGCATTTTATCACATGAACGTAATCAAAAAGAATAAATCTATTTGAAGATTGTATGAACCACGGTTTGTTTGGATCAGGATTAAGCATTTTAAAGCATTTTTGGTTGGTGCGATGTCCATCAGTTATGACTGCAAGAACTTTGTTTGGGGACTCGCTCTCAATAGTTTCCACTATACTGGTTGCTTCTTTGTAGAGAAATTGGGCAGTCAAGTTGCTAATGGGGTAAGCTTTGTATATGAACTCTGGGCCGCCAAACAAAACTTTAACCATCACTGCCAAAACAGTTCTTGCCGATTTCTCTGGACAGTCGACAGACTTGCCAAAAATTGAACCTCCGTGATAAGTTATGGCAGATTTTACGTACATTTCATCCCAAATGAGGATGCATTGTTTTTGATGATCAGGAAGATTTTTAAACACATTTAGCAAAAATTTGTGCTCATCAACGTTGGCAACTTTGGAAGTAATTCTTTGCAATGTTCGAATACTTGGCAGTTGAAAATCTTCTCGTAGTCTGGAATACAGTGCTCAAGAAGTAGCGTAATATTCAAATGCTCTTGTAGTCGTTTCAAGAGAATAGAGTTTTTGTTGACCTGCTCTTCTGTTTGTTATTGACGACTGTTCAAGAAGAATCTGAGTTTTGTGAGACTTCTGCTTGTTTGAAAGAAAACGAATAATTTCCAAGAAAGTAGACCACGTTTTAGAGTGATGAATTGAATTGCTAGCCAAAGATTCTATTTGACAGGGCGATCCATAGGAATAGCAAAAATAAGTAAAATCAGAATGAAGCCTCATTGCAAACTGTGGTATGCCATGCTCAAGATGTTTTGACTGGATCAAAATGCAGTTTGCTGAGTCATTAAATGCAATTAGGTTGCTAAATTCTGCATTCACTTTCATGATAGTATCATTGAAATCAATAAGATCTTTTTTAATAAACTCGCTCATTTCATCTTTCGGTGGTTTGCGAAGATGTGATAAACTTCGTTTGGTTTCACGCGGCTTGCTCTGCGTAGTGGAGTGGCAACTTTTGGGTATACCAGAAAAAACCGAAGGTGGAAATTTTGGCCGTAACTTGCCCCTAACTTTTACCATTGGAGTATCCTCTGGCCAGTGGCGCCTGCAAACCACTGTATAGGCCGTAATAACCAAATTGGATCTCGGTATAGATAAAGCCCATTTCTTTCTTTCCTCTTCTTCTCTAGGAAACTTATATACGGAAGTTTTCTCTTTGCTTGTTGCATAGTTTGCGTTGCACAGAGGAACGCAACATTTCAGTACCATAATTATAAATTAAAACTTACAACCAAAAACCTGACAAAAATACTGCAATAATCACACGTTACATCACAAATCAAATCGTAAAAACTTGGTTTACAAGTGCAACTAGTCAAAGACATCTTTTTCTTTCAAATTAAAACTTCAACCCGCTAGTTTCAAATCACATTTTTTGAATCTGCATTTCCACAATTTTTTGCTTTGACTACGTTCTCTTGCAAAACTAACTTCACAAAGCTCCTTCATTTATTTAGCTACTTTTGTTTCAACAATTCTAATTTTTGTTTCTTTAACTTTCAAGTTATTTGTTGCTTATGAAATGTTGCTTTTACTACATGTAAGTTGCCAACATAACGTTACAGCTAGACCCTGCAAATTACAAACTGCTACAGATTAACTAACTAGCAACAATAAAGCTTGCTGCGAAATGCCATTGCATTCTATTATACGTATGTGCATGCGCAAGCCGTAAACGAGAGAAACCGAATTAAATAAGTTTCGCACGTCAGCGCATCGGCCTTCAGTGAAATCGCTCTTTGCTTGTTGACACGGCCGTTGTTTCTAGGTCGCCATGCTTCAAACGAATCACACAAAAGAAAGAACTTGTATCCCCACTTGTGAAGTTTTTTTGGTATGTATTGTTTTAGCCAGGATTTTCCCTTGAAAGGGTCCATTTGTTCATCTATGCACAAATTTTCTTGCATCGGTATTTTTCCAAACTCTTTTTGCAGTTGATCCACCAATGGCCTAATCTTGTACAGGGTATCATCAGGGTCAACATTCTTGTTGTCTGTCAGATGAATGTTTGATTTTATTTTTGTCCACCGATCCCTGCTTATGATTTCGGTAACGGAATCATTATGGAAACTGAGGCTCCAGTGCAGAATAGTGTTAGGTATTTTGCTTAGGGAAAAGTACATGGCCATTCCCAGCCCATTGCTCTAACTCACTAAGAGTAAGATTCAGTGGTTTCAAAATATCATTTTGTGAACTGTATAAGTTTGATTGCTCAACTATCAAATTTTTCAGCTCATCCGATACAAAATCGTTAAAATATTCAATTGGAAGTCGGGCAGAATCGTGCTCTGGAAGTAATGGACCAGTGAAGGTTGTTGAAGAAAAACTTATGTCCTCATTGTCCAACACATGCTTCCAAATGATTTTCCTGGCTTTTTTGCTGCTGCTGCTACTACTACTAGCAGTAGCGGCTTGTGTGTAGACAGTTACATTATTGTCTGCATAAGAATGAGTTTCTTCATTAGACAATGTTTCTTCTGCATCTGAATGTGCAGTAACATCTGCAATAATAATACAAACCTTTGAACAAATTGGAAATAGGTATGCGATTTCGTGATAACAGAAGTAAAATACTATTGCAAGTGCTAATAGTCATGCAATAAAAAGTATGTGTAGGGGCAGGGCATTTTGCAACTTTATTGAAGTTTTCCACCAAAGTTTGGAAACGTATGAAAAAGAGCCATATCAAAGTGTACCAGCTCTGTACAATAGTACTGTATATTATTGCTCCCAAACTTTCAACTTTCTTTGCAAAAAATGAACATGCACTAGACTAATGCTAGACATGCGAATACTAAACAATCAACAGCAGTATATCAGAACTGTAAACCAAGTATGCTGTAATAAATTATTCACAATATTTTACCTTGCAAGTTTGTGATTTTAGGCACAAAATCTGCATCAAAAATATCATCATCAAAATCTGAATCATCTTCTATATCACTCACATATTACAAACTTGCAGCCACAGTAACTTTTCTGTTTTTCCCATAAAATGTTGATGATGACAATCCTGAAAGTCCTAAAAAATTTGTGGTGAGACATAATAATACCAGAATCCTAACACAATTGTAATCTAAACCACACGCGATACAGGAACAAAATGAAACCAACATGCAAAAGATGGAACAATTTGAGGGAGCATATGAACAGCAAACCAGTATAAAGAATTGACATATATGTCAAAATAGTTCTACTGATTTCCATATTTGGCCCTCACGTAATTCCCAAAGGTGGGAGATTACTTTTTGTGTACCGGTACTGTAATAGTACATTTTGGAATGCATTTTGCTACCGAATTACCGTAGAACTGCAAAATCGGCACTTTTTTCGATATTTTATTTTCAATTATTGTTTAGTTGAGGCACCATACTACTCTACCTGTATACTGCTAAATGTAAAGTAAATCCGTTTAGGTACTTTTTTTGAAACGTGCCAGTACCGAATACTTGTGAAGTACCAGTGCCCACATCTACCCTTACTGCAATTGCTACTTATAGTAATCTAAAAAGTTGCTTGTGGTGAGTCAAATTAGGCCCACTACATACAACCATTGAGCCTGTGGTCTAATAAACACTATGCCGCATCTCTCCATCTTGTATGAATCCAAACACCATGAACAATCACTTAGCAATTAACTAATGTCCATTACTTTAGGCTATGTAATCGTCTTCATCCATATAGCAATTGAATTCTGTTGAGTTAGTTTTTGGATTGTGTTAAAATAACTGTAATTTTGTGTATTCCAGATGACTGTTGAGCTTAGTTTGTTTTGAGCAAATTTTGGTATGGAAAAAGTAGGGAATTTTTATTGACAAATGCGTGGGAACCCTGCACTCATCTTCTAAATCGCAAAACCCCCAAATCTAGTTTTTGTGTGAAGTTATTGAGCTACAAAACTAGTTTTGTCTTCAAATTTTTTTGGTGCCACCCCGGAACCTCCCCCAAAATTAATGTTTTGAACTATTTAAGCTGTAGAGCTATTTTTTCATGTCAGTCGATATTTAAAAGAAAAATTCTGGGGGGCCACCTTTTGAAGACCACCAAATGTGCCCTCCATCAATTGCTTTTTAAATCGCTTTAGCTTTATTACGATCAGTCACTATGTGACTGATAAATTTATTTTGATACTGTTTGGGATTCCAACCTCATTGGGAGCCCAAAATAAAATACTATATAAATTGATTTCATATCAAGAAAACAAAAAACTTTTTTGAAAATCACATTATTGAACATACGTCATTTATTTATTGGGCTTGTTTGGTAGCAAACTCGCTTTGGTCCTTGTCTTGAAGCTGCTCACATTCCAATAACTATTCAAAAGCTCACTATCCATTGATAATCGACTTTGCTGAGTTAACCTTGAGCTTAGCTACTTCTTGAAAAGCTGAACTACGTCTATTCATAAAATATCTTATTTAGTTTTATACAAATACCTTGTTTCAGTCGGTTTTGAGCAAGCAAGGGATTTCTGGCTTACAACATTTATTATGAAAAGTTGTTAAAAATCATTCTTTAAATTAATTCAAACTTCTGAAGAACATTAAACTAGCGTATATACTTCGTAGTTTCAAAAGGTAGATTAAACCAGCAAAAAACCTTGAAGGTGTGATAGATCTAAGCAGAGAAGTATTTCCTGACTTTCAGCAAAAGGGTTAGGTATGGTGTAAAAGTTGTGAGAAAAGTCATCATTGGTGCACATGAGTTTGATAGCTTTGTGATTGTTGGGGCGTTCGTCGTAAATTAGCTCTAAAATGGATGCTCCTTTGGCTTCACATTCCTTAATCATTTCTCAAAATAATATTGCTAGCATATAGGCTGGTGTACTTAGGGTAAGATACCCAGACAATACGAATTGAAATGTCGTGATTAGAAGATCACAAATAAAACGTTGTTAAACTAAAGTAATGATTAATTATAACTTGGTTAACATTTTCCATTAACTTAAATTTATAAGTCGATTTTTGGAATCATTGAATTGAATTTTCGATTGCGAGAAATGGAATAGTTACTCCCACAACAAATAAGCTATATATTAATTATCAAGTTGCAATTAAGTGGCAAATACAAACAGGGCCTTGGTCAGGAGCATAAAGTTCACATTTTTAAACTAAAAATCGAAAAATTCTAAATAAGTGTAGAAGGTATGATTTAAATTTTTCAACCTTGTCAGCATTTCTCTATGAGAATTTTTTTGGTCGTTTTGCCAAATTTGACCTATAAGTAGTAAATATACGCTACAACAACAAGCTACAACAATATTACTCTGTTTTCGGAATTATTGTGATGATAACAATATGTGCGACTTAGAGCTGCACCAGTGTACAGCAAACTGTAAACCTACCACAAACCAGGTTATATGCACATTTTAAAATACTCTAATGGGCTAGCAGCATAGCTTACAGTATAGATTTGACAGTATTTAGACTTGCTACATCGCATAAGCCTACACCTTTTAAGATTGCTTATGCAGATTTAATCTATCAATAGTAGAACTTAAGTATTAGTTTGTTGTTGACGTAGGCTTAGAAGCTCTTTTTTTTTAATTTAACTGCAATTTCCCAAAAAAGCAAAAAATGGCTACTCAATGTCTCTAAGTTTTGGTTCCCACTAACAAATACTTAAAAGGGCATTCAACCCGAATTTTGAAAAACTCAGAAAAAATCTAAAAAATTTGTTTACCAACATGACTCCATTGCGATTGTTGAAACTCATCAGGTTTAGAAAGTTTAAGAGAAAAAATTTCATGTTTTCCTCTTCAAATCCAAATTTCGGCCATTTTGTTTCAATTAATTGTGCAGTAAATCAGTGTGTAACGTCTATTTCAAGTCTTCTTGGAACTAGGTGAGTGCTGAAGGTATGGGTAAATAAAGCAGTGGAACAATTGCTGTTTGAATTCAGAGAGGTTAGTAGCTTTCCAAGCAAAGTATTTGGAATCAAGATAAGGTTTTGGTGCTTTAGACTTAGTAGCCTATTGTGATTATTGCTTACTATAGATAGCCTATCTAGAAAATGATTGCAGGTTGAAGGCTAAAGCATCGTAGCTGACTAGATCTTGACTAAGAATGCAGTTTTTAGTGAGCCAGCAAGTTTTATGCGATTATTGCACAATTGGTTTAGGCCTAAAGGTCAGAAGGCCAGTGAGTTTTTCACATAGATATGCAATTGCAAGCTTCAATGCACAGAATTTTAGTTAGCATTTTTTGTATAGGTTTGCTACAGTTATCAGCAGATACCTACGATGCCGCTTCCTCGACAGCTGCTAATCTAGTCAGTCATTTGGAACGATTTTGACCCACATCCGTTCAGTTTGGTAATGTTAGGAAAGCGTTTCTCCTTAGTCAAAGGGGAAAAATAATTGTGAATATCTTACGATTTCTTGGCCGAAGCGAATCATAATTGGTGCAAAAAAATTGCCAAAGTTGTTTCATCATGGTTTCACAGTAAAATTTTTTAAACAAAAACGTCCTGAATGCCCTTTTAAGAGAAGCTTAACCTTTTTTGCCAGATCAATTTATCTAAAACTCGAAAATAGCCTGTATGATTTAAGCTCCCAAACTACCACATAAGTCAAATTCCTGGTAATGTAGTGCTATGCAAGCTATATTTTTGTATTGAAAGCGATTTCAACAACGTTTATTTTTAATGTCTGACTGAATCTAGTTTCGCAGGAAACATAATTTTGTTCTCACCCTAGTCAACTACCCCTGCAAACATTAATTGCTGGCTAGAAGTTGGCAAGAAGTTAGTTGCAGCGTTGGCAAGATGTTGTAGGCCAACATTGACCAAAAGTTTAGTGCACCATTTAGCCACATCAGCCCAACAGTTGGCAACTACTGCTAGTCAACATTGAAATTTACTTCTTGCCAACATTTGCTAACACCAATGGCCCACATCGGCAAGTATGTTGGGAATGAAGTTTTTCATATAGTTGGTAGTGATGGCAGTTAGCAACTCCCACTTATCAACCTGCACATTTAAGCGGATTTTCAGCTTCATTCACTCTAGAAACTTCTAAATTACACAATAAGTGCAAAACCACTAAAAATTTTTTTATGCAATTTTTGTATTTAACAGAAGAAACATGCACAAAATAATGCCTATTATAGGTTATTGCTCGCTGGCTCTTTCACTGTCAGGCCACTTAAGCCTCAACCGTAGCTGAAGCAATGATAATACCTGAGGTGGGCACAAATAACATTATATCAAAAGCGCAATGATCTTTTCAATCAGTAAAAGTGCAGCACAAAGCGTGCAATTTAGTTTCTTTATTTTCAAAAGCACAGCGCAACTTCCGCAATGAACTTCTTGATTCCGTTAAAGCGCAACGCAATTCTGCAATTGCGGAACAGCATTTTCGTTTGAAGGTAAAGCACAACTTAACTTTCGCGATTGAAATTTCACAACACAATACAATTATCGTATTTTTTGCAGTATTAGACAGAAAAAAAGTAAATAATTTGCTTAAGAAGCTGACATATATCGATTAAGTTCAATGAATGAAGTTGCGCTATTAATCGAAGAAAAAATTGAAAACGCAGTGCAATTAAAGCACAACAAATTTTAAGTACTTTAGTCTGCAACACAATTTCCGCAATGTTTCAAACTAAAAAAATTAAAACGCAATGCAACTTTCACAATTGCGCTGGTTGCAGAAGTTGTGCTTCTAATTGTGCTTTACCCACCTCTGGATAATACTGTAATTGAAAAGTAGCATAAAAAAACTGCACATATTATAAGAATGATAAGCAGCCGTTTTTTCTTGCAGTCTACATTCTGACGATTCTTCTTGTCAAGTACCAGATGGAAAGCTTCGGAGAAAAATGAACATCTTGATATTACAAACTTTTTTTGTTTTGTATATTTTTCAGTATCTAATACGCAAATACTGTACTGCAGGCAATTAAGGCCAACGAGGTTTTGCAACCAAAACATAGCGTTTGTTGAAAACGGTAAAAAAATAAATGTCTAATCTATTAATCAGCAATACGAACCGATCGATTTTTTTAGTCTTTTGATGTTTCAGTTTTAACATCTCAAAAAAATTTTTCCAATTTGTATCCCTGGCTTTAGCCCTTAATTAATGTAATTAATGCCAGCTGCTAAATATAATTGCAAACAGAGCACTTTGCTTAAATTGTGTATGGATTGCCATGCACCATGCTAAAACAAAACTTTAAAGAAGGAATATTTCTCACGATTTTATTAACTTGAAATGACAGTTTTTGTAGACGCATTTTGTGTAAAAGCTGCCAAATGCGTCGGCTATTGTTTTCACCATTAACTCATTCACTGCCAAGGCGTATTTTAAAGAAAATGGGCTGTCTTGCATATTTGGTAGAAGCTGCAAAGGAGATAAATTTTCAGGCTTGTTTTTTCCCCCTTAGCAAGGGCTCGATTTGATTCCTAGGTAGCCAGGTTTGACCAGCTGGAAATAAGATTGGGTCCTAAAGGGCAAAAATAAAGATGAACGATGATGAAGTTTTTTGATTGCACACGTATCAGCAAACATGCTCTGCAGTATTTTTGTAAATTACTGCAAAAAACAATGTGCAAAATTTGGCAGCGAACTTGGGTGCTTGCAGCTGGTAGACTTTGTTGCTTCTATGTGAAAAAAAAAGTTTTCTGAAAAAATTTCCATAAGATTTTTGTTGTTTGCGTTCTGCCTAAACCAAGCATATTCAAGTGAACCGTTGGACACCACGGTTTTAACACGCCATTTGAAATAGTTGTAATGGCTATCATTATGATTAGACGTGACTTCAAGTGAACACACAGTCATCTTCCACATTGGTCAGCCATGGCTACCGAGAACACATGACTGGCTCCACGTATGGCATCCATGGCAGTGAATGTGTTAAGCGATTACACTTACAATTAGTTTTTTTTTGTCATGCTATGAAAGAAAAATGTTTCCTAATCACATGCATTAAAATTACATTCATTACCTGGAGGTTGGAACCATTTTTCATTATTTTGGGAATTTTGAAAATTCTGATTTGTTTCGATTTGAAAAAGTGGACCGATTTAATGTATGAAATAAAAATAAGCAAAGATACTGGAAAGTATACAAATGAAAAAAAGATTTTTTAGTATCATTATATCACAATTTACACTGTCGCTAGAAAAATTTAGCATCTTGCAAAATTATCACTAGGTAATAGTTTGTGGTAGTGTTAGCATAGATCACAGTATTGCATATTTTGCACTCTTGTTCTCACCCTTATGCCGTAGATCGATATTAACAAAATACCGATTATATGTTACATTTGTCCTAAAATGCCAAAGCCTATTGCTGCTATATCAAAATCCTGGGCAAAGACTTTCGGGTGCCATTGACTGCCTGCTGACACCCAGTGGTAAGATTTGTTTGGCTCACCTGACCTACTACGCCACTTTCTTCCATCCTGGCGATCCTTCCAGTTGGAGAATCAGTTTCTCAATGTAGCATCTATCAGTTTGAGAGGCATGCTTGTCACTTTTTAGTATATCTTCTAAACAAACATTTGAAACAAACGTGTAAGAACCTTACCCACTGACGTTACGATGTAAAAAATATTTTATAGTCTTCATCACCTCAGTTAGAATCTCTCTTTATCCATGTAGATTAATCAACAAACAATGCAGGATTTTGTTCTTGGGAGCACTAAGTTCAATGTGGCACAGAATTTCAAATCATTTGGCTGTCCTTATTTTACATGCAGATTCTTATTAAACGCTATTTGCATTTCTATGTGTCTAATCAACAGCTAAGGAAATCGTTCAGCTGCACTGCTTACACAACTTTCAAAGTACTGTAGACTAGCGTCATCAGATTAAATTTTAGTTTCATTGACTAAAATTGCGAAGATCGTATACTTGTGGAACTTATGAGAGACCTAATTTATTTGTAGTAAAAAATAAAATAAAAAGAAATTGCAGAGGAATTCGATTTTTGAAAACATAATTTGTGCAATGCATAACTGTTAACATTAACATCTTACTGACAACCACGTTTTTAAAATTTTCTGAAGAATCGAATGAATTTTTCTTGCTTTGAGCTGCATTCTCAATTTTGCCTAACATTGCCGGTTCATGATATGGTGTGCACGATTTCGTGTCCTATCATAGCTAGCATAATCAGACTTATGCAATCTATGACGTTCTTGCCACCAACCCTGCTTAAACAGGCAACTTGCAAAGAAACAGTTTATGCTTGTCTAGTTATACGTTGATTGCACATCGAATGGTTACTAATTTGATCAAATTCAACACAAAGAGATACAGACAATGTTCATGTATTGTCATATGTTACATTTGTTCAAAAACAGCACCCAAAAATTCAAATATATTTAGATATTCAAAGTGTAGGTTGCACGCACTTATGTAGAGCAACAAAGTGTAACGTAGGTAATTCTATGCGGATAACTTCAATGACTGTGATTACTCGACAATCAAATCCACAGTCGCTAACTTCCTCCTGTTCAGCAGAGAATGCAGAGTAACCAGAACTTGTGTGTAATATGCTTGTAGCAGTTTCCAAATTTAACAAAATATTCCAATCACAACATTGAGCAACACAATTCCTTCCTAACTATTAAACACTACAAAAATTATCTAGCTATAATCCAAGTAATGGTGCTGCAGGTACTGGTGTTGCAATCTACTAAATTGCGGTCTACATTAGCTCATATAGAATCAAAAATTAGCCGTAGGTCTATCAACTATAATTACCATATTGCCAAACAAGCAAATCAGTCAGTACTGAGAAAATATTGACTTAATCGCAAGTAAAAAATATATGCTGACACAGATTGGTGACAGTCTGCTGGTGGTCACGTAAGCTAACTTAACAGTGCTAGTCTAACAAATAACAGCTGCATTCACACAATACTTGTCATACAAGCTCTAAAACACCTTTGAAAACATTCAACTATTCACAAACATGTGCTCGATACTGTGATAGTACAGCAGCTAGCTCATGAACTTCACAAATCATAAGAAAATCCATTTCACGAGGCTGGTTATGGGCAATGATGCAGCATGAATCAGCACAACTAAAGGAATGGATCAGCAACAAAATTATCCACGAAGTCAATTCTTTCGCAAGATGAGACCAATCATGCTTGCAGCATTGAAAATACACACATCCTACCCTGGTCAAGATAAAGTCACGATTATTGCTTACACGAAGAGTTGAGCATGATAAGCCAATAGCTATCAGTCAAATTGCAGGGTTAAAAAAATGAAATTCGAGGCTGTTAGTTCTGAGTTACACAAGTTAAGCATTATTACGTGTTAATGTGCATTCTGGCTTCAACTCTTAGGCTTAGTAACCAGGAAATATTTTAAGGATTGAGCTAATACAAGTGATAATTACGTGACATATCTTATCCAAGGGTGTTGTAAATACGAAGCTTGGATGGAAGTTGAACTTAAAACTATTCCTAACTTCTCTACGCCCTAGTATACATTCCTATACCAACAATAAAAAGCAGGAGCATTATGCAAGCAAAAATGAAACGTGGACGAACAATTCTTCACTTTAAATTATTACCAGCAGTGGTATGACTTTATTCTTAACACTTAAATTTATTTTAGGAATCTTGCATATTAGGCTATACAGTATAGGGCCCATAGGTTATACGACACCGATGCCTAAACTGAAGTTAAAAGTGGTCATCACCCTGCAAGAAAAACATGAGGCCTAGCAAGTTGAAACAATTGGCCTATTGCTGAATCGGGCTCGTTAGGTTAATCTTAACAAAAGCTGGAAATAGACTGTATCGGTAGCCAGTTCAAGTGAAGAATTGTCGATCCACTTTTTCTTTTCCGCTTCCATAGTGACTCTGGCTTTTCGATATTTTTGGTAAGGTATGGTGAGGCTTAGGAAAATTACCAGTAGGTAATAGATAGTAATCATAACAACCTATAATTGTCATAGGTCATTCTTTTGTATGAGAGAAATGTTTGGCTTGCTTGTGTAAATTGATTCGGATGGACAATACTGTACCTTACCTCAGTAGCCTACCGTACTGTACTCACTGAGTTCATCCTTACAAAAAATCTGATATTAATGTGTTTGCTAATATTTTGCAGCAGATTAACTTAGAAATTTGAGCATACCTGAACTTAAGTAAGCCATTTCATTACAAGGGGGGCTTAAACTGAAAGAGAGCCCATGCTGCTGTAAATTTTCAGAAAATATTTTTGGCCGTTACTCTCTAACCAGTCTCTGCATCCTGATGTCTGGCTCAAGGCTACCCTGTTACTGTAGTACTAGGGTGGAGTGAAAATAAAAAAATTTTGAATGTAAAAAAGTGGTCTTGATATATGGCTCCAAATACCATATGAAGTACTTCTATCTCAATTTTGAGCTCTTGCATCCTCTAGTGGTCGAGTAATTTGATCGAACAAGCTTAAAATAGCCAATTTTGCCATATCTCACTAACCACATATGCTAGAAAGCTAGTTTTTAGCTTAGAAGTTGCAGAAATAGCACATTTATATCTCCATTAAAAAGAACTTTGCCATAAAAACGTACAGAAAAAAAGTTAGAGCCAAATTATTGATTACAGGTTTTGATAAATTTTCAGTGCTCAACTTCAAACGCATTACAATTCACGTTGGCATTGAAAATAAGCTAAATGAGGTTTTCATTTATGTGTATTTGCACTTTTAGTGTGCCATGCTGCCTTGTCAGCTTAATATAATATTTTTAATGGCAATCAGCCTTGTTCAACTGGGCGAAGTACAGCACAGTATAGTAACAAATATTTGAAATTTCATGTTATTTCATTATCCAGTATTGGTTGGCTCTTGCATCATTATTTTATTTATGCTAAACTTGAGGAATTTTATCTAGTTAATTCAAAAAAAGCTTGGATGGTACAGTTTAGTTCAAAAGCATTGAAAGATGCAAAGGTACAAAATTAGAAAAATAAAAATTAGAAAAGCAATTTGTACCGTAATTAGAAAAGCTACAGTTCTAAAAGGAAGAAAATTTGACAATATATAACGAACAATTTGATACCATTGTTTATTGTATTGTAGATACATTTTATATGCTGTATTTGCTGACATTAATTTAGTTATTCCTGAAACAGCATGCTAACTAGAAAAGATCCAAGTCTAATGTCTAATGCTCGGATTTGTTATGCTTCATTCCAAGCAAGACAACTTTGCCATACTGCCTTAAAAAGTCTTTGTAGCCTGGTAGTTATGCGCTACTTATTGATTTTGTTTTGGCTGCCTTTTTTATTTTCTCCAAAATAAGTTGATTCAACTTGAATGTTTTCAACCACCTAATGAGTTAGACAATAAATAGTAGATAATTAACAAGACTGTGACGGCATTAGATGACTCTTTTCTAATGTCTATATAGTGACGAAACTGACAAAACATCAACAAGAGATATATGAAAAGCATCAATTGACACTGATTATATAGTGACAAAACAATAGATTCCTGGTCTGAGCGTACCATAATGTTGAAAATATCGAAAACATTTTTCTTTTGTTTTTGCAAGTTGCAAGTGTAAGATTGATAGCAATATTTAAAGCGTAAAGGCCTAAAAAAATGGGCAGCGGAATCCGGCACAGTGCAGTAGCTTTGAATTTTTTAGAAGTTTTTCATGAACAATTTTTTTCAATGTTAAAAAAATCCTGAAAAGTCCTAAAGCAGATTAGTACTGTTAATAGTGGTTAGTGACTACCGAAGTCGTAAATGCAACGTTAGAATCAATATCGAAAAATCCGAATCAATTGCACATACACAGCCACGTACTTTAAGAACTACAATTCTTCCATTGTCCCCAAATGTTTTTATTAGCATTATGTTTTATTACATTAAAATTGTGTTTTATTGAAGCAATAAGCAGCAACTTTGCTAGGTTCAACATTTTTTATCAACAGTAAAACATGCCAAACGTTTTTGGCTTAAAACAATCAAACCCTCATCCGGATGATAATAATAATAACACAGACATCTGCAAAGAAAAATAAAGGAAAACCTTACGAATGAAAATATAGAATGTTATGAACTAACAAACATTTCAATAGTTTAAACGGAAAATCGTTTCCTTGGCATAATGTTTATGTATTATTATTAATATCCTGATAAAAGCTTTTCCAATTTCTAATTTGGGAATAACAAAATGATGTATTGAAAGGATGGTGGATTGGGAATATAGGCTGATCAAGTCATTTAAAACAAGATTTTAAATGTTGAAGACTTTAAGTTCTAGTCTATCGTTTTGAGGTTTTGGTCTAATCCAAGCCCATTGTCATTTGATTTGATTTGACTCGTGCTGGTGTTTGAAAGATTTTGAGAGACATACAGTATTTTATATTGGTCCATAACATTCCAATAGTTTAACTTTTTCTAAAGCTATTCCGTTTTTAACTAACGTAATAGACTAGTAGTTAAGTTGCTTCTTTCTTGTTTCATGATTTTTTTTGCTGCGTTGTTGCTTTGGTCTGTATTGTCGCGTGTCAAGGATTTTGTTTGATTGCTCCAATTATATTGCTTCAGCATTATTTTTGTTAAAAAACGTTAACTGTTCAAGTTATCTGTCACAATGGCAATGTTGTATTCTTTTATATTGACCAGTACGTAGTTCATATCTATAGTTTCCAATGTTCAGAGTTGGGCAAAGCGCAACCTCCGCAGTCCGCAACTACGAAAGTTGCCTTGCGTTTTAATTTTTTATTTTGAAACATTGCGGAAGTTGCGTTACGGACTAAAGTCTTCAAGATTTGTTGCGCTTTAATTGCGCTGCGCTTTCAAAATTTTTTTTTGGTTAATACTGCTATTCTATATATTGAACTTGATTTTGTTCCATTTCGATAGTAATTTTGATAAATGTCGGCCTTCTTCAGTAAATTATTTACTCTTTTTTTGCCTAAAATTGGAAGAACAGCGGTATTTGCATTGTGTTGTGAAATTTCAATTGCGGAAGTTAAATTGCGCTTTAACTTGTACGAAAATGCCGTTCCGCTAGTGCGGAATTGCGTTGCGCTTCAACTGAACCAAAAGTTGACTGCGGAAGTTGTGTTGCGCTTCAAAAATTAAAAAAATTAAATTGCGCATTGTGTGCTTTGCATTTGATATAATGTTATATGTACCCAGTTGCCCACCTCTGCCAGTGTTCATGCAACAATCGATTTTTGCGTGTGACTTGTAACTGTTATTACTCCAAAAACTAAGCTTGCCTGGGGTTCTCACAGGACTAGTGCTGTAATGGATTGAGTTCTTTATTCAAATAAAGAATGAAACAAGTGAATAACGATACCACGCTTAGCACGGTTTCAAGTAAATATGAAAACCGGCGAGCTAAATCATTGATCTTAACATATTACCACAATCTAGAACAATATAGTCCTGATATCAACCACAGACAAACTTGTAAAGTTTATGTAGCTTGTGAATTGCAAATGCTCTTTTTTGTAAAAGTATCGGAAATTGATTTTATTGATTGTTCGTGAAACTCATAATCGCCTTAGTATTTAGGTTGACTTTTTCGTGTTTCAAAGAGTCATTGACTTAAATTTTCAGTGAATGCCGAAAAATAATCAGCAGTTTTGGTCTTTAAATGACAGCAAAAAATTGAAAAAAAATTTGTGTATTTTTCCATACAAATTATCCATTCGTGCTTGCGATGCGACGAAAAAGTTTTAAAAATGATTGAATAATATGTTTTGAAATTCGGACGTTAGGGTGGAAACTTTTGGTAAAAAAATTAATCCAGATTAGTATCTATGTATTTTTTATTCGTAATTGTTGATTTTAAGTTTCTAAGATATGTTCCCCAGTTTTCTTAGCTACACATAACATAGCTGAAACAAATTATCACCTTGCAATTTAGTTGCATTTTATTTGTTTATTGTAATCATTTGCGTGTTAGGTTAAAACAGCTAGGCCTAGCTGTCTTGCATTATACAATATGTTAAATTGTTGTGCTTGATTATCTTGCTTATGTCCTCTAGTGTACGGATTTTCAAACTGTGTGTAAAGGGTACACCTGTCAGAAGGTTGCTGTGTGGCGCTTAGATTTTCCCAACTATTGTTCGAGAACGTTAGATTTTTGACTTCATCACAGACATAATGAAATTGCTGTAAATACATCGGTAATAGTTTCACTGCTATATTCATTGATTGCCTGCTATAAAACTGATCTGAAGTGACTTTCATTGGGCATTATCTTTAGCCTATTATTCACTTTGCTTAAAATTCAGCTTCGAAAAAAAATATGATAAAGAGCAATTTTACGACAAAGAACAATTGAAATCGTGACAAAAAAATGCAAGTGTATAGTATTTGGAGAAAAACTGCCATTTTGGCCATGGCTAATATATAGCCTGAAAGTATAAATCATTGGAATAGAAGTGGTGAAGATCAATGTGAAGACCACTTTGCAATGTGGTGGTGTTCCAAAGAGGTTTGCTTTGCACGCAATCTCAACATTTTTGCCATCGTGTAAGTTGCAACTTGCAAGACAAAGCCAGTAATAGCAACAAAAGCTCTAATTTCCATCTTGATCTTGCGCTGTGACTTTAGCCCCCTGGCCTGTTATCTCCTCTGAACCAATAATCGTGGTCGCAATTCCCGTTTGCTGCGATAAAATCAAAACTTTGTTGGTGTTCCGCAGCCGAAAAAACGTGAAAACCTCTGCTCTAGCATACTGCGGTTAATTCAAGTGAAGTGCCATTGCAATGCTGGTTGAAAACATGTGCTGTAATGTATTTTTTGCTTTTAAGGGAAGAGCTCTCCCTGCTTGGTACATTTGCATCACACATTAACTTGGAAAAGATGAGGAAGCTCAATTGAGTGATTTGCTTGAGACAGTGCAGCCTTAAAAAGTAGTTTGCAGTAGCCTAACCAGCTACATGTTTTTGATTATTTTGGTTGCTTTTGTAAGTTTATTGTAGGTGTTTTATGTTTGTTTAGATGAGGTGACGTACAAGCCAACTACTCTCGGTAGGGCCACCTCGAAATGCGGCATTGATTTAGATATTAGCAACGATCTCTTCAACGACTTGAAACATGGTTTGGAGGGAATGGTGTTGAATAATCATCTCCACTTGCTCTACTTGGTAAGTTGTTGAAGAGGAAACTGTTTGATATAGGTTTCAAAGTTATGTTTGACTGGCCAGTTGGTCGAACGGTAGCACATTCTTTTCTGGAGTGGAAGGTCTGAGGTTCAAATCTCGGGCCGGTCAAATTGGACACAGTCTGTCTTTTTACAGGAGGTTTTATAATGGTGTTAATGAAAATTTTATACACCATTTGGTCAAAAATATTACTGACTGCAGCACAAAAGCGTGTATCTCGATCATTATTACCTTATAAAGACCTTTATAATTAATACCGTGATGTCTTTTATGACGAAATAGTGTTGATTTTTTTATACCATTGCAAAACCTCATGTGAAAAGGTTGAATGTTTGTCTGCAGGCGCAATGCTGCGGAGACGGTCCCCGCCAGCTCATTACATTCTTCAGCGAAATCCAGTGGGTATAATGAAAAATTTGATTGATTTGAAAGTTTACGGCCTTTCTATTAACTCATTCATGTTTGTTTGATTAATATTACTTTGTCTGGTATGAAGTAGCTTTAACCCTTTTGATAAAGCAACTTGAAGTTTTCGAGAAATGGCCAGGTAAACTGTGTAAAGATGAAGTAATTCAAGAAATAATCTCTTTAAACTTTGAATTTGTTTTTGCACTGACACGTTTAACGGTATGGAGGTTTCGAAATTGACAATCTGCCAAGTAGCTTTGTCGTTGCCGGGCTTTTTGGATCAGGTTCAAGTTCGGGCCTGAAGTTGACAAAATTTCGGGTGTAATTTGGGCCTTGGGCGTGCTTTTTGTCTCGTGTACGTAAAAATATAATCAAAATAAATTGGCAACATTGCTAAATTTTTCAGACCCAACGTAACTTTCCGTTTTTTTTGGCATGATTTGGGCTGCAAATTAGTTTTCGGGTTCGGGCCGGGTTTGGGCCTGAACTAGTTGGCCCGTTTACAACTCTGTTTTTAATGTTTCTCAGATTACGCCTTACGATTCGTTGAACAACATTGCTCCCGACTGGTCGACTTTTATGAAGGAAATCAATCGGCTATCCGAGTCCGAGTTGGCAGCTGCAAACTTCATCGGGGTTACGGAACAGCACCTGAACCTTTGCGCCAAGGGGTGCATTTCGAAGAAAAACAAACCTGTAGGTAAAATCTGTTTTGGGTTTTGTAACTCGCATTTACTCGACAATTTTGCCCGTTTTTTATCCTAGATACTTGTATATTTATATGCTGTTGCTTTTAAACTTGGAATATACACTTTTTTGTAAGACCCAGCAAATTTTTGGTTAAGACTGGTGTTTTTTATACAAATTAGCAATGGTAATATAAAAAAATGTCAAAAAAGCTCCGCTTTTAATATATTCTATGGTTTGTGTTGAAATGTTTTTTCGTGCTGAGGCTGGCATTGTTCTTAATTTGTTCTTAAATTTTAAGCTATAATAAACCTCGTGTTATCAAATGTTGAAAGGCAGTCGAAACAATGTAATGATTTTTACTTTAGTGATGTACCGATTAATCGGTAATTGTAGAATCCTTGTTTTTTATGACATCGGTATTGGATCGGACAAAATGTATGAAATTCCCGATCTGATTGATACCGATTGTTTTAGAGTACTTTTGGCAACAAAAATGATCTATTGTAATTTTAATTAGTAACTAGCGTAAACACTTCCAAATGATTTAAGCAAATTGTAATACAAACCTTGAATTTTAAATCAATTTTTTGTCAGCTAAGGGAAGAAATATGGTATATATACTGGTATTATTGATGTTATAAAATATGGTACGAGACAGGCAAGTGCCTCATACTCAAAATAAATTGCATTTATCTAGGTCAAAAATTCAAAAAGAATTTAGATTCATATCGGTAATCAATCATTTTGCTTGGTGTCTGTCTCAGTATCGAAATCGGGAAAAATTTCGGTATCAGTGTGTCACTAATGATTTTTTTAGGAAATTCACAAAACAGTTTGTCGCTTCTACGTCACTTTGATTTTGTACTCGCTGATAAACGGCGATTCGGTGTGGGATGTTTCGTACAGATTCGAACAACCGCGAGGTCTACTCCAAACTCTCCTAAATCACTCGGCCGGTTTCGCTTCTTGTGTGCTGCGTTTTTCTCAAGTAAGCTTTTGCTTCATCACCACTTAATTTCGAGATTTGAAAAATGTAAATTCTAGCAATTCAATATGTATGTTTTTTACCAACTTCGCTTTCCTATTCCAATTTTTGATTTTGTTGCATGCTTTTTTTGGTGCTTCTTTTTTTCAAAATGGACTAAAAATTCCTGTCACTGCCAGAAAATGGGTATGCAAAAGAGTGATTTGCTTGGTGTTTTTATTCGGTGTTGTTCCAGTGTACGTTCGCGGTCGGTTTCACTTCCAGCATATCCAATCCATAGTAACTCGAACATCTCTCCAGCACATTTCTCAGTCAAGGCATTACCTACCATGCGAATTACCTTCCTTTGTTATGTTATGTTTTTAGGTACCGCATTTTTTGCAGCAGTCCTCTTTATTATAAGGCCAGTGCTACCTTCATGCAAATAGTGTTTTAATAGGCGATGAACAAATTTGAAAAACTTGTCTTATTTTGGCTCTGATGGTCGATGCACCAAAGACAGTGCTTTATTTTTTGGGTGTATTTCGAATCAAATCTTTCATTATACTCGCTGTGATACATCGAAGCGTGCAACGAATTGGCGGGACCCATCTCCGCGTCATTGCTCCCGGGCAACACAGCTCCTTTCGAAGAAATGTTGCAGCGGTGGCGAGCCGTTGGCAAGACTGTGTCTGATTTGACCGGCTCGAGATTTGAATCTCAGACCTCTGGTTCCGTAGACGAACGCGTTACCGCTTAATCAACTTGCCGCCGAGTGGCAGAATCGTGATATCTTATCAAGGTAATGTATTTTGTTGCAGGAATTTGATCAGTTCTGGCCTTACCAAGCTCTGTTTGAGAAATTGATCGCCTTATTGCAGTACTGCAGAATGAGTGAATTGATACCATTAATGGAGGTGTCGTCGGTCAAACTTGGAAGAGCCAAACAAGTAAAAATTGTGCAACCATAAAATATTTGTTCTCTATGACTCGTATTGAAATGTTTACAAAACCGTGGATTTAGAATATAGCCGGGTTCACACCGAAAACTGATACGATAACGCTAGGGGAATCCCCTAGTTCTAGCTGATTTTGAAATGATCATGTGATACGACGATGCGACGCTTTTTTATGTGGTAATTCACACTAAGCGCGACGTACGTTTGTATCCAAGGGAAACCATACGCTACTTTTTGTGGTTTCGGGAAATGTTTAAACGCCAGCATCTTTGTTTTTTTCCAATCAGGAAATGCAAAAACGTTACATATTACCAGGAACCTGTAGCTGGTTGTAATGCTTGCATAGCAATATGGTAATAGACCAATAGGCCTATCGAGTTTGGGTTTTGTAATCAGTAATCACATACCATCAAACTATGCTTAAATTCAGAGCTACTGCTAAATTTACAGGCTATTTAACGCATTTTATCCTGTCGGGTTAACTTGCTAATTTTGCAGTGCTGGCCAAAATCATTAACAAACACTTCTCAAGTATCGGTGATAGTTGTGGAAACAAGTGATGAGTTTTAACTTTAGTTTCACTAAGTTGTACAGTTGCACCTCTATTGCAATGCAGAACTCATTCACTGGTATAGGCCTACCTGGAAGTAGCGCCAAAAGCAAAAGGTAGGCCTCTAGCATTGGGCCAAAGCATAATACTTACTGTATATATTATTATCATTAAATGGTAGCCTAAACGTCTTGGTGGTGTAGCATTCAGGTTGCTTGATGGTATGGCTTTTATAATTATCCAATATCATCACTGGGTACCGGTACCTTGATTCAGGACAAAGTAATCACAGATTTAAATAATAAATATTATACTTAACAAAAATCAAATTGAATCCAAGTATATGCCATAGCTAAGCCGTAAATTTTAAACCACATAGTTAAATTCTATTTAGAAATGATTTTATGTAGGTTGTTATAAATTTGAGAGGAATACGAGGTTCATCTGAATCATTCAGCCAAATAGACCTCTTCAAAAAACTGCTGAGATTTTTTGTTAAATTACAGCTTACATATTTGTAAATTTCTATTAAATAAATAAATTTCTTTTACAGTCAAATACTAATATGATCACAGATTTTGAGTTTATTCTGTAAAAGTAAAAAAGTGATTAGTAATTGATTGCATCTACAGTATATCATTCAAATTAGATTTGCATAAACAATTTTAAGGTGGTGTAGAACTTAAATTTACTGTAAGCAATATGATAAGAATTCAAATAGATTTTGTTTTTCAGAAATAATCAGTAGATAAGATATAGTTTGGTACACTAGTGGAATTTAAATTTGGTTGGTTAATCAGTAGGCTTAATGCAGTAGTGAGTAATGTAAGGGGAAGAAGACTTTAAAAAACTACAAAGTACTGGCAGAACTTACTTCAAAAACTGAAAACTACTGGTAAAACCTGCAGAACTAGAAATTTTCATACTCAAAATTGCGGTAAATCGGTGTTTGAGTTTTTTGAAATGTTTCAACTCTCAATATCTGATGTGATTGCAATTTTTGACTAACATCGATAGCAACAGTTAGCAGGTCAGAAAGTGAGGAAAAAAATATCTAGTGCAGCATGTGCAGTTTATTACGGCATTCATTATCAGAAATCGTTATTGCGCAATCAAATTGAAAATTGCTATTACGGAATGTGTGTGCTTATAGAAATCTATTTTCTTGCACGCTACCGTATCGCAAATTGTTCTGGTAACCGATATCATACACTTGTTATCTGTCATATGGCATACTACTAGTACTAGAACATACAGGATCATAAGTGCAGCAGCACAAAAACCCAAAACCTAACCCAAACCCATGCGGTCCAGGCTCATGTACTTTTAGTACCACTATGTAGGAATGTGTGCACTGTCAGAAATCGATCTCGCGTGTTCGACTTCTGTTATATTGCGAAGTGATAGTCTACTGTACTGGTAGGCTATCGCAAACTGCTACAGTACTAGCATATGTGTGAACTGCCGGCTGCAATCAAACTGTACTGTACAGTATGTTTTCTCCATTCCAATTTGATTGTATGGTATCGGTTCGTTGATTTTTCAAAGTAGCTGTAACCCCAAACCACACTCAGCTAGAACAAATAAAGCTCAATGCAATTCAAAACCACAGCCAACTTTGTGTGTGTGTTGTACCAACACTGTGCAAGTAAACCAGCTATTTTTTGGCATCTAGTGATCCACTGCTAAGAATACAAGATGACTCTAGCATACAATTTTATTTTCAGTGATTGTTCAGCGTTCACACAAAACAAGCTCCGGAGTAGACAGATACACCAACTACCAGTAGCCTCTACGTGACTACTATATTAACAAATAGATAGCCTTATGAGTTCCTGAAAATAAACAAAAGTTAACAGCCTATGGTATTGGTGGCTAAGCAATCACTAGTCAGTATTTATATGCATCATGGCAATAATCATGACCAGTCAGCCAGTATCGGTACTGGTACAAAGTACCGATGCACTACAGTATATGATCATGACCATTGATAATACAGCATCCAAAATAGCTAAAAGTGGCCGCTTTATTTAAAAGACTTAACAAAGGTCTCTACTATAGAAATTGATTGCTTCCCGTAGTTTATAATTTCCGCTTTCAAGAGTCAAGTCAATTGAAGTTCAAAATTGAACTTTAGCCAACTGTACCAAAACAAGAGCAAGGAAAGCCAAATTGAATTGGCTTTTTCAACTGACTGCTAGCAACCATCTCAGATTTAACATGCCTACCCTGTACCAATTAGTTTCAATATCCCATTCTCTCTTTTCCAGAGCAGAAAAAAAAAAAGCAATCCAGTCTAAAGTACCGCTAGGCTAGGTACCGGTACCAGTTTCACTGCTACGGTACACTACCTATACAGTACTACAAAGTATCGGTACATGACTAGACCTAGCCTCTTACATACAGCCCTAAGCACCTAACATAGTCTGCTGAAAGCTACTTTTCAGCTAAAACCAATTATTTTTTCAAGATTTTCAGTTTTTGTGGCTCAAGGTTTGTCCCAAGAAAAGTCAATATTCATAGTTTTTTTAAAGTAAATAGCTAAATAATAATTTTTTGGAGTTATGCATAGTTTACAATACTGTAGTTTGCTCTATTTCTTACTCCCGTTTCTGAGCAGTCTAGCTAGCGTAAGTGCAAACAGTTTAATTGATCAAGGGTAGAAAATGTTGTGTGACAAACTACAATGGAAATTATGATAGCAAATCAAAAGAAAAAGTATTTCGATTGTCTGCTGACAAAGACGAAAGAGCCCTTGGGGCTAAGTGTAATTCCCAGAGAGCTGAAGTTTTGCATAAACGGTAAAAAGCACATTGCTAAATGGGCCTATTTTTGCACTTAGGAAGTGGTTATTTTGCCTCTAGAGGCAAAATAGTGTTTTTCCTCTGTTTGGGTTAAGGTTTGGGTTAGGGCTAGGGTTGGGATTAGGGTTAGAGTTTGGGTTGGGGTTAGGTTAGCATAAGGCTTAGGGCTATTTTGGCACTTGCGGCAAAATAGCCGTTAGGACTATTTTGTCTCCCAAGTGGCAAAATAACATGGGGCTATTTTGCCTCTAGAGGCAAAATAAGCCACTGCCTATTTCCAACTATTATTAATGGACCTACCTTTGCACTTATGTCCAACTATTATTAATAGGCCTACCTTTGCACTAATTTCCAACTCTTCCGTAGGCCTATTTTAGAAAACAGCTTACTTGCAAGCAAATCAACCTTGCATAAGCTAAAAAGCCTAGTTTCAACTTTTCCACCGACTTCAACTGGCGAAACGACGAGCTAACGACCAAACGACAAAGTAGAACCCAATCCTACTTCGTCGTTTAGTCATATCAAGCAAAATTTTACGTCGGGCGATCGTATGAAACGTATCGTTATCGGACGCAATTGCTCGGTGTGAATGCCCCGTCGTTTATACGCGTCGTTGTCGCGTCAAAAGGCTCGTTTGATACGATAACGACGCCGGTGTGAATTAGGCTTATCACAGTACACGTCACAAGAAAAAATTTTATCCCGACCGACCGTTTCACTCGTACTTTTCAGGATGAGTTGAATTTAAACTCCATGCAAAGCGTGGATTTAGATCAACAAATGTCGATGGAATTAATTTAAGTTTTTTATTTCCGTCGCTTGAATTTAGTGTGCGGCTTTAGAAAAGTAGCATTTTGATTCAGAAGAGTGCCAAGTACGGTAGTTTTAAAATTTGAACGCAAATTTGCAGAACGATCAAGTTTTTTCCGGAAATTGTTTTGTTAAAGTTAAGTTAGCATATGTTTTACTAAGTCATTCCAAATAAATTCTGCGTGACCTAATTTTTGAATCTCAAAGTTTTGCTGTTGTTCTTTTTTAATTTGAACATTATAACAAAAACTTGCATCAATTAGTAATTAATTCATGACTTCTTGAGAGATTGAGAGGTTAGACGACTAAACATTTTGTGGCGGTGATGTGAAGGTAGCCGACTAGTTTTCATACGCTAGTTTTTCGATTGAATAGTTTGTTGATTTTGCTTAAATACTTTCAGAAATACTTGTACTTGATCTTTTTTGAAATGACTATTATTTTTTTTTTACTCAAGTACTTTTTAGGTTAATACTTTGTACTTTACTTCAAATAGTTTTTCGTTCAACTAACAAAACTTTTAAATTACACTTTTCAAACACTTTTTACATCACTGCTTGTATGTTATGCGGTTACACCAATTTAAAACTGACTTTATTTTAAGAGTAGGGCGACAGGACGACTGCTGGAACAGATGACCTTTCGGTTTTTCACAGCCATCCTGTCGCTGAAATACGTGAAATATATCAGTGTAATGAGATTAGCGTTAGTAGACAAAGTGGAATTTAAACGGGCTTTTTTACACCAAGGCTATAATGTTACTGTGTTTTGCTAGTTTAACTTTGTTCGAAACCGGCCTGTTGTTGAGCGGTAACGCGTTCATCTTTGAAGCGGGATGTCTGAGGCTCAAATCTCGGGCCAGTCAAATCGAACACATCTGAGGCTCAAATCTCGGGCCAGTCAAATCGAACACATTGTTGCCAACTTTTTGCTACTGCTGCGAAATTTTGTTGAAAGAACCTATTTTGCTCGGGCGCAATGATGCAGAAATGGGCCCAGCCAACTCATTACACGCTTCAGCGTAATACAACGAGTATAATGATGAAAGATATGATTGATTTGAATTTTATTCGATTTTATCATCCAAAATCATCAAAACTAAGTTTTTAGTGTTTTGAGGCTAGTTCCATAGCCATTTTGGAATTGACAGTTTTCTAGTTTCCAAGGTGAAATTGCCTACAGCTAACTTTTGTTTTTGCAGCTCTACAATGCTGGTTACAAATCACTGTCTCAACTTGCTGGCGCGAGTGTTGCCGGTCTGCTTCAGAGCATTGAACATTTGTCTCGGAGACAAGCTTCACAAATCATCGCATCTGCAAAGGTAAACCATGGTGTTGCAGGAATAGCCAACTTTTGTGTTTGTAGCTGATGGTGGTTAGTTGAAAGTGCCCGTTTCGAGTGTTGCTATTCAGCCGGTTGCTAAATTTAGCAACCCTGTTTTTGAAAATTACTTGCATAGACATCCTGCAGTTTTGCCTCGAACGAACTGGTTATAGATCCGGTTCCTGCAGAATATGAATAGCACAACTTTCCGTTTCTCTCCATTGGATTAGACTCTTAAGGTTTGAGTGACATAATGTCACATTTTATAAGTTTTTGATGTGTTTGAAAGTCCGAAAGTGACTTGTCCAATGTCCATTTCTACTCCACTTAAAAGAATGGGGACTCCAACTGTCCAACACCACACCACCAAAGCGGTCACTACTGATGGATAGTTGGTGCCCACTATTGGCTGATGACAATGACCAATATGTTTTTCGATCTTTCCTTCAAAAACTCCACAACGTGTTAGTCAAGTTTAATTAGGCAGCTTTTTGCCGAGTTTATGTGTTTAGGTTTATAGCGTTAAAGCCTGGCATTCTGACTATTCAAACAGAAACCAAGGATAATTTTATGCTTTTCGTTATTCGCTGTACGCTATTGACTATCTTTCAATGTTTATAAGTTTTTGGATTTCGTTCCTATTTTCTCGTCATTATTTTGCAGCTGCTTAAAAAACTAAATTTAATTCATGACACAAACAAAAAAATGAAATTGCAGTTGGCAACATAACAAACTCTGTCCAAACAAAAACATAGAATTATCTCCACAATTGGATAGAATAAAAAGACACCTTCGTGTCAGAGTGCTGTTAAACTACGAGCTTGTTCCTCGATTGCAGCCATCTTGACCGGATACAAACAAGTAGTTAGTTGTCATTCAATTTTAAAGTACTGCTTTGTTTTTCAGGTTTTGTTGACTGAGAAAATTGAGACGTTGCAAGAAGAAGTTGAAATGTTAAAAAACGAAACTTGAGACGTTACAGTAGCAATGTGCTAGTCCTAGAGCGGTTTTCGGTTAGACAGGATGCAATGGTCTGAGAACTGGCATCAGTTACGTAGGATGAATGTCTATTGGGATTGTCCAATCCGGCCTTAAAAGAACTCTCTGTGGATGTCCTCATTTGGCAAAATCACTGAAACGACAAGATTTGCTGATCAGTTGCTTCTGCTCGTGTATAAAAATTGGGCCGCATGCTATCTTGCGCAAGCATCCAACAGATGGTTTGGAATTTGGGTGGGCAAAATGTTAGAATTTCACAACGTCAAGCAATTTAGTTAGGGTGTTACATTTTTGGGTGAGGGTGACTTTCGAGTTCCTACTTGCCTAAGTGATTTCTAGAGTGGAAATCCGCCAATTTTTTATTCTCAATTAAAATGTATTTTTGATTTTTTTCGATGTTTTGAGGTGTTATACCTCAATCGAAGTTTCTGTTGGTCTCACGCCCCCCGAAAACTCATAAAATTGCTGTATCTTGAGAGCCCCACATGCCAGAAGAAAAATTTCCGCACCAAAATTTGCAGAAATTCAATACTTCTATCCAACTTTGAAATAAACATACAGCCTATCTGTAACAAAAAATAAGTTAGTCGTTTAAAATCTTTTTTTTTGCGATTTGGGCTTATTCATTGCTTATTAAAGCTCAACATGAATTTTCTTCGACTAGAACACGAGTTATTGCCTCAAAATAATTACGTATTAAGAGTTTCTGCAAGTTAGTGATATCTACTAGAATATTTGTCATAACGTTTCTGCAACAGATGCTATCATACGGGACAAACGAAGTCGAAGTTTTTATTCTCAAGTACCACGGCAACACAACGCAATATTTAGTAACAGATGTTCTCGTTTCGCTTTTGTGCTCAGCAATGCCAATTGTGTCGTTGTCAAATGTCATTCCTTCCTTTAGTCACTTTCACTATATCACCGGTGAAGTGCTCACAAGGACAGGTGTTATCGATAGACTCTCAAAATCGATGATTACGCCTGAAGCTTGCTTTTAGAAAACGAGAAAGCTTGCTTTGCACTGAAAGATAGATCGGAGAGCTCTGCGGTTTCAAGTATATTCGGTGTTTAACGTTGTCATCGATTGCTCCATCAATGCAATCTTTAATGCTGGATACGACGGTGTTAAAACCGAGTTCAACCCTCTCGGATGTTCATGCCAGGAAGCTTTTTTTGTTGTTGATGGCATTAAGTAGTAGACCAAACTTCGCATTGTTGATCGAAAGACGACAAAAGATCCATGGAAACAATTACATTTACTGGGTCATCCAATGCACTACACTAGCTTTAAAGGGCCCGCAGAAATATAGGAGCATAGACACTTGCTATGAAATTGCAAATTCTTTCAATTGACGTAGTATCATTTTATTCTCATTGTAATGGATTGCCGCGATGACAAGTCAAGTTTGACGTTGTCACGTACGTACTTCTAAGTGGAAAGAATTGATTATATTGTTACAAGCGTTTGTTGCTAATGTTTCTGAGGTTCCGTTCAAGTTTCATGCGCACTTAAGTACGATGCGAAGCATTCCCGCTAATGTAATTCTTGGCTTTGCTGTCTTTCGAGCAGCATAGCTAATGCTTTGCCGGATACGTAAAGCCAGCACTTAAATTGTAGAAGGGACGCATCGAGACTTAGCGTCCCCTCTAAAACAGAGGGTCCTGGACGTTTAGGCAAAAAAGTGGCTGATAAATTGCCAACTTACAGCCGAATATTCCACCAAATTGCGGTAAAGACTTTTTTGTCTTCACCTGAATTTGCGGCAAAATTTTCACCAAATTGCTGCTGCATTCCGAATGTGTATGGTCAAGGCTGCGAAAGCGTCGTAATATTTTACAGTAAAGTGCTACGTAAAGCCATAAAAAATGCTTCTTGGTACAAGTATACGTCTGCTTAGCTCGATGAGTGCTTCTACGTGTACAGTACACTTAGAAACACCGCCGTATCCACTTTCAGCCATTGCATCAATGGAGCAATCTATGACAACGTTAACACCGAGGTTACTGTGCTTTGATATCGCAGAGCTCACCAACCTTTCTTTTAGTGCAAAGCAAGCTTGCTCCTTTTGTGAAGTGATCATCGATTTTGGAGGTCATCGATAAGGACAACTGTTCTTGTGAGCACTTCCCCGGTAATATAGTGAAAGTGATCAAAGAAAGGGAAAAAACTTGACAATGAAATAATTGGCATAGTTAAAAATGGAAATTCCTTTTTACTATATATTGATTACTTAATTAGTTGCAAACATTGTAGAGAAATACTTACCAAAACTAATGTTGATCTGTGAAAAAGTTTTTACTGATTGAAATTTTTGTTTAGCATTGCTGAGCACAAAAACAAAATAAGGACATCTGTTACCAAGTATTGGGTGCTTGTTTTCGGAACGAAAGCTTTCACTTCAAATCAGAGCTTGTCGTACATGATAGCGTCTGCTGCAGATACGTTATCACAAATAATCTAGTAGATATCACTATCTTGCTGAAACTCTTACATTCTTTATACCGGTAAATAATTACTTTGAGACAATAACTCGTGTTTATGTCGAACGAAATTCATTTTGAGCTTTAATAAGCTTTGAATAACAGTCCAAAGCGCAAAAAAAAGTTAATTCAAACGACTAACTTATATTTTGCAGATAGGCTATTTGTTTCTTTTGAAGTTGAATAGAAATCTAGCATTTCTGCAAATTGCGCTGCAAACATTTTTTCTCTAACATCTGTGGTTCTCCAATTCCAACAATTTTATGAGTTTGAGGCGCGCGGGACCCCCCCAAATTCCGATTCAGGGGTAACACACAACATCGATAAAAATTTAAAATATTTAAAGGTATGAAAAGTTTGGAAATTTCCACTCTAGAAATCACCCAGGCAAGTAGGAACTCGAAAGTCGCTCCAAAATGTAACACTCTCCTGTCAAGCCCACCATTATTCCAACGTCTAACCTCAACTGGAAGCAAATAACTTAACGACCAACAACATAAAGCTAACTTAGAAAGTCTTAAAATCTAAAATCGAGATAAAATTATTTGAAGACCAAAACGAGGCTCTTGTGCTTTTTGTGCCCAATTTTAGGGATTATTACGTAATGTCTTTCTTTTTTGTTTCTTCATTGCCCGCTTTTCCATGAGGGTTGCAAGGGCAGCAGCTGGAGATTAAGCCGCCACACTTCACGGTCTTTCATCACATCCATCATTTCGCTTGGGTGAAGTCCCAAGCGATTCCATCAAAGATCCTCAATGTATTTGGTCCATCTAGTTCTAGGTCGTCCGACTGGTCTCCTCCCATTTGCTTTAGCAAGTAAAGCTTGTTTGGGGAGTCTTTCCTGGGACATTCTGCTTACATCGCCAAACCATCTAAGCTGAGATCTTTCAATTCGGAGAAGAAACGGCTCGATGTTGGGAGATTTTCGAACCTCAGAGCATGCTCCTTGTTAAACTGTAACTCCTTCAATTTTTCGTAAAAACCTCATTTCGGACGCTTGCACTTGTGATCGCACTCTTTCGGTGATTATCCAAGGTTTATGACCATAGGTGAGGATGGGGACAAAAACTGTTTTGAAAATTGAGAGCTTTGCCTTTTTTGACAATTCTCGTTTCATGACAACCGAATAGTTCAAAGCTCGCATCACTGCACTAGGGTTGCCAATTCGAATATCCAGTTCTTCGTCGTGCTTTCCGTCACTGGTGAATGTAACCCCAAGATACTTAAACCTCCTTACTTCCTTCAGTGTCGCTCCATTCACTTGCAACACGCACTGACCAGGGTTTCTTGAAAGATGAAGCATCTCACTTTTGGCCATGCTTATTTTCATTCCGGCGGTGTCGCATGCATCTGCAAAGCTATTTACTGCGCCCTGGAGGCCAGATTCTGTAGAAGAAGGTAGAACCAAATCATCAGCGAATAGCAGGCGACTGATTTTGCAATTTCCAGTCGCGGCACACTCATCAGCTTGGCTGCATTTGTCGATCAATTCATGTAAACAATAAAAAGGAGAGGTGGCAAAACGCACCCTTGCCGGAGTCCAACGCCGACATGGAATGGATTGGATTTTCTTGACATTTACCCGAACACAAACCTCCGGTCGGCAGTAGAATGACTTAATGGCGCGTAACAACTGACCATCAACGCCATACTCCCGCAAAACCTTCCAAAGTTTATCCTGAGAAACTCGGTCATTTATACTTTTTCAAGATCGACAAAGCATGCAAAGAGGTCTTTGCCATACTCCCAAGATTTCTCGAAGATTTTCTTCAGTGAAGATTTGGTCCGTGGTGCTGCGACCCGGACGAAAACAGCATTGATCATCCTCCAGTTTTGATTCCACTATTTCTCGGTTTTTCCTTTCGAGGCATTTGGCATATACTTTCCTTGGCAAACTAAGGAGTAAGGAGTGATATCCCTCTGTAGTTCGTACATTGCTTGTGATCTCTCTTGAATATCTCAATAATCACATCTGTTTTCCAATCTCTGGGAGTTTTGCCAAACTTTCACGCAACTTGACACACTCGCGTTAACCAGAGAATTCCTTCTCTAGTCAGCGCTTTCAACATTTTTCGTCTAATTTCATCTTCACCAGCAGCTTTTCCAGATTTTATTCCTTTAATTACCGTTGCCACTGCTGGTGCAGTGAAAACTTCCTCTTCTAAATGTGTCACTTCCTGTGTGTCACGAGTCGATGCCTTTACAGGATTCAAAAGATCTTCAAAGTATTCTCTCCATCGTGAAAGGATTTCATTCTCATCCGTTAGAATGTTACCGCCAGAACCCTTGGTGGAGTACGTGACACTCGATTTTTTGCCACGTAAACGGCGGATGGTCTGCCAAAATACTTTGTTTGCCGAAAAATAGTTGGAATCCAACCGACGACCAAACTCTTCCCACGACTTCTAAGGATTTCTGTACTGCCTAAGTTGCTGCTTTTCACGCTTCACTGTACCTGGATTGCAAATCAGACGACGATTTGTCCTGTAGCCAGGCCTTGAACGCATCTTCCTTTGCTTGAATAGCTTCTTTAACTTCTTGGTTCCACCAAGGTGTTATTTTCTCACTATCGCCCGCCACTCTAAGCCGTTTTTGCCCACAACTTTCAGCAGCTGATGATATGATTGCTGATCTAAACAGCAGCCATTCCTTGTCGATGTCCTCGGATACATCAGGAAGTTTTCTGAACTTTGATGATATACTTGGTGCAAACTGTTCCCTTACTTCTTTATCCTCCAAAGTCTCCCATTTGATCCGGTAAGTCACAGACGAGCTGTTGCATTCCTGTTTGGCCTAGGTTTCGAAACTCGCAAGGAACGTACTACCAGATGGTGATCAGTTGACAATTCAGCACCTCGCTACACTCGAACGTCCAGTACATCATAAAACAAATCTGACGAAACTATGCAAAATCTCTCAAAGATTTTTGACCCATACTAGGTCGAAACCATGTATACTTGTGAAGCTCTCTGTGCTCAAAAAAAAGTATTCATGATGCGGAGTCCGTTGCTACAACAGAGCTGCAATAAATGCCTTCTGTTCGCATTCAGTCCAGTGACTCCATGTTTTCCGATCACACCCTTTCATGTATCTGTGTCTGTTCTAACATGTGCGTTTAATCAATCCCCCATAACGTAACGTTCGAAAAAAAATAGGCAGTAGCTTTTAGAGTGGAATAAACTGGCTCATCACATTTAATCATACCTTTTTTTTGTTTTTCGAAGCGAGGAAGGGCAGGATACACTGACGCAGTCTTCAATTGCCCTATTTCCATGCCCAACTTCAGAAAAAGCTGTATGACGTTTATAAGGCATAGGTTGAAGCAGAAATTGTTTTCTATAAACGCCGAAAAACTAAGCTACAAGAGGAAACTGGGCAAATGTGGCAAGTTGCGCGTTCTTTAGCATTTGTTTGTTCGAGTTTTTGTGCAATTATTTGTGTCATTGTTTTCACTTCAGTTGGTAGCGTACCCGAGATGGTAAAAACGTACTTTTTACGACGACCCTGATTGCACGTTTTGGGCTCAATTGCACCTGCGTTTTACGATGATTATACCTCTGCTTGGTGGCTTCAAACAAGCAGTAAATTCAGTAGATAAGAATTTGAAGAAATTCTCCGGAATATTGGATCACTGGAACAATAGAAGAAACTTATAAGCAGGCATGGATTCCTCCAAAGACGAAGTACTTATCGTAATGGGAAGTGTGTGGATAAACCAATGGCTTGTGAGCGTTTGACACTGTACGATGACAAAAAGAATTTAGGCAAAATATGCAAATATTGTCCTTTTTATATTCTTTACCATGTTTTTAATATACTCTCTTGACCAAAAATACATTGCACAAAGCAAACATATTGAATGTGAGTTGTGTAGGCGTACACGGTAGTGCTTCGGAGCGGCAGTAAAACCAATGTTTTCTCAAATTCGTCACAGATTTGCTTCTAAGAATTTTTTAATGTAGCTTTTATCGTAAATCTAGTTTCCAAAAATGCAAACTCTTCATTTTTCGGTGATTTTTTTCTAGCGGTTTGTTATTGGATACTTTTGATTTTCAAGTTGTTGTAATTTCCACTAGGCTTACAACTACAGGTATTTGAGTAGGTCTATAGTGAATTTTGCAAGTTCAGCAAAAATTGCGGGTTTTGCTAAAAAAACATGCGGATTGCGAAATTGGATTTGGTTACCTATCAATATTAGCTTTTTTAAATTGTAAAGGTAGTTTATTAGTAATTTTTTTTATAACTTTTAAAAACCCAAAACTCACTACTTTCTCCTGAGTTTTGGAAAAAACAATTGCGAGTTTGCTTCCCTGTTGGTGGCTAAATAATCCCATATAACACATCGATTAAGTTCCTCGACCTAATCCTGCTGTAAAATTATTTCTTAGCGGCTGAAGGCGAAAAAGTTGATTTACATACTCGAACATAAAGCAATTTTTTCACTTCAGGTTAACTTTTTGAAACGATTGTGATCAGCAATATTTTTAAAACATGAACCGTAGTAACTCTGCGCTTTACTGAACCAGTGTCCCTTGTGTTTTGCATAGAGAGCGTCTCAGCGTGCAGCAATATTATTTTCTGAAACGCGCACTGATTTGATAAAACCTGCGATCTAACGATAATCACGCCATATTTAGTCCTGTAGAAATACGATAAAATACATTGAAACCCGGAAAAATTTTATAATAAGCTGAAATTTGGCACGATAACTCAGGATTATGTCCTGAGTCCAGGGGTGCCGAAACCCGGGGGGATGGGGGATATATCACTCCAATAATTTGACTCTGGTGTGCATCTGAGCGTAGGTGTCCACTTGAATTCGGGGAAAAAAAGTGTTCCATTGTTGGTGAAGATCTTTTTTTGGTCTTCACCTGATTTTGGGGAAAAAAGTGTTCCATTTTTGCTCACCTGAACAAAATCGTGGTTGAGGTTCATCCCCCCAATGTTGAAAATAGGACAAAATTGCAAATTACCCCCCCCCCCTATGCTCAACAAAAATCCGCACCCCTGCCTGAGCCACCAAAAATTCTCCATGTTTTGGATGTGGGACTTCCCCCTTTTTCGGTCTTTAAATTCTGCCATCTAGTGTCAAGGAGTCCTGACCAAAAGTTATGCAAAATCTAAAGTTACGGGCTCACCAGGCTGTTGGCCTTAATGTAGGTCTACATAAAGCGGTTTAGACCAATTACGTCTGATATCTTATTCTACGTAAACGCAAAAGAAAAAGCCAAACGCATGCAATCAAATGACGAGAGTATATACGCGTGATCGGTAAAACAAACCTAATACAGTATAACAAAAAATCAATTTCGACGTTCAAAATAAACGGAAAGTTATTCTCTTAAAAAAGATTTGCATTTCTTCTGCTATTAGTGTTTTTTCGGAATGTTTTCAAAAAAATATTCTCGAAATTTATTCGGGTCGAAACACGATTCTACTATGGTTACATTTAATTTGGGTACTGATTACGCCTCATCAGATCTTGGCCGTTTCAAATTCTCGCCGATATCTGATTTTACTTCTTCCATTTTGGAAAATAAGTTTTGAAACAAATGGATTGCGTTTTTTGGTACGAAATCGCGCTTGCTTTCGGCCTCGTTCGCGTTCTCCCGCAAAAGCAATGTGATATGCAGAAGAGACATTATCATTCCTCGACAGTGCGATACGGGCTACGCAATGATCTTACATTTTCATTAAATATCAACACTTGACTATACACGCATTCCCACTTCATAAGTTTTGACGTTGCTTTTTGCAACTCAGAGTGGAATTACACTTGAGCGTTTTTAAATTACTGTAGTTTTTTGACATTTTATCTTTTTAAGTTTTGTAAAATTGAGCACTTTCAAAAAGAAGGGGGACTGGTCTCCCTAATCCCCCCCTGGCTGCGCTGGTGCCTGCTACACTGGAGTTTTACTGACAACACAGGTTTTGACTTTCAATCGACTGAATTCACTATACTGTATAATTCTCCCAAATAAAAGTTTTGTTAGGTCAAACACTCAAATTTATCATTAAAACTCGTAACAAATGACGTCATAAAAAACCTTTGTGACATCATCATTTTGATTTAGGCAATTTTTGGTTTGGAACCAAAAACCTAACTTTCATTTACAATATTTGAGCCATCAATACGTCATTTTTTCACAAACTTTGGCAATAACGTCATCAACTTCAAAGTAAATTTTTTGAAACCTAAACTTAAAAACCAATTTTTGTTCAAAACTTGCACTTTTACCACTTTTGGATAGGCTGTTGAATAATAAAAGCTCTTTGACACTAGATGGCAGACGTTAAAGGCCAAAAAGGGGCAAGTCCTATGTCCAAAACATGGAGATTTTTTTTTGGTGACTTGGTCCTGAATCATCGTGCCAAATTTCAGCTTTAAATTTTTTCGGGTAAAAGCTATTTCTACCGGACTAATTAGGCATAGCTGGGCACAAATCGCTATTCCACTAATTAGCGAAGCTAACATTTTCATTAGCGGTTCCTCCAACGTTCAGAAATGGTAACGGACTGGTTATCGAAGCTAATTTTTTTAGCAAATTCGCTAGAAAAAAAAGTTGCCACCGTGGTTTCAATAAAGCATAGTCTAAAATTTACCACATTTAGCCGTTTTTGCTTGGCAGAGAAATACAGTAATGATCAGTAGCGTACGCAGGAACCTCAGAAAATTTGAGAAGAACAAAGGTCGGAATGAACATTGTTTTAATCCAATATTTGGCCCATGAACTTCAATTTAATCCAATTTTTGGCCCAAAATTAGGTGAAGACCAAAAAAAAGGTCTTCACTTGAATTTAGTCCGATTTTTTGGGTGTGGGCCAAAAACAAAGGTCTTCGCCAGTGGCGGATTTAGGGGGGGGATGCATCCCCCCCCACCAACCTAAAAGTAACGATTTCGGCCGAAAAATCAGCCTCTATTTCTAAAAATTAGGCTCCATTTCGGGATGCATCCCCCCCACCAGCCTAAACCTAACGATTTCGGCCGAAAAATCAGTCTCAATTTCGGTGAAGACCTTTTTTTTTGGTGACCACCTGATTTTGGGCGGAAAAAACGTTCGAATTTCCGATTTCGGCCGAAAAATCACTCTTAATTTCGGTGAAGTCATCCGAATTTTTGAGGTTTTGTGCTTAAAATCTCCCCCACCAAAATTTTCTAGATCCGCCACTGGTCTTCGCCTACCATTTGTGTGCTCAAAGCCTCTGCCCAACGTACAATGGGGGGCCATTCCGCAATTTTGCATACTAATCTATGCTAATCATACTATCCTGGCGACCCAAAGGGGGGTCAATGGCCCCACTTCCTAAATACGCCCCTGGTAATGATGTAGCCTACTTCAAGTATACGACATAAGGCGTTTTTAGATCAGAATTATTGCCGCAAACATCGTGCTTCGGTATGGTAATGTTTTTCTCGCGGTGGTAATCACTCCACTCTATGGCATCATGATGCTGGCCTTGCGCAATACGAGGTCAAAATTTCGAAAAAGCACGATTAAAACTGATCGTGTTCATGTGTTATCGAACTTCAGTTACTTCAGAATGCTCTTTCATTTTTTATGCAGAGCTAGGCACGTAGCCAGAACGGAATTTTTGGAGGGCAAGCGAAAATTTGGGGGCAATGTCTTCTCAAAAGAAAGGTCTTCGGTGCGAAATGCCACTATATAAATCAAATCAATCTTTCGTTATACTCGCTGTATTGCGCCAATATTATCAACGGATTTTGAGGTGATCTTCCAAAAAAAAAAAGGTCTTCACACCTGGAAGCCTCTATCAACTACGATATCTGAGGTGATCTCCATTTTAGAGTTCAGGCGTTGAAGTTAAATTTATTTGGGGGAAGGCAAACTAAAATTTTGGGGGGGGCAGTTGCCCCCCTACTCCCCCCTGTCTACGTCCCTGTGCAGAGCAAGCATTTAGGAAGAGGGAGCAGAAAGATTAAAATATTGTATCCGGAAGCAAAAGTGCAGTTAAAGCCAGCTACAGTACGCTGCCTGATTGCCTAGGTTTTTGAGGCTAAGCAGTAGGCTATATCCGTTGTGGTTACTGCTTACGGTAGTAGTCTGTAGCGAAGTGAGCAATAAGGGTCGTTGCGCAAACGCATTTTTTGTAGAAAGAAACCATGTAAATTGAATCCAAACTCTGAACTATTAAAAGGCTTACAGGTAAACATCGCCTATATAACGCAATCGCGTGGAGTTTGTAAAGGATTATCAAAGGCAGTGCTGCCGTCGAGGGAATAAGTTTGGCCTACTTGCTTTATCTGTTGTTTTTCAAGGTAAGATCAGGTAGCCTAGTCCCTACAGCCCCACTAGTACCGTCAGTATAAACTGCCTTTGCTAAAATTGACAAAGAAGCTACTAAATTTGAAGGTGGCAGTAAGTGCAGCAAATTTGACAATTTCTGATTTGCTGAAGACTAAAGCCTTCCCACTTGTTACTGGATAGATTCTTCACACTAATTTGTGGCGCAACCAGGGAAGGAGATAAACCACCCCTCTTTCCCTTAGCCAAGTGACTTGAAAAATTTAACCCAAAACTGCAAGCGTTCAAACGTGTTTTAGACTTGATCTTTAAGTAAGAGGGGATTGAAGATGCTGGGCAATTTAATCCTTTAACTGGCTTCCAAATCTTTGCACTTTAGTTCTTCCAAACGGCTCTAAAAACAAGCAAAATATGATCCAAATTAGCGTTAACATTGCTATTTTTTCCCGAAAAATCAAAAAAACTGGACGTTTTTGATGCACTTAAGTTGTACTAGTCTGTTTAGCACAGAGTCCAATTGAAGTATTCTTAGAATGAAAAAATCTCTTTCCCCAGCAAAATTCTGGTTACGCGCTTGCGCCTATTTTTCTGTTTGGAGCTGCGGTTCTAACTTTTTTTGATTACAGAGCCGAATTTTCAGCAGGAGCCGTATGTAAATTACGGAATTTTTTAGGTGGAGACCAAACCTTAAAAAAGTTCTCGGCCGATTCGTTGTGTCATTTTTTGGTTAATTTTAAGCGATGACAAAAGAAATAAGAAGTGTTTGCAATTTTGTAGAACCGATTTTCGGCCGAAATTTGGAATTGACTTGGGATAATTTTTATAGAGTTAGTGAGAGCCACAATGATTGATACAAGTTATGAAATTGATTTTTTGGTGTTCCGCCTCATATTGTACTTTTATGGTTAATTAGCGTTAGCTTCCGCCAACAAAAAATTTGTGTTATCGGATTAGCGTTAGCGAAGCTAATATTTTCAATTAACGGAGTAGCTGTTGGCGGAGCTAATTTTTGCGTTAGCTGTGCCCGCCGATGTAATTAGGAAATATTATATAATCACATTACCCCTTTCTCACGTAGTTTGTTTCTTAAAAATTGCAGCGGTGATCTCTTTGGAGCAGAGGTGGAGTCCTCGAGGACGTCCTTGGCCTCGAGGACACATTTAGAAGTCCTTGGCCTTGGCCTCGAAGCCTCTAGTCCTCGAAAATTGCCCTGTCCTCGGCTCGAGGACAGCACTATTTTTGAACCATCGAAATTTCGTTGGAAAACGCCAGAAATCTTGCGGAAAATCTGCAAAGACCTTTTTTTTGGTTGGTTTCCTCAAGTAGAGACCGCCTGAAAAAAAAATTTTGAAGACCTTTTTAGTCTGAAAAAAATTTTTGAAGACCTTTCTTTTTTTTTTATGGAGAACACTAGCGTCTGTGTCCTTGGTCCTTGGCCTCGAAATTTTTTTGTGTCCTTGGCCTTGGCCTCGAGCCTTGTGTCCTCGACTCCACTAACCTTTTTTATGAATGTCCTCGACTCCACTAACCTTTACTCCACTAACCTTTTTATGAACATAATGCAATAACCAGGGCCGGATTTAACACATGGCACAGTGCCAGGGGCCCCGCGCTCAAATGGTAAGACTTTTTTTTGGTCTTCACCTATATTTGGGAAAATATCGCAAAAATTCCAAAGCGCCAGGGACCCAACTCAATGTAAATCCGGCCCGGGCAATAACATGGTTTGCAGGCGCAACTATCTATTGTGCATCTTTCAATAAAAATTTACCTCTACCTCGCCAGTTTTTAAGCAACAAAATACTTTAAAAAGAAATTAGCTACAGTAAGGGGAATGCTCATTGAACAAATTTTTAAATTGAGAGGGCCTGGGCTCCCTGGCCGTACTCCTACAACTGGTTGTTTTCATAACAAAACAATAATCTCTAAGGTAAATATTCGACTGGATTCTTATTCACTTCTAAAATATTGCAGGAGGAATGTGCTTTACTTCCCCGTACCTGGGCCAAATTACTTACAAAATTTAACCCCAAAATGCAAGATTTTCAACGTATTTTGTACTTAAATTGCTAGCAAAAAGAGGACTGAACAACTTAATTTTTTCAATTGGCTTTCAAATGTTAAAAATCTAGTACTTTCAAATGGCTCTGAATACGTACGAAATGTGATCCAATGGTATTAAAATAGCTTTTTTTCCAAAAAATAGCCCATCAGCTGGTAGCTTCGCCCCCAGACCCCCAAATCCTCCGGCGGCTGGGGACTCCCCCCAGACCCCTCGTCTGTAATACGTTTGAAATACAGTACATTTCTTTACTCAAACTCGTCTCCCAATTTAGACATTTTCTCATCTTAAGTATTGGTTTAAGCCCTCTCCTTGAACAAGTTCCTAGTTGCGTGCAAACGCCAGGCCACGGCTTCTGATCTTCTATTCTACGAGATCTTTGCCCCCACGAAAATTCCTCTTTCAAAGTTTCTGATGACGTCATTGCATGTGAGGTGTGTTTTGGGCCCCTCCCAATCAAAAATCCTGGCTACGCCTGTGCAGGGCACCAATCAAATTTGCCCATTCTTTTTATCACAGTGATACTCTTGACGTAACAATGATATACAATGACGGTTGGTATATATGGCTGGAGCGAGCTGGCTGTCGACACAGACAGACACAGAGCGACGGTATTCGTATGCTAGTGTTTCGCACGAATAAATAAGCGGTTTAAACTAGTCGGTCTGTTCGACCTTTTGCTAAAATACGCAGAACCGCTAAAGTGTGTTCTGTGCTTTGGCGTCTTTCTAAATTAACTGCTAATTTTTGTGTGTTTGTTTTGCATTCTCTTTTGAATGAGACTAAACCAGCTACGACAAAGTAATAGAATTATAATCTGTCGGCTAATTGATGTAATGACAACTCAAGCCAGAGAAACTCAGCAGTATTCGAAGATAACGGACCGTTAAGAACTTTCTGCACTATCGTAGGTGATAGATTTACGTCGTGGATCTGAACACAGACCCAGTAGTGTCCCAATCGGTTGATTTGCATTCGATTCGCTACAGTAATGAGGTGCTCCAAATGTTGTTCCGCTATCCTTCTTTTCCGCGAAAGTAGATTTAACCATTTGACTCTGTATCGTTGGCAACTCTGCATTTTGAAGTTTAATGACATTCCAAAACGAACACTTTACAAAATTTCCTTTAGAATGTCGAACATTGTGTTACTATTCTGCAAGAATTCAAATGTTTGTGACTTAAAAGCTACGCGACCAATGTTTGATTATTTCGAACATCGCGTTCTGCATCCTCCCAAGAAATTTTGCAAAGTCATCCTTTTATGATGATGCCACGAAAGTTACAGACGAAGGATTGCGAATGGTACCCAGTAGAACGGATTAAATATATTCTTGCGGAGAAGGAGAATAGCGGAACAAGGTCTGGGGCACCTCATTACATAGGCGTAGCCAGGATTTTTGATTGAGGGAGCCCAAACCACAAATCACATGCAATGACGTCATCAGAAATTTTCAAAAGAGGAAATTTTTGTGGGACAAAGATATCGTAAAGTGGAAGGTTAGAAGCCTAGGAGAACCCCCAGCCGCCGGAGGGTATGAGGGTCTAGGGGCGAAGCCCCCAAGCCCTGGACGATTTTTTTTAATTTTTTGGAAAAAAAAGCTATTTTAATGCTATTGGATCACATTTTGCACGTGTTCAGAGCCAATTGAAAGAAGTACTTTTTTAACATATGAAAGACAATTAATAATTTAAATTGTGCAATCTTGCTTTTACTTACAATTTAAGTCCGAAACACGTATAAGATCTTACAATTTGGCGCTAAATTTTGTAAATGATTCGGGCCGAGTAGAGGGAAGTAAGGCACATTATTGCCTCCTGCAATATTTTAGCAGTAAATAATATTCCATTCGAAGGAGATTTTCGTTTTGTCATAAAAATAAGGAGTTATTGGAGTACAAGTACGGCCAATGGGCCCAGGCTCTCTCTATTTAAACTCTATAATTTGTTCAATGAGCACTTCCCCTATCTATGGTTTTGAAAGTATTTTTTCGCATAAACTGGCGAGGTGGAAGAAATTGTTATTGAAAAATCGTATTATAGATGATTAGAACTACTTACCAGCATGTCATTGCTCGGACCGGATTTACTTTGCATGGGGTCCATGGTACTTTGGGAATTTTCGCAACATCCTTCTGCCAAATATAGTTGAAGACCAAATAAATGTCTTGCCATCTGAGCGCATGGCACCTGACACTGTGACATATGGTAAATCCGGCCCTGGTTATTGCATTATGGTCACAAAAAAGGTTAGATGAGAGCCTGACGTAGCAACTTTTAGGACAAAAACCCTCAATTTCTCTTAGGTTATAGGCTACATGTAAATTGGTTGCCAAAATTGATTTGAGGGGCCCGGGCCTCCTGGTGGTCAATTTTTTGTTAATTACTGCTGTACACGTGTACTGCTGTAAGCAAAGATGCTAAAAGAAACGGAAACTGAAAAACTTTGAGTTTTTTTGTCGCATTTTTATTATTGGTGTCATTTCAATTGGGGGGGGGGGGCGGTTCCCTTGGGCCCCCATCCCTCTTGACTACGCCTGTTTTTGAGCGATGGGCCCCTGGCATTGTGCCACATGGTAAATCTGGTCATGGTTATTGCATTATCTTCATGAAAAGGTGAGATGAGAATCTGAGTTAGCAGCTTTTAGGAAAAAAATCCTTTGTTTCACCCGGGCTATAGACTACATTTAAATTGGTTAAAAAGATTGAATTGAGGGGGCCCGGGCCTTCTGGTTGTCAATATTATTGTTAGTTACTGCTGTAGGTGTGTACTGCTGCACGCGAAGATGCTAAAAGAAACTGAAGAAACAATAGACTTTTTGTCACTGGTAGCGTTTTAATTGGGGGGGGGGCACGGCCTCTGCCCTCCTTGGCTACGCCTATGCCTCATTATTACCTCAAGTAGTTCACATTTTTTCAATAAATCCGGTGTCGAGCAGTACTTATTGTTGGTACACTGGAAACTGACAGTTTTCCCTTTTTTTCTTCACGGTTCGTTTGCGCTGCGAATATGTTCAAAGGGTCCCAATCAAACCAGTCGAATACGCGAGGCCGCCAAAAAACTTCGCCACAAGAGCAAACTTTTTTTTCTTCAATGCTCTTAGCTCTTCTTCCCCCGCGTTTGTTTCTAGTCTACTAATAGAGAGTCTATGATGGCAGTACCCGCTTTTGCGTCGGCAAACCTATCTTATTTTTGAGGCTTAAAATTGGTGTTGCAGTCTGTGGCGCTAAAATCTTGTCAATCTGATGATCAGATTTAAGACGTTTCAGGCTTTCAGGTTTAAATAATTTTTACGAAATAATTTAAGCAAAATAATTCATCGTTAATGATTCACTTTAATACAAGAAGTTTAGCGAAAAACAAAAGTTTAATTGAAGAAATTGTAACCGAAATCAAATATTCTCCAGAGATAATTGGCGTATCAGAAACTAAACACAATTCTAACACGTGTCTCAATTTAAACATTCCAAATTTCGATTTTTTTCATAATGACTCTTTCACGAACGCAGGAGGAGTTGGAATATATGTAAATCAAAGTTTGAAATATAGGCTAAACTAAGAAATGATTTATTACTCAATGTACCAAATTGCGAAGATTTATTGACAGAAGTTTCAACCAACCAAGGCATTATAATTTTTGCTGTAATTCACCGACATCCAAGTACTAACTTCCTAGTTTTTGAAAATGCCTTGTGTAACACCTTAACAGAACTGGAAAACCAAAAACTCAAGTATGTAGTCAACGGGGATATAAACATAAATCACTTAGCAATTATTAATCAAAAATTCAGTAATTACTTTAATTCGCTAAATGCGTTAGGTAGCAAACTTTTAATCAATGCACCTACACGGTTTTTGAGACATAGCAAGCATTCTTTATTAGATCATATCTACTCCAACCTCACCCAAAAAGAAATTATTGGTAAACCATGCTTATTTCACATATCTGACCACTTGCCAACTTGCGCAATAATAAACAGCTTTAGTGGTAACAAGAAATTCAAGTCAAAAATGAAGAGGTGTATGAAAACCTTTAAAGTAGATAAATTCATTATGGATTTAAATTGCCAATTGCAAAGCTGTTGTAATATAAACAACCAAGACACTAATGTCAATGAAGATGTCTGGAGAATTACTAAAATTTTTATGAAAACCTTAAATAGCCATGCACCCCTAATGTCTACGTCTCGACGTGAAAGAAAACTGAACGAGAAACCTTGGATAACTAAAGAAATTTTGAAATCAATCAAAACGAAAAACAAGCTATTCAAATCTTGTTATAAGTGTTCTGAAGTTAGCAAAATTGAGTTTTACAAAAAACACCGCAACAAGTTTACGCAGGTAAAATTTCTTGCAAAGAGTTGTAGTGACCGAGTGAATTAATATATTTTGTCCTTGTGCAATTATGCCTGCGGTATCCGGTTATTGGCGCGTATCGCTCATTGCTATGGGTGGTATTGCATAATGAACGGATATTGCTAGACATAAAGAATTTAATTAACGTGTCTTTGTTTTCGCTTCTCTTTGTTTACTCGCTGTATATATCAGAGGTGGAGTCCTCGAGGACACATTTTGAAGTCCTTGGCCTCGAGGCCTCAAGTCCTCGAAAATTGGCCTGTCCTCGGCTCGAGGACAGCAGTATTTTTTGAATTGTTAAAATTTTGTGGAGCGCTTGAAAAAGGTTTCGGAAAACGTTTTTTCGTGGAGATCGCTTGAAAAATTTTTGTGAAGACCTTTTTTTTTTTTTTTGAGATCGCCTGAAAAATTTTTGTGAAGAACTTTTTTTTTTGGAGAGCACTTGCGCTTGTGTCCTTGGTCCTTGGCCTTGGCCTCGAGCATTCCTGTCCTTGGCCTCGAGAGGGTCTGTCCTCGGAAAGGCTGTCCTTGGCCTTGGCCTCGGATTTTTTTGGTGTCCTTGGCCTCGAGCCTTGTGTCCTCGACTCCACCTCTGGTATATATTTCGCTGCTTCAATTTATTATTAATATACTACTTGTTGAAATCAAAGAGCTACGTGTTGAGACTCATCGCGTACGAACTCACTAAATTGGTGCCCTGTGTGAGGAGCGCCCGAAGGGGCGCTCTTTGTGAAGCTGAGAACCTCCCCCTTATTCTAAGTGAAGCAATTAAGCTGAAGAATCGCCTAATTGCTAGAGTCGGAAAAGAATTCCAGAAGAGTCCAGAGAACTTTCCGAAACAGGACGAAAAGCGTTTTTTTTTTTTTGTTCAAAACTGTTTGAGTGTCGTTCGAAAGTGCCGGAAAGCGTTGTTCAAAAGTGCCCGGAAGCGTTGTTCGAAAGTGCCAGAAAGCGTTGTTCGAAAGTGCCCAGAAGTGCTGTTCAAAAGTGCCAGGAAGTGTTGTTCAAAAGTGCCCGGAAGTGTTGTTCAAAAGTGTCCGGAAGTGTTGTTCGAAAACGTCCAAAACCTGCAGAAGAAACTTCGGAAAAGACGGTACAGACTTTTAATTTTCTTTGTATATCATTTTGTTGCATATTTACGTGTAAAATGTTATTTGAATATTTACCTGTAATTTTTTTGCCTATTCAGGCATAAATTTTTTCAGAATCTTACAATTTGAGAAAACGTAATTGATTAAAGCGCTGTATATTTTTATTAAGGCTGAAGTATTTCTCTGTATAATGCGAATTTCTGAACATGTAGCAAGTCAATTTTATCGTTATCAATCCTGACTCCTTATCTGCCACATTTAAGCTGTGCAAGAAATGTAAACGTAGTTGTACCGATAATGGGTGTCCGATAATTGACCTTTCCAAGGTATGAATTGCATTTGCGTATTTTCCTCTTATCTTCGAATTAGCTGCAATTTCTCGCGTTATAAATCATGTTATGGCTACTCTAATTCTGTTCGAGTAGAAGAAGTTTAAAGGATAAATAGCAATAGCCATGACTCAACGAAATATACTTCGTGCGACCAGCAGAGTTACTGAATGTTTATTTTATATTGTTATTTTTGTGTTTTTGATATTATTTGATTCCGAGCAAAGACTCAATGTTTATATATTATGCTAAAGGGCAAAGAAAAGCCCTCTAATATTGTGTTATTTGCATTTTCCGCGCTAAAATGCGCTATGTCATTCTGAGAGGAATGACCAAGTCACTTATTTCTGGTCACATGGACGTAGAAAGTAGCATTTCTACTGTCATATTTCAGATTTTAACGCGTTAAACATTTTATCCCCAGTTTTGGTGTTTCTGCTTACTCCTTTTAACCCATTATTGGTTTTCTATGTTGCAGTTTTTTAAAGAGTTACGTGTTTTATCATGTCAAGTTCTTGGGATTTGCTCGAATCCACATTTCTTTTTGTCGACTGATGTGTATGCTGGACAACCTTTGGGGGCTTTGTCGTCCATCATACCCATCATTATGAGGGGAAGGGCTGTGGTGACCGAGTGAATTAATATAGTTTGTCCTTGTGCAATTATGTCTGCGGTATCCGGTTATTGGCGCATATCGCTCATTGCTATGGGTGGTATTGCATAATGAACGGATATTGCGAGACATAAGGAATTTAATTAACGTGTCTTTGTTTTCGCTTCTCTTTGTTTATTCGCTGTATATATATCGCTGCTTCAATTTATTATTAATATACTACTTGTTGAAATTAAAGAACTACATGTTGACACTCATCGCGTACGAACTCACCAAAGAGCCAATATTACAACAGTTTATCAACAGAAAATCCAAACAACCCTAAAAAAACCTGGGAGGTACTTCGACAAATTATTGAAGGCAAGAATAGCTCGCGCAATAAACTACCCACTTCCTTAAAAATAAACGGACTAACATGTGAAACTGATAGTAATGAATTCTTAAACCGAATGAGTGAATATTTTGCTTATGTTGGCTCAAACTTATCGAAAAGTAATAAATTTGACATTTCCAAGTAAAGATTTTTTCCAAGTCTATAATGCAAAGTTTTATGTTGCATGAATTTACTGAACGCGAAATATCTCTTGCTATTAGCGATGTTAAAAGTAATTCGGCTTCTGGATTTGACGACATTTTCCCGAAATTTATGAAAATGGCTAAAGTAGCCTTGGCTCCTATTTTGACTAAATTGTACAATAAATGTTTGCAACAGGAATGTTTTCCAGATGAATTTAAAGTAGGTCAGGTCATTCCAATTTCGAAAACAATAGCCCACAAAGAACTTGGTGAATTTCGACCTATAGCTTTCTTAAACCTCTTCTAAATTTTTCGAAAAAGTGTTGAAGTCTAAATGTCGTGATCGTTGATATTTGGCTGGAGTACAACCTTTAATCTCTAGAATTGTCCACGTTGATTAAAACTAAAGAACGACTAAATGTTAATTGATGAATCGAAAATCGCTGTTGATAGTTCCTTTAGCTTCTTGAATCTCAGAAAGCAGCACACCAATCTTAAATTAAAACTTCTATTATGGTTCAAACACAAAAGCAATCTCACTGAGCGAAATCGCTCCACTAACACTTCTCATGATCGACTAATTCAGATCGTAAAGACCTAACCATGACTGACCAATTCAGGCCGCACTACTGGCTACACAAGCCAACCACAGATACACAAACTCGGCAAAACTGCCTACAAAACTAATATCTAAAATCACCCACTTTTAGAATATTGGAATCCAGAATGCAATATGACCCACCTATTTATACCCCAGGAAAAGCTATCGAATATCCCCGAACAATCCCTGATACGTCACAATAGAAAAAGTTTACAAGCTTACGATAGCAAATTTCGACTCGTAATTATGACGTCACAAACTTCAAGTCTAAATATAGCAATTAAGCATGGCAAACACCCAAAATATTCTGATGACTAATAGAAGGCAGTAGAATTTACTAGAAGGGAATTATCTCGAACATTCCAAGTCAAAAAAGGCACCAAACTAAATAAGCAGTCACGTATACGTTAAAACACAGCATAAAATTGTAACTCAGTCATTCAAAATTATTATACTTGACACCAAACTTATGAATTTTATAGGCAAATATAATATACTAGCTCCTGAACAATTTGGATTTACAACAAACAGCTCCACCAAACTAGCAATAACCACCATTTATGACAAGTTACTTGATAATCTTGATAAAAATCAATATACTTGTGCTATAGTTTTCGACATCTAAAAGGCTTTTGATCTCCTTGCCCACAAAATCCTACTGAAGAAGCTAGTTTACTATGGTTTTTGAGGAAGAATTTGGAATTTGATGAAATCTTGTTTGGAAAACAGAAAGATTTGCACTAAAGTAAAACTAAAAACTTTGTTTTTTTTTAAAGTAACTCACGGAATTCCTCAAGGCGCTGTCTTAGGACCACTTCTTTTTCTGTTCCATATTAATGACTTACCTCAAGCATCCAAATTCAATGCTACTTTGGTTGCTGATGATGCTAGCTTGCATATTTTCCATCAAAATCCACGCACCTTGCAAGTAATGGGTAATGAAGAAATTGAGAAAATTGAAAACTGGATGTACTTTAACCATAGACTCTTTATTAGTAGACTAGAAACTGACACGCGAAGAGAAAACGAAGAGAATTAAAGAGAAAAAAGCTGCTCTCGCTGAGAAGTTTTTCGGGCCACGCGTGAATTATTCGACACGATAAAGTTTTTGCTGTAAGTTCAAATGCACAGTACAAGCAGAAGCATAAGAAAACTTAAGCAATTCGAAGCTTACAACTGAAGCCATGAAGCTAGATCAGCCGACTAAAAAAGCCAAAAGAAGTTTCCGGTTGAATTAATAAATCAGCACAAAAAAAGATAGATACAGAGGTGGTCAAAGTAGCTGAAAAACAAAAGTATTGCCACTTACTCTGAAATCCACTTCAAGTGAAAATAGAAGTACGGCAAATTATTTTCACCTTAGTGAAAGTAGTCCAAATTAATTCTCTGTAATAAAAGTAGTTTCAAAGTATAATACTGCCTTAACTGATAATGCTTGTACTCACCAAAAGCAACAAATTTTTGAAATAACTCGCCATATCTCAAAGATTTTATTTACAGTACAAATTTCACGTTCGAGACCTATACGAACATATTTTCAATAAGCAGTTTTGCCCGATAGAATGAACAGGGGCGTATTTAAGGGGGGGGGGGCGCATTGGGCCATGGCCCCCTCCCTTTGGGTCTCCAGGATAGTATAATTAGCATAGAATGGTATGCAAAATTGCGGCATGGCCCTCCCCTTTGTAACTTGGGCAGAGGGTTTGAGCACAGAAACGGTGGGCGAAGACCTTTTTTTGGCCTTCACGAAATTTTGGGCCAAAAACAGGACTAAATTTGAGTGAAGATCTTTTTTTTGTTTTGGTCTTCACTTAATTTGAGTGAAGACCTTTTTTTTTTTTTTGGTCTTTACCTAATTTTGGGCAGGATAATGGACTTGGTTTTGGGCTGGAAAATTTTCATTCTGGTCGTCATTATTCTCAAATTTTCTGAATTTTCTTGCCCCCCTCCCCCCCTTTCGAAAATCCTGCATACGCTATTGAGAATGAGAATCTTTTTTTTACGTCAGGTCGTAGTAAAATCATGGTAAAATCACCAAAGAAAACAACTTCGTTACTAAGTACCTCTGGATATGTGTTATGAAAAAAACCTCTTTTACAAAGTAACTGGAAAATCGAAATCCAAGAGAGTTTCATATTTGACAAATAATGTATTTTTTTTTCTGTTTTCAACGGTATCAAAATGTGCAAGAGTATGCTTATAAGGACTTGCTGATAGCGCAGTAGAAAAAAAATTGACTTGGAGCGATAGCCAGACGGGGGCAAAGCAGAGCTCAGCCCGCCTGGAAATTTTTACTTGTCATATATGCACAGCGGCGTAGGCTTAGGCAAGATTTTCCAAAGGGTTGTGCATGAGTCAAAACTTATAATTGGCATCATAAGTTTGGGGTCTGGGTCAAAGGCCCCAGCCGTCGGAGATGATAAGGGGGTCTGGAGGCGAAACACCCAGCGCTCAGAGATTTTTACGTTGTTTTACAAAAATAACTCAGTGTTAAGATCTTTTTAGACTAAATTTCGGATTAAAAGGTATGCTTTGAACAGTGCAAAACATACACAAAATAAGTACAAAAACAACTAAAGGGCACAAGCTAAATAATATACTTATTGTAATTACATTTTATTCACCAATTTGCCTTGGTTAGGAGACAGCGAAAGGACCTTTCGGTCTTCGAGTCAAGCTGCCACCTGCCCACCTGTCTACCACACACGGCGTAGGCTTCATACTGTCCCTTTAAGGACCTTTCGGTCTTCGAGTCAAGCTGCCACCTGCCCACCTGTCTACCACACACGGCGTAGGCTTCATACTGTCCCTTTAATTGCTGAACGTCAAGCAGGGAAGCTGTGAATACCAGTTTTTATAGTCTTTGGTATGACCCGACCGGGAATCGAACCCGAGTCTACCGTTTCAGCAGCAGACGCTCTATCCACTCGACTACTGATCGGTTAAGAGCCATCCTTTTCCACAAGTATTATACGTAAGGTCAAGAAAGAAAGTAAAAATTTTGTAGCTATTGGTGATAGATTTTTTTGAAACATGCCAAGCATTAAACGCTAACTTATTGGCCTTGACCGCGAAACATTTAAAATATAACGTGCCTCCACCAGCTGGTTAAAATTTTACTTCTTAACAAGCCATTGTGTAGTTCGATCATTAGATATAAAGAAATAGTTCTATGCCTTTTTTGTTGCAGCTTAGAGTGTGGTGCAGTGGTGCAGAGGTGGAGTCGAAGACACAAGGCTCGAGGCCAAGGCCAAGGACATACAAAAAATCCGAGGCCAAGGCCAAGGACAGCCTTTCCGAGGACACTCTCGAGGCCAAGGACAGGAATGCTCGAGGCCAAAGCCAAGGACCAAGGACACAAGCGCAAGTGCTCTCCAAAAAAAAAAAGGTCTTCTCAAAACTTTTTCAGGCGATCTCAAAAAAAAAAATTTCTTCACAAAAATTTTTCAGGCGATCTCCAAAAAAAAAAAAAAGGTCTTCACAAAAATTTTTCAAGCGATCTCCACGAAAAAACGTTTTTCAAAAACTTTTTCAAGCGCTACACAGAATTTTAACAATTCAAAAAATACTGCTGTACTCGAGCCGAGGACAGACCAATTTTCGAGGACGTGAGGCCTCGAGGCCAAGGACTTGACCTTCGAGGCCAAGGCCAAGGACTTCAAAATCTGTCCTCGAGGACGTTCTCGAGGCCAAGGACGTCCTCAAGGACTCCACCTCTGGTGTAGTGAACTTGAGTTGAGTAAAGTCAACAACGAGGCCAAGATGGTAATAAAGCCGTCGTTTTTACGATGACTTTGATCGTATGATCTGGATTCAATCCAAACCCTGGTCCCGTTATTGGGTCTTTGGATAAGACGCTTTACGATGATTATCTCTGCTTGGTGGCTTCGAACGAGCAGCAAATTCAGTGGACAAGAATTCGAAGAAATTCACAGGAACATTGGATCACTGGAAACTCCTAAGCAGGTGCGGATTCCTCCAAGCACGAAGTAGTCATTGTAATAAAAAGTACGCGGATCGTCCAATATTCAGCGTCAGACTCTATTTGGTGACAAGAAGATAAATATGCGCTACAAAAAAAAAAAATCGAAAAACCTTTTATAGCAGAGATATATTGGCATAAGCAAAAAATTGAAATCTGCACACTCTTACCGTCGAGCTGATTAAAATAATGCTAAAATGCCAGGTATAGCGTAAGCCTTTCCCACGTGCAATCCGTGCGTGCTTTATGGTAATGTAATTACGCGATTTTAACTTTTTTCACACATTTTTTGAATTGTGCCATGGCCAAAAACGGGGGGTCATGGCACAATATCCCCTCTATCTGTGCTACTCACTGTACATGCACTTGCGGAATTTTGCGACCACATAAACTCGAAACTTGACCATAGCTAGTTAGAGTATAATCAGGGCCGTAGCCAGACGGGTTATTCAGCGGGGCTCAACGTATTCGTATTTGCCATTTACCGAAGTACAGTAATATGAAAACAATTACACAAGGGCGTACCCATTTCAGAAAGATTTATTCAGTTTTAAAAAAAGTACTGTAATTCTCTTATAAATGGAGTTGAATCTCATACAACAAAAACTAGAGGTGGCAAAATTGGATGGGTATTTTTTACCGTAAGTTACGGATCTGTTTAAAACATTTACAAAACACCAAAGATTTACGTAGTAGACTATAATAGGCTTCCTCTTTCTTGTATAAGGTCTGTAGAATGTTAGTAGAGGTTCCGAGATTCTAAACTCGAAGCTTTTCAGGGGTCACCATAGTCTGTTTTTAGAGTATACACTTTTAGCCGAGACGCAGGAACCTAACTCAAGTGTATTTGATGTGGGTCGTGCGTTTCAAAACTTTGCAGCGATTTACAGCACCTTACGTCTTTCTGACATTTAAGGGTCTTTATTCTTTTTTTTAAAGATTTCTATCTCTTGCTTGCTGGAGCTGCTCTCGTTGAAAAAGGATACCACTAAATCGCTAGCATCACGCTTCTCGCGTTTCAATCTGCTCTAACACTAATTGCATCAAAGTCTATTTTAACCTAGCCTACCGTATAGGCCTATCGTTTATATGAAGTCTATTAGCCACAACATTAACCTAATCGAGTCTTTGGTCTATAAACATTTCGCTACTTAGGATAGTCTATGACTGATTGTAAAGAGTCTATGGTGCAACCAAAGCAGACAGAAACTGAGACTTTGATAGCGATATCGAGTCAGTGAACCGTGAAGAAAAAAAGACAAAACTGTCAGTTTCCAGTCTACTGATGAAGAGTCTATGCTTTAACAAACTATCGTTAAACTATTCGAAGTGTTGCTTTATGATTATAAGCCGCAACCCCCTTAATACCTCAGAATTTAGTTTGACAATGAATAACTTGATTATCAAACGAAGTGGTTGCCTAAAATATTTAGGTGTGTTATTTAGACAAAGACTTAACCTGGAAAAATCAAGTACAAAAACTAAACCAAAACCTTTCAAAAATATGTGGGTGAAACTTTAAACCAAGACACTGTCTGTGTACCCTTAGCCACTCGCAAATTATAATTTATTACTATATGTTTCATTCCGTCATATTGTGCTCTTTAATTTAGTGGGGAAGAACTGCAAATATTCGTGTCAACACCAACTGGAAGTTTTGCAGAATAAATTTATCAGAGCCAGTTTATTTCTTCCTGTAAATTCACCAATCGATTGTCATTATGTTAAATTTCAAACTTTAAAACTAAAAGATATGACCAAATTTGAATTCGCAAAATTTATTTTTAAATTAAAAAATAACGTGCTTCTTTTATCATTTAGCAATTACTTTGTCGATCGCAATAAGATAATACACAAACACAACAAAGACAAAAATCAGCTGACGGTTATTATCATCACACATTCGACAGTAATTTTGTGAGGAAAAGATTACATCACGCATGTTTAAAGGGAATCTATTCCTCTTGCTCAAAAAGATTGCTCTTTTGCTAAATTTAAAAATAACTATAAATCAGTTACTTTGGAACGTTACTCCAAAAACGATGGTTAAATACATCATTTTGCTTAACTGCTTGTTTTTTTTTTCAAGTAGAGTAAAAATATGGCGTAAGTGCAAGGACGTGCGGTGAGGCTTTTGGTTGGTGAGGCAAATTTTTTTTTCACACGCATGTTTGCAAAAAATTATTTAAGACAATAAATGACAAGCAAATACTTGTTTTCAGAGCCATTAAACGAAAACCACAAATTTTTCGATAATTAATTATTCGTTTAATTTTTGCTGTTCACTTAAAGTAAAATCAATTCTTGTAGTTTCGAAAATCTATAAAGGTAGCCTGGCCTATTATTTGGCTTTGAATGTGGACATTATTGAAGTTTTCGTGCTTGTTAAGCCTTCTTAGCAAATTCTCTAAGTCACAAAAACCCGGTTTCGGTCCCAACATCATGATTTGCTAAAAACATGAAAGCAAAAATGAAGATTTTTATAGCGCAACCACTTTTTTCTTGAGTACGGTTCTACTCTTTCTGAATTGAGGGGTTCTTTCGTAATGATGTCTAGAGCAAATTTTTTAAATCGGTTTTCTTTTAGCTATAACTTCAAGTTTAGATTAAAAACTTAGTTTAGAAAGTCTCTCAGCTTTGAGACTAAATTTTCTTCAATTTTAGTTCATTTTCTCATATTAAATTGTTTTTATTTCGCTAGAAAAATAAGTTGTTCAATTTCGCTATGAACGCAAGACCACAAAAAATCTGCATAAACTTTTTCTCCATCTATTTCGTCACAGGTGAGGCGCGCCACAAAATCAGATTTTAAAGCATTATGCGTTGTCCGCGATTTGTCTGAGAAAAAAAGGCATACGTTTAGTTTGTTCATTAAAATTTGCTTAGCTGAAGTGAGACACAATTGACAATTCCTCAATTCGCATATTTGAAGCGATGCTCAACGGCACGCCGTAGTGATAGCAAAATTGCACCGAATAGTTTGAGCGTTTTAATGCGAAAGACATAACATAAAAGCAGTAAATACACAAAAAAGTAAATATGACAAAAATTAATCAAGTTTTTGATAAATATTTTGATTTGTGTGAAACCATTTTATTTTAATTATATACTTTATTTTCGTTTTCCTTTGTACAATTCTACAGGTGAGGCACGGCCTCACCTGCCTCCCCTGATCGCACATCCCTGAGTAAATGTGATCGTCAATCTTTAGACTTACACGTTGATGTAAAGAAACGTTTTAGCTAAAATTAAACTTGTATTTTACTAGAAAACGTGTTTGCTACAGTAGTGTAGCCAGAGGGGTCTATAGCCCCCCCCATTGGCATGTCGACCAAAATGCAGAATGAGAAAAACACTACGTTTTTAGCACTTTTGAGACTGTTAAATGCACTAGAGTGGACTAAATAGTGATTTAAAACATCTTTTGAAACATATGTTTAGAGGGGGGGCCAATTTGTTGAAAATAAAACTAACAAATAAATGAAAACATTGAAAAATGGTCAAAAATATGCATTCAAATTTGATAGCAAGTGTAGAAATGCGAAACATAGGTGTCATCAACAAATATACTATAAACTAAGGAATAGAGGGGGGGGCTATTCAATATTAGTTAATTATCAATTTCTCTCAAATTTCTTTTCATTAGCCCCCCTCCAATTATTTTTCTTTACAAACTGTATACGAAATAGATTACTCCATGTGAGTTTTATTGAACTACACGATTTTATAATTTACCAGCATCTAAATAAGAGAACTAAAATTTTACCATTAGCCACCTCCCAAATCGCACATTTATGCAACCAGTTTAATCATGTTTGCACTACCAGTTTCTAAGCCACGTTCTAAAAGCATTATTTTTTTTATCAAAATAGCCCTAAACTTAAGTTATTTTTGCGAAAAAATGCAACATTTTTGAGCGCTGGGGGCTCCGCCTCCAGACCCCCTTGCCTCCGGCGGCTGGGGGCTTTGCCCCCAAACCCCCAGCCTCTGGCGGCTGGGGGCTTCGCCTCCAGACTCCCATTGGCCTCCAGCGGCTGGGGGCTCCGCCCCCAGACCCCCAAAACAGCCCCCATTGCGAATTTCTGGCTCCGAGCCTGGTTTGCTAGATTGGACTTGTGTTGTGATTAGAAAACGTAATGTAATTATTCAATTACACCTATCGCATATTGTTGCTAATGAAAAATAGTTCAACAAAAATTTGACAACCTTGATGCACGGTACCCACTAATGCGAAAACTGAAATATATTGTAAATATTATTTGTTTTTTGACAGTGCTGCTATTTCACTATGCTTTGTAGAATTGTGTTCATTTTTCGCCAAGCTTAAGTTTACGTCTGTTGCTGTTTAAGTATCACTATTTGGTGCAGTTGACATAGATGACCACATGGTCTTTCGCTGCTTCCTGCCTGCGCACTTTTTAACGTATGGTAAAATAAACCTGAGTTGACTACGATTAACAATACTCCGTTTAGTTTGAATCCAGAGTCATAGTTACTCCGCTCCAACAATAAGAATTTGCAAGTTTCTGTGTTGGTTTTAAAGGTACTGCAAGGTTGTCACTTGTCAGGTTTTGTGGTGGTTTTAAAGGAATTGCATGTTTCGATGCTTTTGTGATAGACCTAGGGGAAGTAGCAGTTTTTTTGTGATATGACGTCACTTGGTAAATAAATAAATATGGTATGATAAGATTCTTCTTCGAATGTTGCTGATTTGAGAATAGATCACCCTACAATCTCAGGCAGGCAGGCAGGTAGGACAGTAGTCAGGTACTTTCACAAAAAGGGCAAAATAAAGCCTGGTAAAGCCACCAAAGCTAAACCGCAATTTATCGTTTGAGTTTACGGTGTTATGTGGTTATCATGCTATTAGTAGGTCCAGAATAGGCTTAACAATAGGCTAAAGAATTCATTCACTAGCCTAATCAAGGCATAGACCAGACCATGACACTTTGCATTCAATCATAAGCGTAGGAGCGTGTCTGGTGACCAAGCTGGTACAGTAGTGGTAGGTTGTAGTAGTGGTGTTGCTAAGGATGGTGGCACCCAAGGCGGGATTTCATGGATAAAACTCTTTTGTGGTCCAAAAATTGGTACTGGTATATTGTAAACCAAAAAAGAAAAAAAGTCTTCGTCTTAAAATTAGTAAGTTTTTGGTCCAAATGAGGTTGGAGACTAAGCAAAATGAAAAAAAAGGTCTTCATTGCAAATCAGTGGAGTTATACCAGTACATCATACCGATGATATGGTGTCACTCCAAAATAGTGTCACTCGGGGCTGGCCGCCACCCCACCCCAGCAACGCCACTGGGTTGCAACAAAAACCTAAGGTGAATCGATTAGCAGGGACTGGTAAGATTGTTAGTAAATACTGAATTGAGAATACTGTATATGGTTAAAACCAGAAACAGAATTTTTGTTCAAGAATAAATTTGTCTAGCAAAGCGTTCAGTTTATGAAGCATTGGGTTGGGATAAGCTGTGCTCATTATTGACAATTTAATGCTAATGCTGTTGTCCTTTGATAGTTTCTGTACCATAGCAGCCTATTATTTCTTGTTCTTTTTTCAACTTTGACTTTGGAAATGTTGCAAAAAATCTTTAGAAATCTTAGCCGTTGGCCTAGACTACTGCTAACTGTATAGGCTACGCTACTGTCAACTGTTTTACTGGTATAGTACAGTTGCTGTAACATACCAGTAAGCTATTGCACCAGCAAAAATAAACCTACTTTGTACTGTAAATAAATTTCAAATATTTTTAATTGTGATATGATTGTCAGGTTGTTCTAAATATGAATAGCAGGCTATTGGGATGTCATTAAGTATGAGCCGTTGCTTTTTTTGGAAGCTCTGCAACTCGTGTATATATGAGCGCGTGTGCCCTCTCTCCTTCTCTCCAATCTAAGCTGTTCCCCAAATGTAGCCCTAACCCTACTAAGTTCACGCGTGAGAGGAGCGAGAACGTGCACACGCTCATACACAAGTCGCAGAGATTCTGAAAAAATGCTGATGGCTTATACATAACAACGTCTGGCTACTAGTAGCCTATGCATGGTATACTATAGTGTACCGGTATAATGCCAAATTGCTTCAAACAAACATACTAGCAGTAGGCTAGCTTACTGGCTAGCACAGAGTAGGCTTATGTCAACCCTACTTCTAACCTTAACCATTTACAGGTTAACGACCATAAAATCCTACTACCAGACTATGTTTATGTAGAGCAACCTGCTGGCTTGTTCACTTCAGAGTTGTTCTACATAGGCGTAGGGGTAGGCTACTATTGTGCCAACGCCACCCACCAATCAGCAATGTCACCTCCTACCTAATCTTAAAGTAAATGAAACCCTAACATACTATGCCTTCTAATTCTTAGGCTATTTAGAACAACCAATGATTGTCTACTAGGATACTGACACAGGCTGCAATCTGCATACCTGATACCCTGTACTGTACTGAATAGCAGATAGTAAAGTAGGCCTACTGTACTGTATTGTAAGCTTGCAGTAGGATGTACCAGTAGCTTTCAATCAATCATTCTTCTGCTATAAACATTAAAAAATTTAAGTTGGCATGTGGTCAATAAAAAATTTAATTTGCTGATAAAAATTAGCTTAATCCAATAATTGTTACGCAGAAATTGTAACGAACTATGGTATATCTCAACATCAGATAAAATGTAGCATGGCCAGATGGCAACCATCCAAAATGAAAAACTTGTTATTCAACAGAATAATTCAGAGTTGGATCACTGATCTTAGCCAATAAATCATTCTAAATGCTTTCTTCTTGTAGGTTTAATCACTATAAAATCACAGTAAAAGGTTAGAAGCACATTTCTTCTTATAGGCCTAATCATGCTATGGGTGTCGTTAAGTATAAGCCTTCAGCTTTATTTTGGAATCTCTGCGACTCGTGTATGAGCATGCGTGCGCTCTTGCTCCTCTCATGCGTGCACTCATTAGGGTTAGGGCTAGATCTGGGGAATAGATTAGATTGGAGAGAAGCAGAAAACGCCTGCGCGCTCATACACGAATCGCAGAGCTGCCGAAAATAAAGCGATGGCTCATACTTAACGACACCCCATGCTATTGTATTTCAGTAAACATGGTAATACTAAAAATTTTGCATGTTTTCATCTCAGATATGTTGTGCCTGTCTGTTATCAGATTATTGATGATTGGTTAGCATTAATTAATGAAGTAGGTCGTAAAGTGGCAATTGATTTAAATTTTGACTTGCTAAGTAGGCTAGGCTTATTTTCTATGCAGTATGGCATCATTTCTGCAAAGAGCTTCAAGGTTTATATCTAGCATGTTAAAGCTACAACCAGAACGAAAATTGATGGGCTCAGATCTTCAAGGCAATAATTATTATGAAATAATGCCACAAAAATATCTTTTTGGCTTGAGAGAAGTAAACAAAACAATAAGATTGGTTGAGCCTCAAGGTATGACAACTAGACCTGTTCCTGCTACTATGAAGTTGACCCCAGAATGGGAATCATGGCTGAGAAGAAAACGTGATAATCCTCCCACAATGGTAGAATTGGAACAGAATGTTGAAAAGTTTTATATTATGCAAGAGCGTATTCGAGCTTTAGAAGAACAGCAAGTATCAACCAAACAAGAGCTTGAATCTGCGTCAAGAAACAAAGATTCTGATTCAGCTTCTGCAAAACAAAAAACTGAAAAAGAAACTCAGACAGTTGATTCTTGGACTGCAGATAAAAGCTGATACAGTATTTGATTTATTTTTCAATCATATGCAATGTTGCAAATTTTTATACTTATTTCAGTTTTTCGAAAAGCAGAAAGCAGTTAGTATAATAACTCACCCACCATTGTGAATTGTGGTCTTTGTGTTTGGTGGTGTATGGACTTACTCTGTACTGGAATTTCCTAAACAGTATCACAAAGTTTGCATTAGTAGTTACTATTGTGTGATTTTTTTTCAACAGATTTAAAAACTATGGTCCTGTGGCGCAGTGGCATACCGTACCATACATTAAGGTCTCAAAATTGCAAGTTCTTGGCATGCTATACCAGGCTACTTGTTAACAAGAAATATAAGAGCTAAGTTGCTATTTTCTATTAAAAACTGATTTTGTGTAGAATCCAACTCACACTATCATTACTTTGCAGTTTATATTCACCACTAATAATGTGTTTTTTCACACATGCCGCCACTTTAGAAAATCTATGGTGAATTTATTTTTTCTGTAGATCCGCAATAACTGCGTGGTATTGAAATGGTGCAGTATGCAGTTACGTAGCATGCATTACTTTGCATGTAGTCAGACTATCGACAGTTAATCTGGATTTGATTTTTAGCAAAAATTGTGTTGGCATAGGGAAAACTTCTGAAGCATTAAATAAAATAAGGCTGTATTTGTGTATTAGATACTATGTTGAGTTTTTCTTTGCACATTCTAAGTGTAAACATTGTAGGAAGTGCATTAAAACTTAGTATGACCTGCTTTGTCAATTCCGCTATACCTAATTGTTAGTGTCCGCACTCCTGCACTGATGTTTTTTAACTCATGGAATTTTGAACACTTTATGATTGTGAGAGTAATCACATTAGATTAGAGATTTAGCAGCATTCAATACGAAATGCCTAGTTTGTTTATTAGGGGTACAACTTTTTTGGAACACTGTATCCCTGTATCATAATTCGATGAACTTTTAAGAAAGCGTAAATAATATCCAATTTTTAAGTTGATTTGATGTAAAAACCTCACGCACAAAATTATTTTTTAACTTACTGACCAGTTCTTGAGGTCGTACAAAGCCCTTTCCTGCTTTGAACAAAAATTGCAGGAGTCCATACTCCATATATAGCAGTATTGATGTTCGTAAAACAAACAATGAAGTCAATTGGTCAAATTCATGCCATTTGATTAGATAAATATATGGGGAAGTGGAGGTGGGATTGTTCTTGGTTCTGTGGAACACCTGCAACTCCTGCATTACCTGTATTGATTCCTCGCAGTATTGGTTTTTTTCATGTAATGATGATGGGTGATGTTTTTTGCAGTGGTTTTTAAGTATTTGGAATCAGTGGCATAGGCAGGATTTTGTGGTGGTTGGGGGACTTTCTTTCCAGTCAAAAAAGGTATTTACTTTAGAAAAACTGCAATTTTTGCCAGATTTATGCTGAAGAGTAAGGACTAAAAGCGATAAAAGGTCTTTACTTCTAAGGAATAGCAATTTTCAATGGTTTTGCGCTGTATTTGGATTCCATTCTTTGGCACTGCATGCATTGTTTGCCAGTCTACTTCCAAAGAGGTTAAGCGCATTGCTGACTTTTTGTGCCAAAATGTTTAAAGTTTTAACTCATCAAAGGCCACGTCACAATGCCCCCCCCCACCATGTATGTCTACACCACTGATTTGAGACTTTTTGGGTATCCATCCAGTGTTCATCAAAATCCTCATCGCGGAAAAAATACTGCTAAAGCAATGATCAACCCATGGATGAGCAATAAATAGACCTCACGAAATTTGATTCCAGTTTTAGGCATCATCATGAAAGCAAGTGGGGCTAGGATGGCACTATAGAGTTCCAGCATGCATTTCTAATGTTGGAAATCTGTTAGAGGTCACGAAGAGACCTTCCTATTTTGTTTCTCAATGTAGTGACAGAATGTGTAAGGTGGTAGTGGTACAAAAGTTCATGTCGTCCCTTCAACCGCTTGTGTTCTTAGAGATTTGAGCTTTTTTATTGCTGAAAGCTTCCTTTAGTTGATCATTTTTGCCTAACTATTCCTTCATAAAGAGGTAATCAAATGTTATGAGATTTGCTTAAGCCATGCAGCTCATCGTCCTTAGCTGGGTAAAGAATGCAATCAAATACATGATGCTGGCACCTGATAAATTTGGGTCTGGGTCTAGCATTCTTTTGGATATGACCAGTGACCACCCTTGTTTTCTATACAGTGTTGACATTTGTCCAAAAGCACCTTAATTTTTGCAATTGTGGCAGCTGTACCAACGCTCAATTGGAGGTCAGTCAACTTGATTTCCATTGCTTAAAGGCGGTGAATCATCCAGCCAATTCTAGTGGTTTACAATAGCTAAAATTGAACTATAATTTTTGATATTTTTTTAATTTTGGGACTGCGGTTGCAAAGATATTCAACAAATACAAAAAGATGTCCCCCCTGAAAAAAGTTTTTGGAAACGCTGAGTTTTGTTCTTCCCGCCAAAACCACAGTACGCTTAACGGTTTAGAGAACTGTGGTAGGCCTAATAGTTTAGAGATAGTTTATTTCTGAATAGTTAGGCCTATAATTAGGCCTAACTATCTCTAAACTATTAGGCCTAATAGTTTAGAGATAGTTAGGCCTAATAGTTTAATAAGATTACATTAGGCCTAATAGTTTAGAGAACTGTGGTTTTGGTGGGAAGATCAAAACTCAGAGTTTCCAAAAACTTTTTTCGGGGGGGACATCTTTTTGTATTTGTTAAATATCTTTGCAAACGCAGCCCCAAAATCAAAACAAAAAATATCAAAAATTATAGTTCAATTTTAGCTATTATAAATCACCGGAATTGGCTGGATGATTCACTGCCTTTAATTTTTTATAACCATAAATTGATGTTCAATGCCTTATATTTGCTTATCAACAAAGTGAAAGCTCCCATTCTCGCGATGAAATGTGCTAATCAAGTGCTAATTCACTTCAGCAGCTTTCTTGAAGAGATCCTTATTGGTTTTTTTTTTTGCTGACTAGAGCTTGGTATTTTGATGCCTTCGCGAGAAAACTCACGGCATAGCCTTGCCATTTGATGAATGAAAGCTTGCACTACCACTTATCTCAAGTTAAAAATATTGATGTATGATGTCACTATTACCTTTTTCATAACCTCAAGAAGGTAATAGTGACAACATAAAGATGTATTATTAAATCAACCCAATCACCACTTATATGTGGCAGGGCCTAATGGCAAATTTTTCAATTTAATTTATGCAGACCTTTTTTGTCAGCTCAACAGAATAGACATCTTTTCAGGCAGTTATGAGCAAAAGTTCATCGATTGGGGCTATAGGAAATTAGTTTTGAAAAAAAAAGTGAAAACGTTGTATTCCTATTGTTTGTACTGTAAACCATGGCTCTAAGACTACCTTTTTTTGCCTTTATTATTATTATTTTGAAACATGCATGCTTACTTTGAGTTGTTGGTATGTTTTATCTCTAAAAACTAGTTTTAGAAAAATACAATTGTTCTAAACTGTGAGTAATGTTTGAGTTTTTCAGATTAATATTATTTTCTGATTTGAGTTACAGATTTTTGTACGTGCTGAGTTTAATGTATGGTGCAAGTAGTTTTTCTTTACGCCTAAATTCCTAGATTTACTAATAATCACCAATTTAAATCTAGTTTCAAAATAGCTATGGAAGTGCAGGCGAATGTGAACCCTCAGATGGGTTATAATTCTCTTTGCAATTACCGGATTGAAAAGAAAATCGGTAAAGGTCAATTCAGCGAAGTTTACAGAGCAACTTATCTGCTGGAAAATAAATTGGTTGCTTTGAAAAAAGTAAAGGCAAGTCAATGATTACAATAAGCTATAAGCATTTTAAGTTAGTGTTGCCAAAAATTTTGTGTTTTACCTATTGCCGTGAAGTGTTATTTGCTGGTCAGTTTGTATTGCAATGCCATTATTGTCTTCTTGGCCACAACTTAATGACAAGACTAATAATAATTACCAACATTGCCTTTTTGTCAGTTACTGTTGCCTTCTAGCACGATATTGCTTATCCTGTGATCCTTTCCAGAATATTGCGTGGTATATAATATATCGAAGCAGGACATGCTGATGCAACCGACCTGACGCGAGACAGCTCAGCTCAAGAATCCTGACGCTAGGGACATCTTGACGCTCGGAACATCCTGACGCTAAAAGCTCTAAACTTTCGCGCTCCGCTTTTTTCTTTTTCTCCTTTTTTTTCTTTTTTCCGCGCTCCGTTTTTTTCCTCAAAACGATTAATGTTTGGTTATTGTGACGTTAATTATAATGTTTTTCGTTAATTGCGAACGTCATGGAAATCTCTGTTTTGCAGAAACAACCCAAAAGCGAGTTGTGTTTTCGTGAAAATAATCTTGATAAAATCGATAGCCAAGTTAGCGAATCTGTAAAAATGCTGGCGATAAGTTTCAAATGATGACCAAATGTCGCGATCGAGAATATTATATTTTGCTATTATTAAACAACCACGTAGATATTTCATGAATAATAATCTGTGAGGTTAATTTATAGAGAAAAATGCTCTAAAACGAATTGTATATATGTTGAAGAAAATATTAAAAATATAATTCAAAAGTTAAGTACGGCGAATCGAAATTAATTAATGCAGCGATTAAAATTATTATCTTTGCCTATTGTTTTTGGATAACCACGTTACAATTTAGCTAGCATTTTTATGAAAAAATTGTTAGTAGTATGCTGGCAATAGTTTGTCGATAGACAACGTTTGAAATTAGAGTTGAAATTACGGCCAAGAATGAAAATAGATTAAAAATACAATAGTTTGTAATCATCCAATTAGTCAATTTCCCAACGGTTGGTTTGTTTAGTTTTAACCTCAATTATTAATGCAGCTGTTAGTTTTTGCAATCGCATTGTTTAACTTTGAATGACTCTGAAAGGACAAAACAACTTGTTCACACGCTTCGTATCAACATGCCAAATTATCGTAATTCTCTCGCAAAATCGAAGCATTCAAACAATAACAAGTTGCTATTCGAAGAATTCGATCATTAACAAGGCGCTAATTTTGATGAGCTCCAAAACTTTTCCGTTCCTGAGTCGTACTTTGCCTTTTTAAATCAGAGAAACGCAAGATATTTCAGGCACTACCAGAAACACAATATACTTGAAACTTGTTTAATACGAGGTGATTGCAATATAATAATGAAAAGGTTGAACTTTAATCTGCAACAAAACTTTAAACCACTGTGAAACAATTATACGTAATTACTATTTTGTTTACTACAAAAAATGAAGATAGTAAAGATGATTTGATCATTGTTTGAAAGTTATCAGTAGCATTTCTACAGATTCGCTAACTTGGCTTTCGATTTTATCAAGATTATTTTTGCGAAAATACAACTTGCTTTTTAGCTGTTTCTGCAAAATAAAAATTCCTATGTCGTTTGTAATTAACGGAAAATATTATACTTACGTCACAATAACCAAACGTTAATCGTTTTGAGAAAAAATGCGGAGCGCGGACAAGAGAAAAGAAAAAAGGAGAAAAAGAAAAAAAAAGCGGAGCTCAAAAGTTTAGAGCTTTAGGCGTCAGGATGTTCCGCGCGTCAGGATGTCTCTAGCGCCAGGATTCCCGGGGTGTGTTGTCACACGTCAGGTCGGTCGTGCAGAATGTCGCGGACCGATAATATATATCATCTGATGTTCAGTTAAGTATATAAATATTTCATGAAATTTATTTTGAATGTGGGTATAGTTGTGTTGCCTGCTCACTTGTTCAGCTTAGGTGTAGTTTCTCCTTAGGAAGGCTCACCAGTATATCACATTCGACAAATATTTGAAAAGTTTGAACTGCTTGATGATACATAATTTTGTACCTCATCTCAACATCTGTTCATTGCTGAACTTGCTATGGATCTTGCAACCTCATGATAGTATGCTTCTAAGTTCAAATGTTTGTCTTTTGCAGTGATCTTAATGTTTATATTGCAGATATTTGAGATGATGGATGCTAAAGCCAGGCAGGATTGCATAAAAGAAATTGATTTGTTAAAGGTAATTTTCAAACACTTTACTTAACTTTAATGAAGCAAGTTCTGCAAAACATGGTAATGCAATATGAGGGAAAAGCTGCAGATAATCATTCGTGAAATATGCAAGCATTGTGAAACCATGTCATGCTCTTATCATTTGAGAAAGAAATGTGACAAATGTTTAATTTTGCGGTTTAATACTGTCCTGCTCAACGCCTGAAATAATGAAATGTTCATCGAATTAAGAAATCTTTAGCAATGTTAGGACAAGAAGACTAATGGATTTGCTTCGAGTTGAAACCTTCATTATAAAGTGCAAATGGGTTTGCGGAATGGGCCTGATTTTGTATTGCAGTGAACCCTCGTTTATCGCGGGGGATACGTTCCAAAAATAACCTGCGATAGGTGAAATCCGCGAAGTAGTCAGCTTTATTTTTTACTGTTATTTTACAATGCAATACTGTAATGCAGAATAAAGCAAAAAATAAAACCTCTTTTCAGGCCCAAAATGTGTTTAAGAAATAGAAATATTAACGTTTTCGTACAAATAACTATAATAGTTTAAAGAACGGTTTTGTAAAACAATATTTTTTTATTGTAATGAACTTCTAGACAACAGTAAAGCCCCTACGCCAATCAAAATTTACTGTAAAAAAAACACTTGAAGAATTCCGCGAAGCCGTGATTGGTGAAGCGCGATATAGCGAGGGATCACTGTATAGTGATCATTTTAGTTTAGATAATATCATTGTTTTTAAGGCTTATTTATGCAGACTAGAGTATGGTATGTTCCACCATGCATTGTTTGTAACAAACCAGATGTTGTTGCAGTTTTATCTATTTAGCTGTCTGATAAAATAGTTTTGCTTTTGTTGAAATCAGTTAGATTTTTAAAAACACCCATATTTTCTCAAGTGCTCGAAAGTATATTTATTGTAGCCTGTACTATACAGCGGTTGGATTACTGATTTTGTAAATCGTCATTTTTTGTTTCAAAATTAAAGCTTTTTGAAACAAAGAAACAAAGCTCAAATTGTGAAAATAGAACGACATTGTCATTGATGTGGATTTAATAAGCACGTAAGAAACATTCCTTTGCCCCACATAATTGCACTATAGACAGAAGCAATGCAATTATTGAATTTTTCAATTTTCATTCTTTTCAGCAATTAAACCACCCTAACGTAATCTGCTATCTTGCATCATTCATCGAAGAAAACGAGCTGAACATTGTGCTTGAACTTGCGGATGCTGGAGATCTTAGTCGCATGATTAAAGTGTGTGATTCTCTTTCTTACGTAGAAATTAAATGCCACTTCTGTTAAAAGTGTACTATGGACAGTTTGGAAACTAAATCATGCTCAGCTTTGAAATTGATTAGAAATAAGATCAGAATTTCTTTGAAGTAAAAACTTTGAAAAGTTTTTAATTAGTGATGGGAACTAAAAAGATTATTTCGTTGAGGGGAATATTAGTAATTACTTTGAAAATTGGCCAAATAGAAAAGCTTTGGTTGATTTCACTGATACGCATTATTTATAAAAACGGTTGTTGGCTTTTGCCATGACAGCCAACTGAGGCAGACTGGTGCTAATTGATTGGATTGATGCATTTTTATCCTCCTGTCACGAGAAAGCGACGGCGGCGCTATCTTTTGGACCAATCTGCATCCGCTTAGGAGTTAACCAGTTTCTAAGTTTGACTTCTTCCCACATGAATTTCTGAAGCCACCTTGTCCAAGGATGCAACAACACTGCGTATTGCAGGTTGAACCCTATTATGTGATCATGATTGTCGCAAAAACGACGCCTTTACCATCTGCTAGTAAAAGATCAGTCAAGAAACTTTAATTTCGTTCTCTAATTTTAATGTTCTGTTTTTTAGCATTTCAAAAAGCAACAGCGTTTAATTCCTGAGCGAACTGTATGGAAATATTTTGTTCAACTTACTAGGGCTGTGGCACACATGCACTCGCGAAGGTAAGGAAGAGTACGCATTATGATGAAAAGTTTCTGTTTAATCAAAAACAGCTGATCGTTTGCATATTTTCTGGCCTAAAACAGTAAAAACATCGCGGAAGTCTAAGGAAGAGCCCCAAGAACGGCAACTACTTTCTGAAAAAGTATTGAATAAATTCAAAACGCGAGGAGACATCCTCTCTACCTACTAGCTCAAGCGGTAAAGCAGTGGACCGGTAATCCAAAGGCTTGCCGGTTCGATTCCTGTGGGAGGATAACTTTTTCACATTGCTTGCTTTAAGTAGTCGCAGTTCTTGTGGCTCTTTCCGAGGCTTCCGCGCTGGTAGTCTTTAGGCCACAAAGTACTCAAGCGATTAAGCATAAAAGCTCTCTCCCGCAAATGTCGAAGCATCATAATGAAATTATCATTGACCACAACGTTTCAATTGATATTGTATTATCTCTTAAGTTTATAATTTTAGTCATTTAACGGTCATTGACCTAATTTTTTGTTGTATCATATGACCAAAACAAAAGGTTTAGACATTTCGTTCAAAATGACCAATAAAATTGAAAAGATGTTGCATATTTTTTCATGCGAGTTCTAAATTCGTGCTTGCAATAACCGAAAAATTTTGTATATGACCAAAAATATTTTTGGATTTATTAGGTGAAAATTGTAACCAGCTGTATCTGGTTTATCCATTTCCTCATGTCTTCAGACAATGTAACGCAGTTAATTTCTTTGTTTGGTGTTGCAGAGTGATGCATCGGGATATCAAGCCAGCCAACGTTTTCATTACAGCGCAAGGTGTAGTCAAGCTTGGAGATCTCGGACTGGGCCGGTACTTTTCTTCAAAAACTAGCTTTGCACAAAGTTTAGGTAAGTGTTGGACCACTAGTACGAATTCAAAAATGTATTGTTTGAACGTTAAGTCTGTAACTTCAAACGCGCGTGCAACCATATATTCAGATTTTGTCATATCAGTTTTTTTTCTATGGTTAAACTTAAAATACACTATTTACTCATTACTTTGATGTATTTAGTGGACTGGTTTGCCTCATGAATAGGGTTTAGTCCACGAAATTTTGTTAAAGAATGTCGGCTTCATGTTTTGAACTAGCTTAAAATAGGTCATTCATGATAATGAAAAGCATTTAACAAACAACAACAATTGTTGTGACGTCATTTTACACTTTTGTGTTACATGATATGTATTTATAATCTGATAATAATGTCAGTATTCTTGTTGTTATCTTATTTTCCTGTTAAGAAAGACTTCCTTTATCCAAATTTGATTTTTAATTTCTGCACCACCTCGAAATTGTTCACATAATTTGTTCAAATATTGGTTTACTTTTTTAACATTGAAAGCCAAACCTCTGCAACTTTGATCAACTATACATGTTTTTACCTATGCGCAGTAGCGTATTTTAAATTTCGCTTTTCAGTTTATAGATAGGGACGAAATTGTCACTTAACATTGATTTGACTCCAATCTCTTTTGTCGCTAATCGTAATTGGTTGTCTGATTTACGGTTGTATTAGCTTAGTTGCTTTTGAATGATCATGGACACCAGTAAATGTGTCCAATCTTATCCTTCCAGTTTCTTGTTGATTTGTACGAGTTTCACTTGTTAGTTGTTACGTCATAATATATTAGTGGGAACTCCATACTACATGTCCCCCGAGAGGATCCATGAAAACGGCTACAATTTCCGCTCCGATATCTGGTCGCTCGGGTGCCTGCTCTATGAGATGGCCGCCCTGCAGTCCCCGTTTTATGGTGACAAAATGAACCTGTATGCCCTCTGCAAGAAGATTGAAAGTTGCGAATACCCTCCGCTGCCAGCTGATATTTATTCGGAAGAAGTAAGTTTTTTTGATTTGTTTCGCATTTGAAAAGCAGTAGGTTAATAATTTCAGTCAGTTAATAGCGCGTAGCTGGTTAAGTTACTGCCAAAATTCACCATGATAATTTACGTTTTAAACCGATCTAGTGCAGTGATCAGCCGTTGATAGTTACTAGTTTATGAAGAATGTTGGCAATAAACTATCCACTTCGAACATGGATCCACGACAACTGACCGCTAACTAACCCATATGTTGGCGCTCAGTTGGTTCGCAGTTAGTTTGCGGGGGTCAGTTGATTTGGCTCGTTGAACATGTCCTAAGGGGAGTGCTACTGATACTGCAGCATTAGGCCTTGTTTCTGGGGTCCACGACTTTTCGGCACGGCCCTTTTCGGCGCCAATATTCTGTGCTTTTTACTAACACTAACCCAAACCCTAAATAAGTGAACTGTCAAAGAGTACCGAATTGGCGCCGAAACGATCTGTGCAGAAAACGTACGGCAACGAAATAGGTGGCGCCAGGGGCGCCCGCAAGGGGGGGCAGGGGGGGGCACTTGCCCCCCCCTGGAAATTAAGATGTCAAGAATCTTTTATGTTTAAATTTGCAAATTAAGTCAAATATATCTATCTAAACTAAGAAAACAACCCTTTGTGGAGCTTTTTTACCTTTTTTGCCATGGTGCAGAGGGCGGGGGCAGGAGAAACAGGATTCCCATTGGTAATCACTATTTTACCGAAAATTTTCAAGGTGAAGAGAATAAAACGAAAATGAGAAATATTCATCCGCGCTTTTTTCATTTGCTTTTTTAGGGGTTAAGATTAGGTTTAAGTTAGGGTTTGGGTTAGGGTTCGATTTGGGAATAGTTTTAGAGTAAGCATTTGAGTTTGGGTTAGATTTGAGTCAGAATTAGTAAAAAAGTAGATAAAAATTTCCAGCGAAATAAAGCCTTCCTTGCCCATTTAACGTAAATTATCAAACAGCATTTTCTCAAAAGCGAGCGTAAGCAATGCTACAGGCTTAAGCATTAAACTGTTTGATAAAATAATTATCAATATCAAACGTTTCAGGATTCTGTCAATGAGCTCTTATTAGGATCTAAATATGATAAAGTGTTTAATATTTCAAATTTACGCTGCGCTTATAAAAACACAAAAATCATAATTACTCCGCCATTAAATTAATCTTGCCCAGAAACCGAAATCAAAACCAAACTTGCAATCACTAGCGTAGCCAGAGGGACTCTGCCTACCTACATTGGCCTGCTATAGACCAAAGTGCACGATAAAAAATATGTCACAATTTTTGGCCCTCTGAGGCAGTCTTTGCAGTAATATGGCCTCTAAAGTTGTTCAAAGCCACTTTTAAAACATTTACTATGAATATTATTACCGGTATTCCAATTATAATTGTTTGTTGCTTTTTTTGGGGGGGTATTAACTTATTTATCAAAAATACAGCTAACAAATTAATCGATAAAAACTTCAAAACATAGCTAAAAACTAGCAGTCAAAATTGATCGCTTAACGCAAAATGCTTAACGTAAGCTTCATAGAAAAAAAGAGTATAGGAGGGGGGCTATTCAGCAGAGGTGGAGTCCTCGAGGACGCATTTTTAAGTCCTTGGCCTCGAAGCCTCAAGTCCTCGAAAATTGCCCTGTCCTTGGCTCGAGGACAGCACTATTTTTGAATGGTTAAAATTTTGTAGATCGGCTAAAAAATGTTTTTCTAGACCGTATTTTTTTTGGAGATCGACCGAAAAAAAATTTTTTAAACCTTTTTTCTTAAGAAAACACTTGCATTTGTGTCCTTGGTCCCAGGCCTTGGCCAGGAGCATTCCTGTCCTTGGCCTCGAATTTTTTTGTGTCCTTGGCCTTGGCCTCGGGCCTTGTGTCCTCGACTCCACCTCTGCTATTTAGCGTATAGTTTATTTATTTTCAATGAGTTTTGGACTTAAATTATGAGCAACGTGGGGGTTTGAAGGAGCTGAGCTATTTAATTCTTTTAAATGGCTTTCAAAGTGTATCAATTTCGTGTTTTAAATGGCTCTAAAAAGATGCGAAATTTGATTCGAATAGCGTTTAAATGGCTATTTTTTTTGAAGTATCACCAAATTTGCCCATCAGCTTGAGTTTTGCCCCAAGAGCCTGGTCTGTGATATGCTTTAGTTGCACCTATTTGCTCGGCACGCAGCCCAAATGAGGCATTTTGAAAAAAAAAATTCAATCTTTAGGTTAATCAACTCCCCCCAAAACAAAATTTAGGTTGCAATCAGTGGGGCAACCATGAAGGCTAAGGAAGCTTAGCCTCCCCTTTTCCAAGTCACTTGGAAAACTTATCTCACATAGAGTAGCGTAGTCAGGTTGGAAGGCTATAGCCCTCCCCCCCAATGGGTCTGTCGACCAAAATGCAGATTAAAGAAAATACCAGGTTTTTAGCTCTTTTAAAACTGTTTTAATCACTGGAATGGGCTAAAAAGTGATTTGTAGACCCTTTTTAACCATATATTTAGGAGGGCTAATTTGTCAAAAATAAAACTCACAAATCTATAAAAACTTTAAAAAATGCCCAAAAATAAGCAATCAGAGTTGATCGCTAGTGTAAAATCGCTGAACATACGTTTCATCAATAAATGTATTATAAACTCAGGAATAGAGAGGGGGGCTATTCAGGATTAGTTAATTACCAATCACTCTTCTCAAATATCTTTTCATTAGCCCTCCCCCCTCCCAATTATTTTGCTATATGAAATATAGACGAAATAGATTACTCCGTGTGAGTTTTATTGAACTATAGAATTTATGATTTACCAGCATGCAAAGAGAAGTAAAATTTTTCCTTAGTCACATCCCACATAGACCATTTTAGCAACCAGTTTGATAATGTTTGCACTTCAAATTTCCATGCCATCTTTTTAAAAGCAATGTTTTTCATCAAAGTAGCCCTAAAATTAAGTTATTTTTGCAAAAAAATGCAAAATTTTTGAGCGTTGGGGGCTCTGCTCCCAGATCTCCAGCCTTCGGCGCCCGGGGGCTTAGCTCCTGGACCTTTGATGGCTTTCGGTGGCTTCGCTTCCAAACTCCCAAAACAACTTCCCCCACTGCAAATTTTTGGCTACAAACGTTTAAACGTGGTTTGAATTTGATCAGCAAATAAAGAAGCTGAAAGGTCTGGGCATTTCAAGTAGATTCTTAATATCAGCATCTTTGTTCTATCCACTGGCCTTAAAAACGCTCAAAATGTGTTAAAATGACGTTAAAGTGGTTATTTTTTTTCCAGAAATTGCAAAAATTGCCCAGCGACTGGGGGCTTTGCCCTCAGATCCCCGTCCATAATGCACTTGAATTGCATCAGTTTGCTCAACATGCCGCCCAAATTTCAGCATTTTTTTAACTGGGTGATGTTAACTTTTGGTTCAATTCCCTTCGCAAAATCCTGGTTGCAGTGGTACCGGTAAGGTTTTTTTTTTATCCAGTAGATGATGGACACGTCGCTTGCCCCCCCCTGAAAAAATTTCTGCGGGCGCCTCTGGGTGGCGCCGAAATGGTCGCGCCGAAAAGACGTGATCCGTTGTTTTTGCAATAAGCTCTTGAAGAAAATGAACGAGAATTTTATATTCGTATGGTCTTTACCTTAATTTCTCGGCCCTGCTGAGTGAAGCCTTTTATTTTTGGTCTTCACCTTAATTTCGAAAGTATGACAAGCCCAACAGCGCAGCAGCATCAAGCCCACTCACGTCCTAAGCCGGCCCTGACTTCGAATACGTACGGTCAATTGTTCGAGAGGTTTCCGCGCTTCCTTCTTGAACTGGAGGTTTGCAGTTCTAGACCCAGGTTAATCAAATTGAACATATATCGCCAGCAATTCGCCACTGCCTCGATGTTTTTTCATAAAAACTGTGGACTTTTGTAGTCCAGACCAATGTCGAGTTGTGTTACGCTAACTCGTTGAACACTCTCTCGAAGTAGAAGGAGTAAAACAACAATTTGATTTTTTGCTTTGTAAATAAAAAATTACAAAAAAGCATTTAATTAAGTTTTTTTTTGAGTAAAGTAAATTTGTTTGAGCTGCCACGACATAGGTACGTATCATGTTTTGCAAGGAAATTTTTTTCTGCAAAAAACAAAACGTAGCGACAACTTCAAAGCAGACTCTATTGCTCCTCCTTGTTACAAGGCAATGATGTGTTTCTTCGCGCACGTGGAATTTATGTAACTTAATTAAAAGTTTGAAGAGCTTGTTACGTTTCAGACGGGCTATTGTGTGTGATAGGTCCCACTTTACTTCCACTTAACAATAGTTTTGAACTAGGTAAGAGCTAAATCTGCTGGAAGCCAAGCCAAATCATTTTCAGAACCGCCTATTTTCTAATTGCCTGAATTTTTAAAATCAAGTCAGTGTAAAATGTAAGCTTTGGCTCACGCTTTAGTTACGTGTTTGATTTTGTAAAATAACCGACTAAAACAGATTCTTCAGCCCCTTCAATTATTCAATTATTGTACCCTCTACCAGAAATTATTATATCTTCTACCAGAAATCTTATGAGAAATTGTTCAATTATACCCTTCACCAAATTCGCCCTCCTGGAGGATGAATGGGCCCGATGAATAGAATGCCTAGCTGACAAGAGGTGATATTCCTTCAACCAGCAGCAGTGCTCGCTGCTATAATTTGTGGATAACCTATCATGACAGACATGTGGTGTAACTTATATATAGCGTGGTTCATTTATTTTTTGACTTCTTGACTAAACAGAGTTTTTGATTGAAATTGAATCTTCATTTCCGTAGTTGCTGCCGGAGACAGCGAATCGGTCTCGTGGCCTTCGAGTCGAGCTCCAGCCTGTCTACCACATATGATGAAGGCTGACACATTGTTGTTAAACGTCAAGCAGTAAAGCTGTGAATATCAATTTTTATAATTCTTGGTTTAACCCGACCGGGAATCGAACCCAAGTCTATCGTTTCTGTAGCGGATGCTCTATTCACTCAACCAATGCACGATGAACTTTATTTCAGCTGCGCAGTCTGGTGGTTGCTTGTATCAATCCCGACCCTAACATGCGGCCGGACATCGAGCGGATCCACGAAGTCGCGACGCGCATGCACGAGTTCACCATGCAACAACCACATTGATGACGTCACAAAAGCCGTAGCCGGGCGAGACGCGAAGTTGCTCAGCCAACTTGAAGCCTTTTACCTGAGGCTTTCCAATTGTGTTCATGAAAAAATTCAACATTATTTCGTCATGAAAGAGATCACGGTTTTTATGCAAACTGGGTGTAATATTCGCGAAACAAGGTTTTGTGATGTAATAGTGAAATTTGTGGCGAAATAGGGTTGAATTTTTCATTAACACTGTTTAAAAATCTCGTGTGAATAGCTTTTGTCACTCTGTGTTAAGATTATACTGAATTGGAGTCATGAAAAAATATGGCAATTGTAATTCAAAAGAAAAAGGCTAGCATTGTGCTATTTTAAACTTGTATTTGTTTAAGTGCACTCAGTTGACTGATTCATGTATATACGCTTGTGACACCAGCTAAGGTTCCTAATTGCCTTTTGTTACCACAATTTGCCGCTGTTTTGTTGTTTAATCCTGTTTAATCGCTTCACACAGTCTTTTTTGTGGTTTGAGAGAGTATTTTATGATGGAATACCTTTTAAAAACATCGTTAGTCTCGGATGCGGCTTTGGCTACGCACTGCTCTTTGTAGCGTTTTTACTTGTTTTCAGGCCCGGTTGCTGTGCCAGCCGATCGCTGAGTTATGCAACAAAAGTGCTAGGTCACGAACTGACTCAGCTAATTAGCGAGTTAACATGTCACCAAAGAACATCACTAACTAACTCTTTGACACACACGTTTTTTTTTCGTAATTTAGCTTTTTTGTGCATGACTCGGTTATAAGCTGGCACAGAGGTCTGAAAAATGAATGTGTAAAAACGCTTTTTAATTGCCTGTTTCTTCTTCATATATTGTGCCACTTTTTACGTTCCGTATAGTATTATTTTTAGGTGCATTGTGAGTTGAATGAAATTTATAACTCGCTTTCATATTAGCTATCTTTCTTGTTCTTGTATCCTATTTCACGTATGATCCAAGCTTTTCACTACTTTTGTTATGATAGTACTCGCCTGTTGTATGTTGTTTGGATTTGCAAAGTTCACCAAACGATTACTTTTTTGTTAGAGAAGTGATTGCGATGTGTCCTAGTCAATGATCATGTTCCTATAAGAGGTTCGCGAGTAGAGTTGATGATATTTGAAACTTGGTTACAATAAACCAGATCGTTGTTCGACGGTTCGAATAGGACTTTTAACACTAAGTTTTATTCTGGGTCTAATAGAAACTGCTGTAGTTCATTCGGTCCTGTTTCAAAACAGTATAGTTTAAAGTTAAAATTTGTGCTTTAACCATCGAACAAACAATGATTTAGTTCTAGGGTTCTCAAAGGAGGGTAGCACTTGGAAAGGGCTTCGGAAAGTGGAATTGCACACTATAACCCTTGCTGCTTGATGTCTGGTTCAAAAAGCACTGAAGACTTCCGGACTTCTACCCCAAATTAGCCCGAATTTTAGCTCATGAAACGACCAAGATCTTTTTGTGTTTTTTTGGTCTTCACCTTTTAATTGGTACAGATCGTGATACAAAGTATTCTGGCTAAACCTATTTTTTCAAGTTGGGTGCCCTAAGTGTTAAAAAATTTGCAAAGGGTTTACGGTTTCTTGTCAATAGGCCCATGTAGTTTTTTTTGTTTTTTCTAGTACAAGTGTAATTTCATTATACTTTGTTCAAAATTGACATTACTAGATTGGTAAAAGGTCTAGAAGGCCGAAACGAAGTGGTAAGGAATTTGACGGGTGCGAACAGTTTCGCATATCAAACATTATTGTGCTTTACCAACCCCTGTTAATTGACCCTCAAAATCCCAACTCATCCGTTGTTTTGTCAGGCAGTCTGGCTTGCTTGCACGTTTTAGGTTGAAGAGAACTTGACCTCAGAATTAGTAGCTATAGTTGTGCTTTTGTCGAAATGCGTTTTTGTTATTTGCAATGGTACACATTTTTACTGTGTCGATAGCTTTTTTAGTTCGTGTACATTCCCCTCTTGGTGCTTATTGTTACTTGCACTTTATAGGAATAAAATTACAAAATTCATTTCTTGTCAGTTTTGGTGTCGCTTTTGTTCGTCTGAGAGGCTGAAGCGTCGTTTTTTGACGATCCTGATTGCTAGGTCTGGACTCAACTTATGCAGTATAATTCACATTGTGGACTCGCGTAGCACAATTTACTATCAAAAACCAAGATAATTGCTTTAACATAACTAAAAAAGGTAAGGTTCAGTAAGGTAATCGAGTACGCAAAAACAAGTACGAGAAAGCCAAAAATTTTGAAAGTTAAATGAGGTTGCGCCTTTGAAAGCTCCACAACGAAAGTAACTGTTGCTCTCAATGCGCTATCTCAGCTCTGATAACACCAGCATGCTGTTACTGATGCTGATTGCTTCTAACACTAACGGGGTCGTTCGGATTTACTGCAGTTGCTTAAAAATGTCGCTGTTCGAGATCTGTCTTTCAAATTCCCTTTTAAACTTTGTTCTGACGTAACGAGCTTTAGCAGCTTGTTTGAAGGCATCATCCACGTCGGGCATTCGAAGCGCCATTCGCAATCTTCAAATAAATTGCCAAAATTAATTAGGATAAGTCGCCATAACCAGTAATTTTGTGAATATATCTTCAGCTACTGAAAGGAAAAGACTCTCAGTTCGATTCCCAGTAAGTTTAAACCAAATCAGTTAAAACTGGCCTTCACAACTTCCTACTTAATAAAGTGTAGAAAAAGAGAGTATCAAGACTCGATCGAATGCGGTTGTGGATATCAGGTGAAAGCTTTACTCGAAGATCGATCTCTTAATTGATTGTTTCCTGGGCAAATTAACTTAGAAAATAGAGGTGTACTCATGATTACAATAACATTGAACGTCAAACGGGGAAGTGGTGAATATCAAATTAAGCAGTCAATTTTAAGCAAATATACCAATCATTAAGGATCTTAACAAATGCAATTCAAAACTAAAGACGAAGTTGCTGTGGTTATTTACCTTCCATCTGGAGCATAAAGATCAAAGTCATCCACTACATCTTTCACTGCAGTAATTGATAAAGGTGCTGGCTTCGCTTCATTCTAAAAAGCAGCAGATAGTTTGAATAAAAAAATTATCAGTTCAGAGACGAATAACCAAATAAGTAAAAAATTTTAAATTGTTCTTCATTTTACTAAAGGGTTTATAAAACTGGTGTCTGCGATTCGTTCGTTCGAATGAACCAGGCAATCGGCGTCAGTCTAACCACATCAACGCAGAGCACTTTTGGATTCTGTTAGGAAGATAGTCTTTCGTCAGGCTGGACCACCGCAAGACCAATCTACGACAAAAGGCGCAGGACAAAAGGACGCACACATAAGGGCGCAGGGATATAAGGACATAAGGGTGCAGAGACGTAAATCTGCAATCTGCGCTAACATTTTTGTGCTTCGAAAAATATTATGTAATCAAAGAAACGAACTTGATTAATGAGTATTTTATTCAAGTTTTGAAAGACAAATTTTGAAAGAAGTTTTTTGAATTCGCTTCCTTTTTCCAGTTCTCAATTATCGCACAAAGCACTACCGTACCCTCAAACTCTTTTTAAATCGCCGTACACTAATCTTGAACGAATTTTTAAAAAGAAATTTTATTTTTAATGAGGTTTTTAAACACAGTCATTTAGCGGTTGTACTTAATCCGTTAAGCAAACAATTATAATTAGTCTTTTGTCCCCTTGCGAAGCCGAATCAAATCACTCATTTTCTCGCTTTATTCCGCCGAATGCATGTGAGGAGTTTGCGGAGACCATAAGGCAAGAAGCGAATTGAAAAAACTTCTCTCAAAACTTGACTTTCAAAAATTAAATTAAATACTCATTAGTCAAGTTCATTTCTTTGATTACATAATTATTTTCCGAAGCACAAAAATGTTAGCGCAGATTGCAGATTTACGTCTCTGAGCCCTTATGTTCCTGTGCCCTTATGTCCTTGCGCCCTTATGTCCTGCGAATTTTTGTCTGCGCCCTTATGTAGGGTTTCGCCGCAAGACAGTGACAAATATTACGTAATAGGCCTACTGCGCAAAAACTGAGACCATCTGAAAAAGTTTTGGTGACTGTCATTTTTCACCAATTTACTTTAGAGAAAAACATCATGAGAGCTGGAGGATGCATGTCTGTAGATGCTGTATTACTACATCGTTGAACCATAGACTCTGGTTTTACGGTACTTCTAAAGGCTTACATCATCTATAACGTTCACACTTAGGGTAATGCTGGATGTATTACCAGCTGCAGATGCACTTCAAAATATCATGTTTAATGACTGACTCTTCAATAATAATATTTACCTTCTCTTTAGCAGATTCCTTGGATTTTTTTGGAAGTTTTTCCTCTACTAGTAATTCTTCAGAATCTTCATCAAGAAGTATTGGCCCTGGCGAATCCGCTTGCCTTCGTTTTTCAAAAATAGCCACTGTCTTTGGTCTTGGGGCGATTGTGTTTTTTTCTTTGCTTGGTTTTGTATCTGCTGCGTCCGAATTTTTATCAATGAGTTCGTCACGTAAAAAAGCGAGATGCCGAAGATTTGGAGGTTCATTAATGGAAACTGCAAAAAATCCAAATTTGAAGGAAATCTGGCGCTATTTTGGCTCATAAGCTGTTTTTGAAGAATAATGCAGGGGTTTCGTGCTTATCGTTTATCACAAAATGTCAAACTGTAACGAGATTAAACAATAATGTAAATCACTTTTATTACATCGTGATCTTATTATAAAGTCATATTGGAAGAGCCTGAAACGCTGCTACATGTAACCTTTAGCCATTCATTTTTTGGAATGGAAGTCTGAGATTGATTCCATTACCAGCTAGTCAAATCAAACACAAAGTAAATTGCCAACTGCTGAGACAAAAAGTAAAGGCAGTGGTTCTTTATCTTTTTTCAAAGCGACCTAAGTTTATTGAAAAAATCATATGTGTAAAATTTTGCGACCCACGTTTATTCTGATGCATAGTTAAATTAACAGCTATGTAGAAAAAATTTTTTTATGATGATAGAACTGTGTTGAAAATAGTACAAACAACATTATTCTTGAATGTTTGTTATTTATCTTTCAATATCGTCAACAATTATGCCCTGACGCAGGCGCGTAGCCTGATATCTGCAATGAATGGGGGCTGATTCGGGAGTCTTGGGGCGGAGCCCACAGCCGCCGGTGGCATGGGGTCTGGGGCGGAGCCCCCAGCGCTCTAAAATTTTGAATTTTTTTAGCAAAAATAATTTAATTTTAGGCCTATTTTGATAAAAATTGATGCTGTTAAAACGTGGTATAAAAATTAGCGGTGCAAAAACGTGATATACATGTACTGATTGCATAATTGGGCTATGTGGTAGGTAGCTAGTGATAGAATTTCAGTTCTTTTTTTTACAAGCTGGTAAATCATAAAAGTTGATCGAGTTTAGCGGTAACACGTTCGTCTTTGCTGCGGGAGGTCTGAGGTTCAAATCTTGGGCCGGTCAAATCAGACACAGTGTTGCTAACGGCTCGCCTCCGCTGCGGCATTTCTTCGAAGAAGCTGTGTTGCCCGGGTGTAATGACGCGAAGATGAACCCTGCAAACTCGTTACACGTTTCGGCGTACTACAGCGAGTACAATGAAAGATTTGATTTAAATCATCAAATCAAATACCGGTAGTTCAATAAAACGCTCAATGACTAATCTATTTCGTCTATATTTTTTAGAAAAACATATAATTAGAGGGGCCAATTGAAGGAAGTTTGAGAGAAGTGATTGATGTTTAACTAATACTGAGTAGCCCCCCTCTATTTCTGAGCTTTTAAACCAATGTTAGGCGTTTTTCAATGAGCGATCAAATTTAAGTAACATTTTTTGGCCATTTTTCAAAGTCTTTTCTGATTTAAGAGCTTTAATTTGACAAATTTGCTCCCCCTGCATAAACGTTTCAAAATATGCTTTAAATCATTTTTGAGTATTCCTGTGCAAAAGACAGTCTCAGAAGTGCTAAAAACGTGGTATTTTCTTTATTCTGCATTTTGGTCGGCAGGCAACTGGGGGGGAGGAGCTATAGCCCTCCCCTGGTTACGCTACTGCCCTGACGTAGTCTGACATACATGAACTTTGATTTTTAGTCTCCACGCGGACAAAGCTTCTTCACTGGGGGAGTTGCATGCTAACAAAAGTGCTTATATCATTTACTACTTTGAAGCGTTTTGCAACTTTGCGGTCTCCAGAAGCTCAAAATTTTACTGCGGGTATTTTTCGTCTCAAAAATGGAACAAGGGTTGACTACTATGAAGTGGCGTTGTGTATGTTTTATTATTGCTTTCTGCAAGTTTCATTCTTGGTAAATGTTTACAAAACAAAAAAAAAAACAAAAAAAAAAACAAGCAACCAAAAAGAATCTTCAGGCGACCCAACTTTGGGTCGAGACCCATAGGTTGAGAACCACAGAGCTCAGCGGTCTTTTGAGCCCGAAGCGCAATGGCGCCGTAACTCGTTACACGCTTCAGTGCAAACCAGTGAGTAGGCCAATAATGAAGATTTGAGTTTTGGTTTTCTTATTGCTTTATTCTTACAACTTCTTCGGGAAGAAATTTTTGTTTTCCAATCGTCAACACGTTCCTGCACATGTTCATTTTGTTCTTGCTGATGTTTGAGTCGCTTCGTTACTTTTTGTTTGCGTAAAAGATGCTCGGGCTTGCGAAAATATTCACTAAAAAATGAGCAAATTAGACCACAGCAAAGTTGCACAGCGATAAGATTATGAGTAACTTCCGCAATTATCACAATTTAATGGCATATTCTCCTAATTAATAAAGTGCTAAATGGTACCGACTCTGACTACTCATATTCTCGATGCGATTCATTCATCGTCATCAGAGATAGATAAGATCACCACCTTTTGGTGATCTTGAAGATCAAGATCAGATTATCCAAAAATGTTATCTTCAAGATCAAGATCAGATCATTAAAATAATGTGATCTTGAAGATCAAGATCAGATCACAATTGTGCCCATGTCTGATCATCATCATCATCAAGTTTGCAGGAGTGCTACAGTTCTTATTCCCTTCATCAGATGCAAATAAAGTTTGTTGGTGAAAGTTTTCTGAGGCATTCTGAATCTGATCATTAAACTGAAAGTTGAAACAAGAAGCAAGTTGGAAAAAATTTAATTACAATCCGCACAGTCGACTCCAGAGCGAAATCGATTTCACTTTTTATAAAATGCTGTCAAGACAAGCGATTTTGATTATAATTTCATTGCGATGTTTTGACGTTTGCAGACCGGAGTTTTAATGTCTAATCGTGGGCGGCCTTTCTGGCGTAAAGGTTACCAGCGCAGAAGCTTAGGAAAGAGCCACCAGAACAGTGACTACTTAGAACAAGCAATTCAAAAAAGTTGTCCTCCCACAGAATTCGAAGCTGCAGCCTTTATATAAGACAACCAATGCGAAAAAGCTGCCTCACACACGATTCGAACCTGCAGCCTTTGGATAATCGATCCTGTGGGAGGACATACGCAATACAGCGAAAGCAAATCTTACTCGAGTTCTTTTTCCAACTCCGTAATGCTTTTGTCTTCAGCTTTATGCGAACCAGGGGCGCTATGATATCCGAAAAAATCTTTTCCAGGTTCTAAAACACAGCTATGCATTATTTTTATTCCCGAAAAAATCACCTACTCTACAACCAAGATAAAATCTTACTGCAATTTGTAATCACGACTTGGTGTTAAACAGCATTGACGCTACAGTAGTCTATGTAGAGTCAATGTATTATTGTTAAAGGCAACTGTTTGGATCTACTATTGTGTCTGCTCTTTTGGAAATGGATCTAGGATTCTTGATACCACAGGCAAAGCGCTCGTCGGAGGTCCTTTCCACGGAAAGCCGAATAATAATAAAATAAAAAAGGGCCTTTTGTCGCTCAGGGCCTCTCATTGGTGCTCTAAAGTGGAAAGCAAAAAAACAAAATTCATGGCTACGAGTCTTTTGCTATATCGACAATTCACCCAATTGGTTGTTATTGTTTTCACTCCATATTGGTGGCAGTTACTAATAATGTTTCTACACATCACGCAAGCACTTCAATGTAAGAATGATTGAACAACCAGCAATATAGGCTCGATTTTTTTGCCTTGTTCAAAAAAAATTTTGCGACACTCACCTAACTTTTTAGCGGCAAGCACCGGGCAGTGTTTTCGGTGATCATCCAGGCGTCTGTGACGCAGGTTCGGTTCCGCATGATGGATTGCACCTAAAACAGATGAACTTCTACAAATGCGGACAAAGGTAATTTAAAAAAAATAGTGACCTATCGACTATTCAGTTTAGTCACTACCAGGGTTGGGTCCGTTCATTTTGTTTTTAATTTTTAAATTCAAATTCAAATTCATTGACTTTCCAAAAACTGAATTTAAATTCATCAATAACTCGTGAGCGGATTAGAATTCAAATTTCAAATTCAGTCCAACCTTAGCTTTCACACCAAAGATTCAATCAAAGAGGATTCAGTGGTTTGCTCCTAGCAAGTCGCAGTCTCGCAGTCGCCGATGCGTATTAGCGCATCACAGGTGAGCAATAAACTAACTACTCAAGTTGCTTGAATCTTCAGCGACAATTAGTTGTGTTCTTTTCTGATTTTGAGTCTTTTTGACTACTTTATAAATCGCTACTTTCACAGGGTAAGTTTTGATCTTGATTTGAGAAAATCAAATTCATCGAATGTTTTTAATCAAGATATTCAAATTCATTGACTTTTCAAAAGTCGAATTCAAATTCAAATTCATTGATAATTGGTAAGCGGATTCAAATTCAAAACTCAAATTCAATCCAAACCTAGTCACTGCAGGCTAGCTGGTCAAGTGGCTTTACGTTCGCATATGAAACCGAGCGTTTGGGTCTCAATTCGAGATCAGATCGAATTGGGCACAATGCCGGCTATTATTACAATCGCTCACTGAGCTACTTGTATATTTGCTTTCAGTTATTTTATAGCCACGTGCAATGATTCGGTGTTGGACCTCGCCTTATATACCACTTTAAGGTAACTCAGTCAGGCAACGATGAGGAATTGATTCTTGATCGCTCATTTTCATTCCACCTATTTTGTTGATTTTTCATTTGATTACGGTCGAGTGGGGTAATGAGCCCAAATGGGGTGAAGACGCCTATGGCCATTTTTAGCACACATACTGAGCGTAATGGCGTCGTATTACTACGCTATTAGCATGTCTGCCTGAGTAGATTCTTGACCATATTTTGAGATAAGGAAAAAGAATCTGGGTAATTTCATTATTAAAAATAACTTTTTTACTATTTTTATATAAGGATTTAATGGGTGATTTGATGCGTCATTTCATCGCCTTCAAGGCATCCAAATAATTTGTGTCTTTTTAGTCAAAGAGAAACAATGAGTGATATAAGTTTCTGTTATTGTTTTTAATCAACTACCTCCACCCTCTAATAAATCCCGCATAATCAAAAATGACTGCTGGTGGGGTAAATTTATCTTAAATAGGGGAAGTGTTACCAATGGCCTCCAGTGGTGGCATGGAAATTCCCGCATCATAACCCAAAAACATTAGCTTTGACTGCACCAGCGCTAGCAATGCCACAGCTGTTACCATTCAGTTGCAGAGGTTATGATTCTTGGTGAGGCCAAAAAAAAAGGAAAATTAGGGGGCTCTTACCTACCGGCATTGTAAATTACTTAAAGGCATAGGTGGGCACAAGTCCGTTAATCCGTTAATAACGAAGATAACTTTTTCATTAACTCGTTAATCCGTTAAAAAGTTTTTTTATCTTTACGGATCAATTTAACTTCGGTTAAGTTCTGTTAACGGGCTAAAGTATCTTCCGTTAAGTTCTGTTAACTTCCGTTAAGATTTTTATCGATAATATCTTGCACCATTCATTCATCGTACCGGTACAAACCAGTTTGCACTGGTAACACTTGTTGCGTATTAGCACGAGTTTTACAGAAGAAAGCGAAGAAAGGAGCTCTTTTTTGTGGCAAATAGTAAGCTGCAGCCTCATAGGACTATTAATCATTGTTGTTCGCAATTTCCAAAGATTTTCCGATCAAAGCTTTGTTAGTGCATTTGAACTTATTTTTATCTTGAAATTAGATTAGATTGTAAATGTGATTGTCTTCCAAAACACAAAACGACCACTATACAGACCCGACGTCACGGGGGGCATACCGGGGCTGTGCCCCCCAAATGACTGCTTGTGTGCCCTCCCAAACGAAAACTGTGCCCCCCCAAGCGAGGATTGTGCCCCGAAGAAATTAACAGGATCGGGGCTACTGGAGTGCAAATCAAGGACCAAATTGGTATTTTTTGTGGACTGACAACGGATTTCTTGACGTTTTTGGGATGAAAACCTTTTTTTTTTGGAGATCACCTGTTTTCGGCCGGAAAAACTGCTTGAATTTGCGATTTCGAGCGAAAAATCCCTAGCAATTTCAGTGAAGACCTTTTTTTTTTGGAGATCACCTGTTTCCGGCCGGAAAATCCCTTTGAATCTTTGCTTCTCACCTTGTTCACTTGATCCAGACTGGGATAAATTTCTCGTGCCCCCGTGCCCCTCTCGAGTTCACACAAAACAAACTGCTTGTTCCCCCCCAAAATTTATTTCTGCCCCCCAGTCACACTATTCTGGCGCGGGCCTGCCACTATAGCAATAAATGTTTCCTTACAATCAGCTCAACAGCGTGAATACGTGTTCTAGAAGCGAGTAAATAAAAACAAATGTAAATTACAAGCAAAATATTAACGAATTAACGGACTTAATTAACTTCCGTTAATTAAAGCTGAAAATAACAGATTAACGTTAACGGAGGTGTGAAGTTTGTTAACGGACTAGTGGTTAACGAAGCTAACGTTTTGCATTAACTTGCCCACCTATGCTTAAAGGTATACAATATTCAACAATGCATTATTATTTTACTGAGGCATCAGCTAAGTTTCTTTTTGATTTTAACTTAATTTTTTTGATTTTTTGCTTTAATTGATAGATTTTTCCTGAGAAGTTTCTCTCCTACCGACATTGTGCTTTAATGGGCCTGCAAAAAAAAAAAAATCAGTGATGCTTCTGAATCAAGTATAGAATTCTCCCAGCACTACTAAACCCAAAGAAAAGGGAAGATCCATCAGCACGTACATGGACTACAAGGGAGGATAGTGACCCAACCCAAGAAGATTCAATAGCAGAAATAACTGAAAACAGTACAGTTAGGCTTGGAGTACGGTACTCTAAAGCTATAATTTGTTGCAACCAGGGGGAGACGTTGGGGGCACGCAATTAGAAGCTTACGAAAGAATAAAATACAGGGTGGACCAAAAGTAGATCCTCAGCAATCGCAATACGAATACTTTAACATTCTTTTCACGCTCGAAGCAGCATGTAGTCATTGAAAAGGACTCTCCAGTTGCGGTTAACCGGCTCGACTTCGCAACTAAGTAATCAGTATCGTCCGTTGCATTATTATTCTATTCTGCTGGCTTTGCGTTTTGGTTCCTGCTATTCCGTTGCTGCGATTCGTGACGTCATTGGAAACCGATCAGTGGTCGAGTGGATAGAGCGTCTGCCACTGAAACGGCAGACTCGGGTTTGATTCCCGGTCGGGTCAAACCAAAGACTATAAAAATTGGTATTTACAGCTTCCCTGCTTGACGTTCAGCAATTAAAGGGACAGTATGAAGCCTCGGCCCTGTGCGGTAGACAGGTGGGTAGGTGGCAGCTTGACTCGAAGACCGAAAGGTCCCTTCGCTGTCTCCTGGCCGAGGCAACTCGGTAAATAAAATGTAATTACAATTACAATAACATAGTCATCGGTTAGAGCAGGCGTGACTGCGACAAGCAGATTCCAAAACATTTCACTTTGATTGCAAAGTACCAGAAACTGAAATAAGACTTGCAATGAAGTATATCATCAAAAAAAAAAAAAAATCTTATCGTACTTGTTAGCGGTAGATGTGTAGCGTCGTCCGCTACAATCAATCAGTCATTTAACCACAAAACAAGAAATAACTAGAATCGATGGCTTAAAAAGTCAACCAACCATAACATCTCTAAAGCTGCGCAGTCGAGTCGGTTAACCGCAATCGAGACGCGTCCTCTTGACACTGGATGACGCTGCAGGTATATATCTGCTTATGGCCAACCCTGGACAGTGTATTTTTGTTATGCAAAATTAACTCGAACGAAGGCTTGTTTTATGGGCTGATAACAGGCTTCTAGGAAAGAGAACACAATTTTCTCGCAGCAATCGTGTGAAAGATCGCGCAAGTCCATGACTCACTATTGCGGGTATCTGTCGACAATTTTATTGCACAGCCATGTGAGAATGAAAATCTGTGTCTAGAATTTCTTGCCGAGTTCAGGGGCGCCGAGAGCCGAACGTGGGCCCGGGGCCAGCTCTAATATAACGGATTTCCGGTTAAGTGAACTCCAAAACAGACGGAGAAAATGCCGCTTGATGATGTGATCTCCAGAAAAAAAAAGGTCTTCACCGAAATTCTAACGGTTTTTCCAGCCGAAATTAGGTGATCTCCAAAACAAAAATAAAGAAAAAAAGGTCTTCACCAAAATGTGAACGGTTTTTCCGGCCGAATTAGGTGGCCCCTCTCGAGCTCATGATGAAGCCAACCGCCTTCCTGAAACCAATGGGCCCCCTAAAGTCCATGGGCCCCGGGGTTATTGTAACCCCTGCCTCCCCCTCTCGGTGGCCCTGGCCGAGTTTTTGCGGGGAAATAGAACCGAGCTCTATCTTGCCAGCAAGTTTTCTAAACGCCGCCGTTCTCAACGAACAAAACTAAGCTTTTAGCCGTGACTTTGAAAACATTGAGCCACAGAATACAACAAAAAAAAACAAAAAAAAAAAACGCCGAGGTCAACGCAAAAAACGAAAGCGGCCCAATTATCAAGCAAAAATGTTGTAAGAAATTTAACCGCTTTTGATTTAATCGACAATGACGTATTATAACTAGTGCCCGCAGAAGTCAATTAAGTCAAGTTTTTTCAGGGCTTTATTATATCATCAAATGTTTACCAACTTTAGTTTCGAGTGCTGTGGAGCCAGTTAGGTACATTCTATAGATCAAAATAAAGTCAAAATTTTGGGTTAGGTCAAAATTTGCCAAAATTGTACGTGATCAAAAATTCTTTTTCAAAGCAAACAAAAGTTTTTTTTCTTGGTTTTTCTGGACATTTGAGAACCAATGAAACGTTATGAGCAATTTTATACATGTTTAAATGAAGTTTTGCTACTCAAACTTCTGCAAATAGTTCTTTCTTTTTTTCTTTCTTTCTGAGTTTTATTTTGAATGCCAAATCACAACGTTGACACCAAAAAAGGAGACGCAAGAAAAACGCAAACTTACGTTAAAACATGGCAAAAACCAAATCATAGCAATAAAATATAATATAGTTACAATAGAGATAGAGACTGCCATGCTCACGCCACCCGGCTATCAAAACAGGCAAAACAGCAAACAAACAAAAACGAACAATCTGTACAAACTTAAAACTAACAAAAAAAAAAAAGTTGCAATAAGTATTCAATGTGTGATCTGGTTTTAGTCAAGATGTTGAAAATTTCCTTCTGATCTGAAAAAAGTTTCCGCCATAGTTTTCGCTAGAGCTGAATTTGTGATGAATTTAAATATTTTTTGCTTAAAATTTGACATATCTACTGGCAAAAGACAAAAGAGCCTGTTGCATTTTTAAGCAGTTAAGATAAATTCCAGTAGACAATTTTTAGTTATTTCTGATTTTGTAAGAAACCAAACAAAAACGCTCTTATTCTTATTTGAAAATAATAAAGTTACAAGTTACCCTGATATTCAATTATTGAGCCCTCTGAAACCCCAAGTACCGGAAAGAACATATCTGGTTTGGTATTACTTGATCAATCATGCAATGTAACGCAAATTTATTGGTGATAGATAACATAGCATAAAAAAAGCTCCGCAATACGCTAAAGAGTTCCACACAAGCAAAGGTATTTTGACATTTTTCCATTTATGTATTTTGTTTCATTGCAGGTCGAACAAAAATTTACACAATTTGCGGCAGAACTTAAATAACTATTTATTTCTATAGCTGCAGGCTTTCGGTTCTGTGAACGTGCTTGTATCATTTTGGTAAACGAAAAATAACAATGATTTCACAAAGCGCATAATATTACTATGGCCGCGGCAAATTTCAAAGAAATTCCTTAACTGTTGCGTAAATGCTTTCACAGCAAAAAAAAAAAAAAAAACGTGTGATACCTAAGGCAATTTGTTTGCTGAAAAGCTCAGACGCTTCCAACTGGCAAGAAGCTGAGCAAGGAAATTGCGTCTGGATGTGATATCTCAAAAAACATTAATGCAAGAAAATTGTGCAAAAAAACTTGATCCTGTAATTCCGGCCTAAGGGGAGACACATTACATCACGTTCATACCAGGATGAAGTCTGGTACTCAACTAGTAAGCATACTTTCAGAGGAAAAGTTGAGTCACAAGGGAAAATGTTTTCTAGCTATGGAATATGAACTTAACGATTGCTGTTACAACCACTTGAAGACCTGCCACTTTCAGTCAGTCCTCTTTATCATGGACTCCCAATCTGTTCTTATTTTTGCTTTTGTCGCGATTGTTGATCCTTGGCTAGAGTACAGCAACCTTTAATCCCTAGAATTGCTCACGTCAGCTGAAACTAGAGAACGACTAAGACGTTAATTGACGAATCGAAAATGGCAGTTGACAGTTCCTTTAGCTTCTTGAATCTCAGAAAGCAGCACACCAATCTTAAATTAAAACTCCTATTTAAGATTGAAACACAAACCAACTAACTGAGCAAAATCGCTCCACTCACACCTCTTACTAAATGGCTATACGAGCCAACCCCAGATACACAAACTCGGCTTAACTGCCTACGAAACTAATACCTAAAAATCATCTACTTTTAGAATATTAGAATGAAACACGACCTGCCTGTTTATACTACGGCAAAAGCTATCGAATATCCCAGAACAATCCATGATACGTCGCAATGGAAAAAAATACACGAGGTTGCGATAACAGATTTCGACATAATTATGACGTCACAACTTCAAGTCTAAATATAGCAACTAAGATACCTAAACAACTAATTATTCCGGTGACTAATAGAAGACAGTAGAAAATACTAGAAAGGAATTATCCAGAATATCTCGAATATTCCAAAATACAAAAAAGCGGCAAAAGTAGTAAATCAGTCACGTACACGTTAAAATACAGCAAATATACATTACTCAATAATTCAAAATTATTATTCGTGACAGTTTTCCTCCGCTCTTTCATAGCCTACTTCTGAGGCGGCAGAGCAAAGGAAACGTGTGTTCTCACCCTGTTGTGTTCCTTTATCGCTGTGTGCTAGTTGTGGTGCGGTTACGATGAAGTCGGGTAAAAACTTTAATTTTTGTTAATTTTGCTCTTTTTGTGTTGTTCTAGAGCTTCGTGAGCTGCATGTGCTGGGGCTTCATTGGCTGATCAGCGTGGTGTGATCATGAGTTGTCTTGCGGTGATTGGTCAAGGGAGTCTCGAGCTCATAGAGTTACAGAACACGTCGACCAAAGCCGCTCTGGGATATTTGGACCTCTGTTTCCTCTCTTCGACTGTTCTTCTTTCAATTTTTTAGTGGTTTCTGGCCAGAAAAAAATTATTTAAATTTACAGTACTAGTCAAAGCAGGAGTTTTCCTGCCTTCCGAAGTGATTTTTTGCCCATTCTTCCCAGTCGTAACCAAAACCAGCTATACACTCAACGTATCACACTTGGAGCAGCAACATTTCTCACTATAGCATATAAATTATTAAGTTTATCCAGTCACTCCGAGCAATTAAAACCGTCTTTCCCTACATACGCTATAAACTTTCCCACCTCTGCTGCCATGATCACAGTCTCTTTCGATATTCTTATCTATGCAGGGTCAATCGTAAAAAGAACTCATCCTGCAACACGGGTGGACACCCCTCCCCTTGCAGGAACTGACTCATCTCTTCCTCGAGTGTTTTTTAAACTTCCTTTCTGCTTTTAAACTTTTCCAAAGAACTATTTTTGGCTGTTCTTTCTATCTATCTTGACTTCTTTTTTTAGACCTTGGTGTGTGGCCCAATCAATGGGTCTCAGAAAAGTTTTTTGATCGGTATCTCTCGGAAAGGATCGGAGAGCACAAACACATTACAAATTAGATATTGGTATGCAATACATATGTACATTAAGGTATTAGTAACTTTTAAAAAGATGTCCTTTTTTTCAATTTACAGTTCATTGAAATAAAAGTTTTTTTTAGGAAGATTATCTCTCCATTTTGTCTAATGCTTTGATATCTATAGCTTACCAACACCTCGATAATAGTGCATGAATTTCTTAAACTGTTATTTTATTCCTTTTAAAAGTAAACCGTGCTTCAATATGCAATCATCTCTCAACTTTAAAGGATGTGGTAAAACGCCTTTTTTTTAAATTAAAATTTGATTTTTATCGTAAGTTGAAAGTCGTCAAAATCCGTATTGCGTGTGTTGATAGAGCTTCAGTCGGTGCACACATACAACAAAAAAATTTCATTCTCCTGCATCAATGAACTCAATTATAGCACATTTTTCTTAAGGTAAGCTTTTTACCCCCACTTAACCCTCCAGTAGCTTGACTACAGTACCTTACAGAAAGTGCCATTTAAAGCAATATTGATTTCAAGTTTTATGGAAAAGTTTTAAATCACTGTAAACTTGGCTTACTCTTTTAAATCACGATGGTCTTTTTACCAGAACTACTCTTCTGCGTTTGACCAGTAAGACACCACGAAAGAGCTGCTTGGCCGCAAAACCATTTAGCTAAAGACACAACGACTAACGCAAATATTACCAAAATGCATTCTGCAGTACAGTATATGCGATTCTTACCATATTTTCTACTAAAGTCTCGCGAGGAGCGAATTGACAAAAAATTCAATTGTTCGCATTCTTTTTGGATTGAGTCCTGTTCTCGTTGCAGTTCATAAAGCTGGTATCTGCCGCCAAAAACATGTCATAACCGCGAGCAAGAAATTTATGAAATCTTCCCAATACCAGCATACTCTTAATTGTTTCAAAGTGGTTGTGCATAACTGACGGTTGGTGCGGCTTTGGTTCGAATTCTACTCGTTGATATTTTTTTGGTGACCGGAGACAAATTCAGCACCATAATATCTTATCTTCGATAACGGTATGAATGGCTTCCCAAGCAGTGAAAAATTCTACTAAGCTTATGGTTTATAGGAAATTTCCAGTCATCTACTGCAGAAAAATTCTTAAAAAACAAATAATTTGGTTGTAGCATTTATAAGCTTGTAGAACAAATTTTTCAAAAAAATTCGACTTATCTCTTTTGATTAATGGTGTGGTCGTTAGGCAACCCACGAAGCAACAAATCAGTCATTACTGCTGCGTGCACTAGAAAATCTTCTGGTTGGCGCAGAGTTGTAAACGGGCCGACAAGTTCAGGCCCGAACCCGGCCCGAACCCGAAAATTAATTTAAAGCCCAAATCATGCCCGAAAAAATCCGAAAGTTAAGTTAGGGCTAAAAAATTTAGCAATATTGCCGAGTAATTTTGATTATTTTTTTGTACACTTAAGACAAAAAGTACGTCTCAGGCCCGAATTAAGCCCGACATTTTTGTCAACTTTAGGCCCGAACCAGGCCCGAACCCGACCCGAAAAGCCCTGCCCGACTTACAACTCTGGGTTGGCGTAACGGTAATGAGTCGGACTCCGACAAAAAGGTTGAGAGTTAAATTCTCAGCGGCGTTACAAATTTCAAAACTGCATATTATAAAAGTGCCCTGTGTTGGAGTTAAGCTTCTTTTTTGTCGTGTTTCGTATAATGTATTCATGCAAAATGTTATAATTATAAATGTACCACAATATCCAACGAAGTCCATTCTAATTTTGGAAGAAAACCTCATAATTTTATCCAGGTAGGGATTCAGTACTTACTTCCATTTTCCTTCTAAGCCTTTAGTGTCATAAAACTGCTTGGCGAGCTTCAACTCCACCTTTCTGTTGTGACTCCTAGCAGCGTTTGTTTTTTTGATGATGTCATCGCTTTTGTGGTCCAACATATTACGTACCAAATAGCAAGTTGAAGGGGCATTCAAATCAGGTTTTTCCCTCTTGACCAAAATATTGGGATAAGCCTATATGGTATTCTTATCAAATTCTAACTTTCTACTTCTCGTTTTCAAGATATATCTATTCAAAATTAACAGTTTTCCTCTTATCTCCTTGTTGCCACTTAGTCGGTATTTCGAAAGAAGATTAACGTTTTGAAAAACTGGCCTACATTTACTTTAAAAGCAGCTTATTTACAATTCGGAACCTTTACTTTGTTTTGATAACGATTCTGCCACAAAAAGCTTAATGAAAACAGGAACATGCAAAAATTTTGACAAACCTGGCAAAATTTCTACGGAAAAAAAAGCCTTTCTGAGGAGAATCTGAGCTGCTGTATATCGGAAACAAAAGGTCGTAGAAAGCCTAAATTTGTGATGTAAGTCTTCAGATCTGTCAAAAATTTTTGAAAGAAAACAGAGTAAAAAAGCTTTTAACCCGAATGAGCTTTTAAATGTCACAGTAATCTCAAAAAACAAACAGATTCATGTTCAAAAAATCCTTCATATTCACTAGTTCAACTTCTTAATTACTTGAGAGCATCATTCTGCAAAGCGGGTTAGCAGTTTGTTGTTCGAGTTGAGTGTAGCTGAAGTTTGTGCATTCTTGTATAATTTTTTTAAAGAGCTTTTCCTAAGTGCGCAACGACGCATTCCTAGGAGCTACTCTGCATGTATACTATATCATAACACGACACAGTACACGTCAAAATCAAAATTTAAACCCTACGGTTTATTTCACCCGAAATCGGGATCATAAGGTGGACCTTATTCAAATAGAACTCTGTATGTATACTACGTAACTCTGTACGTAAAATCATGAGCGTACGCGCTTATTTCTACAGTTTATTTTGAACAGAAATTCCGTCCGCCGGCGTGCCACCTTACAGCGTACAAGCTGCCAGTTGGTTGAAATAAAGGTTAGGCTCGTACGCTCACGATTTACCACTCAGTGCAGGCGTGGACTATACGTTTTCTCATGCCGACACTGAAGCAGCTTCATAAATGGAGCTATAGTTTCAACTGTCTCTCTTCGGTCTTTTTATACGCTGCAACTTCATTTTATATTGTTTTTCTGTATCACTGTAAAGTGTTGAAGGTGTGTCAACATTCACAACAGGTTATTTTTAGGTTATTTTCGCTAACTTCAACCACAAACAGTTTTGTCACTCATTGAATCCATATTTAGAGCCATCCTTCATTTAAACGAATTTGATACTTTGATAAACACGCGCCAATACAAAGCTGATTGAATATGCAGAAAAACGTTTGTAATGTTTCAGATCTCATTGTAATACGAGACGAAGCAAACACGAGATTGTAAGTTGACACTCGGGAAGGAATTGTCACCCACCAGAAAACAAAGAACTATTTTCACCAGCTTGTTTGATGTTTCACAATTAACATTGTTTGCGTCATATTAGTCCAAGTTTTCGAACCAATCTACTTCACGTTCGCGGAAATAGATTCTAAACAATTTATTTTTTGTTCCCAAATAGGCAATTGCCAGAATGAATATCTAATTCTACTTGCTTAATCCTGTATTCTAGTCTTAAACAAAAGTCTAACCCTAACGCAATCGATAAAATGCCATGATTGCTTCTAAAATTTCGCGATATACGAAATTGCAATTTGAACATGATATTATAACGACTCGAAAACGCGTCGGTTTGGAACCACAACGTCGTAGGGTCGATTTTTCAAAACGGCATAAGGTTTTGCAAAGTTAAAGTTAGAAGTTGGCAATACTAATTATAGCCATAACCTTAACATTTAATTTTGATGAGAAATTATCATGGACTCTACAGTAGGTTAAATGTGTCCCAATGCGGTTAACCACCAGTTGAAACCATTTACAAGCGCATAGTAGGTATCCGGATTATTCTGTCCTAATGCATTTCATTTTGTGTTTGTGGTTGGTTAGTTGATACATGCGTATGACGTTACAATTGCATTATATTGCAATGAGAGAGGACTGTACAGTGAAATAACAAGTCAAATGTATTGCAATTGAGCTGCTGAAATATTGATGAGTTTTTAAAATAATAATTCTTTTTATGACATAGTATATTTGCATATTTTCATTTGCTATGTAAATTTGAGATCCACTGAAAAGCCTTATGTTGCAAAGCAGCTGTAACCTTTCATTTCAAAATATCACTGAATCAATTTTAAGACAAAAATATTAGCAATGCTTTCCTTAGCTACATTAAAAAAATCACACGGTTTATATTTTTTCGCTTGTTTCATAAATAAATGGATTATATAAATGGAATATAATATATTAGCATTATTCTAAGTTGATCCAGCTTTTGAGTTCAAATTGATTTCGTCACCGAAAACGAAAAATTTGTCAATGTAAACTAAATTTCTATTTCTTTTGGATTCTTTGAGGCAAATCGTTTCCCTCGCTCTGTTGTCTGCCAGGAATTCAAACTCCGCTGTCACGCCTATAGTCTCTTGTTTTTCGTTTTATATGTAGAGTTACCCAAAACGAGAGTTCTTGCAGCGAATGTGGGCGTCCATTAATAAAACAGGATCTCAATTATCTTCTTTTTAAAAATTCTACATCTGAAACCCTCTGGAGAGTTATTTTGACATCTTCTTAATTACCTGTATTCTTTGCTTTTGATCTAAACCTTGGGGTTTGGACTGAAATATGTTTGAATTGCTTGTAAACCTAGGGGTATAACCCAATTGCAGCGACAAACTAGAAAAAGTCGAGCCAGGCTTTTTAAGTCGAGTTCGGGCTTAAGATTGATGAAATTTCGGGCTTATACGTGGTTGAAGTTTTTGGTAGCGATAAAAACATAATCAAAATAACTTTGCCACACTGGCTTCATTTAAGCATCACTACAATTATTATTGGACGACCATTATCATTGGGTAACAATTTGTCAACAAACAGTTTTAGTCATAGCAGACTAACAGGAAAAGAATCTTACCGTATAGGATTGTTTTTAAACCTTGTCGGCTTTTTCCGGCTAGTTTGGCCATTAAATCGTTTTTCGGGTTCGAGCTTTTACTAACTCAAACATAAAATCGTTCGAGTCTAAACTAGTTGGGCCGTTTACCACTTCGAGTAGAATGTCGTAGAGACCTAAAATCTATGTGCTCTTGAATCTCGGAAAGAGTCACGGAACGACAACTATTCTACTCAATTTTCTTTACAAAATGCTGGCGATAGTGGTAGTGGAACTCGAAGTTACTTCGTCTTTAAACCACGGTATTTGATGAATTAGATAAGCGGTCGGAAACTATCTCAAGCAGTAATATAATTGAAATTAGTAAAAACACTTATAAACGAGTGTTCTCAACAGGCTGTTTCGCCGTTAGGTCTTCAGGGTAGTTCACAATAAAACTTATTCACTCGTGGAAAATGTGGTAGCTCGTTGTGTTACGATAGTTTTGTCAAGCTATGTTGTTGCTGATTATTTCCACAGAAATTCAGCTAGCACCTTTTAAAGAATAAGATAACAGTTCAATAAACTTTGTTAATAAACATAATTCCTTGCAATGGTGTTTTGTAATGAAAATTGTCCTCCAACAAGAGTTTGCAAGACCACCGGAATATCCTTTACGTAGATACCGTAGTGTTGAACTTTTTCACCACACTATCGCAAAATTGCGTTGAAAAGGACTTGCAGTATAGTGAAAGAAAATTAACGTAATTTGAAAGTTGTTTTAGAAGTTTTATTGCTACACGTGACTAATAAAACCGTTTTATTCAACAAAATATGCAAAAGCATGCAATAACCATATTCGATAATAATTTAGGAAAAAATGTTCATTTTACGATGTGAATCCAAAGCTAGTGTATGCATTTCTTTATTGCGAACGTTTCCAAAATTAATTTACCATACCGTCAAATCTGATCTAAAATAAATTGTTTATGTCGATTTAAGACCGTGAGCTCAGAGAAAAAAACTGATCAATTCTTGATAGAACTTGAATTTTTCGTTGAATCGTAAGCAGTTTTAATGAATTGTTCATTGAAAATAAATAAAATCAGTTCGTGGATCTCGATAAAAATTTTCAATCAATATTTATCAGACCATAAGCTACTGGAATGTCGCAATCAGAAAATTCTATACGACATTCTTTCAACCTTTGTTCCCTCGGATAATGGCAAGAAGAAGTTGTCTGAACTGCCCACTGGTGTGATGCTTCACTTTCACTTCCAAGGATTTGTCATAATACGCTTCGAACTCGCGCTTTATATCTTCTAAATCGATCTAAAAGTGAAACATCAGTTATCGTAATAATTGCAGCATATAGGTACATTACATAAGCAAGTATCCACTAAAAAACTAAAATAAAATTGACTTCACATAAACGCAAACAGCACAAAGATGGAGGTGAAATTAAAGAATTCGAAAAAGCAGAGTAAGTTATTAAACTTTTGGGCTCCAATTTTTGATCAAACTAGAGAAAAGCAAATTTTGTTTTTCTTCCTGTGAGAAATTTTAATATATATCCTAAAATCAAGGTTTTATACAATTTGTCTTAAAATTAAAAGATACAGCTTATTTCTTATGAGCTCTTCATGTGAGATTCAATAGTCAATACATACTGTGTACCTCTGATCTGCTGACGATAATTCGTATCAGCGTATCGTCGTTTACTGGGATTTTATCCAGACTCTTCCACAACCGTTCCGCCAAAAATCCTGGAATAGATTTTGAACACTTAACGGCGCCCTTCAGTGCTGATGACGTATCACCATGAAATTCTTTTTCAATAAACTCAAATATGGTCTTCTCCGTCAGCTGCAAAATATTGCAAAACTTTAGTCTGAAAACCAATGATATGCAGTTTTATTTTTATACAAAAATCAGTAAATTTTGGCTTTAGGCTGGCTATTCGTAATTTGTTACGGATTTCAACCTCATTTGTACCTATTTTGTTCTTAACTTTTATAAAAAATAAAATGACACAAATCTATTCTTGCTTGATGAAAGTTGTTTTTGTGATTGATTAGAAAAATAGTAATTCAGACAAATTAACAATCAACAATGGTAACACAGAAAGGCCAAAAAAGTTTTGCTGATTGCTTACAAATGTATTCTATGGCTGGCCGGTGTTCTTAAGTATTTTTTCATGTCTAGGCTGGCATTGTTCTTTTAAGCAAAAATAACCTCGTGTTTTTAGAAAATTATTATTATTATTTTTTTTAAGTGTGCAATAATGCTGTTGTGTTGCTTGTGTAAGTAATGCAAAGTTGCAAATGGCTATCATTAGCAAAGATGCTTGAATGACTTGGCAAAATTGCTGAATTAAAAAAATGTTAGTTAGAATTGAAAATGAGTTTGGACATTTTAGTAAATCCGTTGGAGGTCTGCCAGCCAACACCCAGTTGCCCGAGACTGGAAGTAGGATCCCTGTCACCGGAGGCAAGCACTGTTTAATCTGGGCTTGTCAATAAAGACCCCAAATATCCTATCTCACCTTTTCATATGCTTCAAATGTGGCCTGCATCTGCGGATGGTTTTCGGTGGAACAAAATCCGATAAAATCAAACCTTGGGGTGTCTGTGCCTCGATATTCTCGAAAGGTTCGATCGATTTCTTCCGCAGTTTCTTTGGCTTTAGCGAGATCCAGTTGCGGAGAATTATTACGAATTGCCTGATAACAAGATTGCATTATTGCATCAGCATCAATTAATTCAATATTGAGCTTATACCGTGAATTATTCATGGCCTTTCGTTGTCACTTTGGCCTATTAAATTAGCAACCAAGCATGCAACGATGTATCTATCTGACGATAAGCTTAAAACAAAAATAATTTTACTCAATAGATTAAAAAATTTAATCGCTTATTATTGTAGTCATCAATAATTCAAATTGCACTATCTATATTCTATGGTGAGTCAAGCCGGAAAAACAAACAAAAAACAAAAAGAACTACAAATTAAAAAAGTGGCACAGAATGTGCGTTTCGGTTTGCCACGAAGCTCAAATAAGTGTTGTAATTTTAGCGTGCAGCATCTACGCACTATATAAAAAGATTTGCGCAAAACTTAACTCGGAATTTTGACGACTAAAAAACTTTAAGAATATACCTTCCGTCACGAAAAATTGTCTCCAACGAAATGCTGTTACATGTTATTCTGTTGATACGGTGCATTAAATGCTTTTTAAGAAAATCTGTATTTGAGACTCCATAGTTATTTCGATAGAAATTTAAGTCATGCCAAATGTAAATGGAAGTTTAATATGATAATTAATAACCCAGTCTGCAATGATAGTGAAATCGTTTGGCACAGACGTAATGATTACTTTCAGCATACATTAAATTCGAAAATAACTTTAAAAAAAGCAGTTTTTTTTTCAGCACATTATTTTTAATGTTTAATAGTAGAAGACATACATCAGTTCAAAATCAAAATAAACCAAATAATTATATTGATTTCGATTTGCTAAATCACAGCATTCTCGTTAGTTCAAAAAATTCAAAGGTGAGAATTTTTCCATAGCATGGCATAATTTATTGGGCTACTCAATTTGGAATTAGTAATTCTAAATAAATAAATAAATAAATAAATAAATAACTAAATAGCACATTTGAGTGTAGCGACAGTTACTGTATATATCCTCAGTTTATTTTAACCAACTGGTAGCCTGTATGCTGGTAAGTTGGAATGGCAGGCGTAACGAGTGTTTGTTGTTAAAATAAACTAAGGATAGATTCGCACTCAGACAATTTTACCGATTCCGGCTTAAGAGACTGGACTTAAGAGTTGTACGTATAGTCAGGCCTGAGGGCAGGGGCGCCGAGAGCCGAACGTGGGCCCGAGGCCAGCTCAAATATGACGGATTTCCGGTTTTGTGAACTCCAAAACAGACGGAGAAAATGCCGCATTTTTGTCCGAATTATGATGTGATCTCCAAAAAAAAAGGTCTTCACGAAATTCTAGCGGTTTCTACGGTCAAAAATAGATGATTTCCAAAAAAAAATGGTCTTCACCGAAATTCTAACGGTTTTTGCGGTCGAAAATAGGTGATCTCCAAAAAAAAAAGGTCTTCAGGCCTCACATGCTGATTTCTCAGTGTCATTGCAATGGGCCCCTCTCGAGCTCATGGGCCCTCTGCTGGGCCCGCTGAAGCCGATGGCCTTCCTAAAGCACATGGGCCCCCTAAAGTCCATGGGCCCCGGGTTCATTGTACCCCCCTGCCCCCCCTCTCATTGGCCCTGCCTGAGGAACTCAATCCATCTCTTCCTGAGTTGAAAATGTTGCAGTCATACAAAATTCTATTAGTGGAAATAATGATTCGATTAAATTTTAGTCAAATAAAATAAAATTGAATGTCTCAACCAACTTGCTCAGTATGAAAAAGTTGGATATTGGCTATCCATTCGTGTTAAGTTGGGTTGTAATTAGCTATTACACATTCATGTTTCTAAGGTATCGACTCTTAGATACAATTTACCGACCAGTGGTCGAAAAAGGTAGACTTAGGTTCGATTCCCGGTCGGGTCAAACCAAAGACAATGAAAATTGCATGGTATTCACAGCTTCCCTATTTGGTGTTAAGCAATTAAAGAGACAGTACGAAGCATTCACCGAGTGGGGTGGACAGGTGGGAGCTTGACTCAAAAGCTATAAGGCCCCTACACTGTCTCCCGGCCGAAGCAAATTAGTGAGTAAAGATGCAATTACAATAATTACAAAGTACACAAGTTTGTTTTTAGTGCATTTAGGGCAGTTTGTATGAACGGGTTCATTTTAACCTGAAAGTAAAATTGGATGTCTCAACCGAATTACCCAACTGGCTACCAACAATATGCGTAGCCTTCACCCAATTTTGAAATGTTTAAGTCACGTTCAAGTTGGACTTGGATTAAGTTAGAACTCATTATGTGTTGAAGCATTTTTTCACAATCATCTGTTGCCGAAAATTATTTGTGATCAATAAAATAAATTACCGGAAAAAACCTAATCTTTGTGTAAGCGCCGTTCAAAAACCAAACTTTTCAATCAAAGTAACACTAACAAATCCATGATGTGTTCCAACAAGAATGATTAAGATTTTATGAAGGACCAGGTTTGCAAACACAAAAAAGATAACACTTTTGAATTGCTTTCTACAAGCCTTTCTGTGATACCGCAAAAGAAATTAGGTAACGCATTGTTAATTTATAAAGGTCCCCCGATTCCGAATCGATATTTTTTCACTTTAGAGCTAAAATGCATTACTTTTACAAAGTTGCAATGCATATTTGATCCAACACTGGCCGCTAACAGCAAAAAGGAAAGTGATTTTATTAAACTAATTCCAAATTACCATTCAAATAGAAGAGGTGGTCCTAACAACTTTCGTTCGCACTTAATGGAGCTTAGCTGATGTAATTTTTTTTTTTTTAATTTTCTCTTCGACTCTGCTCATTTCGCTTCAGATTTTCAACAGAGTCAAAGAGACACTAAAAAACAATAAGCTTTTTTTCAGCTTCACTCCACTAAAAATTAAGCAAATAGTGTCTTCATTATGTATATCGACTAGACTGCTACTAAAACTGTAGACTCATTTTTGATTCTCGGCTTGGTCAAACTAGAGATTATAAAAATTGGTATTCACAGTTTCCCTGCTTGACGTTCAGCAATTAAAAGGGACAGTGTGAAGCCTCAACCGTGTGTCGTAGACAGGTGGCAGCTTGACTCAAAGGCCGAAAGGCTCCTGGCTTATAAAGTAATTGCAATAACCAGGCACTAAAGAGCCGATTATCCACAGCACGAACGCGGAAAGCCGTGCGAACATTAAAGCGGCGTTCGCCGAAGACAGGCCATGCAATAAAATAAAATTAACTCGTTTATACAGAGTGCGAACACGAACGAAATTTAGTTTGCGCGGAAAACCGCAATGATCGCCTCCAGAGCAAAATTTTAGGCGGCGTTTGCGACGGCTTTTGTATTCAACCAATCAGCGCTCTCAATTTAGACTGCGTCACCATCTAATACAACAGTACGTCACAGCACTAATATATTAAGTTAAAGGCGATGAATCATCCAGCCAATTTTGGTGGTTTAAAATAGCTGAAATTGAACTATAATTTTTGATATTTTTTGTTTTAATTTTGGGACTGCGATTGCAAAGATATTCAACAAATACAAAAAGATATCTCGTGAAAAAAGTTTGTGGAAACTCTGAGTTTTGTTCTTCCGCCAAAACCACAGTAGGCCTAATAGTCTTGAAAACTGTGGTTTTGGCGGGAAGAACAAAACTCAGAATTTCCACAAACTTTTTTCGGGGGATATCTTTTTGTATTTGTTGAATATCTTTGCAACCGCAGTTCCAAAACCCAAACAAAAAATACCAAAAATTATAGTTTAATTTTTGCTATTTTAAACCACCGGAATTGGCTGGATGATTCACCGCCTTTAGCAGACAAATAAAAGTAATATTCAACGCAGCTATATATCGTATAAAGTATGCGGGCTTCGAAATTTATCGAAAACGATTTTTAAAAATTTATTGGCGTACTATTTAATGCAATAAACACTTGACATTGCATAAAGTTTGAAATTAATTTCGACCGGCCGACCGCTCGTTTTCTCAAACCCTTTATTCCAGCTGGAATTAAAATTAAATTATGCTAACACCGTTGTTACTCTTATGGTAAAATACAAAAAAAGATTTTAAAGGGGCATTGAGGTTTAATTTTAACTCATTTATTGCCATGCAAAACAAAACTGAGTTTTTCTTAGATGTTTGAGGCTGATTTCAGAATCCTTCGACATCTATATTGAAGCTATTTGTATTTCTTTTTTCTGGTATTTGTAGCAATCCTGCCATTTTTAAAAATAGTTTTGAATCAACCATTCTGTATCGCTTGTGTGGACGCAGCGATAATAGTAGGAAAGCATACTGTAAATTACTATAACTACAAGAACGCATGAACTAGGCAATTCCAAACCAAACCCTAATCTAAACTTCTAAAAAATAAATAAAGAAAATGAGCGAATGAATATTCTTTATTTTCGTTTAATTCTCTTTAATTTCAAGCGTTTTTTCGCAGTTCATGCTCCAGCCAATGACGTCGTGAAAGCAAGCAGGGAAATAACAACAAGCATGAAATAATTGAAACCAATAACCCTACAGACCAGAGCTTCTTAACCCTACAGACCAGAAATGAAACCGGTCAGGATTTTCTCGACCCGACCCGACCGGTAAATTTCAAAATCTACGCCGGTTGACCGGTTTTTGACCGGCCCGGTCGACCGGTATTTTTACAGATGGTTTTTGTTCTCTGTTTAATGCATCAAGTAAAAAATTTTCAAAAGAGGTTGGACCGCGGGCGAGGTGTTAAAATTTGTGCCTCCGGACGGGGGTCTCAGAAAAAAAACGCAAAAAAATTTTTGTGTGTTTTGCAAAAATAATTCATTTTTAAGCCCTTTTTAGGTTAAATTTCAGTTTGAAAGACCTGTTTGGGCAGCTCAAAACGTGCAAAAAATAAACATAAAAAGAACTGGAGGTAGTAGCGTAGCCAGGGGGTCTATAGCCCTTCCATTGACATGTCAACCAAAATGCAGAATAGGAAAATCTACATGTTTTTAGCTCTTCTGAGACTGTTTTTTGCGCTGGAATGGACTAAAAAGTGATTTAAAGCATCTTTTGAAACATATATTCAAAGGGGGGGACGGGCTAATTTGTCAAAAATTAAAGTCACAAATCAATAAAAACTTTGAATAATGCCCAAAAATAGACCATCAAATTTGATCGCTAGTGTAAAAACGCCAAACAGCCAAACATAGGTTTTAACAACAAATATACTATTACCTCAGGAATAAGGGTAGGAGGGGGGCTATTCAGTGTTAGTTAATTACCAATCACTTCTCTCAAATATCTTTTCATAAGCCCCCCCACTATTTTTCTTTATAAAGTATGGACGAAATAGATTACTCCGTGTGAGTTTTATTGAATAATAGGATTTTAGGTTTTACCAGCATGTACTGTAAACAAGAGAACTACAACGTTATCATTAGCCACCTCCCACATAGCCCATTAATGCAACCAGTTGAATCATGTGGCGCTGCCAATTTTTATGCCACGTTTTAAAAGCATTATTTTTTATTAAAATAGCTCTAAAATTAAGTTATTTTTGCAAAAAAATGCAAACTTTTCGAGCGCTGCCGGACCCCCATTTGGACCCCCATTGGCCTCCGGCGGCTGGGGGCTCCGCCCCGAGAACCCCCAAAATAACCCCCCCATTGTAACTTTCTGACTACACGTTTGACTGGAGGGCACAAGGTAAATTATTAGACGTTCTTTTAAATGATATTATGCCTAATGCCAAAAACTGAAGTTACAGTTTTTTAGCTATTCGTGACAGAGATTATTTGCAATTTGCCAAGCAGCAAACACTAAACTGCTATGACATTGGCTAGAACATACTCAAAATATAATGTGCCCAGCAGTTTGTAGAAATGCTGCTACTTCAGAACAAGCCATGGCTAGTCAGATATCAAAAAACAAGAGTTGTGTTTTTCTTACCCAGTGTAGAGTGTGGTAAATTGAAAAAGACTTTTCAAAGCGGCAAGATTTTAGCATGTAGGCCTACTAAAAAATCTGAAATCTGCGCCACTTCGACTCTCAAGCTGATTAAAATGATGCTAAAATGCCAGGTAGCAATAGCTTCTTCCACATGAATGCCTTATTATAATCTGATTACGCGATTTTAGCGTACATTTTGCACTTTTTTGCTTTGTGCCGTGACCCAAAGGGGGGGGGGGGGTGCGCAAGGCACAATGCCACCCCATTAATACGCCCCTGGATGTGTATTTCTTAATGGTCACAGCATATTAGTCACAGCTTGAAACCATTCAGCAAGTGTTTTCAAAAGGTTTGGGTTGTTACTGTAATACTGTTTCTTTTATAAAAAGTTTTATTTATAATAAAATATATATGTATATTTCGGTTGATGCTTAGATGTCTTTTAGTTCCAAGAAAGGAGGATTTGACCGGTTTTTCAGCCGGCTTGACCGGCCGGTCGAAGAATCTCGACCCGACCGGTTTCCATCTCTGCTACAGACTATACAGCTCATCAGGTGCGCAGTTGAGCCGGTTAACCGCAACTGGAGCGCTCCTTTTGAATCACTACAGTTTGCTGAAATAGGCTACTCACTACACCGGCCTACAATAAGCCTGTCACAAAACCAGGTCCAAGGCCTGCTGCCTACCATTAGTTACCGGTAAGTAGCCTACCAGTAAAAGCCGTAAAGCCCAATCTCGCCCAATGTGGGCTTAATTTACTCAGATTACAAACAAATGGTTGCAGTACTGCAGTAAGCCTATATGACGCAAGCCAAAATCATAGGTGTTATCCAATTGCCCCTGGCCTAGCGCCAGAGTAGCGTGACTGGGGCGGCATAGACAACTTTTGGGGGGGGGCACAAAAACTTTTTTCCTTCGAATTCAAGAGTGTAGACCAAAAACGAAGGTCTTCATCGCGAAATATGAGCGAGTTTCCACGAAATACGAAATCTGGGGTGAAGACCAAAAAAAGGTGTTCAAGCGAAATATGAGCGAATTTCCACGAATTCTGGGGTGAAGACCAAAAAAAAAAAAAATTATTAATAGTCTTTATCGCAAAATCTGCAAAAAAATAGTTATTGCTCACGAATTCAGTGGTAATGACCAGTATTTTGGGGAACTCAGGCCTCGAATTGCACTCCAGTGGCACCGAGCCTCTTACTTTTCACGGGAGACAATCCTCGGTTGGGAGGGCACAATTGTCGTTTGGGGAGGCACAAGCAGTGATTTGGGAGGCACGGCCCCGGAATGCCTCCCGTGGCGCCGGGCCTGGATTGGCCTAGGCCTATTTTTCAAGTTTCTTTCTCAATGCACTAAATCGTGTAATATGTTTGTTTTAAAAGAAGCAAATTTAAAGCAACAGGCCAAATTTTGCTTTACAAAACACACCTTTTTCGCCAAAGCCTCAGCAGAAACCTGCCAAAACACAATTAACTCAGGGGCCTACCAGATAACTAATTCAGTTTGAAACCAGGCTTGCACATTTGGTGCTGCCATTTTGCCACAACTGAAGTTTTGTTCCGTAAAGTCAAAATCTTTCCCGTTAAAGCTATTTTATGCAAAACAACAAAAAAAAAACGGGACAAAAACGATGGTAATCTATTATTTCTATATATATTTAGGGTTGAAATCCAAAAATTAGCGAGCAATTCCTCTTTAAGCATTATTATCTCGTAATATCATTTTCGTTGTTTTTGAAATAACTAAACCTTTTTCGAGAGAAAAAACCTAAATATCAATAACGTAGTACAATCTTCTTTCTCTGTGTATAAGACCCGTAAAACTTAGGTCGATGGTGACGGTTTTCAAATGTTCATAAATTTTAATTTCATTTCTTCTTAAATTTTTTTGAAATGGCACAAGCTCATTTTTTGCTTGGTTAAACAATGCATTTGGTTATTGATCCTGACTACTGAACAAAATAGTACCATCCACTGTCTATGATTGTTAAAACTTGGTTTCCACTTTTTACGATACGATACTAAAATAGAAGTTATCATTTTTTTAGGTTTGGCTTGTGTTTTTATTAAAGAGTTCTCATAAAAAAATAATGAATAATAAAAAATTACAATAGTAATGACATTTAAAAAAATTGAAAAGACGTTCTTTTTAATGAAACGTAAAGAGTTGTTCTCTACTCTTTAAATGACATTAACTAAAAAAAGTGTTTGCTCGGCAGTAATAAGCAGGGTGTCGAACCGAACCTGAACCGTAAACCCGAATGAACCGTTTCATTTTGGTGAACCCGAACCGAACCTGAACCAGCAAAATTTTACTTCAATGAACCTGAACCAAACCTGTACCCTCAAAATTGTGCTCAAGTGAACCCAAACCGAACCTGAACCCCTAACAAAAGTAAGAATATATTTTTCCGTATCCGGATGCCGCTGGCGCTGGTACACGCACAATAACAGCAGTGGTGATCATCAACAGGATCAGCAATTTCTCCTTTTTTTTTCTGGACGAAACGAGTAACGACAGTTAAATTTTAAGTCAATGAACCCGAACCGAACCTGAACCAGTAATATTTTACTTGAGTGAACCTGAACCAAACCTGAACCTCGAAAATGGAGCTCAAGTGAACCCGAACCAAACCTGAACCGCTAAAATCTTTTGAGCAGGAGCTAAACCTGAACCCGAACCGTTATTTGAAACGGTTCGACACCCTGGTAATAAGTGTTGTTTTTTTAAATGCCGTCATCAATTAAAATATTCTCAAATTTGATTAGAATCAAAATTTCAGATAGGCTACAACTTCTGCAATATGGTGGAATTCGCAGTCTTTATAATCAATAATTCGTGCAATATAATAATTCGCAATGCCATATGATTGAGTTGTAATACAAAACAGATTGCAGTTTTCGCGCGGAAAACCGGTTTCTATTAGAAATGTAAATCATGCGGAAAATTGCCAGGTTTTCCGTGCACTTTATAGTTCGGATTTGCGCTATGCATAAACGGGCTTAAAGGCCTCTTGACGTCTACACTGTTGCATTCTAAAGGTCATGAGGAGAAAAGCAAATATTTTCTCAAGACCTTTTCTTTACGTATCTTTGGAAATGAAACAAGGAGACACAATCCAGTAATGTATCTAGCTGAAGGCAAGCAAGATGCATGCTTTTGACTATTGGAACCCCAAGAAATAAAAAAGTTTATTTATTCTTTCATTTTGGTCATTCAGCTCTAAAAAGTCTCCGAAAAAAGGCAGGGTGCTTCAGACACCTAAAATCCTAAGCTCATTACCCTTTCATCATCAAGTTGAAACCGACAGGCCGATACTACAAAATCAATTTTCAACTGACCCTGCTAAGAGAGTAAACAAATTTCCTGAAGTCTCCGCTTGTATCATCAGCCACATCCTCCTCCAGGGAGGTACCGAACATCTCCAAGTACCTGGATTTCGCTCGGGTTAGTTGTTCCGTGTTTCGTGTCAGCAGTAACTCCACTAGAGTCTAAAAGAAATTATATCATTGTTACTTTGAAAAGTTGGTTGGTGTTACAGAACTTGAGAATTGCCTACTTTAATGAGGATGTTCATTTTTTTTCTTCCTAACTTATCGTTTGGCGTTTGTCAAGAAGAATCGTCAGAATGGAGAGCGCAAAGCAAGGCGTCCTTTTCTGCGGTCTTTAGTCTGACGATTCTATTTGACAAGCGTCAGACGAAAATTTAGCTTCGAAAAAAATAATAAACATCCTAATTAAAGCATTATTAATTTCACACACTTTTAAAATTAAGAAAAATGATTCTATTTCTTGATAGGTCGATGATGTGGCGTGCACAAAGCTAAATGTCTTTTAATTTCAAGATTTTTCGATTTGTGCCCCCCCGCCAAGCAAACCCCTCCCGCGTCGCCTAAGAATTGGATTTGCAAGATTGTAAGGTGTAGGATCGTCAGATATTAAATCTCAATTCTTTTCGCTTTTTTGGAGTAAACGAATTACAGTAAACTATAAACTGTTCAAAATGCAGCAATCGTTAGATTTACGTTGTTGTATAGTGCTTCATAATTTGAATTTGACGTTTGTAAAGTCAATGAATTCGAATTTGAATTCAAAAATTAAAAAAATGAATGGATCAAACCCTGTTTGGTGATTGGGTTGCAAACAACTAGAAGATTCTATCAACGTATGATTTGAAGCTTTTTAGCAAAAACTTTTTGACTTCAGTGATTTCTACATACCGCACCTAACACATCACTTTTAACTAGTATATGATGGCAACTGGTTGCATTAAAGCATTTAAACCAAAGAATCTAATCAAATCTTCACTGTACACGCTGTATTACGCCGAAGCGTGAACATTGACTATTATAAATGGTGGGAGCTAGCTTCGGTTATGAAACTCAAGGTTTAGTGTTGACGGCTCTGAAATAGAACAGTTGTATTTCCTTCATTTGTGACAAAACTAGCGCATTTTTTAACTTTTGTAATTTCATAACTCTACTTTGCTGGATCTATGGTGATTTCTTGCATTTCGTGTTGTCATTAGCGGCTTGCCGCTATGGTTGCCAGGAGTTAAAATACATAAGCAGTTGTTTTAATTGAAGTATTTCTTAGAGATATCATTTAAAATTTGAAACTAATAATTTGACTGGCTTCAGAGTATTGTTGATCGTGCCTTAATTTGCATCTAATTCGCTATTTTGACTTGAACTAGTGGTGTTAAATATTATTGATAAATAGTGCCGAAATTAATCTTTAACGTGGTATCGCTGTGGGTAGAATTTTATGCATACCGGTATTAGGGTACAGCCAAATCACGGTGTGAACCGAAGTTAAAAATCGGGCAAAGTGTACAATAGCAGGCACACTGGACGGCAAGATTTCACAAAAGGCATTACTCTCTAGACCAGCTGAGACGCTGAGTTATGCAAGTTGCTTAAGTTGCTTCTGGCAACTTTTAACTAAGGCTAGGCTATCCACAAATGTTTTAACGTTACCATCAAATTTGTTAAATATGCCAGTGAACAAGTTAGCGGGGCCCATTTCCACGTTACTGCGCCAGGACAACAGAGCTCCTTCAAAGAAATGTCGCAGCGGTGGCAACACCGGTGTCCGATTTGATTGGCTTGAGATTTGTACCTCGGACCACCACTCTATAGAGACGAACGCGTTACCGCTCGACCAACTGGCCCGTACGCTTAAATATTGAAACAAGTATTATTTTTGCGTTGGAATCAAAGCCCAAATAAAAACAAATTTAGCATGGAATTCTTGAGCCTCATCAGGATACTGCTCTCAAAAGAGTAAAACATGCTTCTATTTTTCATCTAACTACTTAAGCAGATAGACAAGTATGTGTTTTTTGATGTTTTCTTCAAACCATCTTTAAAGATTCTTAGTTCATAATAGCATGACGTGACTTGAAATATTTTATCAGAAAACAGGATCTTGTACGCGTGACTGTATTTCGATTTTCAATGTTCAAACTATAACACATCCCGGATTTTATGATGTCATACAAGCGAAAGTCAACACCAACAGTAAATAAAAGCCTTTTCATTGTTACATCAGAACAATGGCAAGGAAAACAAAAAACCGGCACAGATGGTCGTATGCTGTATACCAAGTTATGCCTTGGTCAGACGAAAGATAGGGACCTTGCGATCTTCGTGTCAAACTGCCACCTCCTGTCTAATAGCATGCTACAGACAATAGAAGCTCTACGATCTACACAAGGAGTGCCCCTACTTTTTTGAGAAACGAGCCGCATTCACGTTACTTTTTGAGTAAACTAGAAAAAGGCTTTTGGTTAGCAAAAACTGGTGGAAATTTAGGTGAAGAGCAAAAATTACTTAAATCTTTAGACCAGTCGCGGGCCGCACAAAATCGTTGCGAGGGCCGCCGAGGGCCGCACTTTGGGCAGCCCTGATCTAAACTGTTCCTTTTAATGTTTAATGTCAAACAGAAAAATTTTGAATACGCACTAGTATTTTCCAGTCTTTGGTTTGATCCGACCAGAAATCGAGCCTGTTTTTACTATTTTAGCAGCAGATGTCACATTATCTTTATAGTTTACAGAACTCCACTAATTGGATTTTGCATATAGACCGGTTGCAACAATTCGGACTTCGAAAATTTTTTGTGTTTCTACTGTCAATATGTTTGAACAAAAAAATATAATAGCGCAAAACTTAAGAAAACTCCTTGGACAAAAACGAATCTTAAAATCAGTAGTAGAGCGGTAATCAGGAAAAAAAAAAATTCTGCCATCGAGCATCTTAACTTGATAATCCTTACGGTTCCTTGGTACTCCCTGCCTTTGTGCTCGTAAAATGAGTTGTTTGCGTAATGTTTTGTTTTTCATTGTTTGTATGTGCTATTAGCGAGTAAATAAACTCTCTCTCTCTCTATGTAATGACGGTTGTAATGGATACAAAAATGTGAAGCAAAGCAAGCTCCTTCCAAATTGACAAAACTGCTAGCTTGTAATACGCCAGCTGCAGCTTATATTTTAACGGTTAAAATAGAAACACGATTTTCTTGCCTTTTCATCCGTTCCTAGGCCTCTGACGGATTTTTTCAATCGACTGGCGTCAAACTCTAGCGGGGTCATGAATAGCGATTCGAGGAGTTGCTTGAAGTCAAACGATAAGCATATCCGTAATTCTGATTTGAATTCCTTCACAATGTCCTGTCATAAAAAGTTGATAATGACAAAAAAAAAAAAAAAACACGAATCGAAAATAATATCAATGGAAAGTCTTGGCAAATAAAAAAACATGCTGAAAAGATGAGACTTTATTTTTTAATCTTGCAATATTTTCGTTGCATCGCGCCCAAGTTGGGAGGAAGGTTTCGACGCCCATACTTTATCTGGGGACGAGACGGAATAGCGAAGCCGTTCCCCTGACGAGCTTTTTAGAGCCAACCAATGGGTACTCATCAGCGGTGGTCAACTGTGTGATGATGGAGCACCCAATCAGTGGTTTGGAACGGCTACTTTTTTCTTCCGAGTTCTCCAGCCCAACCGAGGCTTTATGGTGCTGTATTTCCGCTGCACCATGCTCCAATCTACTGGAAAAGCCTATGAGCAACTATAATTAATCAATCAAGCAATTTAAAAAAAATACACAAGACTAATGTTTGGAATTCATAACTTTTTCACAATAGGTTATAAACGGCTGTTTAGAGAAATTCCGGGCCCGGGCACAGAACGAAAACGAAAACAAATGCTTCTTGACTGAACAGCTATTTTTCCTTTCGAATTTAGGGTAATGAGGAAAATTAAAAGGTCTTCCCTCAATTTAGGCCTGTGTTTTGGCCAAATGCTAGGGGAAGACAAAAAAGATTCCCACACCTAATTGGCGGTAAGTTACGCCGGGTCGCCATTTCTCAACATTTTTAAGTATTTGCTTCAGAGCAAGCTTCAACCTGTACGTCTTTGCTCCTCTTCTCAAAGGTTTTGCGATTTTGTCTAGCAGAGGAATCGTACTTATAGCAGTGGCAATAAGATAAAAAAATTTTTTTCGGCTGGCTTAACCTAATTAAAACAACACGTAAGTTATATTTTCCACATCGATATTATGTTTTTTATTCTTTACCTTCAACATACGACAACATCAATTTTTTTAGTGCTCCATGTAACGTTAAAAGCATGACAACCAGAAAAAGTGCTATTAACTATAAAAGAACTGCAAAAAACAGAACAGAACAGAAATGATTTATTTAGCGGATCAAGACAAAATTAAAAATAGTCTTCGACTCCTTGTGTCACGCAGCTAGAGTAGTTAAGATCGATACCTTGGTACTTGCTATGGATGAGATATTTTCACAACATTTTCCCAATTTAATTTTTATGATGGACGTTTTCAATGCACACGATCTACTTAGTTTAAAACGCACAATTTGTTGCATTTATTGCTCACCTTATTGTATAAGCTGTAAAACTGCTTTTTGATTTGTTGTCTTTGCCCGTTGCTGCATGACGAAATAGTTTGAATAATGGTGGCCCCATCCGTACCTAAATATTGCCATAAAATTTATTAGATTCCGGATATTTAAAGCTGCTTTATGCAGTTCTGCATCACGATGTTGGGTGTGAATAAACTTTATCGTTTCAGTCTATTGAATATAGGCATTTATGCAACACTTTTGTAATACAGTACAGAGATGGAAACCGGCCGGGTCGACCGACACCGGTCGGGTTCCCTGTCGGGTCGAGATTCTTCGACCGGCCGGTCAAGCCAGTTGAAATGCCGGTCAAATTCTCGTTTCTTGCAACTAAAAGACATCTAAGCACCAACCGAAATATACCTATATATTTTATAATAAATAAAACTTTTTATAAAAAATCAGTATTGACAAACCACGCCTTTTGAAAAACTTGTTGAATGGTTTCAACCTGTGGCTAATATACTGTTACCATTAAGACATGCACATCCAGGGGCTTATTTAGGAAGGGGGCATTGCGCCATGCCCCCCCTCCTTTTGTGCCACGGCAAAAAGCAAAAAAGTGCAAAATATACAATAAAATCGTGTAATCAGATTATAATAAAGCATGCATGTAGAAGAGGCCTACGCTACCTGGCATTTTAGCACCATTTCAATCAGCTTGAGGGTAAAAGTGGCGCTGACTTCAGATTTTTTAGTACATGCTAAAATGTTGCCGCTTTGAAAAGCTTTTTTCAACCTATTTGCTTTTTTCATTTACCACACTCTACACTGGACAAGAAATCTAACCAGCCATGACTTGTTCTGAAGTAGAAACATTTCTGCAAACTGCTGGGGCACATTATATTTCGAATGTTTTCTAGCAAATGTCATAACAGTTTGTTTAGTGCTTGCTGCTCGGCAAATTACAAATAATCTGTCATCAATAGCTAAAAAATTTTAACTTCTTTTCTTGGCCTTACGCATAATATCATAAGAAAAAACGTCTAATAATTTAGCGAGTGCCTCCAGTTCTTTTTATGGTTATTTTGTGCACGTTTTGCGTTGCTCAAAACAGGTCTTTCTGACCAAAATTTAACCTTAAAAGGTCTTAAAATTGAGTCATTTTTGCAAAAATCGCAAAAATTTTTTGCGTTTTTTTTCTGAGACCCCCGTCCGGATTCACAAATTTTAACACCTCACCCATGCCCCCCCTTTTCGAAAATTTTTCATTAACATGCATTGAACAGTGAACAAAAACGTCTGTAAAAAAAAAACAGTCGACCGGGTCGGTCAGAAACCGATCGACCGGCCGGTCAACCAGCGTAGATTTTGAAATTTACCGGTCGGGTCGAGAAAATCCTGACCGGTTCCATCTCTGATACAGTATGCTGCCCACAAAATACATTGAACGGATTGATCCAACCCTGGGAGAAATAAACTTGATTCGTTTTATCAAATAAATTCATTTCTTTGTGTTTTCACTAAAAAAAGCTTACCGGTACTAAATGCATGAATTACGGCCAGTGCCGTCGCCAGAGCAAATGAAATGAGGAGGCACTAGCCAAAATTGGGGGGGCACTAAAATTTGCATAAAAAATCATCTTCAAATCTTGTACGGCTACAATTATGCGCAATTTTAAAATAAGGCTTGTCAGCATTTCTTAGCTCGTTTCGTCTGCTGCACATAATCGCCTAAAAAAATCTATCGACAGCAGTGAATGCTACCAGACGTGCAATCAAGATTGTGCTAAGAGTGGTAAACCAAAAGTAAACCTTTTTGCACAAAAACTGCCTGATTTAGCTCCCGTGCTGAACCACGTAATGCACCTCAAGCGTGTCACAGATGAGACGTAGTCAATAAATATTTGCTGACTGTGGACGAAGGCCTGTGGGCGGAGCCCCCAGCCGCTGGGAAATTTTTGCGATTTTGCAGCAAAACAAAAATAGCGATTTTAGCACCATTTTTATCACATTTCGCACTTTTTGAAGCCACACGAAAAACTAAACTCCTAAAATCAGAAGTAATTTCAAAGAATTGAATTGCTTATCACCTTCAATCCCCCCACCTTACTTCAGGTCAGAGTCTAAAATTCGTTTAAACGCTCGTGTTTTAAGGTTGAATTTTCTAAGTAACTTGGCTAAGAGGGCTTAAGCCCCTTCACCTTACTAGCGCCACTGACTGCGACCTCAAAATCTTGAGTGTGCTCTAAAAATTAAAACAGCAGGTGTTTGAAAAAAAAAAGGTTTCACGTATTGCTTCATGTAATAATTACTAACGAAGTACCAGTGACGACTCCGCAGGCCTACATCTCTCTTTCGCAACACATCCGTAAAGGCGTGTTAATAACAGGGCTGCGAACTCGAACTCGAAAAAACTCGGTTATTTTGTCGAACTTGAACTCAATAAAATCATTTTGCTGTACTCGAACTTAAACTCGAATAAAGTTTTTCGAGTTCACTAGAAAGAAATTTTAAGATAAAAAATTTGTCGGAAAAATATTTGTTGTTGATCAAGCCGTGAAAATTGAGATTGCGTTTTTCGTAACAGCTGCATAAGTATGTATTCATCACTGTCTTGTTTATGTCGTGGCTACCTAGAAAAACAGCGCAATTATTAGGGCTGCAAACTCAAACTTGAACTCGAACTCAAAAAACTCGGTTATTTTGCCGAACTAGAACTTTACCTGGAAAAAATTAAATTTCAGAACTCGAACTTGAATTCGGACTTGCTAAAATAGGCTGAACTCGAATGAAAATCGATCGAGCGATCGAGTTCGAAACCCTGGTTAATAAGACGGAATATTGAGTCAAATTTATATGACACAGAAGTTCGTTGAATGCAATTTCGCAAAGAATTGAGAAAACGTCAAAAGAGAATTATGTTTGAAGGTAATTATTCCTTTTTCCATCACTGTTTGTTGTCTTGTCATTGATTAATGTTCCAAAAACAGTATTTTGAGTAAACCTAAATGGGGGGGGGGGGGGGCACAAGCAGCCGTTCGGCCCACCTGGCCTTCCCGTAGCGACGGCACTGGTTACGGCCTTTCAGGTCAAATTTTGTTTTAGAAAAAGAGTTTTTGCAAATTTCAAGCGAAAGTAATGAAATTTTAACACAATGTTGCCTTTGTTTGGATGAGATAAACCAAGTTTCAGAATCATTCTAGAATTTATCCTTTCAAGTAAATCTATAGAAAACATCCCTTCATGCAGAGGCATTCAGCCTATGCATAGGCACAGCTCTTCACAAACAGACTTCAAAACAGAGTTGTAAACGGGCCGACTAGTACAGGCCCAAACCCGGCCCGAACCCGAAAACTAATTTGAAGCCTAAATCATGCCCAAAAAAGCCCGAAAGTTACGTTAGGTCTGAAAAATTTAGCAATGTTGCCTAATTATTTTGATTATATTTTTGTGACAAAAAAGTACGTCTCCGGCCCGAATTAAGCCCAAAATTTTTATCAACTTTAGGCCCGAACCCGGCCCGAAAAGCCCGCCCCCACTTACAACTCTGCTTCAAAATAAAAGTGAAGACTCACTCACCTATTCCATCGATCGCTTTGTGGATCGCCTTCGCAGCCGCAAGGCCATCAAAGTTTTCACAATCAACTATGGTTGGGTTTTTGCCCAGCTTCATTCTTTTACAGCATTTCAATGCTTAGGTTAAACAATACAGAATATAGTGCGTTAAAACGTAAATTTGCCAGCACCTGGTAAAAATTTCATTATAATGTCATAAAACAATTATTTCTAAAAATAGAACTAATCAAAGTTAAATCTCTTATTATAGATCACTGTATTACACCAAAGCGTGTAACGAGTTGGTGGGGCCTATCTCCGGTTCATTGCGCTAGGGCAATACAGCCCTTCCGAAGAAATGTCAACACTGAGTCCGATTTGACTTACACATCTAAAAATATGTTTACAGGAAAAAAACATAAAATTTTACTAAACAGTAAAACATTATAGGTACGCTACAAAAATGCATAAAGTATCAGAGAGTGAAAATATTTGCCTGTAAAAACGGTGGCTGCCTACTCAATGACCGGGAGGGGGGGTCGATTCCAGTCTTCCTATTCGATTGTTTCTACTCTCGTGCTTTAGTTTTGTCACATAATAATGGTTTGATAATGCCATCATTGTTATTGTTGTTTGTTTTACTCGTTTGGACTAAGAATTAAATTTTGAGGTAGATTTACACAGTATCTCTTTTTCGTTCATTTTTGCTTCTCCATGAAAAAGTATGCGCTTTTTCGCCCTCTTTTTTGTAACTTCATATCCGAACTAAGTAAACTGCTACACATTGATAAAAATTGTGTTCAAAAATTTTGCGCATAAACGACAAGAGCGATATTTCAAACTACTGCAGTACCTCTTTACAAACAAAGTTTACAGGAAGACTTTCGTCCATTATGTGACAGTCAAGTTAGTCAGTTAGTGCAATTATGGACATATAAAAATGTGGACGAAAAAGAACATACTTTTTCATGAAGAAAAAAAAAACGTGAAAAACGGATACAGTGTAAATCCACCTTTAAACATTGAAAGACTAGTTTTCAATACGATTATTTTTAATTCTCAGCTGAGGGAGTTGAATAAGTTCATTTGCAGTCTCGTTAGCTGCAGACTTTGAGTCATAAATTTTGCATAATCCTCATTTATCATTTTCTTATTTTCGATGGTGAAGAAAACTATCCTGTCATCGCTCAATTTTCCAGATGTCTATACAAGCTGTACTGAATTTTTAATTAAAAGTAAATTGGGTTTGTCCTTAAACTTCCGAAACTAATCAGTCTGGACAGCAGCTAGAGTTTTAGAACCACAATCAAATCTGCTGTATGATTTAGATTTTAGACATACTGTTTTGGAATCGCCTCTCATCTTCTATTCCTCGTCAGTAAAGCTAGGACTACAAACATCTACATTAGCGTAGAAAGGCAAAATAATGCAAATTAATGCAATGTGTAACGTAAACGTAGAAAAGAAACATGTTGATACCATGATACTGACGAGAAACAGAAGACGAAAGTCAATTCCGAAACAGTATACGTCTTGGACTGTTAATCATAATTTTGATTGTGCCTCTAAGACTTTGAATACTGTCTACAGCTTATCGTTAATTTCTATTTCTCAGAACACTGTTCTTAATAAACAATCAATTTGGGAAAGATTGCAGGTATAGTGTATTTAAATAAATTGTTTGCGAATAAACACTCTCTGCTGAAAATGAGCTGTTACTGAAAGTTCATTAATCCGAGGCATTTATAAAGCAAACCGGATTTTTTCCATGATATATACTCAGCTGTCCTACTCTACATAATAACATTACCATTTCGAAGCTTGAGTAAACCACCAAACGTATTTTAGAGTTAAACTGGATCATTGTTTTTAATTGATTTTTTTAGGTACACTGTAATTAGAATAAAATGAGGCTAAGATTTGCAAAACTAGCTTAAATTCAGCTAAGATTTTAATAATTTGCTAAAACTTTTTTTGAAATATTGTTGGTGTAACTTGACTGCAGAATAACGATAAAGTGCCCAACAATGCGCGCAACAAGGCTGCTTTAACATTAGAAGAGATTGTTTGTTCATAAAAAATTCATGAACATGCTTTTAATGCATTTATCTTCGAAATTAATTTACAGCTAATTTTTTTACGACAAACATTGGTCAACAAGGATAATGTAGCAGCCAGAAATATAGCCATAAAACACCTAATTAGTCACTTAAAGTTTAGTTGCCCCGCCACTATGGCAGAGCTAGATTACTGTATTGTACTTATTGAAACAATATTTATCTTTCGCTTTGTTGTGGCTTTTCCGTGATGAACGAGGAGGCAACTCAGCATTGAACAACTCACAATCAAACCGCCGTTCTAGTGACGTTGGCAGGATTTTGTAAAAAGAAAGAAGGCGAAGACTGACTAAAAGCAGATCCTTAGACTTTCTACTCCAGCTGAAATAGTGCAGTATTGGCTGGAATTGGAGTGATCTCGAAAAAAAAAGGTCTTCACCGAGTGTTAAAGACATTTTCACCGAATTTAATTGTAGATTCAGACGAAATTCGGTGTTCTCTAGTTAAATTTTCCAGTAATTTGCACTGTTGAAAAACACAAAACGGAACAATGGCCCTCTTCTAAACACTCTACTGCAGGGATACTCAACTAGGTTCAGCAAAAGGCAAGATTTGGCGGATGAAAAGTCGTTGGGTCCAAGAACGTTAATAAAATTTGGAAAAGGTCCAAAATATTACGTATAACAAATTCCGGTTGAAGACCCAAACAAGATCCAAAAAGGTCTCCAAAAAAAAAAAAGTCTTCATCGCTCTTGAAGACCAAAATGCGATTGAAGACCAAAAAAAAGGTCTTCACCGCAGTTGACGACCGAAAGCCGATTGAAGACCACAAAAAAAAAGGTCTTCACCGCGATTTGAGGGGTTTCGTGCTCTACATGCATAAGGTAGACAATGAGTTCCCTTCCAAAAAAAGTGTAAAGGTCCGAATTTAGGTCCGATAGTGGGCTGCGGTCTGAATTTACCGCTCCGGAGGTCCGGATTCGGACCGCGGTCGGCCAGTAGAGTAGCCGTACTCTTCAGCATCACTCCTCGTGCCTTAATTTTTGCACCTATTTCATCATATCCTTTATTTGCTTGGGTGAAAATTCAAACCTATTGCTCGTTAGTGCAATTGATTCTTATCAACAAAGTCATAAAGATTGTAGTAGTAGAGGAATTGAACTACTGAGGGTTGAGATTTAGACTGTGTCAAATGATGGAAAATGATCCTGTTTTTATCAAATCATAGACTCATCATTTAACAGATTAGAAACAGACGCACGGAGAAAAAGAGGTGAACAGCATTGGAGAAAAAAAGTTTGCTTTTGTTGCGAAGCTTTTTTTTGCGGTCACGCGTATTGGGTTGATTTGATCGTACATATTTGTAGAACGAGTGAATCGTGAAGAAAGAAGTCGCGCTGATTGGACGAATCGACATAGTCCAGAACAAATGAACCGTGAGGAAAAAAAGACAAAACTATCAGTTTCCAGTCCACTAATAAAGAGCCTATGATCAGATTACGAAGTGAGCTTGGAACAATAAAGATGTTTTTTGAGCTCTATATGAAAAAATGACACAGATTGCAATACACAGTAAAGCCGACCAGTGGTCGAGCGGTGAGAGCATCTACTGCTAAAACGGTAGATTCGGGTTGATTCCTGTCAGCGTCAAACTAAACACTATAAAAATTGGTATTCACAGCTTACCTGCTTGACGTTTAGCAATAAAAGCGGACTATGTGAAGCCTCCACTGTGTGTGGTAAACGAGAGGTGGACAGGTACCAGTTTGATTCGAAGATCGAAAGATTACTTTGCTGTATCCTGGCCAAACCAGCTTGATACTTACAGTTACTTCATTATCAAGCAATCTCTTTCACGTTTTGATAATTATTTTAAAATATTTCTTTTTGAAAATGATGCAATTTTATTTTTATTTGTGAAGTGATTTTATTTACCATGATTATTATTCATTTTTCATTGAAACTTGCTGGCTGCAAAAAAACTTGCCCGGACATTTGACGATATGCTCAAATGTCCGAACGGACGACCAATCAAATTTTTCCTGAAGCATATTTACAACGGTTTAATCCTAGGTTAGAGAACATAGTTTGCAATTAAAGCTTACAGCATTTGATATTGCTGAAGAAAGACTTTCACTTTAAAATGTAATTCTAAATAACAGCCTGTCTCATTCTTATTGTAGTATCTTTTATGGATTGTAGTTAGCGGTAACATCGTCACATCAAATTATTAGCGGACAAGTTTTGACCTACAGTAATTTTATTAACGGAACTTCAATTTTAAAAAAAGAAATAAGACTCAAATGTCCCCAAACATAGCGGTTTATAATTGTGTCGTTAAATAAGTGATATACTTTCAACTTCCAATATAACATTACAAATTGCGTTACTATTACCCAATAAGCGCTGAATTGTGTGTGTAAAGATCGAAGGGGCGCGCCCCTTTAATTGCAACCCAATTGGAAGAAACACTTCAGATTTTATTCTAAGCTTCTTATGCTTTTGCAGTAATTATTTTGCTGCTTCTTTTATACTTTCGGCTATGATAAAAGCTAGTGACAAAATAATGTGTTGTCGTTGTCGCACTGGCAAGGTAAACACTCAACAGTCAACATTGCATATCGTGGCAACGAAGTACAGCTGCTTTACTTCCCAGAATATGCCAGGGTCGGGATATCTTACGCAAGTTTTAATAAACATCGTTAGTAACATATACGAATACGATCTAATGTGGACATTAGAAATTACGGCTTGCTGGGATCAAAAACTGTTACGTTTTAAAGAGTTGCTTACTGTTTTGTAGTGTATTATCAATTAAAAATTTTTACCTTTGAAACTGTTTTTTACTTATAGATATGAAAAAAAGAAAAACTGCTTGTGCGACTACTTTAACAGGTGTTTTTTGACTATTGGATGACTGCATTTATGATTAAAAAAATTGGCCACTTGAAAGCCAATTTTCATATTATACAGCTATCAAATAGCGACTGAGTGAAATAGCTGACGCATAGTCCCGTATAATTTTTTACTTTTGTCATACATGAAGCACATAATAGCCTAGTTGTTCTGTATTTTACTGAAAATAACCAATAAGCGTCATAGACTCATAGCCCACATGACAGCCTATCTTTATAATACCCACCGAGAACTGGAATTGGAAATAAACGTTTTAGGTTTAACACGAGATTTTTCAAATAGAAAAATCGCATCTCAACTTTTTTAATTTTTTTTGAAACCTAGTCAGAATTACAAAGAGAAAACAAAAAAAGATCAAAATTAGCCCCCAAAAGTGTAAATCAAAGTTAAAAATTTCCATTCTAAACTAATATTATATTTCAATTTCATTTCGAAGTTTTAATTTTTAATCCTTTTTTTAGAGGAAAATCAAAATTTTAGAACACAATGCAAAAATCTTCCCTTTCCTATTGGTACAAAATATTTTTACTCAACTGCTTTTGTATTCTTATACCGGCTTTGTGCAAAGACTATTTACTCTAAGGTTTTAAAGAGGCTCTACTGCATTTTATTATTTATACCGTTGTAGCCTGGTTTGTTCTCAAACTTGATCCCTTTTTCCTCTTTGAATTCTTTTCCTTTTTTTTAGATTTCTTATCCAAGCCAGACTACTTAAACACTTTCAATTTTCAATAATAAACGTTGTTTCTATTGAATGACAAGTACATGTGACCCCATTGCATTGAGTTTTCAACTTCTGTTACTGAACTTCTTCTGTACGATAGCCAAGCGCAGCAAGTTAGTTTATTGTGCCGTCGCATCTACCTCTGATGCGTTGCTCGCTTTTTTCTTCGCATTTTAAATAGCTTAGCTTTAGGCAAAGCGACAAATAGTTGCAGATATTAAACATTAATCGAATCCAAATCAATAAAACCTATCAATATCCAGCATATGCTACTATCTATGGAAGATAAACAGTGTCCTTTTTTGCTACATTTTTCTTTTCAAAACAGAATGAGGCTAAATATATGTAAACACCTAGGTATGAAAATATTGACAAAAAGCTTGTTATGTTTAGCATTGCTAGGCTCAACCTTTATTCGAGATCTAAGAATAAATAGTTTAACAAGCATTTGGCGACAATCAAAACTAGGCATTCACGCTGTCATTTTAGTTGTGCGGTAAAAAAATAAATTTTATCAGTAGTTAAATCGTTGCGAGCAACTTTTTCATGCTAGCAATATGTATAATAACTATCATAATTCATACTGATATACTTTGCTGTAATACAGAATGTTTAAAAACTGAGTCTCCCTCAACTTCAAAAATTAGGTAAAAACAATGATAAAAATGAGCGGTAGCTAGCCTAAATTGTTTTATCATTAAGTTGATAATTTCAAAAAAGCTAAGAAACTAAAGCCTCAAAAAGATTAAAAACCTAATGTTAATTATTTAAGCGATAAAATTGGTTTCGATCCAAGTGGGTCATCCTTAGCATCTTGTTAAAATAAAATGATTACAGTGGAATGATACCCTCATCAGCATTTAATTTATGACACAAAACTAATGAGCTTCAATAGAGCAAAACGGTTATCTCTTGGTTTGACTAATTTATGATTAGATGTAGAAGTAGTAATTGTAATTACATTTTATTTACCAAGTTGTCTTGGCCAGGAGAGAGCGAAGAGACCTTCTGTCTTCGAGCCAAGCTGCCACCTGCCAACCTGTCTACCACACGCGGTGGAGACTTCACACTGTCCCTTTAATAGTTTATTTATGGCAATTATACGAATATGAAAAATAACAGCTTCAAATACCCATTTGTCAAAAAAAAAAAAAAAAAAAAAACGATACAGCGACAAAACGATGTACGTTATTACAAGCGAGAAAATAATAGTGTAAACAATGATACGCAAAAGGCAAAGTCGCTGAACCTTGAACTCGTTCGTTTATGTGCAAGAACTGCACATTGAATGCAGTGTATTTTAAGCTTGTGATGGTTTTATTTCTCAGCAAACCACATTCTTTGCTCTGGTAGTGGTGGTGGTACTACCCGACCCCTTCTGAGGGATGGGGGCGCGGAGGAACTCCGCGTAGACCCAACAGTCGGGCCACACCGCAAGGTCTGGACTATAGGTCAAGAATAGAAAGAGAGGAGCCAAAGATAGATTTACGAAGGGGTTTAGAGGCAGGACAGTCGAGGAAGAGATGATTGAGGTCCTGTGAAGGGTGTCCACAGACACTACAAGCAGAATTCTCCTTACGACTGATCCTGTGAAGATATGAGAATAAAAGAAGACTGTGGCCATGGCAGCAAAGACGGGAAAGCTCACAGCTAATGGGGCGAGAAAGGAGCAGTTCCTCCGAAGAAACTTCGGGGACTTAGAAGTTCAGATGGGAGTGGGAGATATGACTGCACCATTGTCCTGCCACCTCATCGTGGTGGTGCAGTCCCCTCCCCAATTGGGATGGGTCGAAATGGCTGGACAGATCTCCCGAGGGGCTTGACCAAAAGGTCGCCCCCATTGTCTCGGACATTCTTTGCTCTCGTTTGAGACATCGAGACAATGGAGGCATGTACGTTGTACATTGCATTACGAGGTCTGATGGTGCAATTTTGAACCCGTCTTGAGTCGATATTTAATGTACGAATACTGTTGTAACTTGTGACGACCTACAAATTTTCATAGTTGAACTGGAGTTAGATTTTTAATCATCTGAGTCATATTTTGAGAATCACTTGGCTAGAAGGTTTGCGAATTTTTGCTCTAGTCTAACCTAAACTCAACTTCGCTCTCGCATTCAGGGCTGGATCTTTTTTGGTAAAAACAAAAAAGTTTGGGAATCTGCTTCACTGGAAAAACACTTTATTTAGGACCATATTTTTTATTTCTGGATAGAATTTCCTGGCAATATGTCCTGAAACCAATTAACTTTTTTTGAATATTTTGTTGCAAGATTATGAATTAAGTTGCATTTGAACACAAAGAAAAATAATCCGTACAACATAATCATTGGAACGACCGACGCTCGCATCGCGTTTTCCTTTGTTTTTACGCGGTCATTTTCAAACTATGAGTGCGAAGTTTCAGACTTTTGCTTATAACTCGAGAACGGTTCGGTCTAGCCAGTATTTAAATTGTAAGGGGGACGCGTTACCCCATCGAGAGTTAGCTTCCCCCCATCGAGATTTAGCGTCCCCCCATCGAGATTTAGATGTCCCCAATCGAGATTTGAGCTCTGGATGATCAGACGAAAAACACCTAATTCTTTACCTAATTTTGGCGAAAAACCGCTTCAAATTCCGGCGAAGACCTTTTTTTTTTGGTCTTCACGTAATTTTGGCAAAAAAACACTTCAAGTTTTGGCAAAGACCTTTTTTTGGTGCTCATTCAATTTCGGCGACGGAATTACGTAATCTTCACTAAAGTACTTTCGCATGCCAAATGCGTTTGGTCAAGGCTGCAAAAGCGTTCCCCCATGCAAAATTTTACAATTTAAGTACTGGGTCTAGCTACATGAAATTTTGACAGCAGTTTGAAATTAATGAGTTGCATGTTTGCACCAAATTTCGAAGCAATAGATTACGTTACTTAGATTTTACGACTCAAAAAACCGCCCAAAAAGTTCGGAAAGAAAAACGGCTTAAATGTGGCAAAAAATATTTCACGTGGTTATATGCAGTACTTAAATAGTAAATTTTGCATAGGGGGATGCTTTTGCAGCCTTGATCAATCTTCAGTGGAAATTATGTAATTCCGTCCCTGCAATTGAAGTGTTTTTTTCCTAAAATCATGTGAAGACCAAAAAAAAAAAGGTCTTCACCGCAATTTGGGACTATGTTCGGCCGAAATTTGTGGGATTTATTCGTGCTGGCTGGCTCTTGATCGTTTCATCATCCAGCGCTCAAATCTCGTTGGTTGGATGATGTCTAAACCTCGATGGGGGGACCAGAGTTGTAAACGGGCCGAGTAGTTCAGACCCGAACCTGAAAACATAAGCCCGAACCCGAAAATTAATTTGAAGCCCAAATCATGCCCAAAAAAATCCAAAAGTTAAGTTAGGTCTGAAAAATTTAGCAATTTTGCCAAGTTATTGTGATTATATTTTTGTGCACCTAGGACAAAAAGCACGTCTCAGGCCCGAATTAAGCCCAAAATTTTTGTCAACTTTAGGCCCGAACCCGATCCGAAAAGCCAGGCCCGACTTACAACTCTGGGGGGGCGCTAAATTTCGATGGGGGTACGCTAACTCTTGATGGGGGACGCGTCCCCCCAACAATTTAAGTACTTATTATATGTCTTAAGATATTTTTTTATCCCACCGACCCACTTTTGGCCGCGATGAGTTTTTTTCTTTTTTTTCCCGTTTTTTCTTCCTAAATCTTGTACGCTCTTCTTCTAAACCACAAAACATTGAAATGTAATTTTTATGTAAAGTTGCTGAGGTGCAAACGCCATTTTGTCTCCCCAAATTTTTTTGGGCCACTACCCCGAGGACCCCCCCAAAAAAACACTTTTTTGAGCGCCTCAAGCTAGGGCACCAGTTTTTTTCGTATCAGTAGATATTTAACAGACAACTTTTTTGACATAGTTTGAGGGTAACCACCCCCCGGGGACCACCCAAAATCATTTTTTGAACGGCTTAATCTAGGGTGCCAGTTTTTTTTATATCAGCAGATTATTGGAAAAAATTATTTGACATAGTTTGAGGGCACCACCTCTCCGGAAACCCCTCAAAAATCAATTTTTGAAAGGCTTACCTTGGGGTGCCAGTTTCTTTTTAATGTGCCAGTAGATATTTAACAAATATTTTGACATAGCTTGGAGGTACCACCCCCCGGGGACCACCCCAAACACCAATTTTTTGAACGGCTTAACCTAATGCCAGTTTGTTAAATATCAGTAAATATTTAACAGACAGATATTTTGACATAGTTTGGGGTAGCCTACCACCCCCCCAAAAAATCATTTTTTTAGACGGCTAAACCTAGAATGCCAGTGTTGTTTGATATCAGTATAAAAAGATATTTTGGCATCATTTGGGGGTACCGCCCCCCCGCGGACCTCCCAAAATGAATTTTTTAAACCACTTAAGCTGGGGTGCCAGTGTTTTCTAATGTCAGTGGATATTTTAGACAAATATTTTGACATACCGGTACTTCAGGATACCCTCCTCGAGGGATCCCCACCAAAATCAAATTTTTGAACGGCTTAACCAGGGCCCATTGTTTTTTGATATCAGTAGATATTTTAGACAAATATTTCAACATACTTCAGGGTACCACCTTCAGGAATCCCCTCAAAAACAATTTTTAAACGGCTTAAGTTAGGGAGCCAGTTTTTTTTTTTGATATCATCAGTAGATATTTAGCATACGAATACTTTGACACAGTTCAGGGAGTTAAAATCATAAAACAAAAATAATAAATCTGCCCTGCTTTTCAACTCGTGACTGAAGACCCAATTTCAATCTTTGTGCATTTGTGTCGGATTAGTTGTTGGTTTTTCGCAATCTTTTGACTTAAATCGAAAAGATAGTCATTGTCTAATCGGTGTTTAAGTCAAATTACTGAGTAACTATTATCGTTTGTTAACAATAAGCTGTTAATTAAGGCATCTAATAAGGCCGTCTTTTAAGAATCGTTAACTTGTGTTAGGTCTTTCGCATTTTTTGTTGTGTAGAGACAAGTTTAGATTGCCAGCTGCCAACCTTTGTTTTTCTAATTTCCAGCTTTTCGATGCTAGACAAAGGCGATCTACCACGCGCTATCACTACTTGGAACTACGGAGGTAATATCTTCCCGGGGACTCCCAAAAAACAATTTTTTTGAATTGTGTAAGCTAGGGTGCTTTTTTTTTTGATACCAGTAAATATCTAAAACAAAAATATTTTGACATAGTTTGGGGGTACCATCTCGCCAGAAACCTCCTAAATCAATTTTTGAATGGCGTAAGCTAGGGCGCTAGTTTTTTTGAAATCTCGAGTATGTATTTGCCTCGGTCGTTCAAAAGGCTTGCTACTCAACAAGCTCCCTTCTAATTCAGGACTGAATTTATTACCTCTCTTGATTTCTATGAAAGTCTACTGTACAGCACTGCTGTCCTTTCTCTAAATTCAAAAAAATTGCAAATGTTATTAGCCGGTAGAATTTTTTTATAAGCTTACTTTTGTAACTTAATTGTTTGATTAGTTTTTTCAAGACTGAAAAAATAAAGGAAACCGAAAAAAAATGCCGAAATTACTGACATGGTAAAAGGATATAGGCCTACTAATATTCAGTGATTTCTTAGCAACTTGGGACGTAAAGATTTTTAAGCTTAGGACTATGCTGCTGTCTTGAGCTGGTCGAGAAGTAAATCAGTTTTTTGAACAAATAAATTAAATGCCATCGCTTTTGCAACAAAACTAAATATAAGCTGTGTAAAAAAAATAAAACACAAGCGACATCCGGCGGATTGCCGTTCTTTTGCAACTCGTACCATTCAAATGCATTCTACGTCGAACTTCAGTTGCACGACTTGCTTTCTGTAACTTTAGGTGGGTCCTAACTGGAAAATATCTTTTCACTGATTGCAAGCTTAGCACCAAATCTAGTTAGCGGGTTGGTGTTCACCAAAATTTCCAAAAAAATTGGTTTCGAGTCAAGGACGTCATCATTGTGATGTCAGAGTCACACTTTTGAAACATGACGTCACAGGTTCAAATTTTATATACAAGTTCGTTTTTTAATACTGAATCATAAAATGTCTTAACTTAGTTAGTCAAGAAAACGTCATTTAAGTTTAGTATTGACCAAAAAATACTCAGATTTTGAAAAGTGCCTTAGGCGAAACTTCCCGTTACCTTAGCAACTTCAAATTTTCAGGAGTTATTTGTAATAAATTTTGACTCAAAGTCAAGTTGATTGGAAATAAAAATTTTTTTCTAAAAGGATTTATCACGAAAAAGCCGAGAAGGGGGCAAAAATGCCTCCTCCCCTTTCCGGGTAAAATAGGGTTATAATGCAGTAGTTAGGAAACTGTTTTTCTTGAAATGCGCATCACACTTTTTTGCTGTTTTCGCTTTGTAATTTGTCCACAATCTAGATCAGTTTCAAAACCTTCTTATGATCGTCATTCTTTATCTGATATCGGCTTTGAGTGAATTGAAGAGTCTGCTACGCGAGTTGGATTTCTAGCCGGAGCAAACCGAATGTTGAGTGAAAAGATGGCGTGAAGCATCCATATGATTATACCAAAGGATAAATATAACTTATAAGTAGAGGTGTGGCTCGAAGACAACGAAATCTTTCATTACCGCCTGGCAAAGGTCACTTAAAAAATAATTAAGGCGATTTTAACTTGATTGAAATAATGAAGCTACAACACAGTCGAACCTGTCACCCCGTTTTATTGAAAATCAGCTACGAATTAATAAATAAATGAAATTAGTAAATCAGTAAGTGTGTAGTCACACTACTAGAAGATATGACAGTAATACAGCTATTATACACTACGCAGAATTCAATGAATAGTACGATGAGAATAAGGAATATTTACTACTGCAAGGCCACAAATTTACTAGTTAAGAACACAATCCCTAAATAGAAAAAGAAACCTTATGAAATCACACAAAAAATTGCGAAAACCTTCTCTACGGTGGCAAACAAGTAAGTCTTATTGTAACTCGTAACAACAAAGATTGCTCTAAGCAAGGTGTCTCAAACCACTGTATCTGTCAGCAGTGGAAGGACAAAAACAGACGTCAATTTGAGAGCTGGTGACGAAACAATAGCAAAACGATGTTTGTAAGTTTTTTTCGTTTGAGGACGAAACCAAGGGTCGCGCACTATAGCTCGTGTTAATAGTTTTATCTTGAAACGATATTTGTAAATAAACTTACTTCTAGATTTTGAAAATTATACTTTACATATCGGTACAATTAATTTGAAATAGAGGTGGGCAAAGCGCAATTAGAAACGCAAAGCGCAACTTCCGCAATTGCGTAAGTTGCGTTGCACTTTAATTTTTTATTTTGAAACATTGCGGAAGTTGCGTTGCGGAATAAAGCCTTTTAAAATTTGTTGCGCTTTCAAAATTTTTTTGGGTTAAAAGCGCAATTCTATACATTGAACTTAATTTTGCTCCATTTCCATCGTAATATTGATAAATTTCGGGCTTGTTTAGCAAACTATTAACTCTTTTTCAGTTTAAAATTGCAAAAAACGCAGTATTTGCGTTGTGTTGTGAAATTTTGATTGCGGAAGTTAGGTTGCGCTTTAACTTGGTACGAAAATACCGTTCCGCAATTGCAGAATTGCGTTGCGCTGCAACTGAATCAAAAAGTTCATTGCGGAAGTTGCGCTGCGCTTCAGAAAACAAAAAATTAAATTGCGCATTTTGCGCTGCGCTTTTACATGTTAAAAAGATCGTTGCGCTTTTGATATGTTATTTGTGCCAACCTCTGATTTGAAATCATACGTACAAATTTTAGTCTTTTTTCACTGCAATGCCAATTACTGGAGAATATACTTCTCAATAGTCACAACACAAAAAAATTAACGAGTTCAAAAATTTCAAGTCCACATAGAACATTTTTTAAGGTACCCTGGGTATAGATCTTCTATTTACCACTGAAAAAGCTTCAGCGGTGCTTTGGGACGAATGCGCACACGCTTTGGCGTGTTTAGTTTTCTGCCTAATAATGTTTTTTGCCAGAAAAATCAAATCTTTTATTACACTTGCTGTATTACGCCGCAGCGTGTAACGAGTTGGCAAGGTCCATCTTCGCGTCATTGCGCCAGGGCAACACAGCTTCTTTCAAAGAAATGTCGCAGCGGTGGCAACACTGTGTGCAACTTGACCCGCCCGAGATCTGAACCTCAAACCTACCGCTCCAAGAGTCAAACTGGCCGGTTGCCAGAAAAATCACTACCAGTTATAGCTTGACGTCCATAAGCAGAGGTAATTGCATAGTTCCTCATTTAGAGACAAGGATGTAACACGTTGCATAGTATTACATTTTTCTCCACTGTGAAACGGGCGCGCCAAAAAGACGTGTTTTCAATTACAAATTACGATTAGACCTGCCGGAAAATGTCAACGCTTTTTCACATCAAGAATGGTTTGGAATGCATATACATCTAAATTCGTTAATAAAAACAGGGCTGGTCTTTTAGGTGATAAATAAATTCTGTTATTAATGAATAATATTGATAAAATTCTAGGTGCATTAAGTACGTAAAGCGATACATGAACACAAAAACAATCACAAAAATATATACTAAAACACAAAGTTGAAATGTTGTAATTTAGTGTAATAAGAACAAGATGGTAATTCGGACGAGACTTACATTCATTAAATTTTGTGAGAAGGAGCTAATTAAGTTTTACATCCTCTTCTTTTGATCTGACCGTAAACGCGGTTTTACCGAGTTTTAAACGTGATTGGTTGTTGCTGTGACTCGATAAGTCATAACAACTTAACCGCCTCTGCACTTCTCTTAAAAAAGAGTCAAGTTTTTCACTGTTCGAAAAAACCTAAAATGCATTCTCACCAAATTTAAACTGTTTACGTCTAGCCGTTTTCAAGATATCGTAGTTCAAAGCTAACAATTTCCCTCTTACTTCAGTGCTTCCATTTTGCCAGTATTGTGACAGAAGATTAACTTTTAAAAGCTGGCTCGAAATTACTTGAAAAGCAGCTAATTAACAATTCTGACCCTTTACTTTGTTTTGACAACACTGCTGAAAACATTTGAGAGTTACCAACAATGCCTTAACTTTTTGAAATTTCCTTTGTAGTTGGCAACCCTGGCAAATTTTTAAGAGAAAAAGGCCTTTCTACGAGGAAATCTAAATTGTCTTATCTTGGAAACGGAAAGACGTAGAAAGCTCAAATTTGTGAAGTTAGTCTTAAGATCTGTCAAAATTATTTGAGAGAAAACAGAGCAAAACTTTTTCGCCTAGAATGCCTTCTAAAGCATACACATTACACGAATTCCACATGCCTTTCCTGACGAATATTAGTGGTACCTTTAAATAGAATCGAAACCGGCTTTATAAACAGAAAGATTGTAACTGCAATTATCTAACCACTGTGACTGCTTTTCAAAATTCTAATTAAAAATTTGACAGGTGTGCAAAATTTTTCTTAATTTTTTTCGTAATATTCTATTCAATTCGAGAGCTTCGCCTTAGCTAGGAACTAAACTACTGTAAGCAGTTGCTTTCCAGGGTTGCCACAGAAACTGCGAAATCAAATTTCAGGACTTTTTTAGGTCCTTTTCTAGGACTGTTTAAGGTTTTTTTTTACAGGACTTAAAATCTAATTTTGACAATTACTCTTTCCTGCACCACTTTTTTGCACTTGTGATTGACGAAAAATTTTGATGTAACGCATTTGCAATGGGGGGATGTGCTTTTTGGTATGGGGGCGGAGCCCAGCCGCCAGAAGCCATTGGGGGTCTGGGGGCTAAGCCCCCAGTGCTCCAAAATTTTGCAATAATAATTTAATTTTAGGCCTAGCTTGGTAAAGATTATTGCTTTTAAAACGTCGCATAAAAATTAGCACTGCAAAAACGTGATTAAACTGGATGCATAAATGGCTCATGTTAACGTTAGGGTCGGAGCTAGAGTTACAGTTTGGATTAGATTTAGGGTTGGGATAGGGCTAGGATAGCGATTTTTTTTGTTTGTGCGCTAGCATACATATAAGTTCTGTCTTTTGCCAATACAATAAAGCTTTTTGAACGAACTTCACAATCAATATTTCAACAATGGCTTTGTACAATCACAAGGTACCATTTATTATAAAAAAAATTATAAAAAAAGAACTGTACTGGTAAATAACGGGAAAACTTAATAAACATTTTTCCAGGACTAACAAACAAAATTCAAGGACTTTCCAGGACAGCAAAAAAATCCAGGACTTTTCTAGGATGTGGCAACCCTGGTTTTCCTTAAACTTGTCTAGTTGATGTAAATAACGGACAAAAATATGTAATTTGAAAAATGGTAAATTTGTCAAAATTCCTCATATAATCAGCGAAGGTTTTTCTATCTACTAGTTGCAACCTACAATAAATTGCATGTTCACTACTGATGTGAGTGCTACGTGGATAAAACAACGGTTTCAATTCAAAGAAATTTGTAACGTTGCTGCAGACATCATTCAAAATATACCGCACAAATTTGCTTGCAGACCTATAGCTTATGCAATTTTGAGGTGGAAGTGGAATTTATATATGGAGGAATTCGTATCACTGAATGGAATGCAAGTGGATGGGGTGGTTTGAAGTCTGCACTACATTGTGCATATTATTTCCGTGTGATAGGTGTAGCAACCGCGCAACTAAAATTCGCAAGTTATGCCTTCAAATACGCGTTTTAACTCTGATGTTATTGTTGTGTCGCTACTTCCTTTTCCTGACTTTGCAATCTAAACGCTATCTAATATGGATGTGTTAATATCTGTTCGCTTTCATTGCGGTGATCAAGAACAAACAAAATAAATGCATGAAGTAATGCTAATGTCGAAAGCATCTAAGCGCAACTCACATTTAGCAAAACTTGAAGCGTTCAGCAGACTGGGACCCTTGACCTCTTGCCTAAAATATTTACAGGCAAGGCGAGTTGCTCGCTGCGCCAGACGGTTTTGATGAGTAACAAGCAAGAAACGTGAACTGATCTTGAATCGTGGCTAAAAATTTGTGCGTTGGTCTTCCTATTATAATTTTGTGACCCATACATGCCAGTCCAATGTCAATAAAAACAACCAATAGTGTGCGAAAGAAGCACTTTGATATTCATTCAAATAACAGCACAGACAAGATTAAACTTAACTACACATTGTATATGCTTTTAGTTGCTCTATAAAGAATCTTTTCACCATTACAACTCGAATTTGTTTGTCACTACTACAAAGGTCAAACAGCACCAATGAACAATGATTGCTCGGAAGAAAAACTACAAACGTCAAAAATTTGATACCAGAAATTAACCAAAAATCGCAAAATGAATTGAAACATATGCATAGATGCCCACCATCCACTAGCTCCTGAGTCCATATTAATTGCTAAATCACTAAACACTCCAATTGGTTCCTTTCCAATGCATACATCAGTCTTTGTGTAGGAGGATATTTACCAGCGGGACAAAGGGCTCAAAGGTTTACAATAGCTTTAACCCAAACATGCAGTTTCAGCTACCTTTCGAAATCTATTTAGCGTACAAAGAGCTGAATATAAAGTCTAATTTACACTACTGATACTTCATTTTTGCCAAAAATAAATTAGCTACTTGAACTCATTGTACTTAGTAAGACAGATAAGGTCAGATAGCAATGAAAAATTGAGAAGTTATTAAATATTAACAGGAACAGAGCAATAACTTAAGCCCAAGCTAGATTTGAGTGAATTTGTTCAGTGCTAATAAAAATTTAAGTATAAATTCCACATCCGGAGCTATAGTTTTTCTTTTTTTTTTTTCTATAACTGTAATGTAACACTAAGAAACAAACTCAGCAAACCAACAAACAATCTCATGAAATCCTTTGTTTCTAGTTTCATGAAATCAGTCGAAGTATCAAGAAATTAACTGAAGCTAAAAAATTTACATTGAATTAATTTTAGAAATTTTAATGGTATACTTTGACTAATTTGTGAAACTTGAAGTTTTCCACTAACATTTATTTTTACTGAGCCAAATTAATCATAAAGAAGCACATCAAATCTTTACTTAAAGAATTAGTACTTGACTTTGGTCCAGTAAAGTTTCATAACACAACCACAAGTGTTGAATATTAAACAGATAAACAGTCAATATACAACAGCTTTTTAACACAATATGGATAGCTAGTTAAATGGGGTCCACGACTTTTCGGCGTGGCCCTTTTCGGCGCCAATATTCTGTGCTTTGTACTAACACTAACCCAAAGCCCTAACCCTAAATAAGTGAACTGTCAAAGAGCACCGAATTGGCGCCGAAACGATCTGTGCAGAAAACATACGGCAAAGAAATAGGTGACGCCGAAATGGTCGCACCGAAAAGACGCGATCCCAGTTAAAGGGATTGCACCAACTGGCTTCTTAGTTCGATTTTAGTCACAATTTAGAAATCAATTATGCTTTCGAAAAGATCTTTGATCATTTGAGAAGTCATCGTGGAGATAGGGAGTAAATCGATCATGATCAGATCTTCTGCTACGAAAATGATGCTTTTGATTCCGTGAACTTTGGTAAGGTGGCAGTTTATGTTTGTGCTGAAAACCAACAGGATTGGTCTTTGATTGATGATATCTAGCAGGTGGTGATGCATCATTTTGATGTACCCGACGAGCAGAATGTTTGTTGTTGGTACTTGAATAAGATGAAAATGGCGCACCATAATGAGAATGGTGTGATGATGCAGTACGATGGGTCTGTTGATATAATGGTATCGATTTTGTGGAGTTAGTATGACCACTTTTGCGAGGTATAGCTGCTGTACAGTTTCCTTGATAAACTTCTAATTCATCATCATTGCCAGATGAAACCACTTTGCACTTCATTTGATAAGAAGATCCATAACCATAAGAATCAGCACCAAAATTGCTACTTGATGCAACCATGTGGTTACGCCTATGAGAATTGCTAAATGGTGCGTTTGCATAGTTCCGTTTGGGAGAAGATAAAGAAGAATTTGTATCATAACCAGAATGATAGTATGGCGATGACCTTTGATGGTAATTGCTAGCTGGGGACACGGCTTTCTTTTGCCTATAGAAAGGTGTTGAAGAATGCTTCTGATTTGAATGCACTGCCTTTGAAGAATAGATTGCTGCACTAGCCGAGTCTGAAGACTTATGAAGAAAACTATACTGTCGCTGATCATTATCTCCGATTTCTTTGACCTTCAAAATTGAATTCAGATCATTCAGATAAACTTCTCGCTCAATATCATGACCCCGTGCTTTGTTAAACATTGAAATTGCCTGCTGAGCAGGCATATTCATTTTTTCCGTCATGAACTTACAAATCATGTAGCCAGTGCGATTCAAGCCATGTGTGCAATGCACTACAATTACGTGATTGTTGTCAGAGTTTTCTTTTTCAAACTGAAGCACGACTTCATAAAATTGAGTAACTATTTTCCTGTCGGGCACTATGCGTCCTGGCATAAATATTTTGAAATGTTTAATACCATGTTTAGTAAAATCCGAGGGACAATAATACCGACTTGTAAAGCTTAAATCAATCACCAATCCAATTTTAACACCTCTTTCTTTAGCAAGATCCAATAAGTCACTAGGGCTAAACCACTCTTCCTTCGGCAAAAACCTTGTTAAAAAGCTTTTCAAGGGCACCTTAACTGGAAGAAAACGTGTTCCTGAAACTATGTTGCCCACTTTGCTGTAATCTGTCCATCGATCTGGCAATTTATTTTTCATTCTTTGCAAAAGTTAAAATAATGCTACATAAATTTGAGGTAAACAGTAAACCTATTCAGGTAGCTACCAAGCAGCCTAAAGCAAATTTCATTGGGCCAACATGAAAATATAAAAAAAGGAAGCTACCGGTATTATTAATTTTTCATATGTTGAAAAGACACAGGCTACAAAACAAGCACACTCTGCAGGCTAATCTAATGTAGTCAAATAATAAGCATAAACGTATAACACGCTGCCACCAAATTCCCTAATCTTCAGCCTAAAGGTGGAAACTAGAATGGCTAAACAATAAACTATACAACTAGCCTACAGCAAACTCAGTAGGTTAATCAGCTAACAAACTATTCAGCATTTTAGATTTATGGGCCACTCAGGATTACAAAAGTAGAGTAAATCACAGGGTTGAAAAAATTATAATGTTATTTGAAAAAAATTGTAATTAATTACATGATTTTGCTGTAATTGTAATTATACTTGTAAATTTTCAAATTTCGATAAATGTAATAGCAAATTTTTATGCCATTTTTTTTATTACAATTACTTTATTGTGACCATTGACCTGTTACCTGCACCATGGTAACAAATTGTGTTTGAATAACATCAATTTTATTGCAGACGTTATCATACCTAATTGCCGTACTTAATTAGTTATTTCCGAATTTGTTGTATTTACAGTAGTTCACTGCATGAAACGAGCTAAGTACTAACCATTGATTGTGAATTTCTTGATGTAACAAATTTTTGAATGGGATTTAAAGACATTTCATTTCAGAGTGCAGAAAATATAGAACTTTTTAAATCTGAAGTCAGATTAACAGAGTCAAGTTAACTGAACAAATAAAGTATCTTAGTCATCAATTACCGTGGGTAAAAGCAGCTAATAAAATTTCAAAATTGAAGAAATACACTTACTTTTTCAAGAACCTGTAAATTTTGGCTGTACTTAATTTCTACAAATTTTTAGCTTCATTTATTTTTAATTTGTTGTTAACTACACAGAACAGTAAAGTAACCCTAATTCATTCTTGTCTACTCAAAACAAATCAACAATGGCAATATAGATAAGGCCATTAAAATTTTTAAATTACCGTATTTATTCGAGTGTAAGTCGCATGCGTGTATAAGTCGCATCTCCATTTTTGACATGAAAAACAGGACAACATTTTTTTAAACATTATTCATTTATTGCAATCACATTACAAAAAATTTAAAACCATTGAAGTCGTGACTGCAGTCACTGTCCTCAAATAGTCCCAGTTTACAGCAGGAACATCTTCATCAGCATTCCATGAGGGTAGCAAGTGTTGCAACGAAATATGACTTACGTTGATAGGCAATAAGTAACGTGATCGTATGAAAGGCGATAGCGTAGAAATTGACAGCATAAGTATACATCAAAAAATTTTGTATCACATACAATGCACTTCATGTATTCGCGTACAAGTCGCACCTGACTTTTTGGGCAATATTTTGGTACAAAAAAATGCGACTTGTACTCGAATAAATACGGTACTTACAAATGCGTTGTACTAGCCACAGTGTTTTTTTTTATGCTGAGACTGGCATTGTTCTTAAATTTTGAGCAAAAATAATCTTGGGTTTTTCTAAAATTGGTCTTATAAAAACATTAGCTGAGGTGGGCAGTGCAAATTATAATTAAGTCAAGCCACAAGCACAACTACTCCTAAAAATTTTAAAAACTCTATTTTGAAACATTGCTCTCATTGTTTATACACACAATTTTTGAATAAAAATTTTATCACCATGTTACAGTCAACTTAGTGCAGATACGAACTGCAAAAATGGGGACGAAAAAGCAAATACTTTTTGTGAAAAAGCAAATACGTATAAAAACGGATAACTGCGAATGAAGAATGGATCCTGTGCAGTGTAACCAACCTTAAATGACTCCATGCAAAAATTGCACTAGGCTATACGGTACAAATCCTAATAGATTATTCAAAACAAATTATGCACGCTACTAATTAAAAAACAATAAATATTATTGATTTCCTCTCCAAAATACAAGCATTTGAAAATGCACATCACTCAACCGTGCTTGCTTTGGGTGAAGAACATCTCTACCTAATGAAAAATGATGCTCAACACTTGCACTTGAAGGAATTGGGGTGTTACACTCCACTAATGAAGTCTACATGAAGAGGCAAGTGAATGACTTCAGAGTCGCTGTGTTTTCTAATGGCTCACCAAGGAAATTGGTTACCAGCTTTGATGCATTTGTGCTCCTGGAGCAATTACCATGACTCTTTGACGATTGAAACATGCTAAAATATCATCATGTTTTTGTTCAAAAAAAACAAAAAACAAAACAAAGTGACTTGGCGCACGAAACATGCACCAGGGTGGAAATACGGATTAGTAATCGATACCACATTCTTTGCTTTTCTGGTATCGATTATTGCAGACTCTTTGCTTTTAATTTTTTTATTGATTATTGCTTTTTCTGTGCTTTTTACATTTTATCGATTTGTAGAATCTTTATACTTTACATTTGCATCATTCCATGCTTAATTCAAAATTTAAAAAATTTTTTGCAACCATGTTTTAGATATAATACAAATTTGTGCTTTAGGCTGAAGTTGTCAAAAAATGATAACAAATAAAAAAAATTTTTTGAATACCTCAAGTGGTTTTCAAGTTATCGCAGTTCAAATTTTTGACCACTAGAGGGAGATTTTGCTCCCGAGCTTTGAAAATAGTGTTTAACTCCACTTCTGGAGCAATCTGATGCCTGAAAATTGCAACATGGGGTTTTTGGGATCAAGGAATTCATTTTTGATGTCAAAATTGCAAAAATATGACAGCTTTATGGTGAAAACTTGAATTAAAATTCTGACAAGAGCCCAACTTCTGGGGCAAATTTTAGGTGTAGGTGAGTCAATGCAACAAAACTTTTTGTTTTATTGATATCTACATTGCTCATAGTTTTTGAAAATATAACAGTTTTTTATTTACTTTTTATTGGCATTTGAAATGGAAAAGGTTTTCGTTTGGATAGTTAATTCTAATAAACCTGCAATATTAGTGATTGTATTACTTTAAAAATTGGCAGAAATTCCTGAAAAAGCATTGCTGTGTAACTCAAATATGATACATTTACATAGAGCATCCTTCAACTTGTACACTGTCTTTTTAGTTTCCAAAGTGCTCAATGAATATAGGCCAGAGCCTGTTAACGATACAAAAAGTTCTAAAAAAGAAAACACTACAGGGAGAAACAGCCTGTTAGCGAGGTTTCAAAAATTTTTACAATTTTTAATTCTTAATTGAACTTCTTGTACCGTTACAATATCACTTTAGATTAATTTCTATCGTCTATCAGCATAGTAACATTTAAAGTTCAAAGAAGATGAGTAACAACACTGTTGCATTTACATAACTTACATCGTATATAGTAGCTACTAGTACTGGTTACTGGTACAAACTCTCTCATGAGTGCAAGATTAGTTAAAGTGTCTGTGATTAATCTTGAAAACGACAAACTTTTATGCTCTAAGCAAAAAATAGCAACCATGTTTGAAGTACCAGTACATCACAAAGTAAAATTCTTTCAGTTTTGGTGATAACACCAGCACACACATCAGACATAGGGTTTGTGAGTGTGCTACCAACAAAACTTACTTTAAGCAAATAATATTATTGAAACATATCATAGCAAAATAGCACAGTGTTCAAACATTAAAAAGTACAATTTTTTAAACAATTCTGAACAATTGCTTGGATTTACGCCTGATGATCCCATTTACAGCTGAAACAAACTGTTGGGTTTTATAGGTTTTAATTTTTAATGTTTTTGTACTATGGTGCCATATATACTCGCATATAGGTCGCAACTTTTCCCTTATATTTTTGCTTAAAAAAAATAGGTGCGACCAATCTGCTCGACGTAAGTGCAAATCATCACCAAGTCGGAACAAAATTGAAAGTTTTCGGCTATTGCAAGTATATACTATATTTTCCGGCTAATAAGTCGTTATAGATACGAATTGTAGTGGAAATGTGCTATTGCCACTGTGGTTCTATCGAATACAGGTGCATGCGCTTGTGCACGCACATAAAGTACCCACCAATGCAAGACAGTTTCATGAGCGCACACGCACATGCGACCGCTCAACGTGCGTTGGATTTTCCGCTTTGTTAAGAAAAAATGGTTTTGCAATTTCAACGCAATGCAGTTTAATGCTAAAAAAACAACCAATTGTAGTAATTTTCGAAGTTATCTGTGCAAAAAAGCAAGGGAAAGGGCCTTTTAAATCCCTAGATTTTCAGTGCGACTTATGTGCAAGTCATCTCTAAATTAAACTTTTTTAATGCAAAACTAATAGTGCGACCTATACGGTGGCGCGACCTATAGGCGAGTACATATGGTAATCTACTGTACTTTGTTCATAACTCTTTGTTATCAAACACTTTTTGAAACCCCAATATCAACCACAGATTGAAACATTTGTTATGGTTTATGTAAAACAAATGCAGTACGATAATGCTTCAAAAGTAGTTGCTGTTTTTAGTTTATTATTGTGTATGAGTTTATGGAGTTCAATTTTTCTGCGGTAAGTGGTTTTGTGGCATAAACTATCTTCCAAAATATTTCCAAGGCTACATGAATTCATGTTACCAACAACTTTTCTACTAAGATCAGGGCTGCCAAAAATGTGGCTCAGGCTGTATATGTGGCCGCGCACAACCTTTTGATGCTGGCAATTGGTCTTTGCAATAAATTTTACGCTTAATAATGGCACTACAACTACCTTAGAAACTAGCAAATTTGCATTTCTTTGGTAACTATATTAGCTACAAAGTATCTTAACTACTTTCATTTGATTAAAAATTGTTTGTTTTAACCACAAAGTTTGCATTTCTAAAATAAGGTTCACAGCTGTATACCTTGTGGTTTAAACAAAATAGATTTAGTAGTGCAACTATTGAAGAACAGGGCTTGCATGGGCTGAAGCCTTCCTCTTCAGCCAAGTTACTTATGGGTTAACCCAATTATGCTAACTTTTAAACATGCTTTGGACATGATTTATAAGTTCGGGGATGAATTGGTATAGTATAGTAATTCAATTCTTTGAAATGACTCTTAAAAAGAAAATTTCTGGCAAATGGCGGTTTTGCAATTCTTGCAAAACTGAATTGTTAAAAAGACTATTTTTTTCATGAAATCATTCAAACCATTTTTTCATGAAATCATTCAAACCATCAAAAGGGATAGAAGCCTGATGTTGTTCATGATGCATTTTAATTTAAAGTCACAGCAGTTTATTCCAGATTCAACTCGTTGGGTGCTAGATACTGTCGAAACTTTAACATAGGAAAATCTTAGCTTTGGTTGAAGCCACTCCCTTAGCAAAATCTGGATATGATGGTGCTGTGTAATACACAGGACTGTGTTTTATGTGTAAGAAAGTTCTTCCAAGCAATTGAACAAACTTTAATTTTTGGAGAACATAAAACAAACTTCAGCTTTACTATAGGTCAAATCTGGTTAAAAAATTATGTACAGCATTTGGATAAAATTTATCCAAACATTTTATAAGACTTAATGTTTTTATTTATTGACGGACTCAAAAAACATTGATCCAGCAATACAAAGGCATAAACACAAATACACACTAATCATACACAAACGCTTCAAGCAAGATAGAATCTTATATGAATTGTGCAGCTTGTTAAAGGTCAGAAAAAATGTACTGTAATGTGGCCCACTCCTTAAAAACTTGGGCACCCCTAAACTAGAATTTTTCCTACTGTTGGTTAAAGATATTTTTTAAAGAACAATACAGGGTGGGCCGTAAGTCGTGCACCAAAGAATTACGTGAATTGTGATGTCAAATGATGTAAAATCTGAGGGGTAAAATATTTCCTCTTTCCTTGGGTGTAAAATACGGGTTCTTTTGTAGAATGTAATGAAGCATGGTATGTGTGTAAGTACTACCGGTAAGTAGTGTATCAGAATTGGTTTAAATGCTTTGGTGCACGACTTACAGCCCACCCTTAACAGACTTTAAAAAGCAGTCTAGAACTATTAGAAAGCTACTCTCAATGAGAACTGGTGAAAAGCCAATCTCAAGGCTACTCTTTAGGAATACAGATATAATAAATATGTAGCTGCTTCATCTTTTGATAAATCTAGTCTAGCATTACAAGATAGTCTGCTACTCCAAAATAGGAACCTGATACAGGTACTTTAGAAAGTTGATACAAGCTGTTAGGGTCCCTTGAACTAGCTACTCCTTCGAGTTTTTGACAAGATATTATTGCCTCTAAACTAATTTTTTATTGAAACTGCAAGCACAGTAGGCTATCATGATTAACTGAGCTATTGATGATAAACAGACAAAACGATTTTTCTATTCGCAGTACCTAAATTATGCAGGTGTCTTTAAGTATGAGCCGTCGCTTTATTTTTGGCAGCTCTAATTTGTATATGAGCACGTGGGCATTCCTTTCTGATCTAAGCTATTTTCCAGATCTAGCCCTAACCCTAATGAGTACACGCATGAGAGGAGCAAGAGCGCATGCATGCTCATACACGAGTTGCGAAGATTCCGAAATAAAGCTGATGGCTTATACTTAACGACACCCAATTATACTGTAGTTACCTTTATACTGTAGTTACCTCACACAACAAGTCAACTACGATAGTTTTCCAATCTTTTTTTAAAAATCCCAGCAGTTTAAAAAGTCATACAACCATTAAAATTGCAGGTTTTTTAGAATTAATTATCCGAACAAAAACCTTTTCCAGCTCAAATGCCAATAAAAAGTGGGTAGTGTCTATAGCAGTAGCACTACATATTAGTGCCAGTTTTCAACATCAAATCGTTGCTGCACCGGCATCATGTTATATTGCTTTTTTCTCATTGATTCGACTTGAATACGGCACTTTGACACATCTAATGCGAATACCCTGATAGTGTAGCGGTAAGCAGTGTTTCCTGTAAGGGGAAACAACTGCGAATAGTGCGAAATTTTTTTCAGCATTTTCTCACTACTTTTTCGCAACTGCAAACGGCGTTTTTTGATTTTCCGAAAGTACTGCGTTTTTGTTTGGTTTTAGCGTCCGGCGCAACGCCATTTTTTCTTTATCCGGCGCAGCGTCCGGAGCTGTTTCTTCAAAACTTGATGCAAAAGAACTGAAAGTCGCAGAAAAAGATGCAGTACGTTACCTGAAGACCTTATTTGTTACATTTGTTTTAAAGCACGCCGATAAAGAAAAAAAAACTCTTGGCAGGCTCCGTGTCCGTGTGCGATAACCTTTTTTTTTGTTTGAGATCGCACAAAACTTTGAGTAAACGGCATTGTTGTTTGTGATTTGCGACGGCATTTTCGCACCGACTTCAGGCATTTTCGCGTCTTTTCTGGCATTTACGCAGTAGATCCAAAATTAGAGGGAACACTGGTGGTAAGCACGCTCGCCTGCCAAACCAAGGGTTCAGTTTCGATTTGCGCTGGACACGCTTGGCATATATAGCGCTAGAGCGCAATCTCGCTACATAATTCTTTTTTTTCTCTAGAACCTTACGATTAGAGTTAGGGTTTGGGCAGTGATGCCAGCTTGAGAGATAGTAAATTGAACGGCAAAAAGAAACGGCCGGTGTCGGTGCCAGCTTGAAAGATAGTAAATTGAACGGCAAAAAGAAATCGCCGGTGCCGGGCCGGTGCCAATTTAATGTTGGAAACTGGGCTGGTGCAGCAGACATTACCTAAAAAGTAAATAAAAACCTGCTATATTTTCAAAAACTATGAGCAACGTACAATACAGATGAAAAATTTTTTTTTGGTTGCAGCGATTCGCCTACACCCTGAAATTTGCCTCGGAAGTTGGATTCTTGTCAAAATTTAAATTTAAATTTTCATCATGAAGTAGTCATATTTTTGCAATTTTGACAACAAAAATGAACTTCTTGACCCCAAAAACCCCCATGTTGTAATTTTCAACCACCAAATTGGTCCAGAAATGGAATTACAACACTATTTTCAAAACTCAGTAGCAAAATCTCTTTCTAGTGGTCAAAAATTCAAACTGCGATAACTTGAAAACCATTTGAGGTAAGCAAAAAAAAATTTTTTTTTATTCTGTGTGATTCTCTTCAAGTTTAAGAACAAATATATCCATGTTTGGTAACAAGCCATTTTGAATTAAGCATGGATTGCCTCATTTGTTCTTGTTCAGTCTGCCTAAATTTACAATTACATCGTTTTGTTTCTATTGTGCTATTTTTCTCAACATAACTACTCTAAAAGCGTACCGGTATTTTTCATATTCTTTATAGTACGTACGGTAATATTATATAGTTTCTCCACTCATAAGTTTCATTTAATCTGTAATGATCAATACAGCAAAAGTTTTTATGCACGCTAATGAAAAATTTTTATTGGGATTCTGACATCAATTTGGTACTAATGTTTATTTATTTATTTATTTATTTGTAGCAAGCACAATGGTGCTAGGTTAACACCTAGACACACTTAAATGTGCAAAAAAAAGCAATAAATGAAGATATAGCACACAAAAACAAACAAAGGTGAAATAGCGTCAAGCAGAAACGAAAAACATGTTGTCACATCACCTAATACAGAATTGTTGCAATGTTATATATATTGAAGTGTTTGAGACAATTTTTGAACACAAGCAACTTTGGAGAAGTAACTATATTCTCAGGGAGATCCTTCCATAAAGGTACAACACGATGATTGAAAAAATTTTGAACGGTTTTGTGTTTTGGTCTACATAAGGGTCTCAGGGCCAGACGATGACGTCTCAGATCATAATCTGTATCCCAATATTCAAAAAAATCATTAAAAGCAATGTCAACTAAACCATAGCAGATTTTATACGTTAATATTAGATCGAATTCAAGACGACGATATTGCAATGATTTATTGTTCAATTTGTTTAAACGATCAGCATAACAAGAAAAAGGAATATTGTCGCGTAAACATATACTTCTAGTGAACCGTTTCTGGACAGATTCTATAAGAAAAATATCTTTTTGCGGATGTGGTGACCAAACAGGTGTGTTAAATTCCAATTGCGGTCTGACAAAAGTAATGTATGCATTAAGGAGAGTCCAAACATTTGTGCTAACAACGGTTTTTAAAATTTGAAATGCAGTAGCGTAGGCCTCACTTTGTAGATATGATACATGCTTATTCCATTTCAAGTCATTAGAAATAAACACTCCCAAGTCTTTGACAGCATTGCTCTAATGTATTTCAACCATAGGTGGGCGCAAGTCCGTTAATCCATTAATAACGAAGCTAACTTTTTCATTAACTCGTTAATCCGTTAAAAAGTTTTTTCATGTTAACGGACCAAATTAACTTCCGTTAAGTGCTGTTAACGGACTAAAGTAACTTCTGTTAAGTTCTGTTAACTTCCGTTAAGGTTTTTATCGTTAATATCTTGCAGCTTCGTTGAGCATTTGAACTTGTTTTTATCTTGAAATTAGATTAGACTGTAAAATGTAACTTTCAAAACACAAAAAGACCACCACAGCAATAAATATTTCCTGAAAATCAGCTCAACAGCGTCAATACGTGTTCTAGAAGCGAGTGAATAAAACGAAATGTAAATTACACGCAAAATGTAAACGGATTAACGGACGCATTAACTTCCGTTAATTGAAGCTGAAAATAACGCAATAACGTTAACGGAGGTGTGAAGTTTGTTAACGGACTAGTGGTTAACGAAGCTAACGTTTTGCATTAACTTGCCCATCTATGATTTCAACAGAACTAAAAGCATATTTTTGTACAGCATGACGTGTAAGTGTAATAGAGAGATGTTGAAATTTAGTGGAAGCAAGGCTGAGTTGCCTTACGTCCATCCAGGCACTTTGATGAGAAATAGCATTCTGCACATCAGTAACATTATGGCCAATAATCTTAGCATCAGCAGCATATAAAAATATAGCACAACTATCATTACAACTTTCTGCAGATCAGTAATTGCTTCAATAAGGTCATTGATATATATAACAAACAGGAGTGGCCAAAGTACACTACCCTGAGGCACGCCACTCAAGACTGATTGCTAAGAAGAAACACTATTACGTACACGAACTTTTTGCTTTCTATGATTTAAAAAGTTTTTTATCCACTTAAACACATTACAGCAGATACCATAGGATTGCAGCACTGAGAGTAGCTTAACGTGTGACACAGAGTCAAAAGCTTTGGCAATATCTGAATAGATTATGTCAACGTCAATCTTTTTGTCAAATGAGCACATCACTTTATTAAGTACAGTAAGCAGCTGTGAACAGGACGACTTACCAGGGATAAAACCATACTGAAACGATGAAATAAGGCTGTACTCGTTGAAATGTTGTAACAACTTTTTACAAATAATGTTCTCAAGTACACAACTAAGATAGCAGGTTAAAGAAATCGGTCGATAATTTGAAGGTACACTAAGGTAGCCTTTTTTGAAAATAGGATTAATAATAGCAAGCTTCCAAACATTAGGAAAAGTGGCCGTAGTTAGACTGACGTTAAACAAGTGAGTTAAAAAATCAAAAATGGCAGGAGCAACTCGTTTTAAAAAATAAGATGGAATGCCATTAGGAGTATTAGAAAGCTTATATGCAAGGTTACATACAGACATCATAATATCCTCTCTAGTGATAATGAGATCAGACATAAACCGAGAAGCAAGCAATTTATCGTCTAAAAACAGACCATTCCCATCATCAAACTTTGAAGACACTTTGGAAAAAATCATTAAGGCCCTCAGCCTTTTCTGCGTCACTTGAGGCAAGACCACCTGGAGTATCTAAAGGTGGAATCTGTGATTTATTTTTTAATTTAGAATTCGCATAACCGTAAAAACGAGATTTATTGGCACTGTCACATATTGATAATTCAACCGAATCAGCCCATTGGTTAACTGCATCTTCATAGACTTTAGCAGCTTTTTTGTAATTTGGCTTTAACATGGTATTGATCTTAGCTAGTTGATAAAAGTTTTGTTTTTCTTTCAATAATCGCTTGATGTGTGAGGGCTTTTTCCTTCTTGTTTTTTTGTAAATTTCGGTACCAACAATTCAATACTGTCTGAGATAATATTTAGAAAACAATCATACAGGAACTGAATATCGCATCCATGACATGCGATAATATTGTTCCAGTCAACACAGTGCAAATATGAACAAATGGTGCCATAATCTGCCATCTTAAAATTAGGTCTGGGACTGACTTTTTTCTCGGTCTTTTTGATGGGAAAGTTCATTGACATTTCTAAAGAAAAGTGATCACAGGAAACACTAAAAGGTGATGACACACAAAAGGTATTGATTAATTCAGAACTTCGAGTATTGCAAAGCAGCAAGTCTAGTGTATTGCCACTGGAATGTGTAGAGTCTGTGATATGTTGAATCAGTAGTGTGTCTTGACAAAATTCAAGAAAATAGTCATGACAGTAACCACCATAACTGTAAGGTATGGTCCAATCTATATCAGGAAGATTAAAATCACCAAAAACATATGAACACTTTGTAGCAGTGCAGTCAGCAATACATTTGCACGCAAGTTTGATAGTTTCTGAAAAAGCTGCTTGATTTGGAGGAATGTAAAAACATGGCAGGCGAACTTTTGCTGGACCACAGTTCAAGTCTGCACTGATGTATTCAAGATCTTCAACATTTTCTAAAGATTTTTCCACACTAGAAGAATATTGGCTGATTGTGAGGTGCGACTGATAAAGCATAGCAACTCCTCCTCCTCTACCAGCAATACGATCATGTCTTATAATACTGTAACCTGTAGGACAAATCATGGAATCGAGTATTTTAGTGGTAAGCCAGATTTCTCAAATAAGAATTACATGGAAAGAGTGTGATACATCAGTGAGAAAACTTTGCAACAGATGCAGTTTATTGGATATAGATCTTGCATTAAAGTAGATCACTTTCAAAGTATTTAGTTTAGTGGTACATTGTGCAATGTCTAAGGCAGCGGAAATGTTAAGATCAAAAGAGTTTTGCAAAACATTAGTCTTTTTTGTTGAATGCTTGAGCCCAGAGTTTACAGAACTGCTGGGCTGCAGCCTGAAAAGATGGTTGAGCTTCTGTTGGTTTCTTCATTATTCTATTTTCTTTCAAGACTAAATCAGTTTCACCATTGCTGATTCTATTATTCATTTCTTTGATCAAATTTTTTCTACCTTGTCTTTCTTCTTGTGTGCGATCAAATGTGACTGTAATTGGAAAGCTTTCGTGTCTTTCATTCAGGTACTTTAGGTTTCGTGACGCTTTAACAATATCCCATTTTGTTTTTTCTGAGTCTCATTTAACCAACAGGGGCCTTTTCTTTTCTGCCTCTTTCTTACCCAAACGGAATATTTTCACAACTTGGTCTTGTGTTAATTTTATAGCCCCATCCATTAATTTCAAGAATTTACTGCAGTCCTGCATCATCTGATCATTAGCTGATCCGTCATCTGATTCAGGAAGATTGAACATGATCAGATTATTTCGTCTTCTATTTCTGTCTTCCTTTTCACTCTTGTCAGCTAAATCACCCACCAGAGGTGGAGTCCTCGAGGACGTCCTTGGCCTCGAGGACAGCACTATTTTTTGAATTGCTAAAATTTTCTGAAGCGCTTGAAAAATTTTTTGGAAAACGTTTTTTTGTGGAGATCGGTAGAAAAATTTTTGTGAAGACCTTTTTTTTTTTTTTGGAGATCGCCTAAAAAATTTTTGTGATTTTGGAGAGCACTTGCGCTTGTGTCCTTGGTCCTTGGCCTTGGCCTCGAGCATTCCTGTCCTTGGCCTTGAGAGTGTCTGTCCTCGGAAAGGCTGTCCTTGGCCTTGGCCTCGGTTTTTTTTTGTGTCCTTGGCCTCGAGCCTTGTGTCCTCGACTCCACCTCTGTCACCCACTATCTGTGAATTATTAAGTTTTTGTCTAATAATTGAGACGGTATCAGCAATATTCTCTATTTTTTGAGTGTTCTCATGTAGAAAGTCAGTAATAGCTGCTTTTTGATCTTTCATAAATTGAGCAAAAGACACATTCAGAGATTCATTTACAGGGGTAAGGTTTGCTTGAAAGGTGCTTTGGCATGATTTGACAACTTCAGCTACCAGAGTAGGCAAACAAGCATTTACCTCTACCCGAACCTGTTGTATATCTGACTGTCAGTAGTGTCCTTTTTGAGTGCTTACCATATCCATTGCATTTGATATCAAAAGCACGATGAAATTTAAAAATAGTTGGCAACTCATCTTTATTAGCTCCTGCAAAGATGCATTTGGCATGAATCCAAACAGGACAATTTGAACAGCCGTACGATAGATATCCACAATCTTTGTTTGAAATTTGTAGGTTGCATATTCCACATATCGAAATGTCTTCCAATGTAGCAGCATGCTTAAGATTCTTTTCAGATTTTCTACTATTGATAATTTTACCTGTACTCATGATGTCAGATGTATAAAGCATCAAATTACATAAACCTTATTTTGCATCAAAACCTTATTCAAATAGAATTGCTTTAGTTTTTGTTTCTGATGTCGCCTATTGACAATTCTTTGCTTTTTGAGTGAATTATCAATATCGATTTGTCTTTGCTTTGAAACAGCATCGACTTCCAACTCTGACATGCACAGTTAGATTAAATAAACCAAGATTTCAGTGACATCACTCGTTTTCGAAAATTTTTATTTTGATTACTACAGTTACCGGTATAGGTTTGGGTTAGGGCTAGGATTAGGGTTAGATTGTTTTAGGCTTTATTATGAAATGTCTGTGCATGCGGAACATGCGACAAGCCTTTTCCTTAATAAAATTGAACCATCTATCTAAGTATTAATTAAGAGTTACCCGGTACCGAAGCTGTCGCTCCTGGTAGCAATATCTTTCAAGTTTTACCGATCTATCAAAAACGTAGTAAGTAATAATAGTTTTTGTTGTTTTTTAAATTAGGAATTATGGTAAAAAGTAATATTTATACTGTTGCAAGCAGAGCTGGGAGTGACTTAACAAGTTACATTTTACCCAAAGCAATTTTCAGATTTTTTAGGAATGGGTACTGGTAACGTATTTCTGGAAAGGCAATTACCAAAACAATTTTTTCGTTTAAAATTTGATTTTACAACCATTTTTTAAATATCGGTACCGGTATTCAATTGAAATATTAAAAAAATTTTTTTTGAAAAATCGGTGAAAATAAATAGTTCAGGGAAAAAGTTTCAGCAAAAAGAGAACCTCGCTGTGAATCCAATCGAAGCATTGCAAGCAGTAGACAAAATATGCAATTCCTCATACTGCAGGAAAAGGCTTCTATAAACTTACCTCGTCAATGTTTCTTCAAAACTTTAGTCAGAGTTGATTCAAAAACAATCATTCCTAACCGTATTTGAATTGCGCTTGTCAAAATATTAAAGTACTATTGGTGCAAGTGTCAGCACAACCGTTTAAAAATAATTGCGGCGCAAGTGCCCACCTCTGGACTTGAGTGTAACTCAATAGAAAAACTGTCAATGGCAAAGCTTTGTTTCATTATGCATTATTTTCATTAATTGTATCAACTTATATGTGAAAAATTCTAGCATGAGTGAACATAAGATTTTAACAGTTTGTCAAATTAACAAAGCATCACATGGCTCTAAATATCTGACAGTCTGATATCCATTGATATAGCCTATGACAGAAGCTTGGAAGCGTGCTTACGCTAGTAAACTGTGTTGCTCTACTGCCTGTCTGCCCATAGCATAGAGTAACAACTGTAGCTACGCTATGACAGTGGCGTCGCTAGCGGGGGCACCCTGCCCCGGGTGTCACCATTTTGGGGTGACCCAATTTTTTTTTTGAGACAGAAAACCCACTGATTGGTAAGCAATGACCTTTTTTTTGGTTATTACACACTTTCGAACTGAAAACCAACTCGTTTTGCAGCGAAGACCTTCTTTTTTTGGTCTTCACCTATTTCTATTTTTGGTCGATAAAGGGTGCCACCGCAAAATCCCGCCGCTGGTGCCACCATTCTTAGCGATGCCTCTGTGCTACGATTTCGTTTTGTCTTGAACTGAAGCATTGCAGAGTTTTTATCAGCAATTGACCTAAATTAAATTTCAATGATTGTCATGTCTTTCAGACTGCAGAAAAACTAAACAGTGACTAAAATTATCACGATAACTAATATCCAGTATCAGGCATGTTTTTTTGGTCTTTTGGTTTCTCTACGAACAACAGCTGAGTTAGAAATATTGCAATTCTTTTGTCGTATTTTTCAACAATTTGGTTCTAACATTTAGCCATTCTTATTTCTTATAGAGAGGCCAATCAGCCAATTAAACTGTACCGTACTCAGGTAGGCTACTTATTGTTCGTTGAGTTTTGTTACAAACAAGTTTGAATGTTAGGCAAAACTACAAAATCGGATTATTGGAAGATGTTAATACACCAACAGATTTTACTATGTATGTGACGTAACATCCGTAAAGAGAATAAGAGTGAGCGCTCGTTTACTCTTTTATGTTTTGTGAAGGCAGTGGCTATTTTGCCTCTAGAGGCAAATATAGTTCTGTTGTTTTGCCATTTGGAGGCAAAATATTCCTAACGATTATTTTGCTGCATGTGCCAAAATAACCCTAAGCTTAATCCTAACCCAAACCCTAACCCTAACCAAACTCTAACCCTAATCCTAACCCTAATCCCAACCCTAACCCTAACTCTAACCCAAACCCTAACCCAAACAGAGGAAAAACACTATTTTGCCTCCAGAGGCAAAGTAGCCACTTCCTTTTGTGAATTATGGTTAGGGTTTGGGTTAGGGTAGCTAAAGGTTTAGAGTTGGGGTTAGGACTAGGCAGGGTTGGAAATATCGAGTTGTAATCGATAATCAATAATACATTGTTTGCTTTCTCTTATCGATTATCGCAGATGCTTTGCTTTCAATTTTTTCTAACGATTTTCGCCTTTCCTATGCTTTTAGCTTACATGTTATTGATTGGTAGAATCTTTATACTTTACTTTTGTTCTTGTTAAGTCTGCCTAAGCTTAAATCGTTTCGTTTCTTTTATGCCATATTGCTCCTTATAATTATCTTAAAGGTGTATTTCTCAGCCTATATCCTTTATAGTACGATAATGATAGTTTTTCTTCTCACAAAATTCATTTAATGGTTGTCGCGATCATTGATACTTGGCTAGAGTACAACTTACCTTTAATCCCTAGAATTGTCCACGTCGGCTGAAACTAGACAACGACTGAGATGTTAATTGACGAATCGAAAATGGCAGTTGACAGTTCCTTTAGCTCCTTGAATCTCAGAAAGCAGCACACCAATCTTAAATTAAAACTCCAATTTAAGATTGAAACACAAACCAACTAACTGAGCAAAATTGCTCCACTCACACCTCTTACTAAACGGCTATACGAGCCAACCCCAGATACACAAACTTGGCTTAACTGCCTATGAAACTAATACCTAAAAATCATCCACTTTTAGAATATTAGAATAATAGAATGAAAAACGACCCGCCTATTTGTACTACGGCAAAAGCTATCGAATATCCCAGAACAATCCATGATACGTTGCAATAGAAAAAAATACACGAGGTTGCGATAACAGATTTCAACATAATTATGACGTCACAACTTCAAGTCTAAATATAGCAATTAAAAGTCGTAAACAACCCAAACATTGATAACTGCAGAAAATAGTATAATGTACTGGAAAGGAATAATCTAGAATATCTCGAATATTCTAAATCAAAAAAAGCGGCAAAAGTAAGAAATTAGTCACGTACACATTAAAATATAGCAAATAATCACATCTCAAGCATTCAAAATTATTATTCGTGACAATGGTCAATAAAGCAAATATTTTTTAGAGCATCCTAATGAAAAATAAAACAAAAATTTTAGTTTGCATTTCGACATCGATAACTTATTTTCGCTTTTTGTTTCCGACATCTTTGCTTTTTGTTTCTTATATGTCTTTGCTTTCTGTTTCTGATGTTGACTATCAACAATTTTTTTCTTTTTGTGTGATTATTGATGTCGATTCGTCTTTGCTTTTAAAGAGCATCAACTTCCAACCCTATGGCAAGGATAACTCAACGTAGAAGCATAGCGGAAATGACGTGTAGAATGTGCTGACATTTTAACAGCATTTAGAGTGGAGCTTGGAGCCGGAGCTGAGCCAGAGTGCCAATTTAAAAAATAATTAGAAGTCGGAGTGGAGCCAGAGTCTGACTTCGAAGTAATTTTTTAAGCCATAGTGATAGCCTAGTTGGTAGTAGAATGAGCAACTAGTTTTGCTCTCTGGAGATGTAATATCACAATATGTGATTAAGCTAGGCTTATTTCAGACTATTGAGCAATATGACAGTTGGTTAGAATTTTTCGTCGAAGCGTCCTTTGGATTATTTCGGAGTGGAGTGTTGTTGTAAAATTTCAGAGTCAGATTGGAGCCGGATTCAATCAAAAAAATATCGGAGTCGATCCGGAATGTAAAAATTAGCCACTCCACTCCACTCTAATAGCAACCCGGATTATCGAAACTTTTGGCTAAATGCACCAAATCTTTGCGGCACCTCACAAATTTTGTGCCAAAATGGTGCAGAAAGCGCAAAATAGCTTTGGCGCGCTAACTGATTTAAAAAAGATCTTCGAAAGATCACGCATTATTTAAAATTTTTTTCATTGTAAATGAATTACAATTAGGGCCTACTTCAAATAGAAGAGTGAATAAGTGTAATTGTAATTGAACATTTTAGGCTGTGATTGTAATTGTAATTAAAGCAAAAACAAATAATTTTTTCAACCCTGATAGATAGACGAGAATGGATGCAATCCAAACTATCAACTGCAGTGTAGAAATATAGGTCACAGTGTAAATATGAGTAAGTGCCAGCAACCTCAGTTGATGTTAATGGTGTATGCAGATTATTGATATTCAAAATAAAATAAAAAAACAAAAAAAAAAGAGTACGGTTTCAATTTCATGATCACACAATCAAATCGATGTTGATGAAAATTCCCCTAGTGTTTTTTATTTTTTTTTTAACCAAAGTGTTTTTAACAACTCTTGTCTTTTTAATTTTTTTCTGGTTACCAAAAAACAAAACAAAACTTTTCGGTCAAGGTTAAAATTATAAAGTTAAATTTTGCACTGTTTCTAAGAGGAGGAGCAGACTCGGCGACCGTGTCGCTTGATTTAGTGACGTTTTTATTTTGGACTTTCGCTGTTTCTCGTCGTGCTAAATTGTGTTTTTTTAAGTGTTTGCTTACTTTATGATAAATTTATTTACGCCGGCAATAAAAGGTTACTACTAAAATAACCGACGAAAAATTCCAAAATTTGAAATACCGGTATATTTTTAGAACAGCAACTTCAACATTTTCAAGCCAATCACGCTAAAATTTGCATTGCACAGGGCTTTGCTTGGCGTGTCGATATGCAAGCAGTTTTTCGTAGAATGGTGAATTATTAAATGGAAATCTGCTATGACTTGAAAAGCAGAACTGTTTCATGTTTCTCGCAGGCAGCGACGCAAAGTTTTGTAACTAAAGTCTGAAGTAACGTGTAGGAAAGCTACGTCAAACTTACCCAATCTCTCTTTCCTTGAGCTAGCTGCACACTGGAACTAATGATTTGTTTGATAAAGTTTATTGTTATCACTTGCGTATCGAGTGGGAGGCCATTGTGTCACGGCCTTCTCCTCAGCATTGGTGGGCAAATTACTGTATCAAAGTAATGACACTACACCAAAAATTACTTTAAAAAAGTAATAAAATTACCTTAGTCTTTACTTCTCCGAAAAAGTAACAAGTTTTTTGTCGTTACAAATTACTTTGAATGAAAAATTCAGCCAAAATGGCGATAATCTACATCAACAATTCTAATGGCACTATACGAAAAAAAAATGTTGGATTTCATTCGTGATCCAACTCCAAGCGTAGTCATCCAAGCATCATTAGCCTATATAAAGTTATAGCTTTCATTATGCCGCCTCTTCCACACGGTTCAGTGCTCACGAATATTAATTTGATTACTGTATTATGTCTAAGCATGGATCCCATAGTCGGAGTTAATACAGAATTGTTTTAAAACTAAGCCGGTTTCGAATTTTGGATGTTTTGTTTCTGTGGTCAAGGTCATGTCATAACAAGTCGCCTACAGCGGCTACTGGTGCACTGGCGCAAGATCACGCTTACGTAATGATTCAAGAAGCAAAATCGATCAATAAATATTTAATGCTGTGATTAACTCTAAATTTGTTGCACTCCCTTAGGTTTGATAAATTATTTCCAATAAGTCGCTAAATATACGCTGATTTGTTCTCACATAAAAGCACTATTAAAATAAAAAATTGAAAAACTGCTGTGTGATTAATAGGGTGCATCAAACGCCCTTAAGTTGACAAATTTTGATGTCTATTTTCTCAACTGTTACACTTCTTCGCGAAAGTGTGTGGGCCAAAAATGAATGAAATTGATCTTGGTCTTGGGGGGCCACCGGCCACTTTTATTTTTTACGGCCATTTTTGAGGGGGGGCTAAATGTAAAAATTTTGATTTGTTGTTTTTCACCCAAACCTAGTCATGTTTGGTATCAAATTGAAGGTCTTGATGAAAGGAATACACTTATGGCGGGGTAAATAAAATTAAGTTTTTTTCAAAAAGAATGATATGGCAATTTGTATGTGCTTTTTCCATGGAAAAGCAGCTAAAAATTCCTACTTCTTTTGGATGCAATTGGAAGGAAAACAATTTACCCTTCTTTGTTTTGCTTTTATTAAATGCTGCTAACCTAATTCTTTAATTCAACTATAGTCACAATATATCCTGGTGTGTTTTTACTCAGCTTAATTCTGCTGAAAACCCTTTGCAAACAAAGCACTGCTTATTAAGTCAATTTAGTGACTCAGTTGCTTGAAAAAACTAAACATTATTGGGCCTATTTAATTTACCCTTTTTTGTCCTCATTTGTTATGCTGCAGCTATCCTAATTTTTCAAATCAAGTGTGATATGACAAACTGCTCACTTAGCAAGCATTCACTGGCAATTTGTATCAATACTGCTGTTTTGACTTAAACAAACTTTTACTTATTGGTGGTCAGCCATGGCCACTTAAACATGCAACCGAAGCATAATTTCATTTAGTTTAGTCTAGTAGACAACCCACCCAAACTTCAAAGAAGTATAGGTATGACAGTACTTGAGAAAAAACCTAAATATGATTATATGATCAATAGTTTATTACTATCATTACACTATTTTCACTTCAATTTATTTGAACTTAAAAGCTGTAGAAATGGAATCCAAGATGATCAGATCAGTAAGAGCCATAAATGGTCTTGGCAAAAATGTTACAGAAGAAGATGGAACAATGACGGGAGTACGACTTCCGACTTGCCGTCAGGTTCTTCGACGTATGATGTGCCACATTAAAAAAAAAAAAAAAATACGTGAAGGCAAGCAAACACAGGCACTAAATTGGAAATCTGCCAGCATCGTTCTGAGCCGGTTGAAAACATTCTACGCTAAAGCAAATATCGCTATGCTTGCAGACCACCAGTGCTCTAAATTGATACTTGACCTTCTCAGTGACAATAACAAATTGCGACAAATACCTGTGTCTCGTCGAGATTCTCCAAACAGTTTGGCTAAGCTGCAATCCATGAATGAACGTCTCTATAGGACTTTTGGTGCATGGAGAAAAGATGCATTGGTAATAATTAAAAATAAAAAATATCAAATATTTTTGGAGTCAATGAAATCCGATAGAGCAGCTTCTTTTGCAGGTGTTGACAAAAAGAAAGCTGATAAAGATCGAAAAAAAGGAAAACGTTTCCAAGAAGAAACTTCCAGGCAAGAACGTCATGAAACAACTAAGGAGCAAGATATGAAAACTCATGTGTGGTATCATAACAGTGTGTTGTTAGACAGCTTGGAAGAAAATGAAGAGGTGATTTCAGAGCACCAGAAAAAGCGTAGTCACCACAGATCAGCATATGCTGGCACTAGTGCATATTTTATTTCCCATGACATTCTAAAGCGACCTACGGTTGTGTCTGCAGCCGTTCGACATTATTCCTTTACAGCAAGCTGCGTTTACCAAAGCTGTAATTGAAGAGACAGGGAATGATCCACGTCATGTGACTAAGTCGTACTCAATGGCCTACAAGGCTCAAACGACCACCAGCAAAAGTTATTGCCAAAAATGTTCGGAAAAATTGGTTTTCCCCTACAGCTGCAACACTTCACTAGGATGGAAAGCAGGTTCAAACTCTTCCAAATGAGAATGTAAAAGAGGAAAGATTGCTAGTGCTGGTTGAAAATGCTACCGATGTAAAGCTATTGGGAGTAGCAAAGTATAATACTGGAAGTGATTTGTCATCAGGAGACACCATTGCTGAATATATTTGTAATCTTTTGAAGTCATGAAATTGCAAAACTGATCGTGTGACTCTGATATTGTTTTTAATTAAGATAAAAAAGTGATCAATTGCTTTGGAATGTAATACAGTATTTTATTCTTGTACTCCAAATACTTCAGTACTTTGTTTTGGCTTTTAAGCTAAATTTTTAGAAAAAATGCACAATTTAGGTAATAAGTAATATTGAAGAAGGAATTTGTAGTGTTTCATTGTAAATATGTATTAAATTTTTCTTTTATCGAGACCTTCGATTTGATATCAGACATGACAGGGTTCGGGTGAAATGCAATAAATTTTAAAATTTTATGTTCAGCGTTTACCCTAAAATGGCTACAAAAATACAAAAGTGGCCGGTGGCCCCCCAAAACCACCTCCAATTTCATTGATTGTTTGCGTGTAAGCTTCTATCAAGAAGTCAAACATTTAAAAGAATCGACATTAAAATATAACAAGTTTTCAAAAATTAAGGGGCGTTTGATGCACCCTAGTGATTAATCTATTTAGCTATCACAACCCGGGATTATTTTTTCAATCTTTTATCTTAATAGCACTTATCGGGAACCAAGTTTACCTGTAGCAAAATGGCCCTCGTAAACTTTTTATTAGTATACTGTAAATTAACAGTTTGGTTTTTTTTTCTTCTCGGTTCATATGTTTTAAAATGTGCCGTTTCGTCCAATCAGAGTGACTTTTTTCTTCACGGTTCATCCGTTCTACGTATATGTCCAATCAAATCAGTCGAATACGCGTAACCGCAAAAAACTTTCGCAACAAGCAGCAGCGTAGTCAGGGGGAGGGGGCTCGAGCCCCCTTCTATTGGCCTGCAGAGTATACAGAAAATACCCTGTTCTTAGCACTTTTGAGGCCAATTTTTTGCACTAAAAACGGAAATAGCTCCCCCAATGGTATTAGGGATGAGAATTGGTCAAGAACCCGATGTGATATCGACCAGAAAAAGTCGCTTTCAGCTAGGAAGAAAACCTTCTTTTTTTTTGGAGATCACCTAAATCTTAATGAAAACCAATCAAAATCTCGGTCAAGATCGCTTGATGTTGTTTCCAGTCTCAAAAAAAAGCCCCCCAATGCAAATTCCTTGCTAGGTACCTGACAACAAGAGCAAACTTTTTTCTTTCGATGCTCTTCTCTTTTTCTCCGCGCGTCTGTTTCCTAGTCTACTAAATACCCTATGATGGCACTGTGCCTGAAGCAATATTGTGATCCCAGGGCCAGAAGCCCTGCTAGGATAATGGCACCCGGGGCAGGATTTTGTGGTGGCACCGTAATTACGGTTCAACGTCATAATATGGTGTCACTCCGAAAAGATATCTCCCAGGACGGGCCGCCCCCCCTCCCGCCCCTAGCAACGCCACTGCCCTGGGCGGCGAAAACTTATTTTTTAGGTTGTTTTTGCTATATTTTGGACGGAAAATACGACTCAAAAGCGGTGGAAAACTTTTTTTGTCAACAAATTTTTGTGGGCAGAAAACGTGGTAAAGCGTCCGGCGCAATATAAATTTTGATCCGCCTACCGGTATCACTTCTCTTTAGTTACTAAAAATATTATAAAAGCTTATGAAACGGTGGTTTCTTAACAAACAAGCAGCAAATTTAGCGGACAAAAATTCGAAGAAATCTACAGTAACATTGGATCATCGGAAACTCCTAAGCAGGTGCAAATTCCTCCAATCACGAAGTAGTCGTTGTAATGAAAAATGTGCGGATCGTCCAATAAGTTAGCGTCTGACGCTGTCCAGTGTCAGGAGGATAAATAAGCGCTACAACAAGTTTTCAGCTTTCCTTCTAAAAATTTATTTGGCACAAAGTGTTTAAGAAAATTAACTGTTTGGTACAAAACACTGTCCTTTGTTTGTATTGATATAGTTTCTATGACAAAAGTTTTAGCCATTAGAGTATGAGTGAATAGTGAATAGGATATTGCAATACCTACCTTTGGTTTTTGCACAACTTTGCAATTTGATACCACGCGACGGTAGATAATAATGTTAAACCAAAATACTGTAGATTATTGAGATCGATGTCAGTAAATCAAATTTAAAAAACAAATCTGACGTAAATAAAGTCTTGGCATGTTTATAACAAGCAAACAGGCAACAAAATACTGCCACCGACAGACCGAATTCACTTTGATAACTGCAGAACTAGAAAACTAGACCATCTATTTTCTTTTGTTATTGCGCTTTTGCTGCATACCTACGAGCTCTATCAATGATCGATCGTCTTAGATCAGGGGTCGAAATTAACTTTTTTAACAACTTGCCCGTCGGGCAAGTGATATCAAATGTCTACTAGCCCGAGGAAATTTCAGCTTGCCCGAAAAAAAAGTTACAGTAAGTTTTGAGTTTGTTTAACAAGGAATGAAGGACTGAATTTGCAAAATACGCGTAGTTTCGAGAATCAAGCTTTTGTCCGCGATTGTTATGATAATGTGATGCAATAAGTAACTTTTTCCAAATCATGCTTCAGCAAAAATTGATTTTTTGATTGTAAGTATTTCATTTAATACGTAGCAATCATATCGATTAACGTTGCGGTTTGTTGCAAACGCATTTTTAATCGCGAATATTTAAAAATTTACAGCAGCTAGAAAGCCGAAATTTTTTGCAAAAGTAATTGAAGCTAAAAGATCTTTAAAATAAACATAACAAAAAATTGCAAAATTCTTGACGTTATTTTCATGCAGTGCAGGGCAGTACTTATGGTATTTGAAGCAGCTGTTAACGCGGCAAGCATGGGAAAACTTTTCTACAAAACAAAAACGTAACATTTTGTGCCAAAAAGTTGTTAAACGCGTCTAAGAGTCGAAAAATCTGCGACCAATTGAAAAGTGCTAATTCCGATTAATAATGTGCGTACAATTAGACAATGCATTAACTGTGATAATTAAAAAGTGCTAACTAAAATAAAGCTTAAGCTACAGCTTTCTCTACGTACTTTATTGCAAAAAAAGCGGACCTAAATTGCGTCTCTAAATAATCTTGTTTGAAGTTGTTTAATACGCTGTATTTTTTTAACTTGCCAGGCGGGCAAGTTAAGCCGAAAAATAACTTGTCCGAGGCGATTTCAGCTTGCCTCGGGCAAGCGGGCAGGCGTTAATTTCGAACCCTGTCTTAGACAAAACTAGCAGTGGCGGATCCAGAAAATTTTGGTGGGGGGGGATTTGAAGCACAAAACCTCAAAAATTCGGATGTCTTCACCAAAATTGAGAGTGATTTTTCGGCCGAAATCGGAAATTCAAACGTTTTTTTCGCTTTTTCGCCCAAATTCAGGTGGTCTTCAAAAAAAAAAAAAAAAAGGTCATCACCAAAATTGAGACTGATTTTTCGCCGGATTCGTTACGTTTAGGTCGGTGGGGGGGGATGCATCCCGAAATGGAGCCGAATTATTCGAAACAGAGGCTGATTTTTCGGCCAAAATCGTTACTTTTAGGCTGGTGGGGGGGATGCATCCCCCCCCCTAAATCCGCCACTGAAAACTAGCATTGCATCTATAAATCATTCTAGCACGTAGAAAGGTACGCGACCAATGGAAAGATCCTGCATCACTCTTAACAGAAACAATTTTTGATTGGCTGGAGGTGGAGGTCTAAAATAAGCTGCCAATCAAACGTTTTTGCTGCATAGTCACATTTATGAAATGATTTGTAATTAGCTATTTTGACACCTATAATAAAGTAGTAAAATTACCACAAAAGTTACTTTTTTGAAAAAGTAGTGTCATTACTGTAAAAATTACTGAAAAAGTAACTCGTTACCATAGTAATTTCTTACTGCCCACCACCGCCTTTCAGAAGCTAAAAATAAAAAAATATAAAGCAAAACCAAGCAGTTTTAGGAGGATGAACGTTTTCCTGAACAAAAATGCATATTTTTAGTGCAATTTTTCAGAATTTTTTTTGGGCATGACCCCGGTCCTTCCTAGAATAGTTTTGCCTTTGGCACTCCCGGTAAAGTTGATTTGTGACGTTGCAGTGTGACAAAACTTTGCCCCCCCTAGAAAACTTTCTGCGTACAACACTGATTGTTATAACGAATAAATAAAAATGCAGGATGCGAAATAGTCTTTAAATCAATGTGAAAACTTTTTCAGGGCCTCTCTTGAATGTCACATGACTGTTCCCTCACAGTCAATAATCAAAACCCAAAGGAAGGAATCGCAAACGCAATTTACCGAAGTTAAGCAGCTTAAACACGTTTCACATCAACCCTTGGTAGTCACTACTGTCCGCCAAGGCTCCAAGCCCGACTTAACCAGTAACAGAGCAGTGATAGCAAGTGGTAGATGGCCTTCTTTAGCACCCAAGAGCCGGAAATTGAAAAACAAAATTTGCCTGCTGGCAACCTAAAGTCGTTTTGAAAAACAAATCATGAAGACCTTCCAAACAAAGGTAACGATTCTTAAAAGACGGTCCTAGTAGAAGCGTTAATTTAACAGCTTTTTTTTTAACATAGCATAATTACCCTGTAATTTGACTTAAGCTCTAATTAGACAAAGACAAACAATTTTTTCTATTTAGGCCACAGGATTGCAACAAACCAATACTTAATTCAATAAAAACGCAAAGAATAAGTTGAAATTGGGTCTTAAGTCACATAGTGAGAACCGGGCAGATTATTTTTTATGATTTCAACACTTGGCTTTTACACTACGTCAACGCTGTATTTATTACGCTTCCTGCGCCATTTCGCGTGACCCTTGACTTTAGCTTTCTCCTTCAAAGTTCAATCAAGCACATCATTGGGTCCTTCGGCTTTATCCCAACATTGACGATTTTGTTGTGAAGAATCCAACCAATTCCTGTAGTTTACAATAGCTAAAATTGAAACATACTTTTTTAAATTTTTTGTTCATATTTTAGGGCTGAATTTCCGAAACAGGAAAGGTTATACCAGAATTGGGTAAGTAATTTTCTCTTAAGTCATCAGCATTGTAGATATTAATATTATAATGCCATACTAAATCTATGGTGTGGCAATATTCAATCAGCGATGTAAGCGCATCACGATGGCACAAAAGTTAGAATTAATCAGTAGATCTATACGCAGGCGTGCAATCAGGATTTTCCGAGGGGGAGAAGGGGGCTTGGCCCAAACGTTAAAATTTTGTTTGTTCGAAAAACGATACTTCCCGAAATAGGACTTCTCTAGATACTGCTCGAAATTAATTAGATGAAACTGCTGTCTTCTCCATACTGAACTGATTTTGGTCGCATTGTTGGTGGAATGTATTTGATGTTATGATATTATACGTTAAGTACAATCTTGTGTACTTAGTTTTTTATTCTTCAAACTATTGAAACCAACAACTACAAAAGCCCACTTGTCTTCAAGCAGCAAATGGTAAAAGTCTTTTAAACCAAACACTACTTCATTTTGATCACTTAACATTTTTATGAGTCCGCGATCACATCTACCCTATAGTTACATAATATTTTTTCTAGTTTTATTTTTTTTATTTACACATGTTACAGTACAAGGGTATTATTAGTACTTCCGTATTTATGGTTTAAGCCCAGCCTCATGCCAAGAACAATAAACTCCATTTTTGCTATCGAGTTTTTATTGCTTCAAAAGCAAAATCACAGTAAAATATGACACAAAATACTGAGTGGCCAAATGCTGCTATACAGCTGTCGCTCAAAATTGCTTCAAGATTTTTTTCTTGGTGCTATGTGCTTCTTCTCAAGTCATTTTTCAGTTCCTGGTGCGTACCAAATTAAGTAAAGTGTTTTGAAATGTGTTACTTAAAACGTAAAATCTAATTTACACTATGTTTGTTGTGACTGATGTATACCTACTTTTGGCCCACCCTGTATTTCTATTTATACAAAACAAGTTTAGAAACTGCAAATAAGAATCATAAAACAGTTCACGAAACGATTTAAAATATTAAAATTTAAATCCTAACAAACTGTTTCATCCGTGATCCAGATCATCAGCAGTAACTGATTGAAATTGAATACAAGGAATCAAAGGTGGAGTCCTCCAACACGTCCTCGAAGACACATTTCGAAGTCCTTGGCCTCAAACGTCAAATCCTTGGCCTCGAAGCCTACAATACCTCGAAAATGTTCTGTCCTCGGGTCGAGGACAGCCCTGTTTTTGATTTGTTAGATATGGACCATGGACATGACCTTTTTTTCACTTTGCCTTAGAAAACAGCAGAAACCTCGCGAAAAATTTACGAAGATCTTTTTCTTTTTTTGGAGGTCGCCTATTAAAATGTTTGCAAACCTTTTTTTTTTTTGAGAACACTTGCGTCTTGTGTCCTTGACCTCGAGCATTCCTGTCCTTGGCCTCGAAAGGGTCTGTTCTCGAAAAGTTGGTCCTTGGCCTCGTTTTTTTTTTTTTGATGTCCTTTGCTTTGGCCTCCAAGCTCCTCGACTCTACCTCTGGAAGGAATAATGTTTGTTCAAGGTTAGAAAATAAGCTAATATTAATATTACTTTGTTATTCACCAGTTTTCGATGATTAATCAAATATTATTTTGCATTTTAAGTTTCATTTTCTCTGGTTTATGGTTAAACAAAATGATCAAAGCATTTAAAAAACAATCATCTGTATGACCTCATAGCTGAGAACAGAAAATGATAAATATGAGTATTAAGCTCTAAAGTTATATCCCTGCATGACAGAATATAAACGAAACTCAATATAAAGCAAAAAGCCAAAACATGAGCGAACATTTTTTACTGGACATTTCAAGACACTACTAGGCTCATCATCAGCAGATAAATGATTAAGGCAACAGCAACTTGTCGCGACCAGAAGCACAGAAAAATAGGCAAAGCGAAGATGAAAAAAAGGCGAGCGTAAAATTAAAGGCAAGTGTTTTTTACACGTTGAACAAGTACAATCGAATTGAAGCTTTGTCGGAATTTAGATCGGGATATCTTCGTAGAATTATTACAAAGGTTTGTTTGATTATTTATTTTTGCCAATGGTCATATCTAGCCGACCATTGGCGAAAATTATTAATCAAGGGAATCTTTATGATTCAACGAAGAATTCCCGATTTAAATTTCGACAAAGCTTCAATTCAATTGTATTTGTTTAACGGGTAAAACAATTGGTTTTAATTTTACCCTCGCCTTTTTTTCGTCGTTGCTTTGCATTTTTTCTGCGCTTTCGCTCGTGACAGATTGCTGTTGCCTCAATCATTTATTTACTGGTGATGAGGCTGGTAATGTCTTAAAACGTACAGTAAAAATGTTGGCTCATGTTTTGGCTCTTTGTGTTATGTTGAGATTACTTAAAGGTTCCAGTCATTATGCTCTGAAAACGAAGCTTGTTCAAATTTACTCGAAAATTTATCCACCGCGAAGATAGACTGAAATGCTTAGAAGAATTATTGACAATGAGAATAAAAAAATCTTAAAAAAGCAAACAGAATGAAGAACACTCATGAAATACAACAAAACAAAAATCAAAAAACAAACGAACAGTTACATGCGTTTCTCACTTTTATCAAATACAAAAGCCCTTTTTTTCTTCGTAGCATGTCAAAAGCCTATATGCTTGGAGGCAGGTTTTCAAGATGTAGAGGTCTTTTATGTGCACTTTTTGGATTTTTATTCAAAAGGAATCACAAAAACGATATAAGGTAGTATCATGATTACACTGCATTTCCAAAAGTAAACCAAATTTTCTTTGTTACTTCGTTTTCATTTGAATCAAGCTTTAAAAATGCATCGATTGAAGAAATGCTAAAAAGGAGGTACTCCTTATAACAGCGTTATAGAAACTATAGGCAGTTGATAAAACACTTATGCAAAACTAACACTTCAGAATGGTAATTGATGTGGCACAGAAACATCAGTTCGTGTTAAGGAGGAAAGCATTGGAGGCATTTGCCCCGGGGCACTCCTTCAAAATACCCACAAATTGTCGAAACGTAAAAATTAGAGTGGTTGTTTCTTATCCCAAAACAAATTCTTCGCAATATTCGCTTGCGTATTTTCAGAACAACAGCTGTCGTTCTCAAGTAAAGTTTTGTTAGTTGTATCAAGACCATATATTACCTGTAACCAGGCGCGTAGCCAGGATTTGGAAAAGGGGGGGGCTATTTTGAAACAGTGAGAAGTGTGCAAACGACCTTGACTCGAATTTTCATTGACCTTGAATCAGTTTCAGACGGTTTGTCCGAAATTTGAGACGAAATGTCTCGGAAATTCAAAAATTTTTTCCGCCCAAAATTAGGTGATCTCCAAAAAAAAAAAAAAAAAGGTATTCGCCAAACTTCAGGGCGATTTTTCTTCCAATTTCGCATGTTCAAACGTTTGAGGGGGGGCTCTTTTCGTATGGGGGGGGCTATTTTCCATTTTTCACAGAAAATCGGCCTCAAAAGCACAAAAACATGCGATTTTGCATACTTCACAAGCCAATGGGGGGGGCTCGAGCCCACCCCGCCCCCCCCCCCCTGGCTACGCTACTGCCTGTAACATATTCAGTATATGATAGGCCATCTCTGGTAACTGCATTACATTTCATTATCAAACACATACTTTTTTCTGTACCCACATTCACATAAGCATGATCATGTTTTAGTATTAGCAACTCAAAAATGCTTGCGTCCGGACCCTCAGATCCCTTGCTATGGCCATGAATGGTTTTTGTGTTTTGCTCTTTGTACCAGCAGCACCGGAAGTATTAGCAGAAATAAAACAAACTATCTAGACTGCGTTTTGCCCTCTCATTCTCCGATTAAAGCCTTCACACAACCCGTTGAAAATAAGATTTACTATGACTTAATGGCTACTACATTATATTATTTTTCAAATAAGGTAAAGAAACGATTTGACAGGCCAGAAGTCTTAAACGTAGCCAAGGGGGGCAGGGGGCCCGCACTCCCTAATTGAAATACCACCGATGATAAAAAGAATGACAACGAAGCCTATTGTTTTTTAAATTTCAGTTTCTTTTAGCATTTTCGCCTACAATTACAGTAATTAACAATAAATTAATCTTGACAACTAGGGGGTCCGGGCCCCCTCAATTCAAATTTTTGTCAATAAATTAAAATGTACAAATTTGTGAGAAATTCAAGAATTTTGTCCTGAAAGTTGCAACCTTTGGCCTTCATCTAACCTTTCTATAAACTTAATGCAATAACATGATTACAGTAGAAACCATCTATTATACCAACTTTAAATAACAATCCACCTCCACCTAGCCAGTTTTTACGAGACAAAATAACTTATTTTAAAAGTAATTAGCAAGGGGAAATGTTTATTGAACAAATTATTAAATTTGAATTGAACGGCCCCGGGCCTCCTCGGTCGTACATGTGATGCTAAAACTGGTTATTTTCATTGGAAAAAAATCTCCAAGGAAGATAAATCTTTAAGAGAACCTTACTGCTAAATATATTGCAAGAGGTAATGTACCTTGCTTCCCTTCACCTGGACCAAGTAAATTACAAAATTTATCAAAAAAATCTTACGTTTTAAACGTGAGTTGTAAGTAAAAGGAAGACTGAACAAATTATTTTTTTCAATTAATTTTCAAATCTTAAAAATTGAGTTCTTTCAAAATATGCAAAATCAAAATCTTCTATAAAATGTGCAAAACGTGATCCAAATGGCCTTAAAATAGCTATTTTTTCCAAAAATGACAAAATTTTACAAAAAATCGCCCATAGCCGGCCGCGGCTGGGAACCCCGCTCCCAAAACTCCGTCTGTGATACGTTAGAGTTGCAATATTATCTTCACCGCGCCTCCACGATAAATTTAACACATCTTTTGAAAACATTAATTTTTGGTTCTAGTCCTCCCCCTTTATAAAACATCTTGTTTACGCACTCACCCAGGCTCCAAGCTTCTGATCTTCCATTCTAAGATATTTTTGCTCCATAAAAAGTCCCTCCTTTTAAAAATTTCTAATGACGTCATATTGCATGTGATTTGCGGATTTGAGCCATCCAATCAAAAATCTTGGCTACGCCTATGCCCGAATTCAAGAAATTTTGTTTGGAATTTTTCCTTTCAACCAATCAAAAAACAATGCTGTCCTCGAGCCGAAAACAGGACATTTTTGAGGACTTGTAACGTTCGAGGCCAAGGCCAAGGACTTCAAAATATGTTCTCGAGGATGTTCTAGAGGCCAAGGTCGTCCTCAAGGACTCCACCTCAGCATATAAAACAGGCACTTCGATATGCTTGACCAGCAACCAGACTATTGCAGAAGAAACGTTTTGGGAAAAGTTTACAATTTCATCAACCTTGGCCAAAAGAACCAATAATTTGAAAATAACAATTATGATTCGTAGCAAAAAAATCATATGCTAAAACGGCTCCGCTGCAGGGCTCTAATAGCGACTGTTAGAACAGTCAAAAAAAAGAAAATTTGAGGTTTCGATTTGTGGTAGAAATTCGGGTTAAAATTAGAATTACGGTGTCATTGTATTTAATGAATTACGTAGCTAAATATTGTACAGGTATTAAATCCAAAACCAGTAAAACACCTAAAACATAATGCCACCTACATGCTGTTTTGTCGTTTGGCTCTTCAGGGTGGAGGGGGGAGCGACAGTAAATCTATTACATTAGAATTTATCAATAATGAATTTTGTAGCTAAACAATACCTATTTTAAACAGAAGTAGCAGATAATGTTTTAGAAATGTAAATGCCTCCATGTGATTGTTTGTCTTGGGTTCGATAGGTCACGAGGTCAACGTTCGAAATCTTACGATTAGTTTCTTTGGTAGAAAGCAGTTTTCTAATTTTTTTAAACACGCGCTTCCACATATGAGAAGAGTAAATATACGGATTTAAGATACTGTTAAAGGGGACCACAGTTAGCAAAATAATTTGGAAGGGAGTTATATAGCTCAAAAAATCTCCCAAGTTTTGAATAGTTTCGGCATCGAGTTGAACATTCCAAGTAACTAGCGAAGCAATACACACCGGTACCCAACATATCGTATCAGTCAATATAATCAATGAAATGCGTTTCAGTATTCTCCGATCCTCAGTGGACCGAAAAGCGCTTCTATCATGGAAAAACATTCGGTCTCTGCATGTTTCGCTACAGAATTTCCAGCAGTTACAAAAATTAAAACAGAATTTAGCAGTTTCAAAAAATTTGATAATAATCACACTGTAGAAAATCAAAATAACAACACTCACAATAAGGTTATAAAGTACAAAGGTTAATGTGAAATCATTAGCATCACGATAATATTCACCATTAAAAAGAAATAAATCGGGAGAGCAGGTATATTGATAATCGTAAATGCCAACTGTACTCCAGCTTTCCGTTTCGAAATCCACCCAGCCCAAAGCGGAGGAAAATTTTTCCATAACCTCTTGAGTTGGAAATTGTGCAACAGCCTTTAGTACTGATGTTGCTTCGGTCGCGTTTTTAGTAAAACTTGGTAGTGCGTAATGGTGCAAAATATCGGCGAAATACGGGTATTCTATGAAAGAATTCTTTTCGTATTTGTAGTCTTTAGACAGCCCTACTGTAAACGAAGTTTTGAACGGTTCCAGGGGTATTACAGGCAAGATAGCTATCACTAGCCATACAATCCATGTCAAAATTATCAGTGTTATAACAGACTTCAAATGTTGTCTTTTAAAAGGCATTGTAACACCAACTAAGCGATAAAAACTAATTATAAAAAGAGTCGTAATAGACACTTGACTTGATACAATATTTATAATGGCAAGGGCATTGCACAAACCATATTCACTGAAATACACACCCATATTAACCTTATGCCTAATTTCAACCGAAATTATTGTCAGATATAATCCCATTAACAAATCAGGCAACGACAAGTTTAGTACCAGTGTGTGGTATATTTGAAATTCTTTGTCTTTGCTTTGAAATTTTCGCAAACATATAATTTTGTCGTATATCACAACGATATTCCCAACTAAGGAAAGTAACCCCAACACTAAAAAAATATACCATTGTGTAACTAAAGATGAGTTTAAAAATGTTGAACAGTTAATCTTATTGCCACAATGCAAAGGAAAATAGAAAAGATAGTCAATAGTGTCAGTAAAAAAGCAGGATGAGTTTATGCAACCATCTTGAAGTTCGTATTTTGAAAATGAGAAATCTCCACTGGTTTCTACACATGAGTAAATAAACATTCTCCAGTTTACATGATCCAAGAGCTTTTCCACGTCTTTTCCATTTGAAATCTGAGTTGAAAATTGATCAATGATTCTTCGCTGATCTTCTGTTGCATTGGAGACGATCAAGTACGTATATTCCTCAATTGGACACTGAACATCAAGTGGAATCAAATTGCTTTTGCTGGTATTACGATTTACTTGATGAAGTATTGATCCTTCATTTGCTAAGCCTAATCCAACCAGCACAATATTAAGACTTAAAATTCGAACTAATTTGTCGTGAAAATACTTCATTTTGAGACGCTATATTTCTATACCTAAATACATCAGATTTAGCTATAGCAAGGCGGAACTGTTTTTCTCCGTTAAAGCTCATCAGCTGCGTGTAGAAAGCTTGGCTAATGGCTACAAGTAAAGTGACTTATAGAGCAAGTCAAAAGTTTTTAACTTTCAGGGACTTGAAAACTTTTAACTACGTTGTTTATATGCACAGAAAAAAAGAGATAACGACTTCAGTGAGCGGAGAAAACATATTTGCCAAGCGCAAATACTGCTGTAGAGCGCGGAAATTTTGAGACTACTTAGTTTTTAGAATCACAAAGCATGTAAATTTTAATATTAGTTTTGCTCTATAGCTGACAGTAGAACAAGTTATATGTTGCAGTACATTGAAAAAGCAAACAAGTTACGAGGTTTTATTTTTTGATGTACTGAACTTCAAAAATATTTTCAGAAATTGAATGTTTGCAAATAATAATCTATACTTACTTGCATTTTAGATTTTTGTAATTAAGCATCTTGAGGCGTTTTTTAATAAAAAATTTAAACATGCTCAAGCAAATTGCAATATTTATGTTGATTTTTGAAATTCTTGAACACAGAGTAAGACAATTTTTTTCTGACAAACAAGCTATTAATAACTTTTTGATTCTAGCAATAACACTTCAATAATTTCAGTAAATTAATTTTTGTCAAAAGCAAAAACAAAAAAAAAAAAAAATTAAAAAGCAAAAAAAGCCATACTACAGGCTCTAAGATCATTTAATAGCTGTTGTAAACAGGGAATGAAATCTTGCATTGTAATAATAGTGCTTTATATGCTTTTCTAAGATATATTTATTAAATTAAAATGTGAAAAGACGATATCCTGTCACTTTAGCCGTACAAAGTCTCAAATTTCTACTTTAACACCGCACAAACTGATACTGTATTGTAGTTGTAATTACATAAATTGTAGTTGTAATTACATTTTATTCACCAAGTTGCGATGACCAGGAGACAGTGAAGAAACCTTTCGGTCTTCGACTTCGAGTCAAGCTGCACACCTGTCTACCACACTCAGCGAAAACTCCCTTTAATTGCTTAACGACAAGCAGAGAAGCTGTGAATATCAATTTTTATAGTCTTTGGTTTGACCAGACCGGGAATCGAACCCGAGTCTACCGCTTCAGCAGCACATGTTCTATCCTCCCTATTCAGAGTTGTAAGTTGGGCCGGGCTTTTCGAGTCGGGTTCGGGCCTAAAGTTGACAAAAATTTCGGGCTTAATTCGGGCCTGAGACGTGCTTTTTGTCTTGGATACACAAAAATATAATTAGCATAACTTGGCAGCGTTGATAAATTTTTCAGACCTAACTTAACTTTTGGGTTTTTTTGGGCATGATTTGGGCTTCGAATTAGTTTCGGGTTCGGGCTTATATTTTCGAGTTCGGGCCTGGTTTAGGCCTGAGTTAGTCGGCCCGTTTACAACTCTGACTTGATCACTAATCGATCGTTTTCTAACACTTCTCAAAAAAATCCTCATACAGTATTTAGCGTTGTTACGTCATGTCAACTTTTCAGATGGGTAAGTGCTTCCGGTGCATACTCAATGCTGAGTCACGACATAATACTGCCAAACTGTAAAAAACCAGTCAATCAAACCGTGAGCATCACCAAAACAACGCCGCTAGACTGTTAACTTTTGAATTGAGACAATGCTTTCAGAATTTGGCACTTTTTTGGCATGACTCATAAGCAAGAACGGGGTTTGAAACGTGAACAAGTAAAAGCACAATATGTCTCTGTTTGTTGAGGGTACAGTTCGAATCATTCGCATCCGATTGTTCTTTCTTTTTTGTTTTTTTTTGACGACTTGAGGCATAATCCGCTTTTGTGTTGTATTATATGAAAGTTCTGTTTTCCTGCATCTTCTATTTTTTTGTATTATAGTAAGTTCGCTTTGTTTTCTTGTATCATCTCGTATGAATTGCGTCTCCCAACACTTGCAAGACTTCCAATCCGTCAGCAATTAAGACCATAAGACGGAGGTTGAGTCCTCGAGGACACATTTCTAAGTTCTTGGCTTCAAAGCCTATAAGGGTTCAAAATTAACGCTTGCCCGAGGCAAGCTGAAATCGACTCTAGCAAGTTATTTTTAGGTTTAACTTGCCCCACGGGCAAGCTAACAAAATACAGCGTATCAAGAAACATCAAACAAGAATATTTAGAGACGCAATTTAAGTCCGCTTTTGTTGGAATGAAATAAAATGTAAGTGGAGAAAGCTGTCAGTTGTTTGCTTTATTTTAGTTAGCACTTTATAATCATCACAATTAACACTTTGTTTAATCGTACGCACACTACTAATCGTAATCAACTCTTCTTTAATCACACGGGGTTTATCGATACTCAGACGCGTTTAGCAACTTTTGGGCGCAAAATGCTATACGTTTTTTTGAAGAAAAATTTTTCCACGCTTGCCGCGTTAATCGCTGTTTCAGATCTACAAGCCATTTTGCACTGGTAACACTTCTTGCGTATTAGCACGAGTTTCATATAAGAAAGCGAGGAAAGGAGCTCTTTTTTGTGGCAAATAATAATCTGCAGCCTCATAGATCTATTAATATCGCTGTTTGCAATTTCCAAAGATTTTCCGATCGCAGCTTCGTTAGTGCATTTGAACATATTTTTATCTTGAAATTAGAATAGACTGTAAAAACATAACTTCCAAAACACAAAAAGACCACCACAGCAATAAATATTTCCTTACAATCAGCTCAACAGCGTTATTACGTGTTCTACAAGCGAGCGAATAACAAGAAATGTAATTTACACGCAAAATATTAACGAATTAACGGATTTAATTAACTTCAGTTAAATAAAGCTGAAAATAACGGATTAACGTCAACGGAGGAGTGAAGTTTGTTAACGGACTAGTGGTTAACGATGCTAACGTTTTGCATTAACTTGCCCATCTATGTCATCCACTTGTGGTTTGAGATTACAGATTAGGTATCATTTTAATTTTTCAGTGAATCAAAACGAGTACAAGCTTTTGGACAAATCGGACCGGTCAAATCGGAAGCAATGTTTTTAATGGCTCGCCACCGCTGCTACATTTGTTGTTATTGTTGTACTGCATATTTATCCTTTTTTCATCGGACAGCGTCAGACGCTAACTATTGGACGATCCGCACGCTTTTCATTGCGGTAAGTACTCCGTGATTAAAGGAATCCGCACCCGCCTGGGAGTTTTCAGTGATCCAATGTTCCTGTGGATATCTTCGAATTCCTTTCTGATAATTTTGCTGCTTGTTCGAAGCCACCAACCACAGGTAATCATCGTAATGAAGTTTATCCAAGGACGCAACAACGAGACCAAGGTGCGGGTTGAACCCAAATTATGTAATCAGAGTCGCATGATCTGGAAAATTTCTTCAAAAGGAGCTGTGTTACCCGCACACAATGACGCGGAAAATGGGACTCATCAACTCGTTACACGCTTCAGCGCATTATAGCAAATATAATGAAAGATTTGATTTAAAATATTGATCATACTGTTAATTACTCTTTCTCATTGTTAGAATATATGCTGCATCATTTCCTAGTCACAAATCGATTGTTTTAAAACTTCAATTGACCCCATACACTACACTAATGAATTGTTTGACGTAATATGAAGGTTTCACTATTGCTTTGAGCTGCAGCTTTGCCAAAACAATGCTTACCCCTTACCCGTACAACGCGGAAGAGAATTGTTGACACTGATGCTAACCACCAAGCATTTTTTTGGCCCGCAAAGTGTAATGCTTCTTTATCATACTTGTGCAATTTTGATGGCAATTTTACATGAATTTGATTAATATACCTTACACTGTAGTATTCAACGTGACTGCTGCTGGAAACATCCAGGCAATCCAAGCCAAACCAAAGAACTATACGAGCTGACGGTTTTGTGGAGACGGTTCAATAAAATGATGTAACATTGAGAGCATTTACAAAATCGGTCAATAATTTTTAAAAACAACTAAATTTGTTTAATATTTCATAAAATAATGATATTTTCTTATTTCCATGAAATTTTACGTGTCTATAAAAGGTTTTAACATTTAGCAGTAGCGTTAGTTTATATAACTTTAAAAGATATTTAAAAGCTTGCATATATGCGTTAAATTTTCTAAAAAAACTACTGCTGCAAATCGTTTTGGAAAATGAGGAAACCGGGGTATGAGAAGCTATAAGAGGGCTGAGGCCCACCCTCAACCCCTTAGTCGTCATTTAGACAAGAAAAAAATTTTTTTTTCCCTCAGTATAACAGCTTGAAGTAGAAATGAATTGCTACTGGTGTTTGCATCTTTCCTCTCTCTATCGAAGCGGATACCGGGACTATTTAAATTTCTACTTCATGATCTTATGCTGAGCGATAAAATGAATTTGTCCTGTCTTGTCCAAGTGACTTGTCTTCAGCCCTTTAGGTTTCCTAATCCCGCTTTCCTCACTACCCAGAGCAATTTACAGTACTCTTTCTGCGTTTTTCAAAACTCACAATTTGCAGGTGCCAAGCTAAACAAACTACATAAGTGCGTATATACAGTATTCTAATCAAACCACCTCAATTAAAATCAATACATGACAGTAACTATGTGTACTTACTAAATACCTGTTTTTAGGACAACGTTGCATTTTATAAGCATATAAGTATGTTGAGCCTTCTTTTTAGGATGGTAGTAACTGAGCAAATTGTGCACAAGCTTCTTATGCTCTCATGAAAAAAAATTACAAAAACCGTGCTACTAGCGCAAATGCTGTGAATTTTCACTCACATCGTAAACAATTGATTTAAACGAAGCAAAACCAAAAACTACGTTGGCGAAAGAGTTTTTAACTCTATTCTAGATCTAAATGCTGATATCATTTTCTGCCGAGCTACCGTACTATAAGCTTCTCTTTTTCTTAGTGATTACTTAAAAAAAACAAAACAAGACAATGCAACTGTTAACGAAATATGAATGCATATTTCACTGAGGAAGCACTACAAAGACTGCTGATTTATAGAAAAAACTTGCTACATAGATATTTTACTTTTTACTTGGTGACAGTAATATTGCTGTGCTAGTAGGCTAACTATTTAAGTTTGAAGTTTTTGACGTTCGATTTTTGAAAAAAATTGCAAAAATATATTTGAAAAAAATTTTTGTTTTAAAAAGGTGCTGTTTCTCATCTTGGATCATAGTGTATGCTCTTATTGATAGGTTCAACAAAATTTTTTAAAATTTCTTCTTTCGCTGCATGCGTTTAGTTTCCTCAGCCAAATAAGAACAGTTTAGTTGCACATGGTTTTGAAGTTGAATAAGGAGGATGTCAGCTTAATTGCGTTGTGTTAATTACTTTTTCCCAAGTTTTTGTAGTGCTTTATGTTTCGATTTCTTTACGTGTGCGCTACAACAAATGACGTTGTAATGATTTTTCTATTTTGAGTTACTTCGTTAAATAAATTGTGTGTTGTTGTTGCCTTTTTACTTTATTGTTTTCTATTGCAAAGAGATTACACTGTGTGCCGTTTGTATTAAAATTAGGGCCATTTTTAGTTTGACCTAAAAAAAATCTATTTTTGACTCTATTTTAGCTAAATTTTGACTTTATTTTGACTTAAGCTGTTATGGCCTACTGTAAGATAATGTTCAAGAAATTTAACGTAAAAAATTTAATATCCCGAGGAGATTTCAGTAATTTCGCTTGAAACTACCGAATAAGAAAACTAGGATCCGGAACTTGAACGAACTTTTAATACACTTGTAGCTCATCAGTTGCAAAATTGCAATGTTGTAATTGTAGGTTAGTTGTGCGTTAAATTCCCATAACTACTTTCTCTAATTAAATAGAATCGATTAATCAGTACTGGACTAAAAACTATAGGATATCAACAAATTAGCGCAAAATATTTTCGAAAGCTAACAAGCTAGTCTTGCCATCAACTAAAGCGTCTTGACTGATCGAACTTAAATTCGTTATGTGTCTTTGTCCAGATGAAAGCTGTAGTACAACATATCGTCTATTTGCAATCGATTTGACAGATGAGGGTGTCAAAATGCCGCCTAGTGTTTCGCTTAATTAGTGCAGTCGAATGTTTTATGATACGTGTCGCAATTCATTTAAGATATCAGTTTTTGTTTTTTCCCTCGAAAACAACGTCATCCATCATTTGAACTGCAACCGTTCTATCGCGAGTTTTAACACACAGAAAAATAGGAATGCGAATAGCTTACACTTATTATTGGTGTACAAATTTTGATTAAAAGTGTTTTATATTTCGCAATTATAAAGTAGAGTTAAATTCAATCGATTCAAAACATTGCTCTACAGCCGAAGCTGAAAAATTATGATTTAAAACCCTATACACATTGTTTCATCTGTATTCGGAATCATGGGGGGTATCTGCCAAAAGCAAAAACAGATTATTAAGTCAGGAACTATAAATTAAAATAAAGTGTGAAATATGACCAGTATCAGGGTCGTGTTAAACTCAAAAGTTGCCCGAAAAGACACAAGAGGTAGCCCAAGGAGATCGACTCATAGTTCCGGCCCCTGGACGAGTTTTCATATTTTGCACTTTATTTCAATTTATAATTCCTGATTTTAAATTTTGTTTTACGTTTGGCAAACATTCTAAATGATACCGAATACAGATGAAACAACCTGTAGGACTTTAAATTGTAATTTTTAATCTGTGACGTGTGCTGTTTTATATTTGGCAACATACGAGTTTGTTTCACTTTTGATCGGATATATCTGCTTTTTATCCATAGGATTTGGAAAGAAATCTTAATTAGCCTATCTACTTGCTAATGCCACTACAGACTGCGATGTAACGACAAAAAAAACAAAAAAACAAAACTGTATATTTCCATGTCTATTAACGTGCTCTACGCTTTGGTGACGATAGAGTTGGTATTTACGAAAGAAAGTTTCAAAGCTTGAATTGCAAGACTTCATTAAAACATAAAACTGCAAACAAAATTATGATCTAGTTGCCTAAAAATTCAGAAAAATCAAAAACAAAAAGTAATTAGTTTGCTTTGGTGAGGAAACTTTTGCTAAACTTTGACCTTAACCAAAATTTTAACTTTATTTTGACCTACAAAATGTGCCAAAACAGATTCCTGAGCACCTAAAACCAATGTTAGAATACGTTTGATGATGTAACAAGGCCCTAAATAATTTTGACTTATTGACTTTTACGGGCCCTAATTATGATGTTTTTAAGTATGCTTACTTTAAGCAGCCAGAGTATTTTTAAAGATTTGATTAACTTTTCTGGCTGAAGGGCTAATTGTTATAGGATGCCGTTGCCTTATCCCGAAGTTTCCGCTCCGCTAGTCTTCACACCAGCAAGCTATACATGAAAGAAACTGTACATGGCGATTTGCAACATTTGGCGTATTTTTAAGGAGAAGGTTGACTATCAGCATTTTTCTAAGTCTGTTGAGTAATAACAAGTTGATTTTTTGTTGTCGCATCAAACCATAAAAAATTTGTAAGTACACTTTTGCATAAACACATTTTTGCACGATTATTATTATTAGTAATAGACTTAATCAACTGTTTGCAACTTATGAAAACCGTTCCAATTTTTTGTTTGCCACTCTTATAGTACGTAGCTGATTGAATGATTATTATGTACAGTCAGGGGCGTCGCCAGCTTAGCGAGATCAGGGGGGCAAAGCTGAAAATCGGGGGGGCAAAGTTTTGACGGTAAATTATTGCAGTATTTTAAGAGTTAAGTAGATTGTTTGTGTGGCGGGGTTGTAAATTTCGTTTCGTCTTTAAGTAATACAGCTATTTGGCGTTGATTAAGTTTATAGAACCATTTTCAGCTTTATTTTACAAACGAATTACTTAGGTTGCAATGAAACGATTACTAAACCGAAAATTTATTTAATGCCTATCTGACGTGACTGTCTTTGTCTTTTGCATAAGAACAGCATTGGATCATATCGGTTATTATAACACATTGTTCAAAGCAAGACACAAGTTTGCAACAAAAATTTTAGGCATATTCTATGGCTATCGCGTTGGTAAACATATAGAATTATCTAAATAATAAGAAGAAAAGTTAAGAACTGCGCACGAAAAACTACCTTGAATGATTTTTGAATAAATGCAGAAAGCAGACTGTCTCTGACATATTGAAACATTGACAAAGCCACTAACTCAACAATATTGCTGAAAAAATAACGCGAATCCTCTCATTTAACTAAACATTATTACAGCTAGTATAACGGCTGGAAACGACTGACGACAGGAAACTACAGAAAAAATATGAGCAAAATTTAAATGTTAAAGATCCACAAATGCTAAAGCATTGTCCATTATAACAGTAAGGTACTAACAAAGAAAAATTTGGATTAAAAGTTGATTATTTCCTTCCAAAGATATTATTCTTCTCTCACGAAAAAGCGACAATTACCTTGGTTACATACAATCAATCTAAACCACCACCATCGCATTTTTAAATCGATTTTTTGTGATAATTATCAATGATCATGCGTAACACATGGAGACGAAACAATTTTTTGTTTGCTGATTAAACATATTTTGCATCCATTTAACTTTTAAATCGATTGCATGTAAACGGGGTAGCCCGCAGCCTAAATGCTGACGGCCTGACTTACGTTGAACCAATTATGGAGTAAAACTTAAAACCAACAAGTCCTCATCATCATCGGCTTAGAAGCAAGCAAAGCAAGTAAAACTAAAACAGCTGAATTTTCCTACTCCGTTGGGCAAACTTACGCAGCATCACATCAAAATCGGCATTTTTAGTATAACTGTTCAAAAGTGCAAACAAGACTAGGTTTTGCTTTCTAGTATGAGTCATCGAGCACCTATAGGGTGTCAAGACACGAGAAAGTGTGAAAAAGGAAGCTTCACAAACAGCCGTGCTTGACCCGAAAGTAAGTGCAGCCAGTGGTGCCGAAACCCTGGGGGGAAAAAAGTGCTCTTCTCTTGCTGAAGACCTTTTTTTTTTGGTCTTCACCTAAAATCGGGGAGAAAAAGTGTTCCATTTTTGGAGACCTTTTTTTTTTTTTGGTCTTCACCTGAATTCGGGGAGAAAAAGTGTTCTGTTTCACTAAATTTCCACACCTGAACAAAATCGTGGTCGAGGATCATCCCCCCAATGTTGAAAATAGGGCAAAATTGGGGTAAAATTGCAAATTATCCCCCCCAATGCTCAACAAAGATCGGCACCACTGAGTGCAGCTGCATATATTTTATACACCAATGGAAAAGCACTTCGGATAGGATATAAAAGTTCACAAATTTCTTGTACAGTAGTTGGATTTGCATGTTGTATCGAGTTAATTTGCCGTAAAATATAAGATTTGGCGACTTCGCATTCACTTGTAAAAGAATCATTCACTTTGCATTCAATTGAGTCAGCAAATGACTTCAAATCTAAGGGTGACAAAAAATTTTCTTTAGCAGGTGACAAATGCGATAGAGCCGACAACAGCGAAATATTTCTTTCACTAAATCTTTCTTTCATTCCTCCGATAGTGTTATCAAGTATTTCAATTAATAAAACGCAAAGAGACTGCTGATTGGCAGTGGCAGTTGAGGAAGCATCTGCATGACCAACTGTAGAATAAACAATAATGTCATTAAAGGTTGAGGGCGAATTCCGCTGCCTCTTGTTAGGACTTTTAGTAAATTCATCATTCTCTTCTATAAAAGCATCTTCTATAGCCGCAGAAATTTGTTAAAAATTTCCATTGATATCTCTACGCATGCCTTTTAGTAAGTCAATCGTAGTTTCGCCAACGAAAACGCATTTGTTACATCGCAAGTGCGACTCTGCAGTGCTTTATCGGTGTGGGATAAGTCAGCGGAACTTTTTCCATTGTCACTGCAATAAAAAAAAACTTTCTGCTTTGCAGTAGAAAGTTTTTTTTTATTGCAGAGTAGCTTCAATAATAACATCAGCTTCAATCCCGTTACTTTCGCATTCGCATGTATCTAACACATCAATTATGTTATGATAGTTGGTCAAAATCGCAGAGGTAGTCTCCAAGTGTCCACTCCAACATAGCCCCATCAAGCGTTTCAGTTTCGCACTAGTATATATGGAGGACAGTTTGGGACGTCGAATAAAATTATAAAGGCTGCTGCAAGTGTCAAAAAACCTTTTCACATCATCAATTGCTTTTAATGTATGAACAACTACCAAATGCAATTGGTGATTGAAACAATGCACGTATGGAATGCGCTTGTTTGAAGTTTCTTGAATCTTTTTCTGGACCCCGCCATATCTTCCCGACATATATGTCGTATCTTCCAGACATATATAATCCGCCATATCTTCCCGACATCGATGTCAGGATAGGGGATGGAACAGTAAAATTACCACTATTTTATCTGTAAGGGCAATGCACACTTCTAAAAAAAAATACAGTGAGAGGGCAAGAAATAAATCGGGGGGGGGGGGGGGGGGGGGCAAAAATAAGAATCGGGGAGGCAATGTCCCCTATGCCCCCCTGGTGGCGACGCGCCTGTGTACAGTATGTATAATTGTATAGTATAGTATTACTTGTTTAATTTGTTTTAATTAGCCAATAGCATGGCAACATGAAGGCCTACAATATTTATGAAACGTGACGTACTAGTTGCAAATTCACGAATTTGGTCTATAATTATGCGCAGCAATGATTTAGCGTAGTAATGATTTTTAGTAAGAAACAGCAAGGAACTGTGAGTAGTAATGAACTTGCACAGAGTAGCAATGCCAAAAAATCATAAACATTATTTTAAGTTCATGAAAAAAACGACTGAAGTGTCAACTTTCCTTAGTTTTGGAGAAAAGCGCAAAAGCCATCTTCTTCCATTACGTATTCCGGAAATATGCCAGACCTTTTGCATTGGTTTAGAATGAATTTGGTATTTTAAATTGCAGTGAAGAAAAATTAAAATTTTTTGGTCTTTCAGAGAAGCTTGATGACTTGCTGGTATTAACTGCAAAATTTTTTGATAGAAAATAAACCAGTACGCCAGTTATAAGACTGTAGTTACATGCCATCCATGACCTGCTGGAGCTAATGTTTGCTGCGGGCAATATAATTGCAGCAATTGATGGACAATGAAATTATGCGTCATTATTATTGTCTGATCACTATTACCGATAGTGATCTCACCGTTACGAAAAAAAGATTATATGGTCAGGGCATTGCCTAGTTTGCAACAGTGTAAGTATAGCGGGTAACTGCACTCTTATACTTGGCTTACTGGTTCTTTTCGTTCAAAAAAACTTCTGCAGTAAATACCAGCAAAACATTATGCTTATCTGAAGGACCACAAAAAGTTTTAATTTTTCTTCACATCAATTTAAAATATCAAATTTATTGATAACCAGCCATGCAAAGGGTCTGGTAAATTTCCCGGAATACATCATAGAAGTAGATGGTTTTTGCGCTTTCTCCAAAAATAAAGAAAGTAGACACTTCGTTTTTTTTTATAAACTTAGAATAATGTTTGCGATTTTTTGGTATAAAACCCAGCTCTAGACCAGACCCCGACTACCGGTAATGCATATCCAGAATGCAAAACAGGTGCATACTGTATTAAACTGCAAAAATTGGTAAGACTTTTAAGACATTTAAATCAGTGCTTGTATTAAAGTGACATTTTATCCACTTTTTAAGATTATGTATTTTTTTCTTTTGTTCGTTTGTTATTTAACCCGTGATTACGAAACAACAATAATGCTTCTTTTTTTCCGGATATTAAACGTAAAAACTTGAAGCAGCCTGAGTTTTAGATTCTATATAAGATTATACGTCAAATTTATTTCTGAGTAAAATATTGAAGACCACCAAATTAAAGAAGTTGCGTGACTTTAAAGTTTGTCGAACCCACTACATCAATTTTTGTAAATTTATGGCCCGAATTCATTTAAATGATGTTATCATATGTTTTGATGACGTCATTACTGTAAATTATGCGTTTTATAATGTGTGGTTAAAACACCAAACTAAGCACATACGTTTTAGTGACGTCATTTTTGTGAATTGTGCACTTTGAAATTTATGGTTAAAACGCTTTTGATGTCATTTTTGCCAAAATGCTTTTGTTGTTGCCCCAGGGTGCCTATGTCATCGATCTAAAACTAATTTTTATAAAAATTTAAATAAAATTCACAGTAATTTCTGATTTACGAGTAAGATAAGAAAGCAAATTATCCCCCTAACCGTATAAAATCAGTTGTGAAAATGACACGATTAAAACAGGATTAAGCCATAGATGGGCACAAGTCCGTTAATCGTTAATCCGTTAATAACGAAGCTAACATTTTCATTAACTCGTTAATCCGTTAAAAAGTTTTTTCATGTTAACGGACTAAATTAACTTCCGTTAAGTGCTGTTAACGGACTAAAGTAACTTCCGTTAAGTTCTGTTAACTTCCGTTAAGGTCTTTATCGTTAATATCATGCAGCTTCGTTGTGCATTTGAACTTGTTTTTATCTTGAAATTAGATTAGACTGTAAAATGTAACCTTCAAAACACAAAACGGACCACCACAGCAATAAATATTTCCTTACAATCAGCTCAACAGCGTCAATACGTGTTCTAGAAGCGAGTGAATAAAACGAAATGTAAGTTGCACGCAAAATGTTAACGGATTAACGGACTTTATTAACTTCCGTTAATTCAAGCTGAAAATAACGGATTAACGTTAACGGAGGTGTGAAGTTTGTTAACGGACTAGTGGTTAACGAAGCTAACGTTTTGCGTTAACTTGCCCATCTATGGATTAAGCAAATTTCTGTGATGCGATCACGTTCATTTTCGGTTCAACTACGACCAAGTTTTTTTTCATACAGCTTATTTCTTACTCGTTTGTCACTTTTTGGTGAATATTGCAAATTTTTTATGTTAAATTAATTTACTTCACATTTTTTAACTCCTCCGCTACTCTTGATGAATGAACAGTTTGAACACCAACATCTTTTCTTTGTAATAAAGTTAAAAGCAAGTGTATGAAGTAATAGATTTAGATTATTACCATTTTTGCAATTTTTGCAATTTATCAATTTTTACTATTTTATCAGTACTTTAACAATTTACCAGGAAATATTTTATGATTGTGAACAAATTATAGCTCAAAAAGTGCCTATTGGTAAACATATACATTGTGTAGAAAGCTTCTAAATAAAAATAATTCTAATAATAAGCTATTGACAGTATCCAGAGTCTTATAGACACAATCAAACCTTTGATTAACAGCCTAAGACATACTGTTTCGGAATCAACATTCGTCTTTTATTCCTCGTCTTTGTAATGACGAGGAATAAAAGACGAATGCCGATTCCGAAACAGTATGTCTTAGGCTGTTAATCAAAGGTTTGATTGTGTCTAGAAGGCTCTGAATACTGTCTATAGCTTATTAAAAAATATTTCTGTTTTACCGATTGCGCTATTATTACGCCGCGAAATACGCCAGCCATGTGATTGTATGCATTTTTTTTCATTTACACAGTAAAAGATATCGCGCGTTTTCCGTTCGCGCAGTACGCGTGACCGGTAAGAACGCTATACGTTGAAAATTTTGTGAGCACCTTACAGTACTTGTATTGTTTGCTGATAATTATGATTTATGACGTCATTTATCAATTGTTTTCAAAGAATAAGCTGTAGTTGCATGTATGATTTTTAATATGTAGGCTATACATAAATGAGAAATGATTAGCATCTAACCAGATGCTGCTTTTTGATGAATGAAATCCTCCGTATACTCGCTGTATTACGCCAAAGCGCGTAACGAGTATGCGAGGCCTAATTCCGCATCACCGTGGGTAATACAGCCCCTTTTGAAAAATTCTGGCAGCGGTGGTGAGCCATCGTCAACCAGGCGCTTAGCCAGGAATTTGCATTGGGGGGCTGTTTTGGAGGCTACAAACAACATCAAACGATCTTGATTCAAATTTTCATTGGTCTTCACTCAGATTGAGTCGCTTTTTTCTCCAAATTTACATGGCCTCCAAAAAAAAAGGTTTTCACCGAAATTAAGACGGCTTTTCGGTCGAAATTTATGTGGTCTCCAAAAAATAAAAATAAAAAGGAGGTCTTCATCCAAGCTGAAACCCAGTTTTTCTGGTCCATATAATATCAGGTTCTTCACCAAGTCTCATCCCAAATATCATTGGGTGGGGGGCTATTTTCGTTTTTAGTGCAAAATCGGCCTCAAAAGTGCCAAAAACAGGGTATTTTGCATACTTTTTAGCCCCTGGCTTCGCTACTGTTGTCAACACTGTGCCCTATTTGACCGACTTAAGATTTGAACCTAAGATCTCCCGCTCAAAAAACAAACGCGTTACCGCTCGACCAACTGACGGTGACGCTACATTTCAAAGCACTTGAACAAACGTCTTGTTGGTTGTAAAAGCATAATTTTCCAACGGTCAGTTTTTAATGGAAGTGAACAGCAGATATTGGAGCTAAAAAGTAGAAGCAATTTGAATTTACTGGAAACCAAAACCAACAAAGCACCTCGCGAAATTATGTTGGGAAAGAAGTAGATAAACTGACCATTTTCACATCAACGAGATTTTGTGGTAACGATTTAAAAGTCGCCTCTATGCCAACAAAGAATTTAAGTTATCACACACTATAAAAGCACATACTGCATGCCACAAACATGAAATTCCCGCTCCAAGCCAAAATTTACATCTAAAACTAATTGAGAATCGCAAGCAAACTCCAGAGACGATTCACGCATCATTGAACAAACCGATCCTAAAAATACTTTCCGTCCCCGGTTAAGAGAGCAATATGATACCATGCTTCCAAACAGTTTTTTCCTACGTGGGGACTGGTGGCTTTTTTGCTAGCAAGTTTACGGCAGCGTTGTTACGTCCAACTACAGGTTTCGGAGCAAAATAGACGAAAGACTCCTTCTGTTCCATTCAAAATTGATAAATTTGAAAGACAGCGATAGTGTAATAGCACAGTTTATTCAACAAGTTACCTAAGTCAGAAGACAGCTAATTAAGAGACCTTTCGGTCTTTGAATCAAGCTACCACCTGCTCACTTGACTATCACACACGCGGAAGCTTCACACTGTCCGTTTTTTCCTTTGTAATGTTGAACGTCAAGTAAGGAAGCTGTGAACACCAGTTTTTTTGTCTTTGATTTGACCTAACCGGGAATCTAATCTCATTCTACCGTTTCAGTAGCGGACTTTTAATTCATTCGACCACAGATCTGGTTAAATAGACGTCAATTCTTTTAAAGAACAACAACGTATTGTTTGACAATCTGCTTTTAGCTAACACCGAGAACATTATATTTGGCATACATGTCTGTTTAATATCAATGCAAAGTGCACTACACTGTTATTAAAACATAAGAAAAATCATGGAAACAAACAAACAAACAAAGAAAAAAACAACAATTTCGGAGCATAAAGACAGGAACGTTAGTGATCTCAATGTAAAGCACAGAGCCTAAACGTGAGCAAACATTTTTACTGAAAGTTTGAAGACATTAATAGTCTAATCATCAGCAGATAAATGATGAACAAGCCTTTTGCCTTGATCATCACTTATCTGCTGATGATGAAACTACAGTCTTGAAACGTTCGGGAAAATGTTCGTTCACGTTTTGGCTCTTTGCTTCTTATCGAGAAAAGCATCTGATTGAAGCAAAGAACCTGCCAGCTCCCCCGGTCAAAAAGAAAGGAGAATAATTTTTACTTCCGTAACTTAATGTATAATGTAAGTTTACGTTTTTGCAAGCAATAATGTGTTCACACTGCAGAACTATATTTAGCTAATTTCTGAATTTTTTGCCCGTTTTGTTAACCTTCCTTCGCAGGTTACCTTTCGTTCTAATTTATTTCTTTTGCATTGATTTACGCATTGACAATGACTTTAGCAATTAGTCGAAATGTCTCGTTTTAAATAAAATGGTTCTGACAGCATTGGCCTTTTTATTCTTAGTGAAAAGTGAAAATATATTATATGTGCACGACATAATTAAACAAAAAAAAAAAAAAAAATGCATTCAGTAAGACTAATAAACGTATTGTTTCAATGCATTGTCTGGGTTGATGTACTTACGGACTCATCCAGAGCCTTCTGCGGATTCATTTGAATCCGCCGACCTAGGTTGGGAACCGTTACATAACATACTGTAATGCTGAATAAGAAGAATATGCTGTACAATATTAAAATATAATCGACGATATACTGCAAAAATATACAAGTAATGATCGTAATTTTATCTTTTGATGGCGATATCATGATTCAAAAGTTTTTTTTTCAACAACTTTTCAATTTTATTTTCGATTCCTCTCACGAAATACTTTGAGCCGCCATTCAATTAATAAAAAATCGGTTAGACAAAATTAATGAAATCTAACAAATATAAAAACTCAGTAGAAAGGAAACAAACAAAACAATATTTTCAACACTCTTAAATTTAGTAAATACAATTAACGTCATACAATGGCCAACTGATTAAATTGGTTAAAAATAATGCAAATAAAAATAAAAATTACTGTTAATATGTGATATCTTTTCAATAATTGTCGCAATCTCCAGTGCCGGTATCCTCGTCTCCACTACTGGTATCCTCGTTTTCAGTTCCGGTATTTTCGTTTCCTTCATCACAAACTAAAAAAGATTTAAAATACATGAGTACATTGTATATTGTCTTCTTTCTTTATTGCTCGCTTTCCCATGAGGGTTGCGGGGGGAGCAGCTCGAGATTAAGCTGCCTCACTTCACAGTTTTCGATTACATCCATCCTTTCGCTTGGTGAAGTCCTAAGCGTTTGACCTGATTTACCATATACGTCACCATGGCACAGTGCTTAGATGATAATTGTAGCGAAAATCAGGCGAAAGCCTTTTTGTTTTGGTCTTCACCTTTGTTCGGCATTGAACGCAGCGGAAATCCGGCAAAAACCATTTGGTTTTGGAGGTTTTATCTATTCAGAGAGTCCAAAATGTCATCAAGGGCCACCGAGCAATGTAAATTTGGCTTTGAATATTGTCAACAGGAACTGAAAGCAGAAACTTTGGTTTTATTGGCAAAACCTTGACAAACCTACAACAGTGCTCTACACATAAACGGCCTGCAGTCAACATTTGAGTGTAACTAGTCTATTCGGCAGTTTAGCAAATTGCCATGGTGCATCGCAAAGATGTTTTGCTTACTTTTTTTCCGAAATTGTGAAATTTTATTGCTCCCTCGTGGAGGCATTTAAGTGATGTTAACTACCCTTAAATAATTGCTGAGATACAATTTATTGCTGAACAACCGGGAATAAAAGGAGATGACGCCCATGAAGGTTCTCTCTTAAAATAGTTTTACAAACACCAAAATCAAGTTTTTACTTTGGTCAAGATTTTGTCGACAGCAAAATACCGTAAAGAAGAATGTCCACCAATAATTATATGTACGGTACCAATATCCGTACACTTACTTGAGCAAGGGATATCCACTGCTGCCTCTACTGAAGTAACATCAGTAATTGTGAGTGTGACTGTATCGTCTGGGGCAGTGCAAGCCAAAGATAATAGCGTATTGTTTTGTGATGAAAGGGTAACGTTGAACGGGATAGATATTGGCACGAGTGTGGAGGGAAAAACACTAAAAATAACCAAACAATCAATATAAACCTTTAATTTTGGGGCTTCTAAAAATTAATTTTGAAGTTAACAAGTTTAATAAATTTTTTACCGTCCTTCCAAACAAAATTATCTTTAAATGCAACCTTTATTTAATAACTTGTTTGTTACTATGTGCTACGTTTATTAATTATTAATAAATGCAAATTTGCCAATCGAGTTCCAACAATGTTTGAGTGTTAACAACATTGATTGATTCATGTTTTAGCGGCTTTTACTAATCACGCGTATTTTTAAGCGGAATTACGCATGATATCTTTTTCAATTTAAATGCTAAAAAAGAAAAAGAGACGAAATTCATGCAGTTAAATGATAAGCGTATTTCAGCAGCGCAAAATACGCGTGATCGGTAAAATCCGCCTTATTCTACACTCACGGAAAGCGACGGTGATGCTTTTATTTCGTGAAAGATATGAAATATTGTGAAAAGGCTTCTGCTTAACAAACAAATAATTTGAAAGCATTGCTAAAAAAGCAGTATTTTTGTTATGAGCTATCACATCAATATTTTTTTGCTTATGCTCGCTATATTATGCAGAATCGCGTAACCAGTTGGGTGGGCCCATCTCCGCGTCATTGCGTTTGCAGACAACACAGCTCCTTTCGAAGAAATGTTGCAACAGTAGTGATCCGTTCGCAACAGTATTTCCAATTTTACCGGCCTGAGATTTGTACCTTAGACCTCCTGCTTCTTTGACGAACACATTGCAGTTCCACCTAAACCGTTTTTAGAGCTAAACCGATATTGTTTTTTTTTTAATTTTTGTGTTTGTAAATTTTTGTTGCTCCCTGTAATTTTTTTGCTCCAATAACAATAACAAATATATACAGGGTCAGAACTTGATATCACGAGGTTCAAATCCCCTCCCTTGCTGTTGCAAATTCTGAAAGTTAGCGTTTGCAAAAGTGAGTAAATATTCGTGATACTTTTTTGGCCTTATTTATAGTTTGAGCTGATTTTTTTTTCAAAATTAAATACTGTATACAATATTCTCACCTGACAGAGTACGTTTCCTTATACGGGTGACCCACTAACGCGGTTATCACAAAGAATCCAAAATTGTGAAGAAAAACAGAAGAAATATTGAACTGAAGGAAGCAATCCATTTAATAAAGAATAAAGAAAAGGAATAATGATAAAGAAAAAATGAAATAATGCAGAAAGCTTGAAAAACAGCGCTTGGATTTACTATATCATTTGGATTCAATATCGAGACGTTTCCATGAAATCGTAATTGATTTTTAATTTATAAAACTCATAAAGATGAATTCAAAATAATCAAGAAAGTTTTTGATGAAGCTAAGTTTGCATAGTCATTAACATGCTTTGTTTGCTGAGGTAGCATTTTAAGCCAATTGTCAGGCAGGTATTAGGTTTAAAATGTTAGTGACTCCTACATAATGGTACGAGGTGTAAAATCACGAATTAAAAAAGAAAATTCAACTGTCAAATTTCATGGATCTTGGTTTTGAATCTTTATTATCTAAACTGTCACGGAAATACTGTGTATTAATTTTTTAATCTAGATTTCGGTCTTACTGTGTCGAAAATTTTACAATATTTGTAGCCTTTTTAACACAGCAAAAGCATGCGAAAATCACAATAATACTTAATCAACTTTCAACCGAAAATGTTATTGCCTATCCGCACCATAAACGTATGCAGCAAAAGACGTGTAAAGGTCGTATTTTCCAACACAGCTGGTTATCTGCTAAGATATTGCGTAAGGATTTTTTTTCAAATTGAGTTTTTTTGTTTGCACGGCACGGTGTTGATGACTTAAGCTCGATCTTTAACAAATTCTAAAACGATAACCCAAAACATGGCAGCTATTTCATAATAGTGAATGATATAAACATTTTTCCTCAACAAAAAGAACAGTTTTTAAGTTTTCTCGAAATGCCAAAAAATGACTTCCATAATTATTTTAGCAGGTTGACTCGGTACCAGGGCCACCGAGAGGAGGGGTACAATGACCCCGGGGTCCATGAACTTTGGGGGGCCCATGGGCTTCAGGAAGGCCGTTGGCTTCAGGGGGCCCAGCAGAGGGTCTATGAGCTCGAGAGGTGCAACTCGAAATGACACTGAGAAATCAGCATGTGCGGCCTGAAGACCTTTTTTTTTGGAGATCACCTAATTTCGACCGGAAAAACCCTTAGAATTTCGGTTAAGACCTTTTTTTTGGAGGTCACATCATAATTCGGACAAAACTGCGGCATTTACTCTGTCTGTTTTGGAGTTCACAAAACCGGAAATCCGTCATATTTGAACTGGCTCCGGGCCCACGTTCGGCTCTCGACGCCCATGCTTGGTACTAAATGCTTATTCCCTCGAAAATCTTTAATTGCTTATTCTCTGTTGCTGACAAATGGCGCTTTGTTTTCAACTATCTGCTCTTGAAGCCACTTTCATCAAGACTTTTAACCTTGCCCTCTGCGAACAAAAAAGAATTCGTATACAGCTTAAATATTGTAAACTAATGACGCTCTCTCATTGTTTTTTTTCCAGCCAATCACGGCTCGATTTTTTCTGATAAAAGCTGCTTCTTTTCCTCCGCTCTTCATTCCGTCGATTCTTCTCAACAAAGACAAAAATCTGCCTTGAAGACATGAACATATTAATCAAATAAATGCTTACTATAGCGTCTCCGTTATCAATAACCCATTAATAGTTTGTGTCGGGAGTAGCATCTTAGATTGTTGACGTCACTTTCAGCATTAAGTTATTGCACAAAATCATTGGCTCAGAAATTGCTGTTTAACCTGCTGCATTTTTTGCGCCGAAAAAACCTTTAAAATATTGTTTAAGCATTCAATAGTCGCCAATATTTTACACGGGTTTTTAAATCAAGCAATTTGAACGACCAATGAGTTCATCAGCGCAATATGTCAAAAATCAAAGCCAAATCATCATACTCGTATTACGCAGAAGCGTGTAATAAGTTTGCAGGTCAAATTTCCGCTTCAATGCGCCTGTAGACATCACAGCTCTTTACGAAGAAATGCTATCTTCTCAATATTGTGCCCGATTTGACAGGCGCGAGATTTAAACCTCAGAGCTTTTGATCCAGAGACAAATGAGTTATCGATCGACCAACAGACCGGTGTGTTTGTTTGAAATGAATCGCACCGCAGTGCGTAATGTTGGGCGGTTTAGAATAAGTATCAACTGACCTGCGAAATTAATCCGATTTACGAGCCTGGTCGCATTTTTCCGAAGTGTACTTTTTTTACAACCTCTAAAGAGCGATAGATTAAAAAATATGGGCATTCTTTGCATAAAGCATTGTATAAGCATAGCTTCAAAGTGTCAGCTTATAAACATATGGGTACATTTCACAAACAGATTGTTTATCTTTTTATATGAGTACACTTCGTAAAAATGCAGCCGGATTGCATTAAACTTGAGCACTAAACGAGGACTGCAGCAAATTCAATTGAGATATCTAAAGTTAAGGCAATCGTATCGGATTAAATTGGCGTTGGCATTTTTTTAGACTTAGCCGTTCCAAAATTATTCTGCTATAAGCACGACGCAGGGGACTCCCAGATTTTAATTTTTACTGGTAAGTGGCAACTAGGCTTGGAAATCGATGCTGTTTAAAAGCAAAGTCGAATCGATATCGATAATTCACACAAAAAGCAAAGAATTGTCGATAGTCGATATAAGATACAAAAAGCAAAGCCTAAAGATTAGTAATCGATGCTGAAACGCCAACAAAAATTTTTATTCTATTTTTCATTAGGATTCACAAAAATTTTTGCAGTATTGACCCTTAGGCTACATGAAACTTGTGAGAAGAAGAACAATAATTACCGTACAACAAAGGATATAAAAAACTCCACTTTTAGGATAGTTATATAGAGCAATATAGCATAAGAAAAATATAGCATAAAAAAAAAGCATTTTCTTGATGACCCCTGCTCAATTAAAGCTTGCATCAAAAAACGACTATACAACTCTGATTTAGAAGCAATAATTAACTGTACCAACTTGGCTATTGCTCCAACCACCTACGTATTGTTGTTAAAAGCTCAACCAATCTCTGCTGCTGTAAAGCGATCATTCTCAATGCTGAGCAAACTACTATCAAAAATGTCAAAAAATACATATTAATATATTTCTATTAAAGATTCTGGCAATTGCTTTGAGTGATATTAATTAAAAACTCGTAGAGGCAGTAGCATGTATAAGCTATATTTGGCAATTATTTTACGCGCGACCTGTAGGCAGAATTACTCTTTTTTCTGCGTTATGTTGTCATGCACCGCTTGGTTGCAAAGTTTATAAAATCCGTACATCAAAACGTCATACTACGCCAAATCACGTTAAGTCAATTTAAAGTCAAAATTAGGCAATAATAAAGTCAAAAATTAATTTTTCTAGGTAAAAAAAAAATGGTACTAATTATAACGCATTCAGTTTACTATCTATAGAGTTTATTTCAACCCCCCTACAAGAGAGACCTTTTGGTTTTTTAATAAGCATTGGAGGCATAGCGTGCACTTTAATTCTTTCTATCTTGATAATAGACAACAGTTCGTTTCTATTGACCAAGATCAATCCGACCTAAAAATAATATTAGCTTTTGGGTACCCTAAGCATTCTCATTTTGCTTTATGTTTTGTTAAAGGTGGAGTCGAGGACTCAACGTTTGAAGCCAAGCCCAAGGGATCAAAAATAACATTTTAGGCCTAGGACCAACTTTCCAATAATTAACAAAAGTTTTTATTTTATTTTTCATTGAGATGCACTGAAATTTTTTTCTGTAGCCTATAGACCATTAAATAAAACTTTTGAGTGGAAAAACTATAATTGCTTTTAGGACTGGGGTCGGCAACCTTTTGAACTAGTGGGCCACACTCAGTCCTAACAAGGTTCTAGCGGGCATGCCACCATTCCTGCGAACCAAAAGAGAAAGGTCTTTGCCAGGAATTCAGGCCTTTTTTCGGACGAATTAATGGCGAATAGCATAAAAAAAAGGTCTTCGCCAGAAATTCAGGCCTTTTTTCGAACAAATTGGTGGCGAAGATCACAAAAAAGGTTTTTATCAAGGGATGAGAATCATTTCGGCGGTTTATTGCTGTATATCTGTCGTTGAAAAAGAAAAAAGGTCTCGGGCCCGATGACAAAAAAAGTTCGCGGGCCGGGTAAAATGCCTTGGCGGACCGCATCCGGCTCGCGGGCCGTAGGCTGCCGACCCCTGCTTTAGGACATAAAAATACACTTTCAGCAATATAGCATTAGAGAAACAAAACGATATACGCTTAGGCAGACTCTACGAGAACAAAAGTAAAATATACAGATTTTACCAATCGATATCATGCAAGCAAAAAGCATAAAAAAGACGATAATCGATAGATGAAACTAAAAGCAAAGAGCCTGCAATAATCGATAACAGAAAGCGAAGAATGTAGTATCGATTATCGATTAGTAATTGCAACTTTCAACCCTGTCTAAAAGTATAGCAAAATATTGTAAATACATGTTTTTAAAAATTGAATTGAGGTACCGTACCCGGTATTTGCAAGTTCAAGTCCTTGAAAAAAAGAGTGCGAAATCCCAATGTCTCCGTTGAACAATTTCAGTGATTTTTTTTTGCAGAAAAATAGCGATTTTAGTGACTTTTAAAGAAGATTACTCAATTAAATTTTCAAAGTAATTTAAAAAAAGAAAATGCCGTAAAAGTTAAGTTAGAAAAGCTTAAGTTTTCCGATATTTTCCCAATCCTAATTTTAAGCCAATTTTTTCTTTGCGTTTCAGTGCATGATATGTCTCTCTATATTCTCGCATGTCATGCCTATTGCAGAGTTTTGAGTTGAGCCGACCTTTTGGGGTCGCGTGTGCGCTTAAGAATGAAAAAAATTTGGGCTTGATATAGGTTACCTGCTTTGTATTTTTCTCTTTTGTAGATGCTATTGCAGCGTAATTAAGAAAACTTTGCAACAATGAATTACGACTTTGTTTAAGCATCGTTGAGATTGTTATTCCCCAGTTATTATTACTACGTCATAATTTATCAACAATGATGTGTTTTGTTACGAGCGATAACCGTACGCATTTTTAGGTCTAGCTAAATTTTAGGCCTTTTTGGCTACAATTTACTTTTCGGGTTCGGGTTAGAACTAGACGGCTCGTTTACAACTCTGGCCTATTGCCAATCAATAAATGAATGAGCACGTTTCGGACGCCAAAAGACACTTCGTATATTTTAACATAAGGTATGTAACTGCAAAACGTAACCTGAGGATCCCAGCAAGGCTGAATTAGGGAGGGGGCAATGGAGACATTTGCAATTTTCCCGAGGTCCCCTTCAAAAGATTCACAATTTGTACTTACGTAAAAATGATAAATCAGTATTTTTTCTAAAAATGTCCAAGTTTTTCGCAGGAGCTTCGCCTCCTCATCTTCATGACGTCGTGTGAAAAATGAGTAGCGTTGATCAAGCGCAGTGCACATCTTTACAGGCATTCGAACAATTATAACTTAGACTTAATCTCACACTTGCTTGTTTAATAATTCTTCAAGCAGCGTTTTTTCTGCTACAGATATAATATGGTTTGTGGTATGGAATTCTTAGCAGTGATTTTTAACACAAAAGTTGTTCAGCGGATATGGCTTTGCCCCCAGACCCATTGTCAGTGATTAGAGTTCTTTTATATCTCAAAACAAATTTTCGCTCGCGTGTTTTAAGCAGGGCATGGCATAGAATCGAATGGAATGGAATGGGACGGAAATTTCGGTGTGGAATATGGAAGATGCCAGAATTGAATGGAATGGAAGATTTCAAGAATGGAATGGAAGACAATCTTCCATACTTTCACTCCAATTCCATGCTAGATTTCGCTCATGGCATTTACAGAAAAATATATGGGGATAGCGATAATTAAAAATATTAGAAAGCGTTTAGCAGCTAATCATCTGTTGACAAATTAGTCGGGTAAATCGGTCATGAAAATTGCGCAAACATTGTAAGCATTGCATCCTGAGGTCCATATAATATGTTCACTGCAATTTGCAGCTGCATTGATGCTAATTGGAAGCAAACGAAGTGAGGGGTGCGAAAATAGACCGAACTTCTTCACATTAAAACTGATCTTGCACGGCTTCAAATTATGCGTAATTTCAAAATTCTGTAATCATGTCTAAAAAAGAGACATTTAAGTCCGGTAGCGTTTCTTAGTTCGTTTCGTTTCCGACCCATAATCACTTGGAAAGTTTATCTTCAGCCGTGACTGCGACCTAAACAACCTTGAGAGTGGTCTAAAACACAAAAACAGCTTGTCTTTTAAAAAAACGAAATAAGCGATTTTGTTGGTCTACATTTCTACTCTACGACACATCCATAAACAGGCGTTCAACCAAGATTTTGCTAAAGGACAGGACTTGAAAGTTAAAGTTTTTTTTTTGCATTATGAAAATGCCTCGATTGGGTGGCGAGCTGAGCAAAGTGTTGTAACTTAATTATCTAGTATAAACGGAGGTCTGAGGGCGAGGCCCCACTCGCTGGGCGATTTTTTGAAAAAAAATACCTATTTCAACGCCATTTGAATCACATTTCGCCCGTTTTTGAAGCCAGTAGAGAAGTTAAATTGCTTAGCCCATTCAGCCCTTACTCTACCCACAAATCAATTCAAAAACACGTTTAAACGCCTTCATTTTAGGGTTAGATTTTTTAAGTGACTTGGCTGGAGGGGGTGGGCTGAAGCCCTCTTTGCCCTCGCAGTTCCGCCACTAAATCCGTAAACACTTAGCGGCCCGTTGTGCATACCGACTCGTAGTTAGAGAAACACAGGCTTCGGGCTTAGAATACTTTGAATTGAATACGATTCAAGCGTTCATGGTTTTGAAATTGATAATGATTAACGTAATTGGTACTTGATGACCTATTGCCGATTAGGTTCAGAGGTATAAACTTTGGATGTTAAATCTGGTGTTTGAAACTTGAACCACTAAACTTTCGGTAACTAAAAACTTTGATGTACTGCTAATGTAGGTAACTTTAATCAAGTATAGGTAAGACTGAATGTTATTATTCCTTTTCGCATCATTGTCGGTTTTCTTGACCTGACATGATGTTTCAAAAAGCGTATTTTTAGAAAACCAGGATGGAGGGTTAGGCCCTCCTGTCTCTCCGTAGCAACGGCACTAGATTTGCCAAGTGACAAAACTTTTTTTCCACCGTAACAAAAATTTGTATTTACTTTTCTATCCTGGAATGAGCTTAATTCTTTGTCGTTGTTTTTTTTTGCGTTTAAACGCTTTCTCGGTATTTTTGTAAAATGTTTTTTCTCAGTTTGGCTATGCCAAATTTCATAGTTAGCGTGATTATAAACTTGCAATCATTAAACCCAGTGAATACTGGTCAACCTATTGTCTGTTGATTAAGTGGTTAGTATTTTCGTGCCGAGTAAATTTTTATGGTTACTCATTGCGTTAGTGCTTCAAATAGGGGATGATATGCATCGTACCATTAACTGCTTACCTTTTGCGAGCGACTGCTTGCAAAGGTACGCTTAACGTTGCAAAAGTTCAATACAAAATATGCGCGTAGCTTCCGGTCTAAACTGTACCTTGGTATGGAAGTATGGAATGGAATATGGAAGAAAATTTCAGCATGGAATGGAATATGGAATGGAAGATTTTTAGTATGGAATGGAAATAGAATGGAAGGAAATTGCCAGTATGGAATACGAAAAACTCGTCTTCCATTCCATTCCATACCATGCCCTGATTTTCAGAGCAAGCTGGCGTTCTGAAAATACGTTTTGTTAATTATTTCAGAGATATACCAGCATTTTTAGTATAAAAGGCTATTTCTGGCAACTGCATTACATTTTATTATCACGAAGATACTTTGTTTGAATTCACACTCAGATAGGCACGATCATGTTTTTACATTAGCAACTCAAAAATGTTTTTGTCTGGACTGGACCCCGGATCTCTTATTATGGCCCTGAAAGGCTTTAGTGCATTGCTGTTTGTACCAACAGCACCGGAAGTATTTGCGGAAATAAAAACAGTGATTCTGCACTGTCTTTTACAAACTCATTCTCAGATTAGTGCTTTCACCAAATGCCATTTAAAATAAGGTTTACGATGACTTTGCTATCACAATTCATATCACATTATTTTTTAAAATATTAAGGAAAGGAAACGAATAATGACAAACTAGAAGCTTAGATTATTATTTTTTGGTTTGATATTTTACTTTTCAACCGATCAAAAGCTTAATACTGTCCTCGAACCAAGGACAAGACATTATTGAAGACTTGTAGACTTCGAAGCAGTGCCGTCACTACGGATGGGCCAGGGCGGGAGGGGGGCGTGCCCCCCTAACGGCTGCTTGTTCCCCCCATTTCAGTTTACTCAAAATATTGTTTTTAGAATTTCACGCAACGACAAGACAACAGACAATGATGAAAAAGGAATAATAACGTTTAAACATAGTTCTGTTTCGAAATTTTCTCAATTCTTTGAAAAAATGTTGGCAACCAACTGCTGCACATAAGTGTGGTGGAATAGTCCGCTTTATTAACAAACTTTTTTGAATGTGACGGAAGAGAGATGTAAGCATACACCATCGTTACCAGTACTTCGTTAGTGGTTATGACTTGAGACAATATGGAAAACATTTTTTAAAGGTCAAGCTGTTTTTTTTTAGCACGCTCAGTCTGTGGCGCAACCAGCCCCTTCACCCCCCCGTTACTTTAGGTCAAGTCAAAAACACGTTAAACGCTCGTATTTTGAAGTTAAATTTTCTAAGTGACTTGGCTAAGCGGGACTAAGGAAACTTCAGCCCCGTTAAGCCAAGTCACATAGAAGATTTAATTTCAAAATACGAGCGTTTAAACTTGTTTTGGACTTCACCTAAAGTAAAGGGGGTGAAGGGGCTAGGCAATTTAATTCTTTTAAGTGATTTCTGAATTTTAGCAATTTAGTTATTCATATAGCTTCAAAAAGTGCGAAATGTGATTAAAATGGCGTTAAACTTAAAATCGCAATTTTTTGCCGCAAAGTCACAAAAATCCCCCAGCAACCGGGGGTTCCGCTCCCAGGTCTTCATCTGTGACACGTTTGCTTTGCATCAGTTTCTTCAGCACGAGTCCAGAATTAGATAATTTTTGTGCAAAAAAAATTTACTTTTGGTTCAAGTCCCTCCCCCCTCTTAGCAAAATCCTGGTTCCGCGTCTGGTCGTATACTCTGCAGCTGCAAATAGATTTTTCAAGTGATTATGGGCCGCAACCGAAACGTGCTAAGAAACGCTGCCGGCTTTATATGTCTCTTTTATTAGACATGAATACAGAATTTTTAAATTGCGTATAATCTGTAGCCGTACAATAATAGTTTTTAGGTGCAAAAATTCAGTATATTTTAGTACCCCTTCAGTTTCGGTTAGTATCTTAAAACATGATTTATAATAATAATGATTATAAAAAAAACGTATCTCAAAACACCAAAATAGTGTAGGTACTAAATGATTTGGGTTTCGTAGATTGTTTAGTTTTATTGTGCAATTAGGGTTATGCTTTGACTTGGAAAGATACATGCTGTTGCTGGAGTTGGGCTTCATTTAAGCAGCTTCTTCGCCTTATTTTTTTCTTTTTTCTTCATTGCCCACTTTTCCTTGAGGGTTGCGGAGGCAGCAGCTTGAGATTAAACCGCCATATTTTACGGTCTTCCATCACATTTATCATTTCGCTCGGGTGAAGTCCATCGAATCCATCCAACATCTTCAATCTAATTGGTGCATCTAGTTCTCTGTCATCCAACTGGTCTTTTCCCATTTGCTTTGAAACTCAAAGCCTATTTGGGCTGTCTTTCCTGAGGCATTCTGCGTACATGATCAAACCATCTAAGCTGAGTTCTTTCAATTCGGAGAAGTAACGGCTCGATGATAAGAGATTTTTTAAATATCAGAGCTACGCACTTTGTTGATTAGTGTTAACTCCTTCGATTCTTCGTAAAAACCTCTATTCGGACGTTTGCACTTGTGATCGCACTCTTCGGTCATTACCCAAGATTCATGACCGTAAGTGAATGGAGACAAAAACTGTTTTGAAAATTGAGAGCTTATTGCCTCTTTCGACAACTCGTTTCATGACAATCGAATAGCACAAAGCTCGCATTACTGCTCTAGCCTTGTCAATTTGGGTATTCAGTTCTTCGTTTTTGTCTTCCGTCATTCGTGAATGTTACCCCAAGATACTTCAATTTCTCTACCTACTTCAGTACTTCAGTGTTGCTCCATTTACTTGCAATGAGTTGTGATTAGGGTTTCTTGAAAAATGAAATACCTCAGTTTTGGCCGTGCTTGTCATTCCGGCGGTGTCACATGCATCTGCAAAGCTGTTTATCGCGCGCTGGAGGCCAGTTTCTGCAGAAAAAAGCCAAACCAAATCATCAGCGAGTAGCAGACGACTGATTTTGCAATTTCCAATCGTGGCACACTCATCAGCTTGGATGCTTTTGTTGATCGAGGTGACAAGACGCGCCCTTGCCGAAGTTCAACGCCGACATTGAACGGCTTTGATTGCTTGCCATTTACCCGAACACAAACCTCCACTCGGCAGTAGCAGTAGCGTAGCCAGGGGGGGAAGGGCGCGGGGGGGGGCTATAGCCCCCCCCATTGGCATGTCGACCAAAATGCAGAATTGGAAAAACACTACGTTTTTAGCACTTTTGAGACTGTTTTATGTACTGGAGTGGACTAAATAGTGATTTAAAACATCTTTTGAAACGTATATTCAGGGGGGGCTAATTTGTCAAAAATAAAACAAATAAAAACTTTGAAAACTGGTAAGAATTAAGCAATCAAATTTGATCGCAAGTGTAAAAATGCTAAACATAGGTGTCAACAACAAATATACTATAAACTAAGAAATAGGGGGGGGGGGGGCTATTCAATATTTGGAAATTACCAATCATTTCTCTCTAATCTCTTTTCATTAGCCCCCTACCAATTATTTTTCTCTATAAACTGTATACGAATTAGATTACTCCGTGTGAGTTTTATTGAACAATTCGATTTTATAATTTACCAGCATCTAAATAAGAGAACTAACATTTTACCATTAGCCACCTCCCAAATAGCCCATTTATGCCACCAGTTTAATCATTTTTGCATTGCCAATTTCTAAGCCACGTTTTAAAAGCAATATTTTTTAATCAAAATAGCCCTAAAATGAAGTTATTTTTGCAAAAACATGCAAAATTTTCCATCGCTAGGGGCTCCGCCCCCAAACTCCCGTGCTTCCGGCGGCTGGGGTCTTTGCTTCCAAACCCCAAGCCTCCGGCCTCTGGGGGCTTCGTCCCCAGACCCCCAAAACAGCCCCCCATTGCGAATTTTTGGCTACGCGCCTGGGCAGTAGAATGACTTACAGTAACGATGCGTAACAACTGACCATCAATGCCATACTCCTGCAAAACCTTTTAAAGTTTATCCCGAGGAACTCGGTCATATGCTTTTTCAAGATTGACAAAGCATGCAAAGAGATCTTTGCCATACTCCCAAGATTTCTCGAAGATTTGCTTCAGAGTGAAAATTTGATCCGTGGTGCTGCGACCCGGACAAAAACCGCATTGGCCATCCTCCAGGTTTGATTCCACTATTTCCCGGCATTTTTTTCCAGGCATGTAGCATGTAATTTTCCTGGCAAACTAAGGAGTGATATCCCTTTGTAGTTCGTACGTTGCCTGCGATTTTCTTTCTTGAATATCGGAATAATCACACCTGTTTTCCAATTTCTGGGAGTTTTGCCATACTTTCATGCAACTCCACACATTGATCAAATTTGCTTGCGTCAACCAGAGAATTCCTATTCCATTCAGCGCTTTCAACATCTTGAGTTTGATTTCAACTTCACTGGCAGCTTTTCCAGATTTTATTCTTTCAATTGACGTAGCCACTTCTGCTGCAGTGAAAACTTCCCTCTTCCCCTAAATGCACCACTTCCCTTAAATGTATCATTTGTCCTTGTGTCGATGTCTTTACAGGATTCAAAAAGATTTTTAAACTATTCCCTCCATCGTGAAAGGATTTCATTCTTATCTTTTAAAATGTTACCGGCAGAGCCTTCGATGGAGTAATGACACTCGATCTTTTGCCACGAGTAGCTTACAGTTTGAGCAGCTAAACAGTTTAATTTGCGCACCGTTGCGCTTTCAGTGAAATATTGTTAGTGTCACACAGTAACGACAGGCAGGAGTTTGTAATTGGGGTGGGGATCTATTTCCCTAAATGAATGTGAAGAACCAAATGTAAAATCTTTACCTCAATGGGACTGCAAATTTTACTCGTTCAGCTTCCATCGGACGTTATTTGTCGATCTGCTTCCAGAATGAGGTGAAGGGGGATCGCTGATTTTTAATGAGAAATACACTCAGTATAGAATTTTCACATACCTAATTTGGGAAGTCATGGCACAATGCCCCACACCTGTCCATGCTACCGAGCCTACCTTTAACTATTCTACTAAATGGCTTATCACATTTTGAGTTTTCGTTAGCTACTCCTATTTTATTGTTTAGTTTAATTGAGACTTTAGAATGTAAACTGTTGTGTGTGTTGTTTGATGTTGCCAAAGTTAAACACTTAGCTTTGTTAATAGTATTGCAATGATATACAGGCGCGTAGGCAGCAATTTGGAATGGGGAGCTGTTACGGGGTCTAGGGGCAAAGCCCCAGCAGCCAGCGACTGGGGGTCTCAGGGCAAACCCCGGCTATCGAAATTTTGTATTTTTTTGGCAAAAATATCTTAGTTTTATGCCTATTTTTATAAAAATCAATGCTATTCAAACGTGGCATAGAAATTAGCAGGGCAAAAACATAATTATACTAGTTGCATAAATAGGTTGTGTGAGAGTTAGCCATCGCTAGAATTTTAGTTCTCTTATTAACAAGCTGTAAACCATAAAATCCTATACCGGTAGTTTAATAAAACTCTCAAGGAGTATTTTGTTTCGTCTATATTCCATGGAGAAAAATATAATTGGGGAAGCTAATGGAACGAAGTTTGAGAGAAGTGATTGGCAAATAACTAATACTGAAAAGCCCCCCTCCCCTATTTCTGAGCTCATATATAGTTTTGATGAAACATATGTTAAGCAATTTTTAATAAGCGATCAAATTTGAGTATCAATTTTTGGCCATTCTTCAAGTTTTCTTTCTGATTTATGAGTTTTTATTTTGGCAAATTAGCCCCCCCACCCTAAATAAATGTTTCAGAATATGCTTTAAATCATTTTTTGTGTCTATACCAGTGCAAAAGGCAGTCTCACAAGTTCTAAAAACGTGGTATTTTTCTTATTCTGCATAGATCGGCAGGCCAGTGGGGGCGAGGCTATAGCCCACCTCGCCCCCAGGCTACGCTACTGATGACAGATCCAATTTAAAAATCTGAACAGATTTTTATTAGTAAGAGCACAAGGCAAAATGGGGGATAGGCTACTTTTTTATACCTACTGCCAGCACTTAAACTGTAAAAATTGCTTGGGGGGACGCTTCTCAACCGTTTTTAGACGCAGTCGGAGTGCGGCAGCAATCATAACAAAATTTACTCATATTCGGGTGAAGACCAAAAAAAAGATCTTCGCCGCAATTCGGTACTGACTTTGGCCGCAACATCGTATTTTTTGCAATATTGCCAGCCACTTTTTCGTCGAAATGTCTAGGAAGCTTTCTTTTGGTGTACGGGATGCTAAATCTCCATTGCGGGACGTGTCCCCCTGCATCCCCTCCACAATTTAAATACTGCTTACTCCAACGAAATATGAATCATATGTTAGCTCCCGCTTTAAGCCTCGCCGAAAATCGATTGCGTAGTTTCGGGCAAATTTTATGGTTTCCAATAAGCAGTACAACCCAAAAACACAAAATCTTAAGTTATCTTCTTTTAAAACACTAAATACTTGCAACTGCGCATTTTGAACAGTATATAGGCTGTTGATCGGGAGTAATCATTGCAATGTTGCCTTGAAAAAATCAGCAAAATGATCTCCCCGCAGTTTTTAAACTATTCTGCAAGATGCTCCAGCTACCAACCACACATAACAACAACTTCACACTGGCCTGCTTTTAAATTCTAATGTCTCTTAACTCAAGATCCGAAGTTTTTCTTCTTACCACAATATTTAAAAAAAGGATTTTGAAAAATAGTGAAAAAGTTTATCAACCACAAAAATAACCAGTTCGTCTCGACTTAATGTAATTCAAACTAGCAGGCCATAAAACAATCTGATGCAATCGAAGATGCCAAAAAATCAAAAAAAAATTTTGGGGGGGGAGGGGGGACATTTTCATCACATTCACCGTATTACGGCAGTGGCCCATCTCTCCATCAATGCGCCTACAGGCATAAGAGTAGTTTTCGGAAAAAATGTTGGAAATGTTGGCAGTGGTGGACCTTGCGTCAGATTTGACCAGCCGAAATTTGAACTTCAGACCCCTCGTTCCAGAAATAACCGCACTACAGTACCGCCTTGCTACTAATACGATTGCAATCTGTTATCACATAAAGGGCAAGCTGCCCAGCAAAGAGGCGCGTCACATATCCGACATTCGACGCGGTTGCAGCAGGCTTCACACAATGCAATGTGGTCGCAGGCGTATGGTGGTTTCAAACTTGTGGCAAGCGCTGATTTTGACTCTCCACAGAAAGAGCAGCAATGATTTGAAGAGTTCTGAAGTAGGAACGGGGATACGCCTTGCTCAATTATGGACGATGTTTCAGCTTCAACATTCACCAAGTGATTGCTGTTTTTCTGGGAGCCTAAAGTCGACAAAAAAGATGAAATTTTTTCTCTACGGGCAAAAAAATTCACGTACAGTTGAAGAATATTATACTAAGTTGCCTCGTTCTCAGTGGCCCTTCATTTCAGAATCAAGGCTCAGTTTTTTCAAGTAATAGTAGTTTTTTTTAATGCACTTCAAAACACCAAAAATACACCATAATATCAAAATACCTACAAACATCATCGGATTCGATGGACCAGGTCTGTTGAATAATTAATTTGAATAGCTTGAAAAAAGACTTTTCAAAATAAAATCAAATGGTTTCCGTCTTGCTCGAGTCAAAATTCAACACGAGAATGAATGAAAGTTAAAAAAAGAGGCTTTTATACAGGGTGGCCCATAAGTAGGTATACAGCAATCCCAATACAAATCAATTAAATTTGTTTTTACGTTTGAAGCAGCACATTCCAAAGCGATTCACATTAAATGCTAAGTATCAGGAACTGAAATATGACTTGAAATGAAGTATATACCACCAACAAAAATTTTTTTGTAACACTTTCGAGCGATATCTGTATACCTACTTCTAGGCCACCCTGTATTATTTCTGGACGTTACAAATTTTACCTGAAAAAAAAAAAGATTAAAAGTTATTTCTGATTGGTTGATTGCCAAAATTCGTATGTCAGCCAACCAACAACAAATCAGTGTAGAGTTTAGAGACAATAGACGAATAAAAATTGAAAACCGTTGGATTCTGCAAAGAGGCTTTTTTAAAGCTACCAATCGTTCAAAGACCATCAATAATCTGATCATGTTGGAAGAAATTAAAAAATTTTATACCGCCTAACTGCTGCTCAAGCGTAATATCAACAAAAAAGTTTGACAATTCTTTTTGAAACATTTCAGATGAAATGCTTCACAGACAATGAACATTCTGATTAAGCTGCCTTGCACAAGCTATTAGATCAACGCATTCTACTCGAAGGGGGGGCCAAAAATGTCCCCCTTATCTAACTCCTAAGCCAAAAGTCATGGAAACACCAAATTTGGCATGCAGGTGGGTGTTCACCAAAATTTTTTATAAAAACTGGCTTTGGGTTGATGACGCCATCATATTAAAGCAATAGAGTGACGTCATATCACAGTGACGTCAGAGCTATGTTTTCAAAAAATTACGTCATAGGTGGTTCAAATTTTGTCCATAAATTATTTAAACACTTAATCATAAAACGCCCAAGTCAAGTAATTACGTCACAATTACGTGATGTGACGTCATTTAGCTTAAATACGAGCTAAAAATGATTTTGGTCAGTGACTTAAGCAAACTTTAAAATTGGGAAATTTTCCCTTACCTTTGCAATTTCAAATAATTCGGGGTTATTTGTAAATAAATTTGATTCAAATTCAAGTTATTGATTCACAGTAAAGAGCTGTTTTCGAAAGAAATTATCATGAAAAACTGAGTGGGGGGAATATTTGCCCCCTCTTTGTGTAAATTAGGGTTAAAGCAATAAAAACTAAAGGTTTGTACCACTAAAAAAATTCAAAAAATTTTTGGTGCAACTGAACTTTTGTTTAAAATTTTGGATGTAGCTGTGAACAAGAGACGTCTGATGCGTTAGCGAAAAGATTTAATCAACTGTAAACTATTTTGTGGTATGTGCACTTCCATCAAAATGAAGGTTTCAAATTATGTTTCCTATTCTCGTTGAGCTTAAGTATATTAAGAAACATAACTACTTTTACAAACACGCACCTAAAAGTTGCACCTTTGTAACACCCAGACCCAAGCAAAAGGCCAGGTGAACTGGTTCTGAATCTTCGAGATAAAGAAGCAGCTGCTCCTGATCTCCGTTCGTCGTGCACTTTAGCCTTCCCTGCAATAGCAAAATTAGTTATTCCATTAGTGCTTGTTGTTTGGCTCAAAGTTTTTGCTCGAACCGTAGTACTTGAGTTTATAAGTACTGCAGTGATTAAAACTCAAAAACTATAAAACCTGAAACTGTGTTTTTCTCAAAAGAGATGTCATCAGACCGAGGGGTCAAGATTCTTGAGCACTTTTTGCAATATTTAATAACCACTATCAAAAAGCTCACCACGTTATCACAAAAGACTTGTAGATAATCGCCGGTTTTAAGGTTGGGAATTTCATCAGAGTACCTCCACTTCCGGTTGTCGGTTTTGTGATATTTTGACGATACTCTGTTTCTCGGCAGCTCGTTCGTAACTCGATCCAAATTGCTGGAGACGTTGGGATATTCTGGGCTTGTGACAGCCACACAAAAAAGTCCCACACGGCGATCAGTGTCAAGTATTTTAATCTGAAAACGATTTTTTTTGCATATAAATTATACAACTGTAATTACAAAAAATGTGTTCCAAATTTTGCATTTTTTTTCATCGATGCAAAAAATAACAGCTCAACACACCTTCACAAAAGCACGAAAAAATAAAAGGAAGAATATCAGTATAGCGCTATAAAAGCTCCCATTTTTTAATGAGATTTTAGCTATCATAAAAATTTTAATTTCATGAGAAGACGTGTTATCTTAGTTATCGGTTACAAATGGTCGTAAAATTTTAGCCGTTACAAGTCACTTTAGATAAAATCCTTACTTCTTGCTCAGACCGGCAAATTTTTAAAGCAACAAACCAATCTTTGCAAGTACATAAAAATGCAAAATATGTATAATCGTGGGCTTCTAATTGCATTACAGTAAAATGGCATGCAAATTGCAAACTCACAAAATAGAACTTTTTCAAGCTATTTGAATATTTTGAGCAGAAAACATTGGTTTAGCAGTAAGTTTGTAATTAGACAAATTAGAACTAATCTTTAATGAAACCTATTTGCTTATTTTTAAACCATTATCAATCTTATTCAAATAGAAACACCATTTGAATAAAATTGATTTTGGTTTAACTAAAAATGAACCGAAACCTATCTAATTCAAACATGTTCCATATAATTGTAATTACATCTTTTTTTACCAAGTTGCCTTGGCCAGGAGACAGCAAAAGGACCTTTCGGTCTTCCAGTCAAGCTGCCACCTGCACTCCTGTCCATTACACACGGTGGAGGCATTATACAGTCCCTTTTATTGTTGAACGTCAAGTAAGGAAGCTGCGAATACCAATAAAAAATAAAATGAGCAAAAAAAATTAACTCAAATTTTCTGATCAAAATTTAATATCATTCTTATTTTGAAAAAATCACCAATTCTTACTTTGAAAACATCCCCAATTTCTAGAGGCTGCTCCACCACTGCCATCCCATCGCTAAGGGAATAACACAGCTCTTCATACTCCGCCACGGTTTGGTATCCGTACGAATCCCATCCGAGCTTTATTAACTTTCCCTTTAATCCGCTATGGAAGGAAACGGGATACCATGAGGTTTCCATGGTCATTATAGGTCTATATTATAAGATAAACCGTATGTTTAGTTTTGAGTTAAAATTAGCTCATATATGAAACCACAGCTTTACCAAATTGTTTTCCTTCTTACTTGTCGTAGTTACTAGATATACTGATCACAGCAATGTACATTAGCACTTCTGTGCAGAAACAAACAGTTGTCTGAAAATTTGCCAACACTGCTGAGTCAAAGATCTTTGATCTTTTATCTTTTTCTTTGTGCTCAACAAAATTATTATTGACTTACTAACTAAAAATTAGATGTAATGGAATTGTGATAGTAAGCAAAATTTTTTCATCACAAGACTGTTTAAGCTCCAGATCCATAAATAATCTGAAAACTGCTGTGTTACGCTGTTTGCAATTAAATGCCTAAGCGGCTGTGCAGTATACATTGTGCAATGTGCATGCTATCCCAATTACACAGGTTATGATGGTAAATACTCAGGATTCAATAGTTCGCAAGACATCCAAGACATCACGTCACATATCCTAAATGATATTGCACCCGTACTGTTTATGCAGTGGACAATCTCAGGATTCGTTTTACCGTTTATTGCACAAGGGTGGAATTCTTCTGCTTCGATTCCGCACGACTCGCGGTGGGTAACCGGGAAGTCGTTTAAGGTCAATTGTTTTCTCACAATTTTCTGAACGTTCTTGAGAAGTTTTCATTGCTAAAAAAAGAATTAACTTATTTATCAAAAATAAAGTCAGTTATTTTGCCGGAATTACACCAGCCTATTAATACACTCAAATTTTATACCATTACACAACCATGCACGGACGACGATTCATTGAGCCAAATACGATGAATCCATTTGTCTATTTGCGATCTCTGTTTAAAAAAATTCAATTGGAGTCAATCATATTACGACGTAGAAATCGATACCCACATATGAAGAGATTAGACTTGGAACCAGTTAATGAAATTTTCTTTGCATGTAGTTTTAAAATTCATATAAACACTTTACCTCTAAAGCTCCTTGAAGACGATGAAGAGTGAGGACGGGAGTCCCGCAGCTTTGATGCTTTCTTACTTTGAGCTCGTAAATTGAAGTCTGCTGTTAGAGGACGGCTGTGGAAATGTCTGCCCCTATTTTCTTGCTAAAAACGAAAAATTATAGTCATTGCAGTCAGGGATTTTTGGACAACAATTCCTAGTAAACCGTTGTAAATTCTTTTGTACGGCTTAAATGGTGCTTGTGAAAAAATGGTTAAACCGTTTCGTCAAAAGTAATCACGGCTCTCGTACAAACGCAGCAAACCTCACACTGTAAGGCTGCGTATATAGAGTGCAAAGACCTCTTTCACTATTCACGACGAATGCAACTTATCACAAAAGCAAATTAGCTAGACAATACATTTCTCAATAAGCAGTCACGTGAAGTGCAACAGGAGGCCTGGGGAGGATCTTATGGTCATCGAGCAGCCACTTAAAGAACGATTATTTTTAAAAACTAATTTTGCGACGTAATTTTGAAAAATATGCCAACATAGGATAGAATTTTTTTTCAAAAAAACTTTTGAAGAACCTCATGTTAAGTGTTGGAAACGTTGTGAGGCAAAAAAATTACAAGTATTATAAAATATTGCTTCAAATAATAAAAAACAGTATAATCAAAAAAAGCATTTCCGGTCTCTTCAAAAAAAAGCTGTCCTTTATCAATTTTACAATGCGAGTGTATTTAAAAGTATTTCTTTGATACTTCAGAGGACGATACTGCGAGGCGAAGTTCCCAAGAAATGAAGAGAGTTTATATCAAAGCACATGGAGGAAGAACTTTAGTTTTTGCGAAAGACTAACTTTTTGAGAGTTGTAAACCCGAACCAAAACTTCCTGAACCTCTGCGGACGGAGGAATAAAAGAACGCTTCCATTCAGGGAGTGCGGATTCCAATGATTTCATCTCCTCTTTGTTTCTGCATGCCATACAAAGATTAATCAGAGACATTTTGTAGCATCGCAATTCGAACACATAAGAGAAACAACTTAAATGTGGCAAGAGATGAAATTGAAGCTTTTTGGATGCATAGTCTCAGCAGTTTACTTCAGTATTTAAAAATATTTCATTTCAATTGAGTAAAAAATTGTTGTTTTGTTGTCAACTGACAAGGACCAATACTCTAAGTGATCGAATCTACTTTTTAAAGAAAAATTAAATAATAAATCGGTATAGTTTTGAGGGGTGGTCCAATTACACATTTGGCCTCGACTATGTGACGTACATGTAACAGCTATCTGCAGTAATTAGTGCTGGCAAAGATGATCATGATAATTATCCACAGGATTGCGGATTATACAGTAATTCTGATATTTTCTACTTCGGTAGCGCACTGCTGTAATTTATAGTAAATTTTGCTACATCTCTTAAAACTGTTTCCAAAATCCAAAGGTACTCCATCTTGTTCCTGGAGATTAAATTTGGATGCACATGTTTTGTCAACTTGCTTTTTGGTGTGGAATCGAAAAAACTGAAAATGACCATAGGAAAAAAGCTTTTGTTGTCTTAGCCTTATTTGTGGTTCTGTAAAAGTTGATATAGTTTGTGGTCTTATAAGTTATTTGTGGTGTTTGTGGTCCTGTAAGTTGGTCCTGTAAGTTGTTTGATTTGTTTTTGATCATGCTGCACTGGCTATGATTAAATCACTGGAGATTTATTCCTGATCCATTTATTCATTATTTGTTTTTTGTTCTGGGTCACCCAACAACAATAACAGCGATTGAATAATGGCACGAAGAAAATATGCGGAGGTAGCACGAACAAAAATACGCAATATACCACTTGCTAATTTCAATTATTTCGTTAACGGGAAGGATCATTTATTACCTCATGAATCTTTTCCATATTTCTTTTTTATTCGTTTCTTGCAAATCAATGGGTTCGTATCTGGTTAGAAAATATAACAATCGAGATAACAATCCGAGATGCATTTCTGACGTTCAAAAAAGTAAAAAAAAACTTTCGTGCTTTTTTTCTGCATGTTTGATTTCAAATTTAATAAAACAATAAAAACAAACATCGAGAAAACATATTCCCAAATTTAAGTTTTTGTTTTTCAAATTTATCAGCTCAAGAAAGTAGCCATACATCTACTTATTCAAAAAACAGCAATGTGGCCTGGGTGCAAGTTGAACCTAGATCATGCAAGCATGGTCGTTGAAAAAACAACACTTGAACCGTTTGTATGCCAAACTAAATATCCATCATTATCCCTTTGCTATAATTTTAAAATGTAAATCAAATCTTGCATTAACTCGCTGTATTACGCCGAAGTGTGTAACGAGTTAGCAGAGCCCATGTTCGCGTCATTGCGCCCGCAGGCAATACAGCTTCTTTTGAGTAAATGTCGCAACGGTGGCCAGCCGTTGATAACACCGTGACCGATTTAACCTGCCCGAGATTTAAACCTCCGATCTACCGCTCCAGAGACGAACGCGTTACCGCTCGACCAATTGCCGAATCTACTTTTGAAATTAATTCAAATAAAATAGGAATGTCTGAATTAAATTGTGTTCTGATATATCTCTCCATTTCCACAACCTTCTATGTTACCTTTCCGGAGTTACAGCTCCAAATCTTTCCTTCAAGCTGCTGACGTCCGTGAGATTTTCATCAAGAAAGTCTTCGTAACAACCTTTATTAACCAACTCGTTTGGAGGTTTCTTTATAACTAAAAGAATCGTTAAATTTTCTGAACTACAGTACTAAAATCAATTGATTTTACACTGCAATAATTATCCTCCTTACAGTTATAAACATTTGTAATTTAGTAGCACCCAGGCTCTTTTTTTAATCAGTCAACTACTTAATTAAGTTTCTTTGCAATTAACTACGTCAGGACAGGCTGACCTCGGAGATTGAAAACTTTTTGAAGATATTTCAAGAGCAAGCATGTTGTTACTGTTTTGTTTACCAAAAAATTTTGCTGCAAAATCTGAGTAGACTAAACATGTTCAAAAATATGTTTTAATGAAATGCAAGTGCGTAGCCAGAAATCTGCAATGGGGGGTTCTTCATCGGCTGGAGGCACGAGAACCTGGGGGCGAGCCCTCAGGGCTCAAAAACTTTGTATTTTTTTGGCGAAAATAACTTAATTTTATGCCTATTTTTATACCTATCAATGCTATTAAAGCGTGGCATAGAAATTAGCAGTGCAAAAACATGATTATGCTAGTTGCATTAATGGGCTATGTGAGAGATAGCTACTGCTAGAATTTCAGTTCTCTTACTTACAAGCTTGTAAATCATAAAATTCTATACCGGTAGTTCAGTAAAACTCTCAAGAAGTAATCTATTTCGTCTGTATTCCATAGAGAGAGATATATTTAGGGGGGCTAATGGAACGAAGTTTGAGAGAAGTGATTGGTAATTAACAAATACTGAATAGCCCCCCCCCATTTCTGAGCGTATGTACAGTAATTTTTTTGTTAAGCATTTTTGTTTGTTTTTTTACAGTATTTTTTTGTTAAGCATTAGTTGTTAACCATTTTTCAATGAAAGATCAAATACGAATATTAATTTTTGGCCATTTTTCAGAGTTCTTTTTTCTAATTTAAAAGTTTTATTTTTGATGAATTAGCTCTCCCCGTAAATAAACGATCCAATTATGCTTTAAATCCCTTTTTGAGTCATTTCCAGAGCAAAAGCAGTCTCAGAAGTGCTAAAAACGTAGTATTTTTTTATTCAGCGTTTTGGTTGGCAGGCCAATGGCAGCTGTAACCAGCTCCCCCCACTCCCCCTTCTGGCTACGCTACCGATGAAATCGAAGAATCACTAACGACACATACTTTTGCGTTTATTTCTGGCCGTCGCTTGTGTTTCAATGTATGCCAAAGTTTTTTCGCTAAGAGGCCGCCGTTTATTTCTTTCTGGATCCGGTAAAATCGTCAGTGGCTTTCCTTTGCCGAGACGGTGCAAATGTTTCAAATTTAAAGCTGTTGCCATGACAACGCTCTTGGGAATACACATCCATCCTGTTATTTCTGTTGAGCGGTGTTGCGAGTCGGAGGTTTCCACATTCCATGTTGTCGTTTTTTTGTCAATGCTGAAATAAAACGTGAATGTCACATCACCTGCTGCTACTGCATGTATTTATGGATGGTTTACAGCTACTATTCCTTAAATATATTTTTTTAGAAACGAGGGGTCGGAGTTAAATGTAAACATCCATCTTTACTATCCACTTTCAGCTTTTATTTGCTTGCAAAGAAACACTAAAACATCAAATAGTAATAATAAATGCAATTTATATTCCCCTTGAGATAACACCAACGATTGTCAATGCATTTGACTTAGGGCCATAGTAACATTCAAATAGCTGTACAGAAATAAAATTAATACACAACAGAGGTACTAATTCAACAGCAATAAGCATCAAAATACTGGCATCAAACAGTGGTAGTATCCTCAAAGGCTAAATTAAAATAATATGCCTTTAGACGTTTCTTGAATACTGTATATAATGTCATCACCCTAATAAAAAAAAATGTCTAAGCCGTTTTTTTGAGTTTTGAGAAAACCAAAAAAACTTTTTCATTTTTTAGTGAAATAACGTATCATTACCAAAATTTGGCAAAAATATTTCAAAATGATTATATCAACGATGATCTATGTGATTTTGCTTGAAAACATCCCACTCGATGGCAAAGTGACTGAGGCAAAAAACATATTAATTTTATCTTGGTTAGCATTGCTATTTTTCGAAGGTGGAGTCCTCGACAACGTCCTCGAGAACACATTTTGAAGTCCTTGGGCTTGGCCTCGATAGTAAAGTCCTTGGCCTTGGTCTCCAAGCCTACAAGTCCTCGAAAAAGCCCTGTTTGCAGTCGAGGACAGCACTATTTTTTGATTTGTAAAAAATGGGCCAAGGTCATGACCTTTTTTTTTCTTCGTCTTGGGCAACGCGCCAGAGACCTCGCGGTAAATTGAAGAAGGCCTTTTTTCTTGGAAAATACTTGTGCGTTGTGTCCTTGTTCCTTGGCCTTGAGCATTCTGTCCTTGGCCTCAAGAGAGTTGGTCCTTGGCCTCGGATTGTTTTGTATCTTTGGCCCCAGGCTCGCCCTCGAGCCTATGTCTTCGACTCCACCTCTGTTATTATTTCTTTAACATTCAATTGAATGGTTAAAGATTAGGCCTAACTAGAACAGGGATGAACTGCAAGGAGGAACAAATGTCACGTTTTTTTTATTGCTGTCTTTTCTTTTATACAGAAAATTGTTTCAAGTAGTTTTGAATAGTTGACATCTTCTTAAGACAACTAAATTATAGAAATAAACTGAAACTGGAATTTCTTCTTAAGAATGAATGCCATGGAACTGCAGCGATTAACTTTTATCCTCCTGTTGACCATCGGCGTAGCCAGGATTTTAGATTGGAGGGCCCAAACCACAAATCACATGCAACGACGTCACTAGAAATTTTCAAAAGAGAAAATTTTTGTGGAATAAAGATATCGCAGAACAAATATATCGTAGATCTTTTCGTGCAACAAAGAAGATGAGAAGCTGTGGCCTGGTTTGGCAAAAGTTAAAATGTCTAAATTGGAAGACGTGTTGAGTAAACTAGTATAACTCAATTGTTTCAAGGACGGGGGTCTGGGGGCGGAGCCCCCAGCTTCCTGAGGCTATGGAGGTCTGGGGGCGAAGCCCCCAGCCGCTGGAAAATTTTGGGAAAAAGAAAGCTATTTTAATGCCATTGGATCACATTTCGCACGTGTTTAGAGCCATTTTAAAGAACAAGATTATTAACATTTGAAAGCCACTTGAAAAAATTAAATTGTTCAATCCTCCTTTTACTCACAACGTAAGTGTAGGTGATTTGGCCCAAGTAGAGGGAAGTAAGGTTTATTGCCTCGTGCTATATTTTAATGGTAAATAAATAATAATCCACTCGAAGAAATTCCTTAGAGATTTTTGTTTTGTCATGAAAATAACCAATTACAGGAGTGCATGTACAACCAGGGGCATAGGTGTAGCCAGGATTTTTGATTGGGGGGGACCAAATCTCAAGTAAATGACGTCTTCAGAAATTTTTGAAAGAGGAACTTTTTGTGGGACAAAGATATTGTAGATGGGGAGATCAGAAGCCGTGGCCAGTGTGTTGGCACGTAACCAGGATTTTGCTATAGGGAGAGGACTTAAACCACAAATAAAAAGTGCAAAAGTGTAAATTGGGAGATGTGCTCAGTAAACTAGTGTAACTCAAGCCCATCACAGACGGGGGTTGGGGGGTGGTCTGGGGACTAATCTCCCACCCGCTGTACAATTTTTTGCAAAAAAACTAGCTATTTTAATGCCATTGGATCATAATTCGCACGTGTTTAGTGCCATTTGAAAGAACTAGGTTTTTAATATTTGAAAGCCCATTGCAAAATTAAATTGTTTAAGCCTTCTTTTAGTTACAATTTAAGTCCAAAACACGTTTAAAATCTTGTGTTTTGGGGTTAAATTTTATAAGTTATTGGGCCTAAGTAGGGGAAATTAAGGTACATTGCCTCTTCCAATATTTCAGCAGTAAATAATAATGAACTAGAAGAGTTTTCTTAGAGATTTTTGTTTTTCCATAAAAATAACCAGTTGTAAGAGCACATGTACGAGTAAATGTATTATTGAATTTGTTCAATGAGCATTTCCCCTAGCTAATTTTTTTTGAAAGGTATTTTTTCGCATAAAAACTAACGAGATGGAAGTAAATTGTTATTTAAAAATGGTACAATAGATGGTTACGCCTACTAACCATGTTATTGCCCAGCCTGGATTTATATTACGCGGGGCTCTTGGCACTTAGGAGATTTTTACAACTTTTTCTGTCCAACATAGGTGAATACCAAAAAATGTCTCACCATCTTAGCGCGGAGCCCCTGGCACTGTGCCATATTATGGTGAATCTCGCCCTAGTTATTGTATTACGTCCATAAAAAGGTTAAATGAGAGCCTGAGATAGCAAATTTTAGGACAAAAACTCTCAACTTTTCCCGAGTTATACATTTAAATTGGTTTGCAAAAATTGAATTGAGGGGGGCCCGGGCCCCTGGTCGTCAATATTATTCACAAATGCTAAAAGAATGCGTTGTGCGCGAAAAATGCTAAAAGAAACTGAAACTGAAAAAACAATAGGCTTTTTGCCACAGTTTTGTCATGTATAACATTTCAGTTGAGGCGGGATCCCCGGACCTCCTGGCTACACCTATGGCTAGGGGTCCCAGGCCCCCTCAATTCAAATTCAATAACCTGTTCAATGAGCATTTCCCCAGCTTATTTTTTTCAAAAGTGTTTTGTCGCGAAAAACTGGCGAGGTGGAGGTGAATTGTTATTGAAAAATGATGCAATAGAATGATGGTTACGCTCACTAACCACGTTATTGCCCGGGCCGGATCTACGTTGCGCGAGCCGTTGGCGATTTGGAGATTTTTGCGACATCTTCCTGCCTAATATAGGTAAAGGCCATAAAAAGTCTTACCATCTGAGCACGGAGCCCCTGGCACGCTGCCTTATGGTAAATCCGGCCCTGGTTTTTGCATTACGTTCATAAAAAAGTTAGATAAGGGCCTGAGGTAGCAACTTTTGGGACAAAAACCCTTAACTTCAACTGAGTTGTACATTAAAATTAGTCGGTAAAAATTGAATTGAGAGAGCGCGGGCCCCCTGGTCGTCAATATTGTGGTTGCTTACTGTTGTACGCGAAAACTGCTAAAAGAAAGTGAAAAAGCAATAGGATATTTTGTCACATTTTTATCATTGGTGGCATTTCAATTGGGGTGACTCGGGTCCCCTGGCCCAATTCTGGCTACGTTTATGCTGTTGACTCTTAGTATATAAAGTACTGTAACTAAGTTGCTATTACTTTTTAAAAGTAACTTAGTTACAGTTAATCGGGGAAAAAAGTAACTAAATTCTCGTGCAGCTACAGTTGTAAAAAACTAACTAGTTACCGGTAGAGTTGCGGCTACAGTTATTTTGATTAACAAAATTTTGACCCTAATAAAGCAAGTGCTTGCTGCTCAGGACGGTCATTTTTTTACTTGTCGATATTTGTGCTTTGCGGCTTGCGGGTTTTGCAGCGCTTGATTGAGCAGTGTTGGTGTAGTGGTAAGAGGGATGGTGTAGTGGTAAGAGCGTCATCCTTGCCGTCGGTAGACCGGGGTTCGTTTCCTTGTCGAGCCATACCAAAGACTTTAAAAATTGATATTCACAGCTTCCCTGCTTGACGTTCAGCATTAAAGGAACCGTGTGAAGATTTAGCATTGGTGTGGTAGACATAGGTGGCAGCGACTCGAAGAACGTATGGTCATTTCGCTGTCTCCTGGCCGAGGCAACTTGGCAAATAAATCAGTGAAACTGAAACTGATGTAATCGCGTGATGATGACCAGGTGTGTGTGTGTGTGCATCTAGCAATCGGCTTGCGCAGCGCATGCAGTTAATATAATTACCAAATGTGCTGTCTCGAAATCGGTACCGGCATGCGTAGACCGGCATGCGTGTGCTGTCACTAAAAAAAGTAACTGTAACTGGTAATTTTTACAGGTCTAATTTTGTAACTAGGTACCGATTTCGAAACAGTTTCAAAAAAGTAACTAATTTACCGTTACAGCTACTCAAAAAGTACCTAGTTGCAGCAACTAGTTACAAACGTAACTAGTTACTGCCACCTCTGGTCGAGCAACTGTGCTGTTTTCAAAAAATCTTTTCTGTTTTCAAAGAATTTGTTCTTTTTTCTAACAGCTAGTGTAGTTTTTGGATGCCTAAGTCAGCATTGACTGACATAGGCTAATCATAAAATTGCCTAAGTCAATATCAAATGACATAGGCTAATCATGAAATTGCCCAAGTCCGTCTCTGGACTTAGACATTTTTATTATTACAGCATAAAGCGCCCTCTAGTGGCAATTTTTAAAATCTGAAAAGTTTACGAGGTGCGTCTTTCCACGATGATCATTTTGGTATGAATAACTCATTTTGCCCAAAACTCGACTTATACATTTATTTTATTGGGCTGACGATGTGATATATCAAAGGATATATAATATAATATATTTGAATATAATGCTGTAGCAAAAATTCCGCTTTGGAATTTAGTCAATCAAGCATTGTTACTGCATGAAGGCTACAAAACTTTTTACCAAATTTTTTTCAATGTGTAAAGGAAATATTTTTGTTTTTTTTACCATTCAGCCACTGTAGTTTCCCTGATTTCCGGCAAAACGAAGGCCTAAGAGCCATGCGTAAAGTTCAGTTGACTTGGTATGTTCAACACTAGAATCACAGTTCCTTAATTATAATGAACTAGATACGGTATAATGCAGTGTTTTGTAAAATGCAATTATTGATTTTGTGACAGCTGTGTGTATTAATTCAAATCAAATGTTTATTGTACTCGCTTTACAACGCCGAAGCGTGTAACGACTTTACGGTACCCATTTCCGCGTTATTGCCCCTGCGAGCAGCTCTGCTCCTTTTGAAAAAATTTGTAGCGTTGGCGAACCGTATTATTTGACGGGCCCAAAATTTGAACTTTTGACCTCCGGCTATACAGACATTAATGAATAACCGCTTGGCCAACTGTTCGAATAATTATCACAAACTTACTACGAAAAGGAATCGTCACTTAAGTACGACTCGCTACTGGAAGGTAGCTCACGAACTTGTGGCCGCGGAGTTTTCATTCGTACGCTCATGACTTTCAAATCATCTATGAGCGAGATGCTAACTTCAAAAGATATACATTACTCTTAGCAAATTAGAACTGCATTTAAATTAAGCCCAGTATCACAATTAACAAATAAACTACAAATCACACTTTTTTAAGAACAATTTTCTAAAAACAAAGGGATTATTTTTACTCAAAATTTAAGCTTTATAAAAAAATTGCGATTTTTTCTCTTGCAAAATTGGAATATTTGGCCAATATACCGTTCTTTTTCTCGCATTTCTGTGTTCCGTAGACTAGATTAACCCTAATGCAATCTCGCTGGGTCTCAAAGAGGTTTGGACAACCCTGCCCAAATTTTTTTATCCATATTTTCAAGCCCTTAGCCGCTTGCTACACCAAATCTGCTTAGCAATTTCAAGTCGAACGCAGCCTTTTTACTTTGCTTTATTACTGTTTTATTTTATTTGCTGATTTCTGCCATCTGAAGCTTGATGAAACTATGGTTTTGAATCTGATATTTTAATTCGTGTTTGAGTTTTAAAGGTCCCCAAACAATCATTTTTCTATGACAGCACAATAGCTTACTTGTTGTACAAAGTCATTTAACAATAGAATAACGACATACAATACGACCTCAAACTGGTACAAACAGCTGCCCACTTCATTTAAAAGCTCTATCAAATTACACTACGCGGCATAATCTTTATTAGTTTGTTTAATAATATCACAAATTTTAACCACACAACATCCTTTTACAAAACGCTGAAATTAAGTAAATTAATACAATTTTTTTGTAGTTTGGATGAATGCTGCCAATGCAATTTTTTGAAAACCGGTTCTTTAAAAAACATTTTAATACCAAAGAACAAGAATCAAAACACAACAAAAAAAGGAATTTTCAGCCGAAAAATCGGGAAATTGAAAGTCTCGTTATTAGTATTATACGGCGTGCATTAACTAAAACACGCATTGGCAAAGTCTAACTTAGCTATTACCCTACGACAGTGTTTCTCAGCGATTTTCTTCTGCGACCCAAATTCGTTTAAAAACCCTATCTTCAAGAACAGCTGCGACCCAACTAAATAATTACAAAAACACAAAAAACAGAAGTTTAGTTACATAACTTTATTGTCACTTTGCTTCAACAAATTTTTGCAATGGTGGCTCAACGCAAAGCGCATTGGATAATCTGCATCCAGGTGGTTTGTACATTTGCGTAATTCATAAATGCCGGAGCAGAAATTTCCATCTCACATAAATATGAACTTGGAAAAGGGATTATACTTTTTAAGGCTTCTTCATGCAATATTGGACAGTAGCATAGCTAGGGGGGGGGGCGACCAAAATGCAAAACAAAAAAACACCACGTTTTTAGCACTTCTGAGACTGTCTTTTGAACTGGAATAGATCCAAAAATGATTTAAAGCATATTTCAAACGTTTATTTAAGGGGGTTGGGGGGCTAATTTGTCAAAAATAAAACTCACAAATCAAAAAAAAACTATGAAAAAGGCCAAAAATTGGTATTTAAATTTAATCGCTTGTTTAAAAAATGCTTAACATAGGTTACATCAAAAAAAAAAAATATATAAGCTCAGGAGTAGGGGGGGGGGGGGGCTATTCAGTATTAATTAATTACCAATCACTTCTCTCAAACTTGCTTTCATTAGCCCCCCTAATTATCGCTTATTCTATAAAATATAGACGAAACAGATTACTTCTTGAGAGTTTTATTGAACTTTCGGTATAGGGTTTCATGATTTACCAGCTTGTAAATAAGAGAACTGAAATTCTATCAGTAATAGCTACCTCCTATCTAGCCCATTTATGCAACTAGTATTATTATGTTTTTACACTGCTAACTTTGATGCCACTTTTTAATAGCATTAATGATAGGCTCAAAATAAAGTTATTTCCGCCAAAAAAATACAAAGTTTTCGAGCGCTGTGCTTCGGGCGGTTGGGGCTTTTGCCCCCAGACTCCCAAATGCCTCTTGCGGCTGGGGGCTCCGCCCCCAGGCCCCTGTAACACCCCCTTCCATTGCAGATTTCTGGCTACGCGCCCGATATTGGATATTCGTTTGTAATTTGATACCAAAACTTGGGTAGTCAAAGTTCCGTGCAGGCACTTACTGTATTTTATAAATCGCAGGTACAAGCAATCACTATTTCTCGAAAAAAAGGAGAACGCAAAATTTAGAAAATCAATGCTTAACTATGAATTAAAGATAACCAAAGCACTGAGGGCTTTATTTGTGTCAGAGACCCATTCGTAAAACCTTGGCGACCCACATTTGGGTCGCGACCCATGGTTTGCGAAACGCTGCCCTACGACGACGCAGATTGAGAAGTTTTAGAATTTTTTAGCGGTGGTAATTAGTCTGCGCATTCACAGTAGCTCACAAATTACAATTATGTTTTATCTTCTCAAAACTTGTCTGATGTAGTTGCCCGAACAATACAGCATTAGGTCCAGTCTTCACTGGGCGTAAAATCGTAAACGTGCGAACGTATCTGTAAATTATTTTAGCCAACTGGCAGTTAATACGCTGCAACGCTGGAAAGACTGTACATAGGGCCCACCGATTTTCGCATAAATAAAAAATACGCTTGTACACTCAAGGTTTTACGTTTAGGGCAGACAGAGTCCGGCCTTAATTAACGAAAAAATATCGCGGCGGCAGCAAGCCGTTGGCAGAATTGTGTCCGATTTTACCGGTCCAAGATTTGAACTTCAAACCTTTTGCTTTAGAGACGAAAACGTTATTAACGCTTGATCACTAAAGTGACAAGTGAGGGTCAAGTTAAAATATCGCATATTTGTAGAGTACAAAAAATTAAGTTAAAAACCACAAACGAAGTAGATATTAACAAATTTTAATAACAGAAAACGTACAAATTACAGAAGTAAACAAATCTTGCATGAACAAACACAAAAAACTCAACATTGATATTTGAAATCAGCATATGTCAGCAAACTATCATCACAAAAGGTTTTAAGATTATGTGATTGTTGAACATCATTGAAACAAGTAACGTAAATTGGTCGGAAGTTCAACATAATCGATTTACACAATAATCAACTTCAACACCATTAGCAAAATTTGCGTGATAGTTTGAAAACCTTTTTTTAAAGTTGCAACGATGATTGTAAATGATGCAAAATTAAATTTTAAAAATATATTTAATATTATATGAGATATCACAAAACATGAAAAATTCGTGAAAATTACAAAAAATATCGAGCTTCACTAATGACCGTTTCTGCAAAATGTGAACTATAATTGAGACAATTTTTGGCACATTTATCACGCCTATTTTGAGACACCTGCTTTTGATTTTTTTTTGAAAAAGCAATCGGGCACCAGGATCTAAAGTAGAGCCAGAAAAGAGGGTATGTGGCATGGAAAGAATTACCCGTGGTTGCAAGAAGTTCATAGTACTCATGATTTGGCAGTGCTATATGTTTGGCTCGTTGCGACAGTTTAAATCCAATTAAGAAGGTCAAAACAAAACCGCAAACTTCCGCGTTTACATCGCAAAGCGGTTTGTTTTTAAATAGCTACCTTGCTTCTGCGCACATTACTCAGTCACGAACACTGCACTTTACTCGACATAAAATTAATTTATTTTCTAACTGCGCCAGTTTTAATCGCAACTAATCTATTAATTATCATTTTCTTTTAAGCGTACACTGAAGCCAAAATGTAGAGTGGATGATTTTATAACTTACTTACGTTTTCAAACAATGGCTATTATCATACTAAAACAGTTTTTTTTTTTCATTGATTTTCTTTTCATATCGACTTTTCTTTCTGGTTAGAGCGGAAATCAGCATCAACAGTATTCAACATTGTTAAACGATCTAATAAAAATACAAAGCAAACGACCTATTAACTGATTATTGAAAAGCAATCTGACTCTTTGTCAGAGGGGATGACAAATCAGCAAGACAAGTAACGAAGGGCCAGACTGACTTGATCGCTCCCAAAGTCATCTGGAGCAGCCAACATGGAAAAATAGATTGTAAAATTTAAAATGCCATTATGCGCTATGTAATAATATTACGTCACTGTGTACGTGGTTCGATTCAATATGTATCAAGGCCGCAAAACGAAAATTATGAATGTAATATGAAACAAAAAACTCAGCAATGAGTGAATAATAAAACCTGATGAAATATAGCTAACTTCACTTACGCAAAATTATTGCTCCTGCAACATTCACACAACTTTGAAAAAAAAAAAGCAAAAGCTGTAAATGAACTTCAATTTCAAAACGAACTATCTTGATAACCGATAGCAATATAACTAATATTTCCAGCTATGAAGTTTGAGACCAAAGTAATGTTTCTTTTAATCGTTCGCGTGTTTTCTACTATAAAAGTTACCAGCGCGAGTCGCGGAGTCTATAGAAGAGCTACCAGGTTGACGACTGCTTAAGGTGAGCAATGCAAATCAGTTGCCATCCTTCAGTATTCTAACCGGACACCTATGAACTACCAGTCCACTATTCTCGTTTTAAGTGGTCGCTGTTCTAATTGCTTTTCCATATGCTTCCAGCGGAAAGCTCTTACGTCAGAAACCACCTACACAACCTAAAAATGAAAACTAAAAAAAAACATCGTTAGCTTTTCATTTACACTTAGTAACGAACTCGATTCGTTTGTTAGTTGCACGAAAAAAGAAACATCTACGATACATTCAAAATTTATTTTTGAAAAACATTTTACTTAAGATCGTTACAGTGCAGTTTAAGTCGTTTTAATGGATGTTAAAACTTTCCCACTGTGCTGTTTTAAACTTCAATTTGCTAATTCGATGTGCATTCAGAACCATCGAATTTCGAAAACGTTATACGGTGGTGAAAAAACTTAAATAAGAAAATTTGTTGACCACTGGGTTTATTTTTCGCTCAAAAATTTAAGTCTAATTTCTGAATTTGAAAAAAATAGGCAATTTTATAAATTTTGGGCTGGTTTCATCGAATTGCGACATAGTTTAGGTTTACGGCTGGTATGCCAATTTCTAAAAAATTAGTATTTTCTTACACAATGGCCGAAATGACTAAACTTGTTTCGGCCATCCATCAAAAAGTTTTATCAATGAAAAAATGAACCTATATCGTTGCCCATTGCTAAATCAATTTAAAAAACATCCTCTATCTGCCCAACTTCAATGCAGGTCCCAAGTTCATTGCAAAATCACAGTGTTAGTGATAAATATAATAACAAGGCTAATACACGTGACAATTACTAACACAATTCAGCTTTATACAAAAAAAAATTTGAAATCAGTAAAAATAGGGGCTTGAGTATTCCTACCATGCTCAAATCAACTTCACAAACAACAATTAGAAAGACACTGGTAAACTATTAAATTACTTTTTGTAGACCTTTCAACAGCAACAAAAGTAACAACAATGGTTTCTTGAAGATTTCCCGCTAGGTAAAAGATAACAACTTTTTGCTTGTTTAATTCTAGTCGCAATTTTTATCAATGCATAGTTTCATACATCTCAACAGTATCAAGTACTACCTATGGACAAATTATCATCCAATTGCAGAACGAAAAATCTTTTAAAATTCTTATTTTAAGGTTTTGCTCTGCCTGTTTTAGTTAAATCACAAAAAAGTATAGATAAGTAAAATAGCTAGCAAACATAAACAAAACTGGATTATGGAGGTATTCAGACAGACAGCAATGACAGACAGACAGACATAATTAATTTATTTGTCTAGTTACACAAAACCATCTATACAGTACATGAATAATTGAAACAAAATAACAAAAAACAGCACGATATCTTAAATAAACAAAGAACAGCAATCTCGACAGGAGATTGCGAAGTGACCAGTATTTCAGGTGTTGTTGTCAAGCAGCCACCCTAAAATTGCAGCCGCTTAAAGTGACATAATTTGTAAGAAAATTGCTTGCTAATGTATTATGACGATAAAAAAAATGTAGCAAATTAACAATCGCTTTCGAGTAAATTCTTTTTGTGCTCAATTTTAAATATGTGGAAAGTTAGTTGTCTAATTTCAGCTGGAATCAAGAAAATAACACTATTGACAAGCATAAATGAAAAGTTATTGACTGAATTTGGCGTATTCAGAATCTGCAGTTCCTGCTCAACTAAAATCACATCTTTCATTATACGCGCTGTGTTACGCCGAAGCGTGTAATGAGTTGACGGGGTCCATCTCCGCTCCATTGAACCCGTACAACACAGCTCCTTTTGAAGAAAGTCGCAGCGGTGGCAACACTGTGTCCGATTTGACCTGCCCAAGATTTGAGGCTATGTCGAGTATATGCAATTAATTTGTTTGCATTGTGAAAAGTAGCCACTTTTTTAAGATCGCTACTTTTACTCAGTGGTTTACCTGGGCATGGTTTAGATTTTCCTTTTTTTTTTTCAAAAATTAATAATAGTTCTGCTTTATATTGCATATAAATATTTGTTGCATGCAGTTGGACACGCATGCACAGTTGCACACACGATGGCTGCTAGTATTGTACAAAAACTAATTGTAGATCAACTTAATTTTTGAAAGATGTTTTATTTGTGGCCCACCATGCATTAAACGATGCAACAAAAAAACACGTATTCGCAATGGTGTGAAATTGGAACCCTACTTACAGAAATACACATGCTATGGCTAATTGGCTATATTAACAGCGTAATTATCCGAACACTTGGAGCTTTGAAGGTAAATTGAATGATGTTTAACACAATAACCAACCGTACCCAAATTAATGTGAGCCCGTTTTGCTCACTGTTATGTCAGCTTGCAGACTAATTTGATCTTGTACAAATCGTAAATCTAGTCGGAACATTGGAAACTCCTAAACAGGTGCAGATTCGTCCCAGCACGAAGTACAGTTACTGCAATTAAAAGCGAACGGATCGTCCAATAGTTAGCGTCTAACGCTGTCCAATGATGCTGTGACAGGAAGATAAATGTACACAACAACAACAACAACGTTTTTGCTCCGCCACCTCTTTTTTATTGTAACCAACGTTTTTGTTGTAACCATTTTTTGTTGTTGTAACCATTGTCAGCTGAATTTCACCATTGTTCCCTGAAATTATTACACCCTTGACTCATTATCAGGAGTCCATTGTTACACACATGCGGGAGCATAAAGCATGGAATATAAATATCACAAATAGGGCTACCTTGTTAATTGAATATTTGGTTGCTTTGATTTTTAGATTCATTGCCCAGTTTATAAAAACCAACAAGATTGGTTTGACTGTGTTACTTTGTAGGTTCAACGACTTTAAGGAAGCCAGACAATTTTCAAGGACATTTGTCCATTTTCCAAAGATCAAGAACACAGCGAGATTTTAAGGCAAATTCAAGGACAATTCTTAAGATTCTAGGACGTTTGGCAACCCTAAGTTGGACACGCATGCACAGTTGCACACACGATGGCTGCTAGTATTGTACAAAAACTAATTGTGGATCAACTTAATTTTTGAAAGATGTTTTATTTGTGGCCCACCATGCATTAAACGATGCAACAAAAAAAACACGTATTCGCTATGATGTGAAATTGGAATCCTACTTACAGAAATACACATGCTATGGCTAATTGGCTATATTAACAGCGTAATTATCCGAACACTTGGAGCTTTGAAGGTAAATTGAATGATGTTTAACACAATAACCAACCGTACCCAAATTAATGTGAGCCCGTTTTGCTCACTGTTATGTCAGCTTGCAGACTAATTTGATCTTGTACAAATCGTAAAACTAGTTATAGCAGAGCCAGATTTAATCAGTTACTCGTATGAAATACTTTAAACGCAGCAATCACAAGCTTTAAGATAAGATCAATAATAATTCTATGATATTTAACATTAGGTCCAGTAAATGACTGAATTCATTTTAACTTGGCGTTATAGCTCAACCAACTTCAAGCATTGTGTTAAATCGCTATTTAACACACTGGCAGTTAGCAACGCCTTCTCGTTTTACACATATGAAATAGAATACTACTCAAGCTGCAGGCAAAATTGTAAATGAACTGTGCTTTGATTTGTGAACATAGATAAAAAATAAAATGTAGCCAACTGTTACAAACGCGGCCGATATTAAAACCAAAAAACCAAATTGACTTGGTAATGGAAAGGCAAATACAAATATATAGGTAAGTAGATCCATGAGATTGTTGAGTGACGACTGAACCCCACTGAAAGTCCCACGCACAGGTTCCGCAACACTTTCTTGAATGAGCTGAGTAATTGTAAGATCAAACCCCCAGAGTCCAATTCGAGCCAGAACCATGCCTGCCATGAGAAGGATCAAAGACAGGTACGATGCAGGAGGTTCCACACCATCCAGACACTTGAGGAAAAGCTGAGAACTGACCGACGAGGTCGTGCTAGTTAAAGCAGGAGAAACATCAGTGACAGATATTGAATTGTTCAAAATTGAAGCTGTTGTCATAGTTTCGGTTGTCAAATTGACTTGATTCTGTGGCAACAAGTAAAATGGACTTCCAATAACAAACACTGATACAATGCATGGTATCAGGGTTAGAAGTTGAAAAACCGCACTTGCAATTCCAGTGTTAACGAATCCAAATCTTTTCCTCATTAAAGGATACATAAAAGTAGCTGCAATACCAGTAACGCCAGCTCCAGCTGTCATTAAACCAACTGAAAACTCACTCAAACACTGGCTGTAAACATAAGCAAGAGTGATGTAGCCAAACCCTAAAAGAGTCATGTAAAGAAAAGAAAATCCAATGCATGCCAAAGCAATTGGTTGGGAAATGTAAAGTTTCCACCCATCTTTTAAGGTTATGAAAACTTCAAACATTTGCCTTAAACCAGTTCGTATATTGAATTTTCTTACTGCTTTTGTTGATTCTCGGGAGTCACTTCTGGCTAATTTTGTGACTGCTGACTTGTTTTCATCATCCTTACGTTTTCTGTCATTTAAAGCATCATCGCCACCACTAACAATTTCTTCACGTAATTCTTTGGGATTACTATGCCAGTTTGGTGATGAACCACCGGAACCATTTCTAATCAGCACAGCTGTATCACTCTGGTCGTCATCTTGTTGGTCATCATTATTATCTGATAAACTTTCTGTGTCATTGACTTTTTGCAGTGACATTTTATCATTTTTAGAAGCAGTCTTACTTTGTTTTTTTGACAGTGCTGGTGTACGTTTATAAATAAGCTTTAGTAAGAAGTACTCAACAAACATTGAAATACCATTCCATGACATTATAAAAATAGCTCCTCCTTTAAGATTTAGCAATGACATGATTTGACCACAAGCAGCTGGGGCCAAAATTTTACATAGCAAGTCAATCCGACGAGTAGTACAATTCAAGCTGGTCAACATTTCCTTGTCATCACCAGCTAGTACAACAATCCAATCTTTTTGAATTATGATAGCGGCACCTGTGCTGGCAAGAAGTGCAATAGCACCTAGTACAACAGCAGCAATTTTCACAAACAAAATGTACTGACTGCTTTTGTCGCCTTCAAAGATTAAGATAAAAGCACAGAGTATGACAGCACAGTTTTGAATAACCAGTGACATTCTTGCACAATAAAGACGAGGACGACGATCAATCCAATCCCCAATCAATGGGCCAAAAATCAACACTGAACTCGCCAAGACAAGACCATAACCAGCCGTTAAAGTAAGAGATTTTGGATCCAAATCTAGCAGAAACAGCGGAATTGCAAATAACCACATTCTGTCTCCCCATGCTGATAAAAAATAACCAATATAAATCAGGATTGAAGTAGATACCATATTTTGTCCAAACAACAATCGTGATCAAAGGCCAGAATAATAAATACCGTATGCCTTAATCAGTTCTAAACACACAAGTTCACATAAATTAGACTGTTAAATTTTGAACTAAAATAAAATAGTTTAGACTAAAGAACTTATAAAAGGCTAGAGTTTGAAGTCAAGGTTTCAAAAAGTGCTCAATACCAAAGAGTTGAAGTGAACATCACAGATAATCACAGACTTTACAGCAGGCCTACCTAAGCACCAAAAATTAGTGGATAGTAAAATTTTTATTAGCGGTAAGCATAGGTGGGCAAGTTAACGCAAAACGTTAGCTTCGTTAACCACTAGTCCGTTAACAAACTTCACACCTCCGTTAACGTTAATCCGTTATTTTCAGCTTCAATTAACGGAAGTTAATAAAGTCCGTTAATCCGTTAACATTTTGCGTGTAATTTACATTTCGTTTTATTCACTCGCTTCTAGAATACGTATTGATGCTGTTAGGCTGATTGTAAGGACATATTTATTGCTGTGGTGGTCTTTTTGTGTTTTGAAAGTTACATTTTACAGTCTAATCTAATTTCAAGATAAAAACAAGTTGAAATGCACAACGAAGCTGCATGATATTAACGATAAAAACCTTAACGGAAGTTAGCAGAACTTAACGGAAGTTACTTTAGTCCGTTAACAGCACTTAACGGAAGTTAATTTAGTCCGTTAACATGAAAAAACTTTTTAACGGATTAACGAGTTAATGAAAAAATTAGCTTCGTTATTAACGGATTAACGATTAACGGACTTGTGCCCACCTATGGCGGTAAGCAGATAGAACTTCTGCTACTGAAATGGTGGCCTCGAGTTCTGTTACAGATTGGTCCCAAAACAAAACCATAAAAATAGGTATTCATTCACAGCTTCCTGCTTGACATTCGGCATTACAAGGAACAGAGCGAAGCTTCCATCTTGTGTAGGAGAAAGGTGGGTAGGTAGCATCTTGAACTTAAAAAAGGTGTAGAAGTTTAATTTCTAATTGTCATTACTTGTTGCCTTTTAAATCGTCTGAAGCTTGAGATGTATTCCTAATGAGCCTGTTTCCGGATGAAAGAGACTGTTGGGCTTCATATGATTTTAATTTCTTGGGCCGGGATCACACGATCAAGTTTTCTGTACCATTTGTTTGCATCAATAGTTTTGGAGCTATCACATTTAGACGCTATTTTCTTAAAGAACTTCTTGCCAGACGGAAGCGTATGGGTTTTTCCGCAAACAAATTGCCAAAGTTATCACTTATCACGTGTATTTTTTTTTCACGGTAAAAGCGTTTATGCAGTAATTAAGGAATTTGTTTGAAATTTGCCGCAGCGATTGTAATATTATGAGCATTGTCGATTCATTGTTATTTTTCGTTCGCCAGGATGATACGAGCATGTTCACAAAAGCGAACAGCTGCTGCTGCTACTGTTCACAAAAGCGAACAACAGCTGCTGCTACTGTAATAAATACCGGTAGCTATTTGAGTTCTGCCGCAAATTGAGTGCGCAGACTAAGAATTTTTTTTTGACCTGCAATAAAATGAAATAGATAGATGGAAAATGTCAAAATACTTTTGCTTGTATGGAACTCATTAGCGTATAGCGTAGCTTTTTTATGCTATGTTATCTATCACCAATAAATTTGCATAACATTGCATGATTGATCAAGTAATATTAAACCAGGTATGTTCTCTCCGGTACTTGCGGTTTCAAAGGGCTCAATAATTGAATGTCAGGGAACTTGAAACTTTATCATTTTTAAATAAGATTAAAAGCGTTTTTATTTGGTTTTCTTACAAAATCAGCGTGAAATAGCTGAAAATTATCGACTGAAATTTATCTCAACTGGTTAAAAATGCAACAGGCTCTTTTGCCAGTGGATATGTCAAATTTTGATCAAAAAAAGACTTAAATTCATCACAAATTCGGCTCTAGCGAAAGCTGTGACGGAAACTATTTTCTGATCAGAAGAAAATTTTCGACATCTTGATCAAAACCTCATCACACATTGAATACTTATTAATGTTTAATTACTACTAATAATGAATAAAAGCTTATCTTAATGTAATCGATCTAAAACTTCCGGAGCTTCATTCCTATAGCATCTGATTTTTTACTCTATCCTTGTATTCGGGATTACATATGTTCCACAAGCACTGCCTTTCTTCGATTTCGGTAATTAAAAGTTCAATTTCATGAGTTGGCCACGACGACATGTTGATAACTATACTGCAGATCTGGTTGATAACTTTTCAGAATGAATTTGAAAAAGGCCAAACATAAGTTTGAAAATCGATCTGCGAAAGTAAACAAAACAGCAGGCAATGCATTCAGGCCTTTGAAGAAATAAGAAATATGAGAAAATAGCAGGCACGATGTTATAATACAGTGTTTCTCATCCTTTTGTGTTTCACCACTTCTTTTAAGCGTTTCGTACTGCAAACGACCCCTCTTTCTGCTATACTTTTTGCGCGATTAAAAATTACCACAAAAAACACATCAAAGATATTTAATTTCAAAGCTGCTTAATTTTACAACTGTCAGCGCGACGGTTTTTACTTTTAGGGATTCGTGGTTTAGTGTTCAATAAAGCCAATTTAATGTCATCTTCAACTTTCCATCGATTTCGTGCTTTTGTTTTGATATGAACAAGAGCTGAAAAGCCGCTGTCGCAGAGATATGTTGTGGCAAATGGAAGTAATATTAGAAAAGCCAGTTCGAATGCTTGTTGGTAAGATTCAAAGGCGTCGGCAGAAAATTTTTCAGGGAAGGGCCAATGAGAAGAGAGCCAGTATTAACCACTAAAAATGGAAGAATTTTTGAAATTTGGGTGATTTAAAACATTGTTTGAAAATCCAGGGCGGGCATGCCCCCCCTGCCCCCCTTGCCGACGCCCACGGTAGGATTCGCTCATAGCACACCAGAACTGAGAGAGTGCCATTTCCTGAAAAACATCACGTGCAGACGAATCATTTTAAAGATCATAAAATTGGTCTTGTAATTAATCGGGAATATCGCTATAACATTGAAAGCAGTCGAGAACGGATTTCGAACAAATGCGGCTTCTTGTTCTTTAAGCTCAGGAAAATATCGTTTGAAGTCGGTTTCAAGAGTTTAAAGGTGCTGTGTAATCGGTGTCTTCAAACGCTCATCGAGTTCTTCATCTTCTTCAATAGCACTGGACGAATTTTCTAACATGGCGATATTTCTTTGTATCACAAAGCAATTTGGGTTTTCCAGCTAAGCTACACATAGTACAGTCAACTCCCGTTAATCAGGCCCCCTTTAATCGGACACCCTCGCCAACGGACACAAATTGACAAGTAACAGAATTCCTGCATTGTAATGTACTGTGTTTTGCTTTGCAATCGGACAACTTCGCTATCCGACTATGGCAGCAAAATTCTAGGAGCAAAAGTGCAAAATGCTTTGAAAAATTCCCGATTAATTGGACATAGCAATTAGACCGCTGCCTTTCCCCAAGCCCGCATTATCAAATAATAGGAAATAATTACAATCATTGCGGAACTTTTATAACACAATGGAAAAAAAATCCTGATTTTCTCACAACGGCAAACTGCTCACGTTGTGTTTATCCATAGCGTACTAAAAGACAATCCAAAATACGAACCACCATTATCAACTCAAACTAGGCTAACTCGTTAATCTGACAACCTCACTAATCAGACATTATTCTCTGGAACTACGGTTACCATCTTTTCATCGCCAAAAAGGAGGGCACCTTTTTAATGAAATTTATTAACAGCTAGTTGTTCTGCATCGCCTATACGGCAAAAGACAAACGAAAGCAACAATCAATTTAGCTATAGGTCAAAGCATTATTACCACTAGCGTACGCAGGATTTTCGAAGGGGGGGCAGAAAATTTGAGAATAATGAATAACAAAAGAAAAAGGTCTTCACTCAGATTTAGTCCGTTTTTCTGCCCAAATTTATGTCATAAACACCACCGACTGTCTTAAAGGAACCTGGTAAGACTAAGCTATAGCGCGTGCGCAATATATAGAACTACTTTTAATGATCTAACTGATAATATATTTATACACTAAAAGGCTGCGTGAATGGAAATGTTTAATCTGTTCAAAATGCCGAAAAGGAGGACATTTGGGCATTTTTTAACGTCCTCGGAGGACAAGTTATTTTTCATTGAAAAGGAGGACATGTCCTCCAAAAAGAAGACGTATGGTAACCCTACTGGCACACATTGTGTTGAATTTACGGGGGTTGACTATATTGTAATATTTTGCAATCTTAGGCCTACAACCGGGTGACAACTTGCTACGACATTACTGAAAAGCGCCGCTGCGAAGATTTTAAATTTTTCAGAATTCTTTGCGATTAAGAAAATATTTTGTAAACAACTTTACGACCCCCATGTAAAGACCTTCACAACTCCCAGATTGAGAAACACTGTTATATTATGTCATTGTCGATTAAAGCAAATGAGGTAAAATTTCTTTCAGCATTTTCGCTGGATAGTTGTGACGCATTTGTTTTCTGCGTTACCTCGGCGGCATTTTTTGTATTCTGCGGCTCAATATTTCAAATGGCACAACTAAAAGCTTCGTTTTCTTCGTAGATAACGGCGGCTTTCTAAAACTTGCAGCCAAAATAGAGCTTGGTTCTATTTTCCCGCAAGAACTCAGCAAGACTTTCTAGACTCTGGTTTTCATTCTCACTCGGGCTGTTCAATATATTTGACGACGGGTGCCGGCAATAGTGAGTCATGAATTTGCGCGACATTTCACACGATAGATGCTAGAAAATTGTGCAAAAAACCTAATCGTGTGACCCCGACCTAAGTGTTTTGAGATATTTTTCAAGCAGAGCTACGCCATTTAACCTTTGGGTTCAACCATCCATCAACAAAATCTTGGCTGCGCGACTGCGATACCTAGCCTTTCAAAGCATTTTGTTAAAATAAACTTGATTCGAGTTTTGCACCATTAAAAAATGGGCCTCACCGCCTTAGGGCACTCAACCACATAATTCCACCTCTGCAACCACCTGTCCAGCATTCAACACATTGTACAAGGAGTATGGAGCATACAACTATTCCAGCACCCTCAAGGCCTGAGCAGAAATGCCACATTCCAGTACAACCCGCACTGCTTCCAGGGCATGATATGGAAGATTTTTCCATGTTCTATTCCGGCAAATTTTTCCATTCTATACTAAAAATCTTCCATTCCATTCTAAAACTTTCTTCCATATTTTATTCCATACTTCCGAACCAACGAAATTATCGACTGGAAGCAACACATAATTAGCACTTTTACAATGTTAAGTGTACCTTCGGCCTTCGCGAGTGGTCGCTTGCAAAGATATGCAACCACTCGCAAAGGTGCGTGTTACATTGCAAATACACAAATTACGCAGTGCGTTACTTTCGATCTAACCATATCTTGAGAGTTAAGAGTAAGACCATTCGAAAAACAATAACTTCGCATGTATACCAGCGCATTTTGTTTTTATAGCTTGAGAAGTGAGCAGCCTTCAAGGATTTGAGCCATCAAATTTACAAACAGCCTACGCTTCTAGGCATAATTCAAGGTTGAAACACGATTAGAAACCTGATGTGAAGTTAAAATTAAAATAAATTTAAATTTCCATTTTTTTGCTATACAGTATTTACTGGTTTCCTAAACCACTGTTCTTCTCATGCACCATTAGATAAATCATCACAGCAAGCCGCTAGCAACCGTACATTACACATAGTTGTGAGTTGCTTTTGTTTTTTTGTGCAATTACTCCATATTCAAAGCACTATCACAATGAGCTGCCATAAAAATATTTACCACGTAATCAACAGTTGATAGACTAGCTGATATCTGATATGCATAGGGTTTAATGATTACAAGTTTGCATTCACACCAACAATAAAATTTGGCATAATCAAACTGCTAAAGAACATCTACGAAATAAAAATACCAAGCTTTAACATTAAAAAGAATTACGGAAGCCCAGAAGGGCAAAACACAAACAACAACCGCTATCACTGGAAATATTTTTAAACTAATGCTCAAAACTTTAAACTGATCAAAATATTTTTAAACTAATGCAGAGAAGTTTAAACTATAAACATATTATTTTTGAATTTTGCAGCAACTCCAAGCGACTGCGCAAAACTCGGAAGCGATGGAAATAGTTTGCAACCGATGCAAAACGTGTTCCAGTGCGAAAATATGTAAAGGAGTGAACAAATAAATATGCTACATATGCTACTTCGCGTCGCAAACTAACCGGCCAGATGGTCAAGCGGTAACGCGTTCGTCTATGGAGCGGGAGGTCTGAGGTTCAAATCTCGGGCCAGTCAAATCGGACACAATGTTGCCAACGGCTCGCTACCGCTGCGAGATTTCTTCGAAAGGAGCAGTGTTGCCCGGGCGCAATGATGCGGAGATTGGCTCCGCTAACTCGTTACACGCTTCGGTGTATTACAGCGAGTATAATGAAAGATTTAATTTGATTAGATTTGCGTCGCAAACTAGATCGACCCCCTCTGGCAGTTACAGTCACAAATGGTTAAAAATCACCGTTTGTTAATACTTTTACTTACATAAACTGTTGAGAAGAATTGGGGCATATGATTTGTCATTTTTTTATTAATGTGATGATACATTAAGGCATTTTTGAAAAGGCCTTTATAGCGGATGAATATTAGAGACATGATGCTTAATCATAAAGAACAAAAACATTTCATTAGAAATTTCAAATTCATTCATAAACCAGAGCACGAGCGTAACGAGACTGCATCTTTTCATTAGGCCTAGACTAGACTTCGGCTGAGGATCAATTGCAGGAAAATAAAACGAGAGATCGGAAAAACGAGTTAACGTGTCTGAAACCATACCCTTACTAAAAAAGCGGAAACAAGAGCAAAAAATTGTAACTTAAAAAGCGTGCGTTGTAGGCTAAACTAAAAAACTGTGGCTGAGGCGAGAATTTCGGTACACATGTTTTTCATAGCCACACTAGGTTCTTACAGCTTAGCCTAACTGTTAAGACTGACATTGGTTTTTTTCTCTTTCTACAAGAGCTAACCTAATTACCAGTTTATTGTAGGCCAGGCTTTATAGACCTGGCGTGCAATAAAATTTTGTGTTTTGCTACGATAAAATATAGTGGTTTTGTAACCACCGTCATTCTGACAAAATAGCAAGTGTAATTCTAGCAGAAACTGTTGCTGTACAAAAAAAGACAAAAATAGCACTACCTCATACACATTTGCTATGTTGCCAACCGCCAAAATCAACGTGAGTTTTATTACGTCATAATCGAAAACCACATCATCAATCAAAATCACGAGAAAAAAAGCGATGATGCCAAAAATCAAAAACTAAGGAAAAAAAGACGCATGCATGCTCCATGAAAAAAATAAAAAAGCTTACACAACAAGCAAAAAATACCAAATAAAAAAACCAACTATCACATGTACTGGATATTCACACCAAATTACCTGAACCCAAACATGTTTTCCCTAATTAGGGTCCGTAGCGAACAGTTTTGATTACAATAAATTCTGAGTTGAGTTGAGTTTTGATGGCCATCAATTTTTGGCAAAAAACGCCATTATTTACCAACACTTCAATTTTTTCCCACTTAATTTTCCGACACGACCCGAGATCCGAAAGTTTAATCGGAAAAAATCGAAGTTTTGGAAAAATGGCGCATTTTTGCCAAAAATTGATGGCCCCCTTTAAGCCCTTCTGCTGGGACCCCGTTGAAAAATTATACCTTTTTTGGACTTGGTCTAGTAGTCGGCAACATAGGCGGTTGGCATTGGCAACACAGAAATGTAGAGAGAGAAAAAACCAAGGTCAGTCTTAACATTTACGCTAAGCTATAATGACCTAGTGGGGCTATGAAAAACATGCGCACAGAAATTCTCGCCTCAGCTACAGTTTTTTAATTTAGTCTACAATGCAAGCTTTTTAAGTTACAATTTTTTGCTCTTGGTTCCGCTGTTTCAGTACGTGTATGGTTTCAGACACGTTAACTCGTTTATCCGATCTCTCGTTTTATTTTCCTGCACTTGATCCTCAGCCGAAGTCTAGTCTAGGCCTAATGAAAAGATGAAGTCTCGTTACGCTCGTACTCTGGTTTATGAATGAATTTGAAATTTCTAATGAAATGTTTTTGTTCTTTACGATTAAGCTTCATGTCTCTAATATTCATCCGCTATAAAGGCCTTTTCAAAAATGCCTAAATGCAATGGTTTTCAATCTTTTATTGGTTGTGGCTCCCTTTTAGAAACTCTCAACACCAGTGGCCCCACGCTCAGCAATCAAATTTTCTGTCGATATATAAAATCGATTGACGACCAAAAGAAAAAAAAAGGTCTTCATCGCAATTCGGTACTGCATTTGGCCGGAATTTGGGATTTATTGCAGTAACAGCCACTTTTTTGTCTAATTGTCCAGACAATTACTCTTAGTGGTGGCTCCCGGTGGAGAACCTCTGCTTAATGTATCATCATAATAATAAAAAACTTATAAATCATATGCCCCAATTCTTCTTAACAGTTTATGTAAGTAAAAATATTAACAAACGGTGATTGTTAACCATTTGTGACTGTAAGTGCCAGTGGGGGTCGATTTAGTTTGCTACGCGATGTAGCATATTTATTTGTGCACTACTTTATATATTTTTGCAGTGGAACACGTTTTGCATCGGTTGCAAACTATTTCCATCGCTTCCGAGTTTTGCGCAGCCGGTTGGAGTTGCTGTGGAATTCAAAAATAATGTGTTTATACTTTAAACTTCTCTGCATTCGTTTAAAAATATTTTGATCGGTTTAAAGTTTTGTGCATTTGTTTAAAAATATTTCGATCAGTATAAACTTTTGAGCATTCGTTTAAAAATAGTTTGATTAGCTTTGTGTTTTCGTTTAAAAATATTTGCATCAGTTTAAAGTTTTGTACATTCGTTTAAAAATATTTTGTTCAATTCAAAGTTTTGTGTGCTCGATTAAAAATATTTCCAGTAATAGCGATTGTTGTTGGTGGTTTGCCCTTCTGGGCTTCCGTAAAAAACTTTAAGCTTAAACATGAAAATATGCTTATAAGTTTGCGAAAATGCCGTAGCAAAGGCCAGGAAGGTGGAAGGGGCAATTTTTTAATCGCTTCCGCTTCCATTCTTAGCACTTCCACTTCCACCACTTGATGACGTAGTTTTTGCTTAAAATGTTTTGGCCAAAATTTTTTCCAGATAAGTCAAAATACCTTTGTTATTATCATCTTAAAAACATCATTTAAAGCCAAATTTGGTAATTGTATTCAGTGGTTTGACTTCGCAAAGATCTGCGCATGGGCGTAATCAGAACAGCGCCGTCGCTACGGTGGAGAGGGGGGACTTGCTCTCCTCCCTAACGGCTGCTTGTGCCCCCCATTTTGACTTACTAAAAAAACTTTCTTTGGAACATCACGCAACGACAAGGCAATAGACAGCGATGGAAAAATGAATAATAATGTTCAAACATAATTTTCATTTGATGTTTTCTCGATTCTGTGTGAAATTGGTGGCATAAATGTGATGTAATACTCAACCAACTGCTATACATAAATGTGATGTAGTAATTCGTCTTATTAACGCGCCTTCACGGATGTGTCGCGGAAGAGCGATGTCAGCGCACAAAATGAACAATATGTGAAAGCATTGTTTCAAAGGCCAGCTGTTTTTGTTTTTTTTTTAGACCACGTTTAAGATTTCTAGGTCGCAGTCAGTAACACTAGTAAGGGGAAAGGGGTTTAGGGGACTTCACCCCCCTTAGTCAAGTCACTTAGAAAATCCAACTCTAAATATGAGCGTTTAAACATGTTTTGGAATTGGCCTGAAGGAAGGCGATTGGAACTGATTATGTTTTGGCCATTGGCGTTTAATTAGATCCGAGCGAAGTTTTTACCTCGGCATTTTTTAAAAGATTTCGATCATCAAAGCAGCTAAAACTGCTAGGCTGCTACGAGCAATGTTATGTTAAACGCAAAATTAAATAAAGATTTAATGTATAAGAGAAGTAATATCTATAAAGGTTTTGAAACATACGTCTTCAGTCGCGCGCCAGTAATGCTGGTCAAGTCTTGAATGAAACTTCCGACATCAGTGATACCAATCGAAAGCAGTTAAGACATTACAATAAATGAGGCATAAATTTTGTATAATTACAAAGATGACTGCGAAGTAGACTCCTGTTGAGTTAACAAGCTTATTTTTGGTAATACGTTGTAGAGCAGTTTTTCGTCGTAGTTGAATTTACCAACGAAGTTGACTTTTTAGGGCCCAAATGGTTTTTATATAATTTGCAAATTACCCGTCATAAATGGTCTCGAACCGCCACTGGCTTCAAATGCAGCAGTGTGTGTGGCAGAAACTGATTTTGTTGTTAATAAAATTGCTCAAATATTTTTACTTTATTAGCAAACAGTGTTGTTACACCCAAGCTCAAATTTCATTTACATGCAAGGATTATTTTGTTAACTGTTAATTGGTTTAGAAGATTTGCCATTCTCACGCGTCTTTGCTGCTTTGATCTGCTTTTTTCTTTTTTCTAAATCTCGCGTCGATGTAATGACGTCAGAACTTCAAAGTTCTTTATAAACCCGTATTTTTACTTTGATGGTCTTTTGCTTTGCTGCAATTTGGATCGGTAAACAGTTTGGTGAGTGCTTTGTGGTGTTTGCAATGAATATGTTCCGTTAAACTCTTGTAGTAATAATCATATTTTAATGATCTCTTAATGCTTTTGTAACGATAATTTTGATTTACTGTTGTGTAGGCTTAGAAGTTAGTTTGCATTATTTATTTTAGAAAATCGTCTTCGTCGCAATACTTCCAAACATTCTGCCATCTTAACTCAATCGTCTTTGCATTTGTAAACCGTTTGAACTGTCCAAAGTAGACGAAAGCTTGCTGGGGAACGCGTTTCACCAAAATGCAGCAACAAGTGGACAGTGGTGTAAAAAGTACTCGGAAAGTGTAATCAAATAAAAGTTTTGCTTCTTGAACGACAAAATACTTGAAGTACAAAGTATTAACCAAAAAAGTAGGCTAATCGAGTAAAATTAAAAAAGTAGTCGTTTTAAAAGTACTCAAGTACAAGTATTTAAGCAAATTAAACAAAATTTTTCTGTCGATGAACTGTAGTGCATGACACCTAGTCGACTACCTTCCCATTATTGCCACGTAATGCTTGGTCATCCAACTCCTCACTCTCTCAAGAAGTCATAAATTACTAATTGATGCAAGTTTTTGGTATTAAATTCAAATAAAAAAAAACAACAGCAAAACTTCGAAATTTCAAAATCATATCGCGCAGAATTTATTTGGTATCATTTCATACAATCTTTACTAATTTGACTTGATTGAACAATTGCAGATAAAAAACTCAACCGTTCTGACGCATTTGAGCTTCAAATTTAAAACTACAGTACTTAGTACTCTTCTGAATTAAAAAGCTTCAAGTACAGCGTCACTTCACGCTAAAAGTAAGTAAGTGAAAGTAGAAATTGCACAAAAATATAACCACTTTAAGAGTGCTCGTTACGGACAAATTCTACTTGAGTAAGCTACTTTGTAGAGCTACTTTCGTTACTTTACACCTTTGCAAGCGGATAACAGCATTTGGCTGAAATATGTGCAGTGTCATCGTCTTTATATAAAATGTAAACTTTAGCTTGCATAACAAAACGGGATTCACGCCAAATCAAATCTTTCATTGCACTTGATTCACGATAAATCAAATCTTTTATTTTATGATGAAACCTTAGCTATAATTTTAAAATCTAAATCAAATCACTTTAAAAACGTTTACCTCGATGTTTGGGATCTCATGCTAGAGATGCTAACATGTTTCGACACAGTCTTATGTCATCTTCACGGCGTTACATTCAAAAACATAAGAAATGCAGTGAAAACAATTCTATACAATATACGCTGAGCTATCGCGACGCTTTCGAACTCATCGAGAAAGTTTTCATAGCAGCCGTAACTACCGACGCGTTCGGAGTAGGGTGGCTCATTTTTCTTGACCCTTTTAAAATTTTTTGTCAGTTTGGAAAACTGTTCTTTTTTGGATATTAACATCACAAAACCAAATAAAGCTTTTTGTTTAATTTTAACGTTTGATTCTGGATCACCCAAAGTCAAATTTTAAATTTTTGGCGTTTTTAGCCTAATTACAACCAGCGCTGTGTGCCTCAGTCAAGCATTTTCAGCACTTTACTACACGTGTACTCATGTTGCCTCTTGTCTGCTACAACTACTATGCACAATTGCACATTCCCAGCGATCAAAAACTTATAACAATGTTACAACTTGCTCTTAACTCAATCCCTAATATTCATTCCGAAACTGGGTTATGATAAACTGCAATATTTCTAGCTTGCTTAATTGAGTAGGTAAATGCTTAGTGAAATTGACCAAACATGTTGATATTTATTCCGATAATCTGTCTGACAACAATAGACCTTGATGTCTGCATTGCAAGTAGCTGTATACGGCGAAAAGTTGACTACAAGCAAGCTGAGAAACAGATAGACGCGAATCTGTGCAGTAGCTTAGATATAGCCTACTGGCGGTTAGGCCACGACCACGAGATGCAGTTACTCTGAACTTGTTGCTCATCAGTAGGTCTAATGAACAGGTGCTTTTGAAAGTCTTTAAATAGCAGACTTTTAATTACTTTGTTTTTCAGAAAATAGTTAAATTTTTGGCAGAGGCTGCTGTTACGTTACGAAAGAATTAAAAAATCGTTATCCTAGCCCTAACCCCAACCCCAAACCTAACCCAACATTTAATCCTAACCCAAACTCAAAATCTAACCCAAACCCTAACGATAATTTAAAATAAGCAAATGAGCGCTCACTCTTTGTTCTCTTATTCTCTTTATTGGCGTTGCGTAACGTAACATTATTCTTACTTTATCGTTACGTTACGTAACCCTGTATACAAAGTTTATGGTTTAATGTTGGTAGGATGACGACAAGATCAAAAGGAAAACTAAAAATATGCCTTTTTGATGAATGCGTTGTAGATGCTATCCGAGGATCTAAACCATCAACAGTATTCTTACATTTTCGATATTTGCATTCTAAACTCCAAGAAAAAGTTCCTGGAACAAGAACTTTGTGACACTCTACTCAAGTTTCTATTACAAACATTAAGCAGTGGTGGCTGCGTCAAGCTGGTATCCCTACACAAGCTGACAGCATTTTCAATAACATGATTCGAAATTCTTCAGTACTGATTGCACGGCAGTTTTATTCACTTTGAGTTAAAAACAGTAAAGTCTTATTTAAAATAGTAAAATGTTAAAACGTTTCGAACTTGGCTATGTCAATCGTCAGTAAAAAGTATGAATTGATAAGATTTTACTTTTTACTGATGATGGACATAGCCAAGTCCGAAATGTTTAAACATTTTACTATTTTAAATAAGGCTTTACTGTTTTTAATCAAAATGATTCTAAATATTTACTAAGATTGAAGAAACTTGTTCAAGCAACAATCAAAAACAACCCAGCAACAGTAACTGGACATAAAAGAGGCCTTTTATAAAGATATGGAGAAAACCTTTTTGGCTTCTAAACTAAATTGCGTGAGAGAATAGAATAATAAAGACAAATAATTTTTAAACAATATGACAGGCAGTAGAAAAGGGGGAGTTTCCTCTGTGAACAGAGTAACAATGGTTAAAAACAAACACCCAACTAGAAACGGTTTTGAAAGAACAACAAAGAAGACAGAACGAAGAACTGAGGAAAATGGATATTGGATGGTGATACATTCTTCCTGGTTAAGCATAACCAAGACAGTGAAGCCAGTTTATCTAGCGATACTGGTGATGAAAATCCTGACTTTGGCTTCCCTGAAACTTCTAAAAAAAGAAAGCACATTTAAGAAAGGTGACCTGCTGTTTGTCTCAATCTTGTGGCAGACAAACATCGTATTAGCCACAGAGGGCTAACGAAGATGATCATGGTGTCTGTTGCTGTTAGCTCTGGTGCTAGCACCATCAATGATCTGTCCTTGTCAAAAGATACAGTGCGTAGAAATTGCAATAGGATACGAGAGCAAACTGCTCAGTCAATATTTGAAAAAACTTGGAAACAATTCAATCATCTAAACATAACAGATATTTACTGCCTTGGGACAGGAAAATGTCGCAAGATCTAGAAGATGTAGAGACATGTTTAAAACTGTTATTACGTTCCTTTTAAAAGTCAATATGTAAACATCTCTCCACTTTAAGGAATGGGATAAAACGCCTTCCTGAGGGCGTTTTGCCTTAGATGCGGGGTAAAACGCCCAACTTTTTCAAAAAATGAAAAACTGATTTTTAGCTTAAGTACAAAATTGTCAAAATTCTAAATGCGTATGTTGATAGAGCTTCAATCGCTACACATATACAGTGAAAAAGTTTTTATTTTCCTGCGTTAATGCTGTCGATTGCAGCACATTTTCCTTAAGATAGGCTGCTTACCCCACTCTACCCTATCCTAGGCTACCGAGAAAAATTTGAAGCAAGTGCTTACTGCTCAGGGCGGTTATTTTTTCGTTTATCAATATTTGTGCATTGCGGCTTGCGGGGTTCTGCAACGCTTGATTGAGCAGTGAAGGTGTAGTGGTAAGAGGGATGGTGTAGCGGTAAGAGCGTCCGCCTTGCAGTCGGTAGATCTGGGTGCATTCCTTGTAGAATCATACCAAAAGACCTTAAAAATTGGTATTCACAGCTTCCATGCTTGACGTTCAGCATTAAAGGGACAGTGTGAAGATTTAACCTTGGTGTGGTAGACATAGGCGGCAGGTGGCAGCGACTCGAAGACCGTATGGTCATTTTGCTGTCTTCTGGCCAAGGCAACTTAGCGAATAAATCAGTGAAACTGAAACTGATGTAATCGCCTGATGATGACCGGGTGTGTGTGTGCGTCAAGCAATCGGCGTGCGCAGCGCATGCAGTTAATATACTTACCAAACGTACTCTGGCATACGTGTGCAGTCACTAAAAAAAAGTAACTGCAACTAGTAACTTCTACAAGTGGAATTTTTTAACTAGTTAGCGATTTCGTTACAGTTTTAAAAACGTAACTAAGTTACCGTTACAGTAACTCAAAAAGTAACTAGTTACAAAAGTAACTAGGCACTGTCCACCTCTGCATATACATGTGTTGCATGAAACATTACAGTATGTCAAAAATGACGATATAACATCGACATTTTTAGATGGCTCACACATTTTTGGTTATCGCTAGTATTATATCTTAAATAACATTCTGTGCAAAGCCAAATAATACTATTTTAAAGTTTAGCATAGCCACACTCAAGGCTGCAAACTCTTCAACTCGAACTTGAAAATACTTAATTGTTTGATGAACTTAAACTCAAAAAAATTTACTCGAACTTCTCAAACGTGCTAAAATTGGCTGAATTTGAACTCGAATGAAAATTGATTGAGCTCGCAGTTCTGGTTGCACTGTATTGCAAAGGTCTACGGTTACATTAAGAAAGGTTCTATTTCACCAGCAAATTCTATCTAGTTTTTTTTTTTAAATAAATTCTGACTCAATTCTAACTCAAACTGAAAGCTTTACCTAAAACTAACACCAAATATAACCTCAACCCAAATGTGAACTCTAATCTTAACTCTTGAAAAAGCAAATGAAACAAGCGCAAATGAATATTCTTTATTTTGGATTTACTTTCTTTAACTTAAAGTTTGCCGGTAACATAGTCACTTCTTAGGCTACAACAAACGCCATCTTTTAGATTTTTTAAAGTGCTCCAATATTGCTTTTTTATTTAAGCTTTTACTGAGGTCTCTTTGATTTGAATGCAGGGACAATGCTGATAATTGAACGGTACCCAAACGAAATCTTGGCCTAATTTTAATTCGCTTTGCAAATAAAAATATTCGCTCTACTGTAACTGAAGTTTGTGAATGGTCGAAGGATCTGTAAAACTTTGTGCATATTTGGTAATACATCTTTTTGGGTAACGTCATGGACATCAAACAAGGTAAACCGTGTTGCCGACTCATTAGGCTTTATAAAGTTTTTAAAGACAGCACGTTCTGGTTCAGGAATAATCAAACCTTAAACAGCAGCATATTCGAGGAATTCTGTATTCATAAAATAGTTTTTGGAAGGAATGCAAGCTTCTGCCAGTCTCATTATTTCAAAGTTATCGTGTCCAAATCTGCTGTTCAGATCTGCTGCTATTTGACCTCCGGTTTGCTGAAGCAAAGTACGCATGTCTTTTTTTGTTATGTACGATTGCTATTTTGTTATGTCCAACAGACGACGTCACGATGATGGACTTTAGTGAATCAGGAAGTTGATGCGGTCTGCTTGAACTGCGAGTGTCAAATCTGTTGATGCTCGTTTGCCATTTCCAAACCATACTCGTTTGCCATTCCCAAACCCTGGTTTAGTACGTCATTTTAATCAAAGTCATTGACATACTCCTTTAGATCGTCTATCAAGTTCATACAGGAGAACTTTAACGTTTTGCTTTGCAAGCTTTTTGTTGCAAATTCACTGTATTCGTAAAAGCGAGAAAAAAAAAAGAAGTATTAGGCTACAAACTTCTTTGTTTGAATTGCTTTTAAAAGCATAGACGTAGCCCGAGCGGGGCCAAAAGGCCCCCCCCCCCGATTGAAATGCCACCAATGATAAAAATGTGACGAAAAAGCCTATTGTTTCTTTACTTTCAGTTCCTTTAGCATTTTTTGCGTACAACATACATGCGTACAACAGTATTTAACAATAATGTTGACGACCAAGGAGCCCGGGCTCCCTAAATTTAATTTTTGCCAATCAATTTATCTGTGTTACATGGGTAAAATTTGGAGTTTTGTCCTAAAAGTTGCTATCACAGGTCCTAATCTAACCTTTTTATGAACGTAATGCAAAAACCAGGGGCGGATTTGCTATATGGCGCAGTGCCAGGGGCCCCACTCTTAAATGGTAAGACTTTTTTTTGCCTTCACCTCTACTTGGCAAGAAAATTTTGCGAAAATCTTCAAAGTGCCAGGGACTCCACGCAAAGTAAATCCGGCCCTTTCAATAACGTGGTAAGTAAGCGTAATCATCAATTATTGTATCATTTTTCAATAACGATTCACTTTGACCTTGCCAGTTTTTACGCGACGGTATGCTTTTGAAAAAAAATTAGCTCGGGAAAATGCTTATTGAACAAATTATTGAATTTGAAGTGAGGGGGCTTGGGCCCACCGGCCGTACATATGCTCCTACAGCTGGTTATTTTCATGACAATACTAAAATCTCTAAGGAATATCTTCAAGTGGATTATTTTTATTATTTACTTCTAAAATATTGCATGTGGCAATGTGCCTTACTTCCCAAATCACTCACAAAATTTAATCGCAAATTCAAGATTTTAAAGGTGTTGTGGGCTTAAATTGTAAGTAAAAAGAGGATTGAACAATTGAATTTTTTCAATTGGCTTTCAAATGCTAAAAATCTAGTTCTTTCAAATGGCTCTGAACACGTGCTGAATGTTATCCAATGGCAATGAAATAGCTTGCTTTTCCAAAAAATTGCCAGCTTCTGACGATCTAACGACCCCCATCTGCGATCTGTTTAAGTTACATTAGTTTACTCAACACATCTCCCAACTTTGACATTTTCACTTTTTAACTTTGGTAAACCAGACCACGGCTTCTGGTCTTACATTTTACGATATTTTTGCCCCATAAAAAGTTACTCTTTTAAAGAATTTTAGTGACGTCATTGCACGTAATTTGTGGTTTGCCCCCCCCAATCAAAAATTCTAGCTCCGCCTATGTTTAAAAGCGATGTAGGGCACAATCTGGTTTCAGCGTTTGGGTCGGTCTCAAAGAGCTTCAGTGTATCTAAAACACAACTGAATCTTTTAAGAATTTTTTGCACTTTATGAGAACGTGATGACCTCCTTGTAGCGCATATTTTAGTGAGCTTCAAAGGCTGTGAATCGGGGTAATGATGGCGTTGAACATTAATAAAAGCAGCATGACGTTTGACTCCAGTAAAATAGTTGCATATTCAGAAGTGGGTACTTGATATTTTAAAGTACCGACGACAACGGTACAAATACTTTTCCTAAAAAGTACCGACCGTGCAATGTTAGATACTTTTTGAAAAAGTACTGGCGATAACGGTACTCGGTACCGGTTGCGGTACTTTCTCCTGAGGACTATTTGCTTTTAAAACTTTACAATCAGTTTTGGTTTATATAACATAAGCTAAATAAGCAGTGTCACTGTTAGTTCCTTGCGGAGTTGGCTAAGTGGTCACGGCACTTGGACAGCAGTCCAGAGGTTGTGAATTTGATTCTCCATAGGCTCGAGTAGGCTAGCCACCAATTCATATATCAGTGATGTTGTTGTTGAAAATGGGAAACAGACGTAAAAAACAAGAAGGTTATGATTTACTTTGTCCAAGAAGTGTATAGGTCTTTTAACTCTAGCCTAACCTAAGAGCTATGCAAAATGCAGCAGTCAACTAGTCACTGCCATGTTCTGCCTTTCATGTAACGAATTAACTAGTAACCCCTAGGGCGGTCCATATTTGATCGAATTTTGAAAGTTTTAAGTCTGACCCCTTCAAGTTGTGTCAGTTCATGAAAAAATAACTTGTTCAAAATTTTTTTGAAAAATTTTTATATTTAGGCCTCTCAAAATTCGGAAATTTTGTTAAATTATGGCATTTTTGGCATATTAACCATAGTGTATTTTTTGATTGAAATCTGTAATAATTGATGTTTAGAATGATGTGTCACCTCATTTTTGTGAAAATTTAACACTCATACGTGTTGTAAATGCAATATTGTGGTCATTTTTGATTTTTACCACTAAGTAGCGCTATAATTTAGACCATAAATATTGGTAAAATTTTGTAGTTTTTAATCCAGAACAATGGTATTGATATTTGGAAGTCCAGTTTCAGCAATGGGGGTTCCAAAACTTCTATATAATAGTATTTTCATGTTGTAGAATAGGTGTAGATTTTTTTATCGTTCTTCACAGAAGTTTCAAACCTTTTGCATTTAATTCACAAATTCACTTCTTTTTTCGGTAAAACTAACAATTTTTCACAGAACAACTATTTTAACATTAGTTGAGATTGGTTACTATATTTTTCTTTAAATAGTTTTTGACAACAAAACAATATTGTGGGATCTTGTAGTCATCGAGCCGCGTTGACATCTTTCATTCGGTCGTCATTTTATGATTTAGTAATTAGTATTTACAATTCAAATTGCTTATCTGGCTTCAAATGCTGAATGTCTAACAAAAAAACTGTGAATTTCTTTTGAGCTTTTCTCAGTTTGGATTTAGACTCAGTTTAGAGCTAGGCATTAAATTTGTGGTGACCGAGTGAATTAATATATTTTGTCCTTGTGTAATTTTGTCTGCGGTATCCAGGTATTGGCACATATCGTTCATTGCTATGGGTGGTATTGCGTAATGAACGGATATTGCGAAACAAAAGGAATTTTTAATTATTGTCAGTTGTCAGTTTTCGGCTTTCATGGAAAATGAGTGGAATTTAGTTAATGAAAATGACTGGAATTTCACAGATAGGCTGACCTTTTTTTGTTGCATATCCTGCTTTCCGCTTTAGAAGGTATCTGTTTTTTTCCAAACCAAATCTTATTGCAGATTTTGAGTTCCAGTAAAAAATAATAATAGCTGGAGCAACACTTTACATCTTCAAAGTACATGCCTGATTTACTATTTAGGAGTGTTTGGCTTTGCTGGTTGTATAATATGCAATAGTCACTGCGATCGTAATACTCTTTACTCTAACACTGCGGTGAGCAAACGTGTTTCACTGTAATTGTTTTGTCAAATTTGAAATATTTGCTTCTACTGCTGTCTTCAAAGCTAAAATAAAAGAAATTCAACACCGACTTTTAATTTTAGTGCTGTTGTCCAACTAGCAAACATTTAGGCAAAGGTGTTTCACAATAATTGTTTTGTCAAATTTTAAATATTTGATTCGACTGTAGTCTTCAACTTTCAAATAAACGCTGAAATCAAAAACACTCAACTTCGACTTTTATTTTAGTGCAGCTGTTGTCCAACTTGCAAAAATTTGTTGGTGTTTTGACTTTTTCATTTTGAGAATGTTTTTGAAAATATAAAATTGTAGGTGTGGCTATCCGATTAGTTGTTTTTACGGCCTAAGTTTAGTTTTGTCGAACCTTGTCATAACTTACTGCAAATCATTGCAATTGAGACTGCACCATAAAGCTCTTTTGTGGTTAGTTTAATCAGAGTTGAATCAAAAATGACTTCAACAAAAAAAGTTAGTATCGGTTATCATTATATACACCAAAGTTGTTTTTTTTGAATATTTTTCTTGAAGTTTTTATTAGTTTTGCTGATTGTTGGTTGTGTCTGTTTAATGATCATAGTAAAAAAAAAAAGATTGCCTATTTTTCAAAATTATTCTGCTCTATTGTTTCTTCGCAAATTATTTAGAGTTGCAATATTCCTGTAAAGCAAGTCTAGTCCAAATTCTTATAAGGTTTTGCTTTAAATGGAACCCTTTTTGTCAAAAACGGTTTTAAACTTTTAATTATTTTTTATTTTAAATTTTAATCTTTCAGTTACGTTGTTAATCAATGTGGTGTGTAATTATATTTCAATCTATTTTAGTTTGTTTAAGTTATAACTCAATATTTTTCAATTAAATAAGTACTAGGTGTGAAGGTTATAAACTGAAAAATGTTACTGTAGATTTTCAAGCTCAAAGTTTTGAAAGATCTGAAGAAAGTAAAGCTGTGATCTGATATTCTGACACCATATAAAAATTGCATGATATGGAAGTTTTGGAACCCCCATCGCTGAAAATGGGCTTCCAAAATGTCAATACCATTGTTCTGGATTAAAAAACTACAAAATTTTACCAATATTCATGTTTTAAACTATTGCGCCTCATAGCGGTAGAAATCAAAAGTGACCACAATATTGCAAAATTCGATCAAATATGGACCATCCTAGTAACCACTCACCAGATTAACTCGGCGTTGAGTAAAGCCCTCACTAGCTTACGGCTACGATTGGGAATCTCTTGTGATGCCACAAAGTATTTTTCTATTGAATCACATATAGTTGTACTTTTCGTCACACCGCAAACTGCCGTAGTGTCGTAGCCGCATGAACCGCAGCCAGTGGAGTTGGTCTACGATTGTCCTCACTCCTTCTCTACTTGATTTGTACGGAGTTTGAACAGTAACTTCATCCCAGACAAATCACAAAAAAAAGTACCGAGTAGCAAGTACCGACCAAAGAAGTTAGAAAAAAGAATCGACGGTACCAAAAACGAAACATTTTTAAAAAAAGTACCGACAGTATCGATAACGATACTAAGAAAAGCAATGCGGTACTGCCCATCCATGTGCATATCAAATCCAAATGATCAAAAAAATTGCTAACATTTTGATCAACTTTTGCTGCTGTTTCCAAAACAAGATTTAAGCGATGTGCAGCGCATTGAAAATAGTTTGCATTTTTATATCCAGATTTTTTGAAACGTGCCTGGACACCACCATCTTTGCCAGCCATCACACTAGCTCCATCATAACCCTGGCCAACACAATCTTCTGGTGACAAGTCCAATGGTTGTCACGTCATTATTTTGCAGCAATTGCGTCCATATTCGTTAACTCACCAAATCCCATCGCCCGCTCGCGTATAGGTCCATCGTGAAGATACCACTGATAGACGCCTAACAATTTTTTTTTAGAAACGTTCTTCACTTCATCAACTAAAATCGATTAATATTTCGCGGCATGAACTTTTTGCTTAATTTGCTCCTGCAATTCCTGTCTAGACGCCTCAAGTAACTCGTTTTGTATGTCTGAGCTAAGCATTTTTGCATTCTTTGTTAGTGTTTTTAAACCAGTGATTCTCAAACTGGGGTCCGCGGCAGTACTTAAACCGTAAAATTTTGCAGTGGAGGACGCTTACGCAGCCTTGACCAAACGCATTCCGAATGCGAATGAAAGTAAGTGGAAATTGTGATTCAAGTTTGAATTCTGCCCCAGGATTCGACTGAAGACCAAAAAAAATCTTTATCGACAATTGAAGGGTTTTTGTCCCCGAAGTCGAATGAAGACCAAAAAAAAAGGCCTTCACTGCAATTTGGTACTATAAGGAATTTTGTGCTGACAGGCACTTTTTTAATTAATCATCCAGCGCTGAATTCTCAATGGGTGACGCTAAATCTCGATGGGGGGATGCGAACTATCGATGGGGAGATGCGTTCCCCTGCAATTTAAGTACTGGCCCGGGGTCCTTTGGGGGGTCTGCGAAACAATTTTCTGGGACCGCGAAGCACATTGCAAAAAAATCAAAACGACGCACCTGAAGAACAAAAATTTGCTTACAATAAGATTTTCAGGCAACTTATTTCTCAAAACCAAACTTGACAGCCACAATTTGCTATGAAACCTTACAGACTACAATCATTCTTCGTACACATATGATGTTATTTAAGCAATAGCTCTTTTAGCATGAATTCTGCGAGTGAAGGAGAATGTTTAATAGCAAAAGGATCGGAAGACTTTCAAAAGTATTGTCGTTTTCTAAACAAGCCTTTTGGAACGAGTGTTGAAAATCTGCCTTCACAAGATAATTTACATCAAGAACAGTTCTTGGATTTGGTGAATGATGGAAAAGGGAGAAGCTTATTCAGTTGAAAGTTTTGCAGTGACTTTTGGATTGAAATGGTACAAACCTACTCTGACATTTCGAAGATGGCATTAAAAGTACTAATTCCATTCCCAGCAACATCTGAGTGTGAATTTGCATTTTCGGCGCTACTTTCGATTAAGCCCAAAGCTCGAAACCGGTTAGATGGAATGGGCAATATGACGGTTGCTTTGTCCAAAACGGAACCACACACGGTTGAAGTGATAGCAAAGAAGAAAGTGTACCCATCACTTTGATACAATATAAAAACCAACTTGTTGTTTTGGGTTTATTTATGTTAATTTTTTAAGGAGACTGTGAGCGATTTAAAAAATTGCTTTAGGGACCATTGCGTAATTGGTCTAAACGCTTTTGGATGTTCAGGTTGTATTGAGATAACAACCAAAAAAGCTCCAGAAAGTTGCCGCGATTTAGCGAATCATAACTTTTTTCATCCCCATGGAGTAGTATTTCTTGTTAAGCGCAGAAAAACAGCTCGTCCAAAACTGTCGTCAAACGTTTTATGTTATCGTTTATCGTTCTCTCATCCCAAAAACTTGGGTCCAATTGCTAATCAATCCTTTCCGCTTTTCGTTTTTCCTCAGCCAGTTTGCGTGGATTGTGGTTTGATGGTAAATTGAATTGGTCGACTCATTTTCAAAAACTTTCGCTGCAATTGCCAAGGTGTTGCAATATGTTGTATCATATACGTGACTTTGTAAATGCTCATGCTCTAGTTATGTTTTATCATAGCTTTGTTTATAGCCGTTTAACTTATGGCATTACCACTTGGGACACTACCGCGCAAAACCAACTTTGTGAGATTGAAGTCAAATTAAACAATATCATACGTACCATGACTTGCCACGAAAAGTTTTCTTATGTAAGTCAACTGCATAAGAAACTAGGCTTTCTGAAACTACATGATGTTTACAAATTAGAGCTTGCTAAATTTATGCATAAGCTTTTTAAGAACAAGCTACCAAAATTATGCAATTATAACTTCACAACAACTGACAAAATTTATAATTCTGCAACTAGAAAACCAAGCAGATTTAATTACTTTTTGCTACGAGTGTCTAAAGCTGCTGGACAGAATCAAATCGAATTTAGAGGTGCTAAAGTATGGAAAGAAATTAGTGAAAATTTAAAAAATAAACCATTCAATTCTTTTAAAAAGCAGTTTAAAGAAAATTTAGTGAGAGATTACTGACCACACTGTTAGGTATTGATTAAGCATGGTATGTACTGTACCTGTACGCATTTGAACATGTGAGAGCTTCGCTACAAACAACATTGTCTGTACTATTCAGAGGTGGAGTCCTCGAGGACGTCCTTGGCCTCGAGGACGACCTCGTGGACTCATTTTGAAGTCCTTGGCCTTGGCCTCGAAGTCTCAAGTCCTCAAAAATTGCCCTGTCCTCGGCTCGAGGACAGCACTATTTTTTGAACAGTTGAAATTTTGTTGGAAAACACCAGAAACCTCGCGGAAACTTGCGAATACCTTTTTTGTTTTTCTTTAGCTAAGGGGGGGAGGGCTAAAGGGCCTTCCCCCCCCAATTGAAATTTCACCAATGACAAAAATGTGCCAAAAAAGTCTATTTTTTCTTCAGTTTTAGTTTCTTTTTGAGCATTTTTTGTTTACAACAGTAACTAACAATAATACTGAAGACCAGGGGCTCCGGGCCCACCGCAATTCAATTTTTGCCAGCCAATTTATACGTATAACCCGGAAGAAATGGAGAGTTTTCGTCCTAAAAGTTGCTATTCCAGGCCTTGATCTAGCTTTTTTATGAACGTAATACATTAACCAGGGCCGGATTTACCATAATATGACGCAGTACCAGCTTGGGGCCCCGCGCTCAAATTGTAAGACTTTTTCTGGTCTTCTCCCATATTTGACAGAAAGATGTTGCGAAAATCTCCAAAGTGCCAAGGGCCCAGTGCGATGTAAATCCGGCCCGGCAATAACATGGTTAGTAGGCGTAACGATTTATTGTACCATTTTTCGATAACAATTCAGTAATTCACCTCCAACCTCGCCGGTTTTTACGCACAAAATACTTTTCAAAAAAATTAGCCATGGAAAATGCTGTTTGAACTAAAGGGGGGGCCTGGGCCCCCTGGCCGAACATATACTCCTATAACTGGTTATTTTCACGACAAAACAAAAATCTCTAAGGAAAATCTTCGAGTGGATTAATATTTACTGTTAAAATGTTGCAAGAGACAATGCATCTTACTAATCACTTATAATTAAAATTTAACTCCAAAGTGCAAGATGTTAAACGTGTTTTGGACTTAAATTGCTTGTAAAAAGCGGTTTAAACAATTTAAGTTTTTCAATTGGCTTTCAATAATATCAAAAATTTAGTGCTTTCAAATTGCTCTGAACACTTGCGAATCGTGATTCAATGGCATCAAAATACCTTTTTTTCCTAAAAATTACAAAAAATCGCCCAACGCCCAAAGCCTCCGGCGGCTGGAGGCCCTACTCCCAGACCCCCGACTGTGATACGTTTGAGTTACACTAGCTTTCTCAATACGTTTCCAAAGTTGGATACTAGTACTTTTCAACTATTAGTTTAAGCCCTCTCCCTTCGCAAAATTCGGGTTAAAGGCCAACAAGCAACGATTTCAGATCTTCCATCCTACGATATCTTTGTCTCACAAAAACTTCCTCTTTTGAAAATTTTTGGTGACGTCATTCCATGTGATTTGTGGTTTAGGCTTTCCCCAATCAAAAATTGTGTGTACGCCTATGAATTGGAGATCACCTGAAAAACTTTTTTTGAAGACCTTTTTTTTTGGAGAACATTTGCGGCTGTGTCCTTCGTCCTTGACCTAGGCCTCGAGCATTCCTGTCCTTGCCTTGAGAGGGTCTGTCCTCGGAAAGGCTGTCCTTGGCCTTGGCCTCGGATTTTTTTGTGTCCTTGGCCTTGGCCTCGAGCCTTGTGTCCTTGACTCCACCTCTGGTACTATTCGCTGTGCTTCATCATTTTATTACGTCTTTGTGGGATAATGTATTGTGCATCCAAGAACCATCTCGACTAGGAAAACTTAGGATTATTTGGTGCTCCTTGTGTTTCAAATGTGACCTCTGACTTGTGTGTTAAACCTTTGTTTCTGATAAACAACTACTATTACAACTACTACTACTACTTTTGCTATCATTTTGCTTTTTGCATTTATCTCCAAGTTTTTTTTCGTTTGTACTACCCTGTTGTTGAAAAAGTTTCTAACGGCTAACAGTTTTTTGCCAAAAACCGACAAGTTTGGCAGTAAATACAATTTTTAGATGCACTGTATTCGATCCATTCGTACTTGCTATACCAATTGCTGGAAAATTTGCGTCCGTCTGTTGATAGAAAGGCTACAGCTAACTACTTAGGCGGTAGATCTTTATTTGCAGTTAAGTCAAATTTTTCAACTTCTCTCTCATTGCTTTGAACTTCAATAGCAGAGGTAGTTTCTTCTAGTAACGGCTCAGCGTTAATAGTAGGGAATGACTGATTTCATGTGCAGTGGGGATTGCGTAGGCGGAGTGACTCCAATGCGGCAGCAGATCCTCTTAATGCGACGGATCCTCTCACTGAGGCGGACTGTATCGTAGCGGTGGAATGCGGTAAAAACCCTAACCCTAAACTTTAAAACCAAATATGCTTGCCTGAGAACCGAACCACCGAAGGTGATGAAATTGTAAGGCTTGCCAAAGAACTGAACCACCGCAGGTGTCAAGTCTAAAGTGTAGAACTTGTAAGGCTTGCCAGAGAACCGAACCAGGGCAAATGATAAGTCTTAATAAAGTGTAGAATTTGTAAGGCTTGTGTGAGAATCGATCCACTGCAGGTCAGCACTTAAATTGTAGGAGTAAACGTCCCCCCGCCTCCCCTCATCGAGATGTAGCCCCCCCATTGAGATTTCAGCGCTGGATGATCAGACGAAAAAGTGCCTGTTAGCACGAATAAATCCTACCAGTTTCGGCCAAATGTAGTGCCAAATTACAGTAAAGACTTTTTTTTTTGGTCTTTACCCGATTTAGGGGATAAATATCCTTCAATTTTTGGTGAAGACCTTTTTTTTGTCTTCACTCCATTTAGGGGAAAGAAGTGCAACTTGAATCATAATTTCCACTCAATTTCATGTGCATTCCGAATGCGTTTGGTGAAGACTGCAAAAGCGTCCCCCCATGCAAAATTTTACAGTTCAAATACAGCCGCAGGTGGTTAAAGTCTAAAATTTGTAAGGCTGCCTGAGAATCGAACCATCGCAGGTGGGTAGTCAAAGTCCAAAGTTTAAAATTTAGATTACAGTTCAAAGTTCACGGACAGGTCTTTGAACTGGCGGCTAACTGTTTCAAAATCGCTTTCAAGTTTGCAGGGTTCCAACAATTCCATACTTTCAATCTAAAAAAATTATGAAAACAAAACAAAATTTTAAGGTATTTTGTCGATAATGTAGAAATATGTTTGAAATATGATTGCGTTTGGTTTTCCGGTTTTAAATGCAGTAATGATTTTGGCTTTTTTACAACTCTGCTGGAATACTTTTAGTCTAAACGCATTGTCTATAAAGTAACACAAAACTGGTGCTAGAATATCCAAAGCAATACGTAAATAATACGATGATATGTTGTCATGCCCTACTGATTTGTGTAAGTTCAAAGATTTGATTAAAGTTTTCATTTCATTTACCCGAGGCGGCTCCATAAATCAGGGTTCAAAATTAACGCTTGCCCGAGGCAAGCTGAAATCACCTCGGGCAACAGAGAGACATTTTTTTATTGTTAACTGTAACAATACACAAAAAAAGCAAAAAGGAAAATAATTTATGAATAATATAAAGTTAACGAAGGAATTGTGGAGTAACCTTTGCCGGGTCTTCGAGTCAAGCAGTTCCACGAAATTTATAAGAATTTTAGATTTAATTGAGAAATTAAAAAAATTTTTGAATTCGAACGAAATAACTTGTTGAACTTTCAAACTAAATAGCTTTGAAGAAATATATTTTTGTACTTTTAGCAGAATTTTTTTAGAGAAAGCGCTTTTAAATCTTGTTCTTTACTATTTCAAATTTTTACATCCCTATATTTAAACAATTTTTGAAACCTAACCAGACGGAATTTTGGGACATAGATAGTTAGTTGAAGCGGTTGAAGCTTACTTCTAGTGGAGTAATGATGTACATTACTTGGAGTAGTAAAGTAATTTTGAAATGTACTGTATCAGGAAATTTAGAGTTTTTAAATTTGTGCATATTTAAAGCAATTTCAATTTTACACAAAATCATGAATTTTTAAAATATCAAGTTGCTTAAGAAGGGGTAATATGTTCAAACCTGCTAATCTCAGGTATAGCTCGTACAGCATTGTTTTGCAACAGTTGTAAAAGTTGGTGTGTAGTGCATGGATCAGTGGATCCCCATATTACGAGACCATGATATAAGAGATGTGGCTTTATAAGTGCATTACTGTATATAAATTAAATAATGTTTGGTGGCAAAAATTTTCTTAATTTCTAAAGAATTCTCGTTGCTCTAGCAACTTTTTTTGCAATGCTTTCGATATGTGATTTATAGTTGAGATGTTTTTCCAAATTCAGACCCAGATATTTTACATTAGCCAAAGATTTCACGCACACTTTATCAATATTTAGCTGAATTTCTATTGGGATCAGGCGCGTAGCCAGGATTTCGCAAAGGAAGGGGGGCTTTTTTGAGAGGTGAAAACAACAGTAAACGAACTTGACCCAAATTTTCATCAGTCTTGAATCAGATTGGGGCGGTTTTTCTGTCAAAATCAAGTAATCTCCAAAAAAAAAGAAAAGGTCACCAAAATTGAAACGTTTTTTTTTCGGCCGAAATTAGGTGATCTCCAAAAAAAAAGGTCTTCTCCAAAATTCAGTCACTTCTCCTGACCAACTTTGGGTGCGCTCCAGAAAAAAAGACTCCACTTTTCTGGTCCAAATAACAGCAAGTCCTTCACAACTTCTGCTTCCCAATCCCGTTGGGGGGGCGGTTTTCAATTTTGGAGCAAAAATCGGCCTCAAAAGCACTAAAAACGTGGTATTTTGCATACTTTTCAGGCCAATGGGGGGTCTGTAGCCCCTCCCTGGCTACGTTACTAATTGGGATACCTCGTAAAGTGGGTTGAATTACTAAGATCGTAGATTTTTTTGGATTAATTGTTAATTGGTTAAGGATCATCTAATTTGAAAGTTTGTATAATTCAGTATTACGTGAATTTTGTAATTCTGCTTCAGTTTTTCCTTGAACTAATAAACAAGTGTCATCAACATAATAATCTTGGAGTACAATTTACAGCATAATGAAGATCATTTACATAATTATTTAAAATAATGGACTTAGAATTGATCCTTGAAGTACCTCCATACTAATGGGTTTCAGACTAGTGATTGATTCATTTGTATCTACGTATTGTTTTCTTTCCGTAGAATAACTCTTAAGTAAGTAAAGCGCAACACCTCTGACCCATAGAGTTCTAGTTTTAGAAGTCATTCATGCGAGACGGTATTAAATGCTTTTTTTTAGATCAATCTTTACCAGGCATGACAAAATTTTGTTATTTAAATTGTCATATAAGGTTGTTGTTATGTCTGATATAACGCATGGATAGCAGAATGGTTTGATTGAAAACCGTGTTGGATATTTTTCAAAAAACGAAATTAATCTTGCTTTAATTAATTTTCTAAAAACTTAGATAAACGTTGTAATACAGAAATTGGACGATAATTTGTTACTTTAGATTTGTTATTAAATTTATATACAAGAGTCACGCAGCAATTGAAGCATGTTTTCGCAAAAGTTGATAACTCGCATTTTGCTGTTGCGAGAAAATCGCGTATAAAGTTTTAAATTTCCATTTGGTCTTGTAGTCAAGTACAACGTATTAAGCTATTTATTACCGATATATAATTGAAAATTAGAAAAATCTTTTGCTTAGGGTCACCAGTTTTGGTAAATAACTTGAAATTTATGAAAAACGTAGTTTTACAAAAATGTCATTTATTAACTTTAGCCACAACGTACTTCAATTTCAAGAGCATCCGGAAATAAACCAAAGTTGAAAGTCAAAGCAAAAAAATGAGTTAAATATGATGTCAGAACATGCCCAGCTACTTTGATAAAGTATGAGGGTATAGGATTTTTCTATTCAGATTTTTTGATTTCAGAGAATTTATAATATTAAAAATTTCGTTCGGTCTCGGCTACTCAAAAAAAAATTGAGGATTGCATACGATTTTTTAAGTAGATTTTACATTTTAATGGATGAGTTTGAGGAATTTTATCGGCTAAATATTTTCATGTATTAACAAAATAAATATTGAAAGACTCTGCAATTTCCTTAGGATTTTCTCATAACGTATTGTTTGAATGAAAAATCATAAAATTTCGTTGGAAGATTGCAAAATTTAGCTTGCTTCGTGTTAGTCGGTAGAATTTGTTTTGAAGTTTACTACATTTTCTTTGGAATAGATTTATTTTTTGTTATTTCATCATGAAAATAATTAATTTTGCTTATTTCTTTCAAATGGTTTACTTTGGTTGTAGATTTCTTATATTTAGCAATTTTATGTGCATTTCCGCTTTTGAAATGGGTCTTGTACATTTTCTGTTTTCGGCGGATAACGTCATAGATGTCTTTTGATATCCAGGGTTAATGTAACAAGCGTTTCTGTTTTATACTTGCAAATTTAAGAGGTGCATGTTCATTCACCACTTTTAAAATGACTTCGTTAAACATATTAAATTCTGTATTAAAATTAGCTGTTGTAATTTCGGGTATTTGATTGAAATGATTTTCTAATTCTAATTTCAAATCTTCAACAAATTTTGCAGTTTTGTAGTTACTAAAACAACGAAATTTTTGTCTCTTCAGAGTTTCAGAGTATTTGCGATTTGAGAGGAGCATTGTTTATTCTTCAACGTAACAAAAATAACAGAGTGATCCGAGATTTGTTATACTCCCACCGTTATTTTTAACTCAGACTCACTAGTAATTATGTCATCCAGCAAGATTTTTTAACAAGTCGTTAATCGAGTTACAATAGTTATTGTTTGAAAGCAGCAGAGGTGGAGTCCTCGAGGACGTCCTTGGCCTCGAGGACGTCCTCGAGGACACATTTTGAAGTCCTTGGCCTTGGCCTTGGCCTCGAAGCCTCAAGTCCTTGGCCTTGGCCTTGGCCTCGAAGCCTTAGGTCCTCGAAAATTGCCCTGTCCTCGGCTCGAGGACAGCACTATTTTTGAACAGTTGAAATTTTGTTGAAAACGCCAGAAACCTCGCAGAAAATTTGTAAATACCTTTTTTATTTTGCGCAATTGGAGCGTAGGCTTAGCCAAGCGGGCCTCCCCCCCCAATTGAAATTTCATCAATGACAAAAACGTGACAAAAAAGCTTATTGTTTCTTCAGTTTCAGTTTCTTTTTAGCGTTTTTCGTTTACACCAGTAGCAAACAACAATACTGAAGACCAAGGGCCCTGAGACCCCTTAAAATCAATTTTTGCCAGCCATTTTAAACGTAAATCTGGAAGAAATGGATAGTTTTCATCCTAAAAGTTGCTATCTCAGGATCACATCTAGCCTTTTTATGAACGTAATGCATTAACCAAGGCCGGATTTACCACATTATGGCGCAGTACCAGCTAAGGGCTCTGCGCTCAAATCTTAAGACTTTTTATGGTCTTCAACTACATTTGGCAGAAACATATTGCGAAAATCTCCAAAGTGCCAGGGGCCCAGCGCGATGGAAATCCGGATCGGCAATAACATGGCCAGTAGCGTAGCTGGGGGCGGGGGGAAGCTATATCCTCCCCATTGGCCTGTTAACCAAAAAGCAGAATAAGAAAAACACCACGTTTTTAGCTCTTCTGAGACTGTCTTTTGCGCTGGAATTGACTAAAAAGTGATTTAAGGCATTTTTTGAAACATACATTCAGAGGGGTCTAATTTGTCAAAAATTAAAGTCACCAATCAATGAAAACTTTAGAAAGTACCCAAAAATAAGCAATCAAATTTGATCGCTAGAGTAAAAACGCCAAACACAGGTTTTATCAACAAATATATTATAAACTCTTATATATTATATATACTATAACAGGAATAAAGATGGGGGGTGGCTACTCAGTATTACTTAATTGCCAATCACTTCTCTCAAATATCTTTCCATTAGCCCCCCCCCTCGATTATTTTTCTTTGTAAAATACAGACGAAATAGATTACTTCGTGTGAGTTTTGTTTAATAATAGGATTTTATGATTTACCTGCATGTAAACAAGAGAACTGCAATGTTATCATTAGCCACTTCCCTCATAGCCCGATAATGCAACCAGTTGAATCATGTTGCGCTGGCAATTTCTATGCTACGTTTTAGCAGCATTATTTTTTATTAAAATAGCTCTAAAATTAAGTTATATTCGCAAAAAAATGCAAAATTTGCGAGCGCTGGGGGTTCCGCCCCCAACCCCCCGTGCCTCCGGCGGCTGGGGGTTTTGCTCCCAGACCCCAAAACAGCCCCCCCCCATTGCGAATTTCTGGCGGCGCGCCTGACACATGGTTAGTAAGCGAAACTACCCATCTATTGCACTATTTTTCAATAACAATTCATAAATTCACTTTCACCTCGCCAGTTTTTACGAACAAAATACTTTTTAAAAAAATTAGCCATGGAAAATGCTGATTGAACAAGTCATTGAACTTCAGTAAAGGGAGCCTGGGCCGCCTGGCCAAACATGCACTTCTATAACAGGCTATTTTCATGACAAAACAAAAATCTATAAGGAAAATCTTCGAGTGGGTTTTCATTTACTGCTAAAATGTTGCACGAGTCAATGCACGTTACTTCCCCCTACCTGGACCAAATCACGTACAATTAAACTTTAACTCCAAAATGCAAGATGTTAAACGTGTTTTGAACTTAAATTGCAACTAGAAGGAGAATTAAACAATTTAATTTTTCTAATTGGCTTTCAAATGTCAAAAATTTAGTGCTTTAAAATGATTCTAAACATGTGCAAAATGTGATTCAATGGCATTAAAACAGCTTTTTTTACCAAAAAATTACAAAAAATCGCCAAACAGCTGGGGGCTTCGCCCCCAGACCTCCGTCTGTGATACGTTTGAGTTACACTGGCTTTCTCAAAACGTCTCCAAAGTTACGTATTTGCACTTTTCAACTATATTAGTTGAGGCTCTCTCCCTTTGCAAAATCCTGGTTAAGTGAAAAGCAGGCAAATTTTTGATGACGTCATTGCATGTGATTTGTGGTTTAGGCCTCCCCAATCAAAAATTCTGGCTACGCCTTTAAATTGGAGATTGTCTGGAAAACTTTTTTGAAGACCTTTTTTTTTGGAGAACACTTGCGGCTGTGTCCTTGGTCCTTGGCCTTGGCCTCGAGCATTCCTGTCCTTGGCCTCGAGAGGTTCTGTCCTCGGAAAGGCTGTCCTTGGCCTTGGCCTCGGATTTTTTTTGTGTCCTTGGCCTTGGCCTTGGCCTCGAGCCTTGTGTCCTCGACTCCACCTCTGGAAAGCAGCCATTTCTTTTTAAAATGAGATTATATTGTTTGCCAAACTTTTTTGATAGTTGTTCCAGAGAGTATTTATATTCAAGTCACCGATTATATAGTATTGCTTATCAGCTAAATTGAGGTTTTTTATAAAAATCATTCAAATTTGTTAGACGTTCTTGTGAGTTTTTTGAGATGGATGTCGCTAGGTGCAACCAAAAATGCGTTTGTGTTTTTTTAGAGAATTTGTGCCAGCAAATTCGAACCATATTTCTTCTAACTTATTCATACTAAAGGTAAATGTGTTAGTCGTTTCAACTTATACATTTTGTTTAAAGAATACCCCTACCCCTCCTACTATAGTAGGAGAATTACAATGAAAAAAATTGTTTCCTGGAAGTGAGATATTGATTAAGGGAACATCAGCAAGTCGGGTTTCAGATATACATAAAATACAGTTTTAGGTTTATAGGGAAGAGAAACACATAATTCATAAAGTTCATGAAATTGTTTATGTAACGAGGAAATATTTAGGTGCAGAATAAGAATTGAACTATTTCTATAACTTTTATCTCTTTCATGCGAAAGTCATGCATGCCACATGGATTAATATTTAAGGGTGTTTCAGCAACAAAATTTTCAGCAACGTCTGTAAAATATGGGGCGCGAAAAGTAAAATCAGCTAAATCTGCAAGATATAATTATATCTACAAGCTTGTTGTGTTGATATATAAATCTACAAGCTTGTTGTGTTGATATATAAATCTACATGCTTGTTGTGTTGATATCTCAATAACGTGCAATATAATTAAAATGTTTCTGAAATTGTCCCAAACTATGCACAAAAACATCGATTGCAATTTTACAATAAGCCACCTCTTGCGGTTTGTAAATGTAGATATCGCTAAATCTGCAAAAAAAGCAGTGTTGCGAACTTGCAATTTTATCATAATCGCGGTACATGCGTAATGTAATGTAGATATAGCACTCATGAAGATATAGCATTCATTCAGGTTACCATCCTTTCTAGAGCTCTGCGCATCGGCTTTTTTTGTTTTTGGTAATGATGTGCAAATTCACCGATTCGTTGTCCAATGTCAGTAGCAAAACTGGTAAAGCGCTTAACAAACAGTGTACCGGTATGCGTTTCGATTCGATTTCGCATAGAAGTTACTTCTTTTTTTTACTGCAAAACCTTGCATTGTCTTTTTTTTGTCTAGTCATTTTTTTGTGCAAAATATTTGCGTTGTTTAGTTCGGGCAGCATTACCATCCTTAAAATGCATAACAAACCGATCAAAAATACGCGTCCAGCCGTCACTGCTTTCAATTCAATTTGAAGTCACGAAGTTAGAACATTCCAGGTTTGTTAGATTCAGAAGCAAAAAAGAAGCTAAGAAAAGAGATAGTTCAGATAGCTGGTTTTGTAGCTAGCTTGGATCAGCAGCCTAGTTGCAAGTTTGGGTTATGCTATTTGTTATCTTTATCATTAATCGCAATTAACACTTTTTAATCGGACGCAGATTTGTTTGATCTCAAACGAGCTTTGTAATTCTTCTGATGTTAAATGTTTTGTTCTTTTCCAGCGAAAAATTTTCCCACGCTTGCCGGCAGGAATGCCGAAACGTCGAAAGGGCAAGCGGGGCGCAGCTTTTTCAAAGGGCACTTTCAATATTGTACGTACAGTCATTATCACAAAACTGATATCTAATACAACTGTCAAACAATTAAACACTTCAACAAAGCCAGAGTACTGAATACGCCGCATAAACACTAAAAAGTAACAACAAACAAATTATCAATTACCCAAAGGCAGGTTCAGTCGCCGAGGCCATTGAGGGTTTGGGGACAACGCCCTCAACTGCCGGAGCCAACGCCTTCAAACGACGGAGATCCCCCAGCGTTCGGAGATTTTAAAATTTTTTTTGCAAAAAAACCTAATTTTAGGCCTATATTAGCAAAAATTAATGCTTTTGAAACGTGGCATAGAAATTAGCAGTGCAAAAACATGGTTAAATTGGCTGCGTGAATGGGCTATGAGAGTGGTGGTTAATGCTAAATATCGGCCTTTTTATTACAAGCTTGTAAATCATAAAATAAAAAAGGAAAAGAATTGGCGCACGTTCCGTCCGCGCAGACATTTCGTAATAAAACCTAATCACAGCCCTAAACTCTAACCCAAACCTATAACTGTAAAAATCATAACAAAAATTTCCGAAAATGAGTGACGTCACCGGAATCCTTGTTTATTTAACGTTCCGTGCGCCAAGTCTTTTCGAATAAAAAAAATCAGAAGTTTTAACCTAATTTGTCTGCTTTTACAAAAAAAAGGTAATTTTGGAGATGTTCATCTCAGTACCGTCGCCAGAACAAACCAAAAGAGGGGTACTAGCCAAAAGTGGGGGGGGACTAAAATTTGGATACAAAAACTGATTTTCAGATCTTGTACGGCTACAGTCATGCGCAATTGTTAAAATAAGGCCGGCAGCGTTTCTTAGCTCGTTTCGTCTGCGGCCCATACTTGCTTGAAAATTTATCTACAGCAGTGATTGCTACCAAACTTGCGACCAGGATTTTGCTAAAAAAGGTGAACCAAAAAAAATTTTTTTTGCCCAAAAACTGCCTGATTTAGCCTCCCTGCTGAACAAACTGATGCAACTCAAGCGTGTTACAGACGGCCATGGTCACTAGATATTTAGTGACTGTGGACGGCGGTCTGGGGGCATAGCCCCCAGCCGCTGGGCGATTTTTACAATTTTGCAGCAAAAAACAGCGATTTTAACGCCATTTTAATCACATTTCTCACTTTTTGAAACCATATGAATAACTACTTTCTAAAATTCAGCAGTCATTTCAAAGAATTAAATTGCTTAGCATCTTCAGCCTCCCACCCCCCTTACTTCAGGTCAAGTCTAAAACACATTTAAACGCTCGTATTTTGAGATTAAATTTTCTAAGTGACTTGGCTAAGAGGGCTTAAGGCCCTTCACTCTGGTTGCGCCACTGACTGCGACCTGAAAATCTTAAGTGTGCTCTAAATATCAGAAGAGCTTGTCTGTGCAAAAAATGGTTTCACATATTGTGTTATGTCATAACCACTAACGAAGTACTGGCAACGATCAGAGCATATTTTAACGACTTTTCACTGGGGGGGCAATTTCATGCTACAGGTATAAGATTAAAGCCCCATCCGTCGTCTCCGACGATGTCACTCCAGAGGATGACTATCAGACCACCACTGCAACACATCTTAGGTATTTTTATTGACATCTGAGTTCGTTCAAATACCTCAGATTTCACTTCAAGCTTCACTCTGTAATTCCAAGGTAGAGGACCAACCATATATCGGTAGTTAAGGTGGTTTGATTATAGGACCTGCCAAAATTACACTAGAATCTGGTAGTAAATCGCTTGAAGAGACTCTCCAAGGTTACACTAAAATGCTGAGCACCAAGTAGTGTAACAGCGAATACTATGTTTTAAAGTCTTTCGTTCTTGACCAGACCCGGAATTAAACCAGAGTCTACCATTTCAGAGACATATCCCAATCCACCAATACGCCAACTACAGTAGTATTGTAATCGTGTAAGTATCCCAATTATGATTCTTAGGCTAACTTTAATAGATAAAAAATAATTCTACTCTACTTGCCAATTGTTCTGGTATTTTTAAGAACTATAAATCCACAAACTTGCAGTCTTCATAAATTTCAAAAGAGACATGCAATAAAATATTCTGTATAGCTGTTAGTGCTTATTCACTTAAAAGACTAATACTCTGAAATGGTACAGCAGAAATTAGATATCAGCACAATGACAACCAAGCAAACTTATGGAGAGCAACAGATAAACTCCACACCATGAACTAAGCCTAAGTGTCTGCACTCTGCAGTATCCAAACTTCGTAGTACCATGTTTGCAAAGAATGAAAGAAAACTTGCCTAATTATCCAATTCAGAAAGATACATAGAATCTTTCAAAAAATTAAAGTTAATAGTAATTGAATTGCTTATTAATTGGCTTTTTGCTTTAGATATTACTATCAAGTATATAGATTTACTGTAATGTGTTTGCACAAGTATATTATCACGGTAGTTGCAATAACAACGCAAAAAAGGGTAACTAATAACTGATATTCCATGATCTCCAAAAGAATTATACGGATAGGCTGATATAAATAAATAAATAAATAAGTAATAATAAATAAGGATTGTTAGCTGAAACAACAACCTGATTGATGTAATTCTCCCAAAAATAAAGTCTAGAATATAGTGAATCGAATGCGTAAATGTGAACCCTTATACAAAGCTGCAAAGAGTATAGTCAAAACTCAACAGCATTAACCTTTCAAAACATCCATGTCTATGCTTTGATGACAGTCATGAGCCGAAAGGTACTATATACGGATCACGTTTAAGTGTTTGCTTGAATACTATTCACATTTCACAATCATCTCATCACACCGCTTGTCAAAACTAGTACTTTTTTATAAAATTAGCGAAAAAATTTAGCAACATATTCACGTTTTTTGTACAAATCACAATCAGGCTCTCTCTGTCGGCGGTCTTTTCTCTTTAAAAACTCTCCAACTGCTTCCCTTGGATCATACTTAGCTGTGCCAATACCATTAAAAGCAATGAACATCCTTGACTTTACTGTATCTATGAGCATGCTTTGTCGGTTGGGGGTAACAATCTTATTGTACACAGAAATCATTCTTTCGGTTTGCATGGAGTGCGGTACCATAACAAGTAGAGCCATCAGACACTTATTTAAAGTCACGCTGTTGCGAGTAACGTGACATAGCTTTCTTAGTCGCCATGATAGCAATGTGCCAAGGTCCGTGTTTTCGGGTAAGAATCCAACATCGTGTATCATCAGCCAATAATTGCACACATCATCCGAAAACTGTTCAACTTCTCCTGGAAATAACATTCTCACAATTGTCAGTCCGTGAGAAACAAAATCGTTCATAGTTTTTGCAGAAAGCAAAGTAATGCATTTCTGAATGAGCTCTTCTTGTTCAATATTTATTCGCTGAGTCATGTAATTCTTAGCTGCCATGATCACTTCCACGCGAATGGCCTCTCTACTTCTAAAAAAAGAAACAAAAGCATTAAAACGGGTGCGACTTGGAGTTGGTTCCACTTCATCACCATTTTCGGACTCTTGCATTGCCCTTTTCTGTCTTCAAGATATTTTTCTTCACATCCTCCAGGGTAAGGGGCATTCGACATAAGGTCAAGCTTTCGTATAGCGGTGTCACGGCAAGTGATTACATCGGTTAATATAAGGTCATCACTTTGAAAATTCTTTTGCAAGTTTTAAAAAACTTTAGCAACATCACCCATCAAGGCAATGAGCCAGACTTGATTCGATCCGGTAGTCCACTTACGCAAAAAAACACTAGCCTTTGCTTTTTCATGTCATGTTCCTTCAGCAGAAATTTGTTTCCAAACTTCAATGCAGCCATCTCGATTATGCAGCACTACTTCGATTACATTAACCAAATGCTCAGCAAAGCGAACTTCAAAATACGCTGGAAATTCATGTGCATCAGGAAACAGTGTACGAAGAGTAGCTTTATGATTTTTGCTTGTTCTGAAGTAACTTGCCACCCCCAATACGTTCGCTTTCCACAGCTGGAGTTCGGGAACAACATGCTCCAGGTCTTCTACAGCGAGATCTGATCGATGAGCTAACCAAAAGGAAAAAAATATCACGATCAAGGTAAGTACGCAACAACTTCCAAAATCGGTTTCTACGTCCAGTATTTGCTGACTCGCCATCAGTAGTTACACCCACAAGTTTCGATTTATCAAGTTCAAATGAATAATTTACTATGGCTTTCACTATTTCCAGAAGACCCTCAGCACCTCTAGCTTGGGGTACATCTACAGACAAAAAACTGTTTTCATGTTGAGATCCTTATCAATAATACGAGCACTCACAAACTTGTTGTCTCTCATTGTCCGGCTCAAACTGCCATCTACCTGAATGGCCCAAACAACTGCTGCGTTAACCAGATTCGAAGTAACTTTACTCTGAAGCTCTCCTTCGATTTTAAGCATTTCAGCATATATCACATGGTCTCTGTAGTGTAAAACAGAGCCTAGTGGTTTGAACTCTTCAAACAATTGATCAAAAGCCATTTTCTCTGAAAGACGAAATTACTTGGTCACTGTGCAAACTAGCCAATGATCGTCCTGGCCCAGAAAAGGCAGTAGGGGTCAGAAGAAGACAGTCATTGTATACATCAATCGACAATCTGATAAGCATTTTAACCGTTTCTTCACGCTGTTTCGTCAAATAGTGTATCCATGGATGAGAATTTGATTGTGACTTCCATTGACGGTTTAATTGCTTATAATCCGACGACTTTTTATGTGGTTGAGATAAAAGATGATCCACAACATCCATTAATTTCTTTTTTGAATCAGCACGACACCCCCTACCAAGTGGAACCACACCATTTCTTGAATACTTTTTAGCTTCAAATTCAAATTCTTCACCTATAAGACATTTTACAAACAATCGTTTTCTTTCACCCTGTGCGTCGTTGTAGAACCTCAAGCATTCGTGACGAGATTGTAGCCATTGTTGTGTAAGTTTCATGGACTTATACCACTCAGTTGCTTCAGAGTTTCCACCACAGCTTGTGTTTTCCCTTCTATCCGTACTGCTAGTTTCTGCAATTGCTGCAGTATCTTGTGAATCGATTGCATTTTCTTCCAAGCCAATAGAGAAATCAGTTGTTGCTCTTTCTTCTGAAACAGCAGTTACGTTCTCGAGAGAAGTTGGTGCAGCATTATTAATGCCCTCTAAACTTGATGTATTTTCTGGCACGCTCGTTGCACTTTTCTCCGAGGTTGAAGCATTTTCTTCTTGCAAACTCTGCTGTCCTCGCCTGTTGACCTTTGGTGGCACTGGACTGAAAAATTCTGATATTGCTTTTATACCAGCAGGAACTTTTCTCTTGCTGCTCATGGTTTAATACTTTAACTACTGTTTCTATTACAAGCAAGGCGTTCTCTATCAAAGACCATGCAACGTATGCTTTATGCAAGCACAACTTTGTGGAGGCCCATTGTCTATTTTTTTATCCTCCTTAATTCTTATATTGAGCACGCATTAATTCTTATATCTTGATCATATACCGAAAATATTTTAATTTGACAAGCTCTGCCGGTGTACTGTTAACCTAAACAAAGTCATTAACATAAGCTCTGAAAATTTTCACTGGGGGGGCAAAAAAGTTCACTGGGGGGGCAATTTCCCCCCCAGTTATAATGTTAAAATATGGCCTGGCAACGATTCTGCAGGCTAACATGTCTCTTCCGCGACACATCCGTAAAGGCGAGTTAATAAGATGGAATATTGAGTCAGATTTATATACAGCATCAAGGATGGCAGTACGGTACGTTTAAAATTTGCGTACTACGTACCTTGCACCTTGAACCGTACCGTACCAGCGTACCGTACTTCAGTTCAATTTTTGAAGCGTACCGTACCAACGTACCGTATCCGTACCATTACAAAAAAGGCGTACCGTACCAGCGTACCGTACTTTTTAGCAAAAACTGAGGTGTGCCGTACTGTACTTACGTACCGTATTGCCATCCTTACTTTTAACTACTCGCAAATGTAACTGTCTTTAAAATTACTAGCCTATCGTAAATCAGCGATTTCAATTCAAACATTTGGCGTCGGCTTCAGCTGGTTTTTGCCTCTATATACAAAAAGCCAGCGCAATGTGCGAAAAGTCTAAGATTTTTAATTCAAACAGCATACCAACGTACCCGTACCCGTACCTTTACAAAAAGAGGCGTACCGTACCATTACAGAAAAAGCGTACCGTACTTCTTAGCAAAAAATTGAGGCGTACCCAGTGATGTAAGCGTATACAAAAAATTTTGACGCCGTCAGCGTAAAGGTAAACGTTCCAAAAACTTTGCGCCGTAAGCGTCAACGAAACTTTTCAAAAAGTTGGCGGCGTAAGCGTAAACTCTAGCGTAGACTCATGTTAGCTTAGCGTCCCAACTTCGTGAACAGTAGAAACAGTAACAAACAATTTTATTTCAAACTTCCCCGCAGGAAAACCAGCATTTCAAAATGCTGGTCAGACATTTTACTAGTGTTGTAAAAAAACGGTTTTTTTGAAGGGCGTTTTTTTACCTTGTTTTTTTTGTCGTTTTTTTTATATGTAATTGTAGTTTTTAAATGATTGAGAATACTTAAATGGTTTTTCAAGATTTGGTTAGGTACTGTGCTTCTTTTGAGCTACATAGACCTAACAATTGCTTGCTGAGAGAATAAAATGCGGAAGTTTCGGTAGTTAAGGTGGAATGGCAACTCTGCTACTTTCTTACTCACTGGCTGGTTTATTTCACAACAATTCGCAGTGGCGTCGCTAAGGATAGTGACACTCAGGATGGAATTTTGAGGTGTCACCCTTTATAATGTATAGCAAGCTGCAAAAGGTGTTATTTTAAAGATAACGGTACTACTTCATTTCCGTAGATAGCAGTTGTTACTTGGCTAGCTCAATAAATTCTCATTGTAAGATTCGATGACTTAGGAGTATGAGCAGCACCGTGGTAGCACACGTTTATATTCAGGCGTGTAACTAGAAATCTGCAATGGGGGAGAGGCTGTTTTGGGGGTCTGTAAGCTCCACCGGAGGCCATTGGTGGTCTGGGCGTAGAGCCCCGAGCACTCGAAAAATTTAAATTTTTTTTTTGCAAAAATAACTTAATTTTAGGCTTATTTTGAGAAAATGCTTTTAAAACGTGGCATCAGAAAGAATTCTGGTGGCATAGAAATGAGCAAAAACATGGTTAGACTCTTAACCAGAAATCTGCAATGGGCTTTTCTAGGGGTATGGGGGCGAAGCCCAGCGCTCAAAAATTTTGTATTTTTTTGCAAAAATAACTTAATTTTAGGCCTATTTTGATAAAAATTGATGCTTTTGAAATGTGGCAAAGAAATTAGCGGTGAAAAGCATCATTAAACTGGTTGCATACATGGGCAGTGGCTATATGGAAAGTGTGACTAAAGGTAAAAACCAATGTTTAATTTGTTCAGTGGGCATATTTAAAGCATTTGATTTTATAGTTTAAACTTTTGTAGGTAGCCGGCTTTAGTTGAAATTTACCAGGAGCAATTTAAGTAGCTTATATAATTTAACCGATCTAGAAAGTTATGCCTTTTGTGAAATCTCTTCGTCCATTGTGCCTGCTATTGTCTACTTTGCCCGGTTTTCGGCTTTGGTTCACACCGTAAATTTGGCCATATCCTAAAATACATAAAATTTTACGCCACAGCAATACCATGCGATAGATTAACGTTTAAATCAAGCACTAATTACGAATAATTGTTAACACCACTAGTTAAAGTCGAAATAGATGCAAATTAAGGCTCGAAAAACATTACACTGAGGGCAGTTAAATCATTAGTTTAAACTTAAATGACATACCTACGAAATATAAGTCAATGAAAACAACAGTTTATGCGTTTTGACTTATAAGCAATCGTAGCGCTAGCCGTTAATGACAACACTAAATCCAAAAAATCAACATAGATCCTGCAAAATAGACTTATAAAATTACAAAAGTTTAAAGAAGGGCTAATTTTGTCACAAATGAAGGAGATACAACTGTTCTATTTCAGCGCCGTCAATAATAACCTCAAATTTGATCATGATTTGATAACCGAAGATAAATACCACCATCTTAATTACATAATTCTCGTGGTTACTAGACAGCAAGCCGAATTTACATCACTGAAAAAAGCAAACAAAAACCGAATTCTGACTAATTAAATTCTTTTTCAGTTTTTGCAAGCTTTTATCTGCTATTCAACTTTGATTTTACAAAGAGTCAACTGATTTAAAGCCTGAAAATACGCCCTATATCTTAACTATTACTGTTTTTGCATGCATTTACATAAGGCCGATGTGCAAGTTTGACGTCCAGCGGTTTGACTAGCAGTGTGATGACGTCACGTGCAATCCATCAGTAAGAAAATATTAGTTTTGATGTCTTTTTTCAAGCTTTTAACCTGTTAAACATTTTCACGGTTTTCAGGACCGGCTCGCTAAAGGGTGTTACAAAACAACAATGTGATATTATTTAAAAGTAACAATTAAAAACAAAAAAACAAAAAAAAACAATGTTTTTTTTTAAACAAAAAAAAAAACAAGCAAAAAATACCGTTTTTTTTTTTAAAAACAAGCTTTGTTTTTTTTATTTACATCACTACATATTACTTCACTTTGGCTTTAAAACATCTTTTCCCACGGAAAACATTATTTCGACCGCAGCACTAGATGGTATTTGAGTGTTAAAACGGAGAAAAAGATCCCGGAAGCTTTTATGCGGAAACGCATCCACTGTTGAAGGTCCTTTATTTAGCTTTGCTTGCAAGAATGTTTTCAAAAGCAGGTCCATGCTGCGTTCTTTCTCAACATCTTCATAAAGAGCACCAAGAAGACCATCTGTTTTGTTGTCGCTAGCTTTTTCCGTCTCACTGCTGCTGCTCTCAACATCATTGTTTCTAGCAACCTCGACAAATGGTTGGTGGCTGTTTTTCGCAGTCCAACAGCGTTGATATCAGGCAACCATTCCAGCCTCCGCGAAAGCCTATAATTCGGATGTGTGGCGCTGGCAAGTATGCAATCCATATCCGAAAACAAACGTCCAAACCTGTGAAGTAAATACTAATCTTTATCACATAAATTAAACAGCCACAGAAATGTTTTGTTAATTTTAACTTTGCTCAATGCTCATTGCTTAACTAGCACAATGTCCATGTCACGCTTGTTTAATTGAGGTGTTAGTCTCACCTGGTTATACCCTGCACAAGGCTTTCCTGAAGCGGAGAACAGTATTGTAGGCTTGAGGTTGAAGCATAGGCATTTTACAGACTTGCTAACATGGGCATCAGCAGGCCCATGTAAGCCTTCTCTTCACCCTGGAGGATATCCAAAGCAGCAGCAATCGGAGTCATCACAACTTTATATTCTTGTAGGAAATCCAGTTCGCCTAAACAATTTGTAAGCTTAGTAATATCAAGTTTTAAAAGTGCGAAGGACGAACATGCTGTAAAAAAGCGCATTTCCAATTTTCTGCAGGCTTTGTTGCTTAATAGACCGGCTTTGTTGCTATCGCAAATCAACAGCAAACAAGTAACACCATCATAGACCGAGTTCCATCTGGTGACGTTTGGGACAACCAGCAACTTCCCCATATGATTATTGATAATGTCTGATGCTTGAGAACTCCTGAAATAATAACAAACAATAATCTTGAGAAACTTGCTGCATTGTATAGTAATTACTAATTAGGGATGTATAGTAAATTAGTAATTAGGGAAACGGATTTTTTTGGATCGAAAAGAAATTTTATTCTAAAGAAAAAGGTCGAAACGAAATTTTACTCTGTTACATTTCGAAATTCAACCTTTTATTGCTCATGCAACTCAGCATGCATATTTTTAGATGTTCTCAAGCTCCGTTGCGCGATCAGAAAGAAATTGCTTTGATTTTGAAACAAAACGACACGAAATTCTTCATAGAGAAAGTTTACTCGAAACGAAACCAAAACAATCGAATATCCTATTGGAACGAAACAAAATTTCGAAATATTTTTGTTTCAAACACCCCTAATAGTATTGATTATTTCTGGATTACTAAGTAATCCACAAGGTGACTATGATTGTAGTAACACGCGGTAAATATCACATATAATTTACTAGTTTAGACTAGTCTACACAATAGTTTATTTTATAGACAATACTTTATTTTGTAGACAGCATACCTCTGCTGTATATTCCACAACGCGACAGCTTTTCCGAAAGCAGAACGGTTAACCTTTTTGTGATTGCTGTCGGAAAATGCTTTCTCCGAATCAGCCGTCGCAACTAGGTTTAAGGTGTGAGCTGCACACCTCCAATGCTTCGGTAGTTCATACAAACTATCTTCATCTGCGTCAGTTAAAATTGTTGACAAGTTGTTAATACGTAACCACTTCGTACTACCGATGAGTTTATTTATTGATTTTGACGTTTCGCTTCCCAAACCGGGAAGCTTCTTCAGAACAATCTTCGGCAGTGCTGCCTTTGCAGTTACAAGATGATAAATGAGAAAAAATAACTGCAGAAGATAGGCAACAGTCAAAACATACAAACATCACAATACTTGTACTATTATAACCCAAAACCTTAAAGTGATGGAACAATAACATTATGTAATATTGAAAATTATTTCACTAACAGCGGGAAAAAAAGGAATATTGAAAAATTATGTCAGTAACAGCGTGAAAAAAATATTGAAAAATTATGTCGCTAACAGCGTAACAAAAAAAAATTAATAATATTTACAATAACTAGGCTACTTCACTAACAGTTTGAGAAAATATGAAAAGGATCTCTTGCAAAGCATTATGTACTAGAAAAGGTTTTTAGCTCCACAGAGATTTATATACGGACGGAACAATTAACCCATCATTGCGATTTAAAATGCTCAATTCCAAAGATTTTTGGTTTATCAAATAACCTTCCGCTTTCCGACGCTTGTGCCACTGTGGTTCCCTCCTTAATATTTTAGCATTATCCCAATCTATAAAATGATCATTTTCTGCGACATGCTGAAACAGTGCAGATTTTTTCAGGTCAAAATTCTTCACTGCATCAATATGCTCACGTTTTCTAGTTTCTAAGCTTCGACCTGTTTCACCGATGTACACCGCATAGCAGTCACGACAAGATATTTGATAAACAAGGCCCGACTTTTCTTTGTCCAAAACTTTGTCTTTGGGCTTACAAAAAATATTGGACTAGACACAAACAGGCTTCATAGCCACCCCCAAACCAACTTCCTCCAAAACACGCTTAAAAGGCTCGGTGAGATTCTGCACATAGGGAACCACAGTCATGATTTTCGTTTGTTGGAATTCGCTTTCAGAGTGAGTAGGCCGTCGTTTGCGATGAAATCTTAGATATCCATTTGTAATCAAGGTGTTCTTGATCGTACGTATTTCATCTTTTTTGAGCTCGTCCTCTTTTATTATGTTCTCAGCTCGGGAGAAAAGAGTTCGGGAAATGCCAAGTTTTTATTGCAGTGGTTGGTGGGAGGAAAAAGGTAGATATCTGCCGGTATGAGTTGGTTTTCTGAACACTGTGGTTTGTAGCGATCCTTCTGGAGTGCGTGTAACCAGCACATCCAAAAAAGCAAGAGAACCTTTATGTTCTTCTTCTCTTGTAAATTTGATGGAATAGCATATGGTATTCAAATATTGATGGAGTTCCTCGATGTAGTTTGATTCCATAACACCATACACGTCATCAACATAGCGAAACCAAATACAGGGAGGGGAGTGAAAGCTGTTGTTGGCCCTTTCTTCCAGCTTTTCCATAGCCTACTGTAATCACTGTAGCTTTTTTAGTTGATTGAACTAAATATAGTTTGATTGGTCTTTTTGTTACGTAACAGATGAACGAGCGTTCTTTGACGAGCTGCATCTAACTACATCTTGCTTATTCGCTGCCGCGCGAATGACGTAACGAATACACATACAATTTAGATCTTTGTCACAAACGAGCTAACAACGTCAGTTTCGAAACGTTTTACAAAATGCAAACAACAGATGAGGAGTCAAAAAGTCTACGTTTACGCTATACGCTAAAAACGGCCAAAATATAAACGGCGTACCCTCTTCCGTAAACTATCCAAAAAAATGATGGCGTAAGCGTCAGCGTAAACCAAAACTTTACGCCGTACGTTACGGCGCATAAAATGCGGTGTAAACCTACATCTCTGGGCGTACCGTACCGTACCAACGTACCGTACTGCCATCCTTGTACAGCATTTGATTGCCACCAATATTTTGCAAAGAATCGAGAAAATTTCAAAGGAAAATTATATTTGAACGTAATTATTCCGTTTTGCTTCGTTGGCTGTTGTCTTGTCGTTGCGTGATATTTTAAACCTAGTATTTTAAGTAAACGAAAATAAGGGGACACTGCCCCCCGTAGCAACGGCACTGGTTCATCCCCAACGAGTATTTTACTGTTATGTCTGGACAAGATATGGATCTTGCTCCTGTTATTGCGATGGATTTTATGTGTTAGAAGTTTTTCTTATATTTCTCTGGTTTGAGCAGGAGGGGTCCGGACGCCTTGAATCCGCCACTGGTAACGCCAGCGTTGATCTTTCCAACTAGGACTAGAAACAAAGTTAGAAACTTTAATGCCTTGAGAGTAATGCTTAGGCTAAACAGACATAGGATCCTTGAGTTCCAAATTTGAAAATTTGTAGCACACCATCTTCCTATAGCGTCAGTTTAAACTGACAGAATTAAATCGGATGTCAAAGGCAAACCAAATGCATTCCACAAGATTGTTCATTTATTTCACGCTATTTAGAAATCATTTAACACACGCAATTTGTTAGGTAAAGACTATTTTAAGGAAAATTTTCAAGTTCAAGAGAATAAAACGAAAATGAGAACTATTCATCCGTGCTTTTTTAAGTGTTGAGATTAAGGTTAGAGTTGGGACTGGAGTAGGGTAAGTTTTGGATTAAGAATTTGATTTGGGTTACAATTAATAAAAAAAAAAGTAGATAAAAATTTACGATAAAACTCTTCCTTCCAATTTGTTATTGATTTTAATGAACTTTTTAGCGCCACTTAGTGGAGAGTATTTTGCTCATAAAAAAATATTTTTTCATAAATCGAAAATTGCAATGTAGTTTTGGATCGACAAAAATTTTTTAACGTTTTATTTTCTAGAAAGGGCTCTTTTGGTTCACAAAACACAAGACTTTAATCACTAGAATGCTTCTTGTAGCTCCAGTACTCTTCTGAGTGTCATCAGTTTAGTCGGATAGTACTGCCCCCCTTGTAAAAGGTCAGGTGAGCAGCTGCCTCCCCATCCCGTTTCGGTACCAATTCTTGCCGCGTTTACCGCTCTTTCGGGTATCACAAGTACTACCCTGTGCTCTGAGAAAGCAAGGTCGAAAAAACGGCAATTTTTTATTGTATTTTATTTTTTAAAAGATGTTTAGTTCCTTAATCTTCTACAAACAAGTAAAAAAGTTCAGCTGTTTCGCTAGTGCAGTTGCCGAGATATTCGCGATGGAAAAATAAAATACGTTTGCAGCAAACAAGCAACGTAAACTAGATATATAACGTAACAATTGAATGGTTTACAATCCAAAAAATTAATTTTTGAAAAGTGAATAATTGCAAAAGCAGAGATGGCAATCGCATCGATGACCTCAACGATTTTTGTTGAGCAAGAAAACTGCGATGCGGCGCGATGCGGCGCAGTGCAGAACAATGACAGTAGATGAGATTTTTTGGTGATAATTTGAAATTTTTTTCCATGCGACAAGATCGCCGCTAGTTGCGATTATTTTTGCGGTTTTCCATTTTTTTGATTAATTTTGAAACTACAGTTTGTTCGATTGTTATCTAAAATAGTGTAAACTGAAGCTCAGCCAGCGCAATATTTAGTTTGAGTACGTTTTGTGATTGTAACACAACAAATGCCAAAACATTCTCAAACCTCAGTCTGAAATATGACTTACGACGAAACAGAAGATTCCAACAGAAATGAAGACAAAATCGTAGATTTTTTGTCGAATTCTCAGATGCAATAATGGATGTGGATCCGCTTGCGTGTTTCGATCGGATAATTTGATACAATGTTTTTAGAAAAGAGCGGCGATGCAATTGCATTATAGAAAAATGGTATCTATTACGTCACTCTAATTTAAAAATCGCAAACAAGAACTGGATTTTCTCGAAATACGATATTATGCAAGTTCGGTACTTACTACGCATTTTTTCCAAAATTAACATCAAAATGCACTGTGCCTCTTTGTTTCGGGCAAGTGGAAATCTTCCTGGGCAAGTAAACATTTGCTATTACTTGCCTGACGGGGAAGTTGTTGAAAAAGTTAATTTCGACCTCTGATAAATATTGACAATTTTACTCTATTTTGAAGATATAGTTTGTACGCTTCACGGTTGTCAGATTTAAGTTTGGCCGCTGGTTTTCAAACCACGTCAACTGGCCGCGAACAAACTTGGCTACTTTCACTACATTGCGACATGATTTTAGGTTTACGGCTTGTACGTCAATTTCGGGAAATTATTTTCTTGCGTACAGGCGAATTGACTAAACTTGTCCTCGACCATCCATCAAAAAGTTATAACCTATCGTTGCCCAATGCCCATTGCTTAATCCATATAAAAAACATCCTCTATCTGCCCAACTTCAATGCTGGTCCCAAGCTCATTACAAAATCACAGTCTTAGTGATAAATATAGTAACAAGGCTAATACATGTCACAAATACACACACAAATTACTTGTTCAGCTTAAAACAAAAAAGGACTTTGAAATAAGTGAAAACAGGGGCTTGAATATTCCAACAAAGTTCAAATCAACTTTACAAGCGACAATTTAGAAAGAAATTGGTTGAAAAAGAACTAATATTTTTTCTGGAGATTTTAACAGCAATGAGAGTAACGACAATAGTTTGCATAAACTACAATTACGCTTGTACACTCAAGATGTTACGTCCAGTGTAGACCAAGACCAGCCATAATTAACGAAAAAATATCGCGTTGGTGGTTAGCCGTTGGCAAAATTGTGTCCGATTTTACCGGTCCAAGATTTGAACTTTAGACCTCTTGATTTAGAGACAAAGGCGTTACCGCTTGACCACTACGCTGGTTCGTGAGAATCAAACTAAAATATCGTATATTTGTAGACTACAAAAAATTAAGTTAAAAAACACAAAACAAAGCAGACATTAACAAATTTTAATAACAGAAAATGTGCAAACTACTGAAGTAAATACAATCTTGCATTAGTGTCAACAAAAAACTCAACATTGATATTTCAATTAACATTTGAAATCAGCATACGTTAACAGAGTATGATCACAAAAAGTTTTAAGGTGATATCATTGTTGACCATTAATAAGTAACGTTAGTTGGTTAGAAGTTAAACATGATCGATTTACACAATAATCAACTACAACACCATTCGTAAAATTTGCATGATAGTTTGAAAATCTTTTTTTAAAGTTGCAACAATGACAGTAAATGATACAAAATTAAATTTAAAAAATATATTTAATAATATATGAAATACTGTATCATCAAACATGAAAAATTTGTAAAACTTACAAAAAAACGAGCTTCTCTAATGACCGTTCTCGCTTCTTCTCGTTAACTTTCACACAAAATCTCCTGTCACTCAGATAATAAAGTATGTGCACTTGTGCAGAATGTGAACTATAATTAATAATTGAGACAATTTTTGGCACATTCATCACGCGCATTTTCAGACACTTGTTTTCGATTTTTTTTCGAAAAGGCAATCGGGCACTAGAATTAAAAGTCAAGCCAGAAAAGAGGGCATGTGACATGGGGAGAATTACCCATGGTTGAAAGAAGTTCATGGTACTCACGATTTGGCAATGCAATGTGTTTGGTTAGTTACAAAGGTTTAAATCCAGCTGAGAAGATCAAAACAAAAACCACAAACTTCCGCGTCTATTTAAGTGCAGACTGAAGTCAAAATGAAGAGTGGATGATTTGATAACATACTTACGTTTTTAAACAATGGCTATTACCATACCAGAACAGTTCTTTTTTTCTCGTTAATTCTCTTTTCATGAAGACTTTTCTCTCTGGTTAGGGCAGAAATCAGCATTGCCAGTATTCAACATAGCGAAACGACGTAATAAAAATACAAAGCTAACGACCTATTAACTCATCGTAGAAAAGGAATCTCGCTCTTGTCCGACGGGAGGACGAATCAGCAAGACAAATAGTGGAGGGTCAGACTGATTTGATCGCCCCAAAAGTCGCCAGGAGCAGCCAACATGGAAAAATAGAATGTAAAATACAAAATGCCATTATGCGCTATGTAATAATAGTACGTCACCCTATACGTGGTTCGGTTCAGTAATAACCACCGCCGCAAAACAAAAATTATGAATATATTATGAAATCAAAAACTCAGCAATGAATAAACAATAAAACCTGATAAAATATAGGAAACTTCACTTACACAAAATTATTGCTACTGCACCATTTACAGAACTTTGGAAATAAAAACAGAAAAAATTGTTAATGAACTTCAATTACAGAACGAACTATCTTGATAACCGATAGCGATGAAACTAATATTTCCAGCTATGAAGTACGAGATCGAAGTAATGTTTCTTTTAATCGTTCGCGTGTTTTCTACCATAAAAGTTACCAGCGCGAGTCGCGGAGTCTATAAACGAGCCACCAGAACGACGCTGCTTAGGGTGAGTAATACAAAACAGTTGCCCTCCTTCAATATTCCAACGTGAAATCTATGAACAACCAATCAGACCTATACGTACTCTTGTTTTAAGTGGTCGCTGTTCTCATAGCTTTTCCATATACTTCCGGTAGAAAGTTTTTATGTCAGAAAGCACCCGAACAACCAAAAAAAATAATGTTGACAATTGAAACGAAGATAACATCGTTAGTTTTTCATTTACAATTAGTAACACATTCGATTTCTTTGTTAGTTGCACGAAAAAAACACTTCTACGATACATTAAAAATTTATCTTTGAATAACATTTTACTTACGATCGTCAAAGTGCAGTTTAAATCGTTTTAATGGATGCTAAAACATTCTCACTATACTGGTTTTAACTGCAATTAGCAAATTGGGAGTGTATTCAGAACCATTGAAGTTCCAAAACGTTCTGCGGAGATGAAAAAACTAAAATAAAAAAATTTGTTGACAAGTGGGTTTATTTTTCCCTCAGAAGGTTACGAGCCAGATCAACTGACCGCGAACCAACGGTTTCGTTACGATGATTTCATCACTGATTTCGTCACACAATGAGGGTTTGGGCAAGATGGCTCTGGGGATAGTAAAATATGCTTATGTTCGCTCTTCTCACCTAATCGACGTCATTTGATTCACGGTCAGTTTGCCGCGGTCCGTTGTCGTGGACCCGAAAAGTCTAATTTATTTCTGAATTTAAAAAAAAATGGGCGATTTTATAAATTTTGTGGCTAGTTTCACTAAATTGCGAGAAGTCAAATTTCCGAATCTGCAAAAACAAATAGGCAATTTTATATATTTTGTGACTAGTTTTACAAAATAGCGACATGATTTTAGGCACGCCAATTTTTAAAACTTACTATTTTCTTGCATAGTGGCCGAATGGACAAAACTTGCTTTCAGCCATCCACCAAACAGTCATATCAATGAAAAACTAAACCTATCGTTGCCCACTGCTTAATCAAAATAAAAAAAACATTTTCTATCTGCCCAACTTAAGTGCTGGTCCCAAGCTTATTACAAAATCATGGTGTTAGAGGCAAACATAATAACAAGGCTAATACATGTCACAATTACACACACAAATTACTTGTTCAGCTGTATACAAAAAAGAACTTTAGAAATAAGTAAAAATAGGGGCTTGAATATTCCCACAATATTCAAATCAACTTCACAAGCTACAATTTAGAAAGAAATTGGTTCAAAAAGAACTATTATTTTTTCTAGAGATTTTATAACCACCATAAAAGTAACGATAAATATTTCTATTTTGAGGATTTCCCGTATGGTGAACGATAACAAGTTTTTGCTTATTTAATTTTGATCACACGATTTTCATCAATGCATAATAGCATCCATTTCAACAGTATCAAGTACTACCTGGTACCTATAGACCAATTATAAAACGAAAAAACTTTTGAAATTCTTATTTATAGTTTTGCGTTGCCTTTTTTAGTTAAATCACAAAAAGGTATCGATAAAATAGCAAGGAAACATAAAGAAAACTGTATTTTGGAGGGATTAAGATAGACAGCAATGTCAAAATAATACAGTTCTTCTTTCTTCATTGCCCGCTTTTCCGTGAGGGTTGCGGGAATAACACAGTTGACAGGCATAAATGAAAAGTTATTGACTGAATTTGGCATGTGCTGAATTTGCAGTTCCTTTTCGACTAAAATCAAATCTTTCATTATACTCGCTGTGTTCGTCAAAGTGAAGTTGTAACGAGTTTGCGGGGTCCATCTCCGCTTCATATCATTGCACCAGGGCAACACAGCTCCTTTCAAAGAAATGTCACAGTGGTGACATCACTGCGCTCGATTTGAACTGCCCAAGATTTGAGCTCATGTCGAGTAAATGCAATTAACTTGTTTGCATAGTGAAAAAGTAGCCACTTCTCCAAGATTGCTACTTTTACTCAACCGTTTAAATGGCATAGTTTAAATTCTCCTTTTTTTTCAGAAATTAAAAATACTTTTACTTTATATTGCATATAAATATTTACTCTTTGCAGTTGGACACGCATGCACAGTCGCACACAAGAAGGCTTCTAGTATCGTAAAAAAAAACTACCCGTAAATCAAGCTAATTCTTTGTAAAGATATTTCATTCATGGCCCACCATGCATTGAACGATGCAAAAAAAAAAAAACACGTATTGACAATGGTGTGAAATTGGAACACTACGTACAAAAATACTCATGCTATAGGTCATAGGCGATATTAGCAGCATAATTATCCAAATACTTGGAGCTTTGAAGGTAAATTGAAAGGTGTTTAACACAATGACCAACCAAAACAAATTACATGTGAGCCCCTTTAGCTCACTGTTATGTCCGCTTTTCGTCTACTTTGATCTTGTACAAATCGTACATCTAGGTGTAACAGTGCCAAACTTACTCAATTGCTAGTATGAAATACTTTGAACGCAGCAATCACAAGCTTTAAGATAAGATCAATAATAATTTTATAATATTTGTGATTAGGTCCAGTAAATGACTGAATTCATTTTAACTTGGTGACATAGATCAATCAATTTTAAGCATTGTGTTGAATTGCTATTCAACACGCTGGCAGTTAGCAGCGCCTTCTCATTTTACACATATGAAATAGAATACCACTCAAGCTGCAGGCAAAATTGTAAATGAGCTGTGCTTTGATTTATGAACATAGATAAAAAACAAAATGTAGCCAACTGTTACAAACGCGGCCGATATTAAAACCAAAAAACCAAATTGACTTGGTAATGGAAAGGCAAATACAAATATATAGGTAAGTAGATCCATAAGATTGTTGAGTGACGACTGAACTCCACTGAAAGTCCCACGCACAGATTCCGCAACACTTTCTTGAATGAGCTGAGTAATTGTAAGATCAAACCCCCAGAGTCCAATTCGAGCCAGAACCATGCCTGCCATGAGAAGGATCAAAGATACCGATGAGAGCTAAAAGCTTGAAACAGCGCTGTCCAGCTCTGTGCATGTCAGTCTCAACAGTTAGGCTAAGCTGGTTTAGCTGTATAAACCTAGTGTTGCTATCAAAAATATGTGCACAGAAATTCTAGCCTCAGGCAAGTTTTTTTATTTAGCCTACAATACAAGCTTTTGAGTCACAATTTTTGCCTTTGTTTGAGCTATTTCGGTAAGTGTATGGTTTCAGACACGTTAAGTCGTCTGCCGCGTCTATCGTTGTATTTTCCAGCACTTGATCCTCAGCCAAAGTCTAATCTAGGCCTAATGAAAAAACGCAGTCTTGTTGCGCTCGTACTCTCGTTTATAAATGAATTTAAAATTTCTAATGAAATGTTTCTGTTCTGCATGATTAAGCATCATGTCTCTAGTATTTATCCGCTATTGAGGCATTTTTAAAAAGGCCTTAATGCAATGGTTTTCAATCTTTTACAGTTTGTGGCCCTCTTTTACACACTCTCAACACCAGTGGCTCCTGGTCAGCAATAAAATTTTCTGTCCATATATAAAACCGATTTAAGACCAAAAGAAAAAAAGGTCTTCATCGCAATTCGGTTCTGTATTCGGCCAAAATTTGGGATTTGTCGTACCAGCAGCTACTTTTTCGTCCATATGTCCAGACAGCATAAGTGTAGCCAGGATTTTTGATTGGGGGGGAGGCCCAAACCACAAATCACATGCAATGACGTCATCAGAAACTTCGAAAGGGGAATTTTTTTGTGGGGGTAAAGATATCGTAGAATGGAAGATTAGAAGCCGTGGCCTGGTGTTGGCACTTAACTAGGAACTCGTTCAAGGAGAGGGCTTAAACTAATAGTTAAAATGCGAAAATGTCTAAATTTGGAAACGTGTTTGAGTAAAGAACTGTACTGTAATTCGAACGTATTGCATGCGGTATTCTGAAGGCCGAGCTCCCACCCGCCAGAGGCTATGGGGGTCTGGGGGCGAATTTTTCGTAGTTTTTTGGAAAAAAAAAGCTATTTTAATACCATTGGATCACATTTCGCACGTATTTATAGCCATGTGAAAGTACTAGATTCTTAACATTTGAAAGCCAATTGAAAACATTTAGTTGTTCAGTCCTCCTTTTGCTTGCAATTTAAGTCCAAAACAGGTTTAAAATCTTGCATTTTGGGGTTATATATTGTAAGTAATTTGGCCCAGTAAGAGGCAAGTAAAGTACATTACCTCCTGCAATATTTTAACAGTTAATAACAATCCAGTCGAATAGTTTCCGTAGAGATTATTGTTTTGCCATGAAAACAACCAGTTATTGAAGTACATATACAGCCAGGGGCCCAGGCCTTCTCAATTTACAAATTTGTTCAATGAGCATTCCCCTTACCGTAGCTAATTTTTTTCAAAAGTATTTGTTGCATAAAAACTGGCGAGGTGGAGGTGAATTGTAATTAAAAAATGTACAATAGATAGTTACGCCTACAAACCATGTTATTGCCCTGGTCGGATTTACATTGAGTTGGGCCCCTGGCACTTTGCGATTTTCGCAATATTTTTCTGCCAAATAGAGAAGGCCAAATAACAATTTTGTCTGAGCGCGGAGCCCTGGCACTGTGCCATATGTTAAATCCGTCCCTGGTTGTTGCATTACGTTCATGAAAAGGTTAGATGTGGGCCTCAGTTAGCAACTTTTAAGATAAAACCCTAATTGCACTTGGGTTATACGTTTAAATTGTTTGACAAACATTAAATTAAAGGGGCCCGGCTCTTCTACAACAATGTTATTGTTGGGGGCCCATTTAAACTGGTTGGCAAAATTTAAATTGCGGGGCTCGGACCCCTGGATCAATGTAATTGTTGGGGGACCATTTAAATATTATTGTAGAGGCCCATTAAAATTGGTTGGTAAAAGTTAACTTGAGGGGGCTCGGGCCCTTCGGATCAATAGTATTGTTAATTACTGCTGTACGTGTGTACTGTTGTACGCGAAAATGCTAAAAGAAACTAAAACAGAAAAAACAATAGTCTTTTTTTGATATTTTTATCATTGGTAGCATTTGAATTGGGGGTCCGGGCCCCCTGGCAACCCCCCCCCCTGGCTAAGTCTATGCCGGACAGTTACTCTTAGTAGTGGCTCCGGATGAGAACCCCTTCCTTAATGTATTATCATACTAGTAAAAAATTTTCAAATCAAATGCCCCAATTCTTTTCAAGAGTTTATGTTTGTACAAATATGAACAAACGGTGATTGTTAACCATTTGTGACAGTAATTGCCAGAAAAGCTCGATCTAGTTCGCGACGCGGATGTCGCATATTTATTTGTTCCCTCGTTTGTATATTTTTGCACTGAAACACGTTTTGCATGGGTTAAGAAATATTTCGATCGCTTCCAAGTCTTGCACATTCGCTTGGAGCTGCTGCGGAATTCAAAGAAAATGTGTTTATAGTTTTAACTTTTCTGCATTCGTTTAAAAGTGCGCTATTTTAATCAGTTTAAAGTTTTTTTGCATTCGTCTAAAAATATTTCGCCTATGGTTTAAAATTTTGCGCTTTCGTTTGAAAATATTTCCATCAGTTTACAGTTTTGAGCATTCGTCTAAAAATAGTTTGATTAGTTCAAAGCTTTGTGTTTTCGTTTAAAAATAGTTGCATCGGTTTAAAGTTTTGTGCATTCGTTTGAAAATATTTCGTTTAGTTTAAAGTTTGGTGCATTCGTTTAAAAATATTTCCAATGATAGCGATTGCTGTTTGTGTTTGCCCTTCTGGGCTTCCATAAAAAATCATAAGCTTAAACATAAAAATATGCTAATGTGTTTGCGAAAAAGCCGTATTTAAAGCCAAAGATGTGGAAGTGGCAAGTTTTTAATCGATTCCGCTTCCTCTTCCAACACTTGATGACGTAGGTATTTTTTTTTACCTTTTTGGCCAAATTTTTTCCAGTTAAGTCAAAATGAAACAGCTTTGTTATCATCATTTTAAAAATATCATATAGAACTAAAAATTTTTATTCAGTGGTTTATCATCGCCAGGATCTGCGCATGGGCGTAATCAGAACTGTGCCGTCGCTAATGGAGGGAGGGGGCTAACGGCTGCTTGTGCCCTCCATTTTGATTTTCTAAAACAGCTGTTTTTGGAACACTACGCAACGACAATACCAATAGACAATGATAGAACAAAGAATAGCAATGTTCGAACAATTGGAACGACCGACACTCGCGTCGCGTGTTCGTTTGTTTTTACTCGGCCATTTTCCAACTAACGAGTGCAAAATTTTAAACTTTTGCTTATAACGCAAAACCAGTTGGGTGTAGCTGCATGAAATTTTGACAGCAGTTTGAGATTAATGAGTTACATGTTTGTACCAAATTTTGAGGCAATCAGTTTTGTGAATTTTGTTTCAGAACCCGAAAACCGCCCCGCAAGTTTGGCGTAAAAAGCGGTCTCAGTCAAAAACGGCTTAAGTAGGGCAAAAAATATTTCATATGGTTGTAAGTCTTAAGATTCCCTTTGATCCCAACCAACCCACGTTTGGCCGCAATGAGGTTTATTTCTTTTTTTTTCCTTTTTATTCTTCGTAATATTTGTACGCTCTTCTTCTCCTAAATCACAAAACATCGAAATTTAATTTTTGTGTAAAGTTGTTGAGCTGCAAATGCAATTTTTTCTCCCGAAATTTTTTGGGGCAACTCCACCGAGAAACCCCCCAAAATGGGGCCCCAAAAAATCAACTTTTTAAACGGCTCGAGCTAGAGTGTAGTTTTTCTTGAAATCAGTAGATATTTAACAGACAAATTATTTGACATAGTTTGAGGGTGCCACCCCCCCCCCCCCCCGGGGACCCTCAAATGGATCCCCAAGAATCAATTTTTTGAATGGCCCAAGCTAGGGTGGAAGTGTTTCATGATATCAGGAGATATTTAACAGACAAATGTTTTGACTCTACTTTTCTGGGGGTTCCATAATCAGATATTTTTGAATAATTGATGATTTTACGGTAGACAAAAAGTACTTTTGAGCGTCACAGCATTAGCTACGCGTCGGTCGTTCACCAGATTTGCTAGCAAACTCCCATCTAGTTCTCATGGGATGTTTTCTCAATTCTGTGCGAAATTGCCTGCAACCTATTGCTGTACACAAATGTGACGCAATAATCCGTCTATGTGGATGTGTTGCGGAAGAAAGATGCTAACTTACAGATTAACAATATGTGAAAACATTGTTTTAAAGACCAGCTGTTTTTGTTTTTTTTAGTGCACACTCAAGATTTTTAGGTTGCAGTCAGTGGCACAAGTATGAAGAAGGGGTTAAGAGGACTTCAGCTCCTTTAGCCAAGTCCTCTACAAAATCCAAACTCATAATACAAGCGTTTAAACTTGCTTTGGAATTGATCTGAAGTAAGAGGAGGGAGGCTGATTATGTTTCGGCAATTGGCGTTTAATTAGATCAGACGAAGTTTTTACGTTAGGATTTTTTTAAAAGATTTCTATCATCAAAGTAGCAACTAAAACTGCCAGGCTGCTACAAGCGATATTATGTTGAACGCATATTTAAATAAAGATTTAATGTATAGGAAAAGTAATATCTATAAAGGTTTTGAAACATGCGTCTTTAGTCGCACGCCAATAATGCTGGTCAAGTTTTGAATCAAACTTCCGACGTCAGAGATACCAATCGAAAGCTGTTGAGACATTACAATGAGTAATAAATTTTGAATAATTGCAAATATGACTGCAAAGTAGATTCCTGTTGAGTTAACAAGCTCATTTTTGGTGACACGTTCGGTGGCACTTTTTCGTCGTAGTTGAATTTACCCACTAAGTTGACTTTTTGGGGCTCAAATGGTTTTTATATAATTTGCAGATTACCCTTCAAAAATGGTAACGAGCTGCCTCTGGCTTCAAATGCAGCAGCGAGTGAGGCAGAGAATGATTTTATTGTTAATAAAATTGCTCAAATAATTTTACTTTGTTTGCAAACAGTGCTTTTACGCACAAGCTCACATTTAATTTACGTAGAAGGACAAGGGAGTCCGCAGGGATGGGGCAAGGGAGAGCACTTGCCCCCGCTGGAAAATAACATGTCAAGTATTTTTTATGTGTAAATTGGCAAAATAAGTTCAATATATCTATCTAAACTAAGAAAACAACCCTTTGTGGAGCTTTTTTTAACTTTTTTGCCTTTGTGGAGCTTTTGCAGAGGGCGGGGGCAGGAGGAACAGAATTACCCATTTTACGTAAATTATTATACAGCATTTTCTAAAAAGCAAGCGTAAGCAACACTCTAGAATTAAAGCATTAAATTGTTTAATCAAATATAATGAATATTAAACCTCTAAGCACTTGTCATTGAGCCCTTATCAGGATCTAGAGTTTAGTTTTTCAAATTTACGCTGTGCTTATTGAAACACGAAAATAATAATTACTCCGACATTAAATAATTTTGTTCAAAAACCGAAATCAAAACCAAATAGCTTAGACAGAGGAACTGTTACCACCATGCGTATGATCTGTAGACCAAAGTGTACGATAAGGAAAATGCCACAATTTTTTCCTTCTGAGGCAGTCTTTTGCTGTGATGTCACCTCTACAATGGTTCAAGGCCACTTTTGAAACATTTCTTATTGTTTTGTTTTTGTTTTGGGTGGGGGAGAGGATATTAGCCTACTTGTCAAAAATACAGCTTTCAAATTAATCGATAAAAAATTCAAAACATGGGTAAAAATAAGCAGTCACAATAAATCGCTTAATGATAATGCAAAATGCTTAACGCAAGCTTAAAAAAAAAGAGTATAGGGTGGCTATTTAGCATTTAATTTATTTAATTACAATAAGTTTTGGACTTGACCTGTACGTATAACGTGAAGCTTTAAAAGAGCTGAGCTACGTATTTCTTTCAAATTACTTTGAAATTGTATCAATTTAATTTTTTATATAGTTTTAAAAAGATGCGAAATTTGATTTATGCAGCGTTAAAATGGCTATTTTTTTCTAAAATATCACAAAAATCGCCCTGTAGTTAGGGTTTTGCCCCAGATCCCAGTCTGTGATATGTTTTAGTTGTACCATGTTTCTCGAAACGCTGCCCAATTGAGGCATTTTCATGCAAAAAAACTTCAATCTTTAGGTTAATCAAGTTCGCCCCTCAACAAAATTCAGGCTGCAGTCAGTGGAGCAACCTAGGGCGGCTAGGGGAGGTTAGCCTTTTTGTCTTCTTAACCAAGTCTTTTGGAAAACTTACCTCACATATGCGACCGTTTCAACGTGATTTTAATTTGATCTGCAATTAAGGAGGGCTGAAAGGGCTTGGCAATTTAAAAAATTCAAATAGATTCCTAATTTCAACAACTTTGATCTTTCCGATGGTCTTCAAAACGCTCGAAATGTGATCCATGTGATGTTAAAATGGTTGTTTTTTAAAGGAATTGCGAAAATTGCACAGCGACTGGGGCGTTGCCCCGAGACCCCGTCCGTAATACACTTGAATTGCATCAGTTTGCTAAATATGCCGCCCACTTGCAACATTTTTTGAACAGGATCATTTAAACTTTTGGTTCAAGTCCTCTAGCAAAATCCTGGTTGTAGCTGTAGTGTAAGGTTTTATTTGATCTAGTAGATGATGGATACGCAGTGGCGTCCCTAAGGGGGACGAGGGCGCCCCGAGTGTCACCATTTTGGGGTATCACCGTTTTGTGATACCAAGCAAAAAAGAAAACAACAATGTTTAATATCTCTGAAAATGATTAGCACACCGGAAAGGACAAAAAATGATTTTAGGCATCTTTTGAAACATTTATTTAGAGAGGGGAGCGCCAATTTGACAACAATATAACTTGCAAATTAGTAGAAACGTTGAAAAATATCCTAGACTAACCAATCAAATTTAATCGCTTATTAAAACATGCTTAATATAAGTTTCATCAAAAAAAGATATTAGCTCAGGAATAGGGAGGTGACTATTCAGTATTAGTTAGTTGCCAATCACTTCGACTCAATTTAGCCCTTCCCCAAATTACCTTTTTCGATTAAATATAAACGAAATGGATTACTCCGTGTGAGTTTCGTTGAACCATAGACTCTTTATTCGTCGACTGGAAACTGACAGGTTTGTCTTTTTTTCTTCACGGTACGTTTGTTCTAGAATATGCCGATTCGTTCAATCAGCGTGACTTTTTTCATTACAGTTCTCTCGTTCTACGAATATGTCCAATCAAATCAGTCGAAAAAGCGTGACCGCAAAAATCCTTCGCAACAAGAGCAAACTTTTTTTCTTCAGTGCTCTTCTCTTTTTATCTGCTCGTCTGTTTCTAGTCTACTAAATAAAGAGTCTATGGTTGAACTACAAGATTTTATAATTTAATAGCTTGTAAATAAGAAAACTGAAATTTTACCATTAGCCACCTCCCACATAGCTATTGCACATTTATGCAACTAGTTTAATCATGTTTTTGCACTGCTACTTTTTATGGCACGTTTTAAAATCATTAATTTTTTATCACGACATATAGACCTAAAATTAGACTATTTTAGCAAAAAAGTACAAATTTTCGAGCAATGGGGCTTTGCTCCCCAAGATCCAGTCTTTGGCAGATGAGGGCTTTGCTCCCAAACCCTCAAAACAGTTCCCTATTATACATTTCGGCCGCGCGCCTGAGTCTAATCATGGTTTTGCCCTGCTAATTTCTATGCCACGCTTTGAAAGCACTAATTTTTAGCAAAATAAGCTTAAAATAAGTTATTTTTTCAAAAAAATACAAATTTTTCAAATGCTGGGGGTACGCTTCCAGACCCTCGAAACAGCCCTTCCCCGCATCACAGATTTTTGGTCACGCGCTTGATACTAGACATGTGCTGCTCATACTTCCAAGTTTTAGATTCTTAAAATGCTGAATGAGAAGTTACCGTATTTACTCGTTTTACCGCCCGATCTTGATTAAGGGCCCGTTTGAATAGCCGCCCGTGTGAGCAGAACAAAAAAATAAATAAGGGCCCGTGCTTGAATACCCGCCCGGTGCAAAAGCTGATTTTTCAGTGGTAGAAAACAATAGGAAATAAGAAGCGGCTAAAAAGCGCTTGTGTCACAACGCTGTTAAATTTCAAGCTGTGGTAGATAACACTCACGCCTTAGGCGTCCAATTGCATAGCAGATAGCATTGGTTACGTATACATTGATTACATAACAGATAGCATTGATTACATAACAGGTATCAGACTTTCCCGCCAAAAGCAAAGAACTGATAGTAGTATAAACGGCTCCCATTTGTTAAAAAGAATTAATGTCGTAAAAAAGGATTAATGTCGTGAAATATTTGTCTTCAACGATAATTTTTGTGCTAATTTTACTTTGAAAATAACAAGCGCCCGTGCTTGAATAAGGGCCCGTTTGAATAAGGGCCCGGTAGTGAGTTTGGTTGAAAAAAATAAGGGCCCGGGCTATAAAACGAGTAAATACAGTATTGAGCTATTCAAATAACAACCACTTAGTAATGGCGTAGTGCCGCTTTCTTTAAAATGTAATCTATTGCAGCCTATTGTACATTATGAGGGGTGACGCCACGAAATTCCGCCCCTGATGTCACCATTTTTTGCAACGTCATTGAGGATACGTCACTTGTCCCCCCCGTGAAACAATTTCTGCGGGCGCCTCTGGAGAAGGGTCATTTTGTTAACTGTTAACCGTTTTAGAAATCTAGGTCGACATGACAGAAGGTGCTAGAAAGCTCGTAAAGGCCATTCTCGCTCGCTAAAAAGCGCTAACGAACAAAAAATCATTATAGACAAACTGCCATTTCTGAGCCGTCTCGCACAAAACACGTTAATTAAAACTGCTCGCTCGAATTTCTTTGTGAGATGTTCGTAACTTGTGTTAGTACGTAATAAATATCTCATGGTGACGTCAGATGCATTTCTACTTCAAAATAATACATTCAAGTGTGCTGTATGTACTGAATTGTTATGGAAAAAGATACTATAAGCTATGCGTTATTATTCTAAGCAAGCAAATTCCTCAACTGATAATGATTAGTAATTGAACGACAGAATTTAATCATACTTTTGAATCAATGTGAAATAAGAACAACTTTTTCCATACAATAATTTTTTTTAAATCACGTAAAGGGCCCTTGAGGTTGTTGGTGGGTAAACTCATATGTTAACTGTGACTTTAGGTCTTTAGATTTCAAAAATTTTCAAAACTGAGTCGAAGTATACTCTTTCTTTTTAGAACCGGTAAATCTTGAGTTGAGACAAGCTGTTTTTAATTTTTGCCGATATTCAGTCTCATTTGTTCTTGTTTATGTAAAAATTTTAAAGGCATCGATGTCAATTTTAGCGGGCATGTTTAAAACACTGTTAAATTCCTATAGCTCTATCTGCTTAAGTGAAGGCTTTTTTCTTGCTTTTGCAGCATTGTAAAATTGCAAAAGCGATAAAGCAAGCTTTTTTTAAGTTGAACAACTGCCAAAAAAATTTCTCAATTGCTTGCGCAGAGCAACAGAGCTGTAGCCTTTGGGGGCTTTGTCGTCCATCATACCCATCATTCTGAGAGGAAGGTCTGTGGTGACCGAGTGAATTAATATATTTTATCCTCGTGCAATTATGTCTGCGGTATCCGGTTATTGGCGCATATCGCTCATTGCTATGGGTGGTATTGCATAATGAACGGATATTGCGAGACATAAGGAATTTAATTAACGTGTCTTTGTTCTCGATTTTCTTTGTTTATTCGCTGTATATATACCGCTGCTTAGCTTCATGTCATAAATTAATATTATTGTCATTGTTAGCATATAATATACTACATGACGAAATTAAAGAATTACCGTACGTCTTGAGACTCATCACTACGAACTCACCAAAAGAGTAGCCTAGCCAAAGCATAGTGTAACCTACCCGTATAGGCTGCAACTGTAGATCTATAGATGGGAGTATAGCCTATAATTATTGTAATCCTATATTGTTAGGCTTGGTAGCCTGTAATGCAATTCGCTTTTTTTTAGCAGTCTAGTAGCAAACATGGCGAAGATTTAATTAATTTTCAGCAAAAATTCGCTTTAGTTAGAAGTTTTTAACATTTTGGTATTAAATTTCTAAACCAAAAAGATTTCTCGCTCGCTTACAGAGTGCTTCAAGATCCTCTTTAAGTTGGCGAGGAAAATGTGACGTTTTTTTACTTGAACTGCTTTCCGCAATCGCTCAAAGCAAGTTAGCGAGAAAGAATGAGGTAACGAATTTCGCAAGGTTTTACATACACGTGGAAAAATGACCTCTTACGTTTAGCGAGTATTTCGTTCGGTAACGCCTTTTAAAAAAAACTCGATAATTACACTGAACCCTCGTTTATCGCAGGGGATACGTTCCAAAAATAACCCGCGATAGGTGAAATCCGCGAAGTAATCAGCTTTATTTTTTACTGTTATTTTACAATGCAATACTGTACTGCAGAATGAAACAAAAAATGAAACCTCTTTTCAGGCCCAAAACGTGTTTAAGAAATAGAAATATTAACGTTTTTACCAGTAACTATAATAGTTTAAAGAACGGTGTTGTAAAATAATATTTTTATATTGCAATGAACTTCTAGACAACAATAACGCCCCTAAACCAATCAAAAGTTACTGTAAAAAAAGCACTGTAAAAAATTCCGCAAAACAGCGAAGCCGCGATAGGTGAAGCGCTATATAGCGAGGGATCACTGTAAAGCGAACGAGAAAATTTCTGTCGTGTTTGCCCTGATTTGCAATTCTCACGCGTCTTCGTTGATTTGATCTGCTTTTTTCTTTTTTCGAAACCTCGCGTCGATCTAATGACGTCAGAACTTCAAAGTTGTTTATAAACCTGTATTTTTTCTTTGCTTGTTTTTTGCTTAGCTGTAATTTGGATCAGTAAACAGTTTGATGAGTGCTTTGAGCGACAGTATTTGCAATATTGTTACGTTCCGTTAACTGTGGTTGTATTAATCTATTTTAATGATATCTTAATGCTTCAGTAACGATACCTTTAATTTACTATAGTGTAGGCATTAATTTTACCTGGAAGGCATCCTTTGACTGGACTTATTGTGCAATATCAGCATGAGCAGGCTGGACATGGTGGTCCAGCATATACGTTAATGAAAACCCGTGAACGTTTTTGGATTATTCATGGCATTTCCAGTGTAAAATTTTACATCGCAAACTGCGGAAAATGTGCTTTGTTAAAAGCTAAACCGGTTCGTCAATTAATGCCAGATTTGCCATCGTGCCGAGTTACTGTTTGCAACAAACCTTTTAAATTTACCGGACTTGACTACTTAGGCCCTTATACTTTTCGACAGAATCGCAGCGATTGTAAGGGGTTGGGTTTGCTGTTTACGTGTCTTTGTACACGTTGCTTGCACGTAGAACTGCTGACAAGCCTGGATCTAAACAGCTTTCTCCTTGCTTTCACTCGATTTGTTAATTTGCGCGGGGCAGTGGACACCAGAGGTGGAGTCCTCGAGGACGTCCTTGGCCTCGAGGACACATTTTGAAGTCCTTGGCCTTGGCCTCGAAGGTCAAGTCCTTGGCCTTGGCCTCGAGGCCTCAAGTCCTCGAAAATTGGCCTGTCCTCGGCTCGAGGACAGCACTATTTTTTGGAATGTTAAAATTTTGTGGAGCGGTTGAAAAATTTTTTGGAAAACTTTTTTTTGGTGGAGATCGCTTGAAAAATTTTTGTGAAGACCTTTTTTTTTTTTTTTTTTTTTTTTTTTTGGAGATCGCCTGAAAAATTTTTGTGAAGACCTTTTTTTTTTTTTTTTTGGAGAGCACTTGCGCTTTGTGTCCTTGGTCCTTGGCCTTGGCCTCGAGCATTCCTGTCCTTGGCCTCGAGAGTGTTTGTCCTCGGAAAGGCTGTCCTTGGCCTTGGCCTTGGCCTCGGATTTTTTTTGTGTCCTTGGCCTTGGCCTCGAGCCTTGTGTCCTCGACTCCACCTCTGGTGGACACTTTTTATTCGGACAACGCGTCGACGTTCCGTGCCGCATCCGATAAGTTGCCAAAATTGTTGGGGTCTTCTGAATTTGCTAACTCGCTGCGTAAGTTAAATATAAATTGGGTAAACATTCCTCCGTATGTTCCTAGCCAGGGTGGTAGTTGGGAAAGCATGGTGAAACTGTTTAAAACTGCATTGGGTCGGGATATGGAACAGACTCGCCGTAAACCTTCTCTTATTGAGTTACAGACTTTTTTCACCGATGCCGTAAGAATTGTGAACGACCGCCCCCTAACAACGCTTAGCGATCAGCCTAACAATTTGTGCCCCATTACACCTTCGTCCTTTTTGGGACAGCATTTGGCACCTAACACTCCTCTTTGTGGGTTGCGCGATCAGGGGGATCTTCGCAAAGATTACTTGTATAACTCCACGCCTGCCCACCGTTTTTTTCTTCTCTGGATGAAATCATATTTACCCAGTCTCCAGGGCCGTAGCAAATGGCGTACACTTCAAACAAACCTTGAGCCTGCACAGTTAGTCCTTGTAGGGGATGCTGAAGACCTGGCCTCAAAAGGAGCGTATAGATCGGGACACATTCATAGCCTGCATCCACAGTTGCGTAAAGGAAAAGAAATAGTCTGTAGCGCAACTGTGGCCGTTTTGAAAAACAGCTCTACAGCAGGCAACTGTGAGATTGAATATGTTCTTCATGATCTGGCCAAAATAGCTCCTGTCTGATTGAACCTGTTCATTTGTGAATTTTATTGGTGATTTTATCGTGATCTCGTGCTAGCCGAATATTGTGATTTTGAATTTAACGTCGTTTTTTGTGAAACTTTATTGCAATTAATTCGTGATCGTGAATTTTTGTGATAGGCTATATTATACTGTGAACTCCCAACTTTAATCATGAACGTTTTATTGTTTAAAAGTTTGCCCTCTGCCCTACTGTTGCACTGTTTGTTTACGTTCTTCTGATGTCATAATTTTGTGATGCTACTCACGTTTCTAATAAATACCCTTCATAATTTGTTTACTTCATTTTCTCATTTAGTAAGGTTTTAAGTCGAAGCGCGATCTGTGCTTTCACAATGTGTTTTTTGTTTGAAACTTACCCATAGATAAGATTTTAAAGGGGCCGCTTATGTTACAGCACGATCGTTTATAATTGAGATTCGAACCTAGGTATTTTTGTTCTGTCTTTAACACGTCCATTTACCTTATTTGCATATTACTTTGTGTTGCGCGTCTTTCATTATTCGCTCGGTAGAAACTCTGCAAAGTTGCCTGAAAGACGCGCCGTTTTACCGTTTGCTGATCACCTTTTTGTAGCAACGTTTTTAATTTAGCACAGCAGTTAAATCAGTTTTATTTTTTGAACAGTAGCGTCAAGAGGTTTTTATTTATGTTGTTAAATTCGCTCTTTGAGTTTTAAGTGTTTACCGCCCAGTCGGGTAATCTTCGATAAATTTTTGCTGGACTGGGCTTTTTTATTTGCTTTTTTAATAATACAAGTTTGTTTTGGAATATCCTTTGTTATCCTCTTGAGCACTAGGACCAGACAGTGAAGACCTAGGCATTCCGCCTAGGACACAGCCATCAATCTATAACAACCAGAGTTAAACAGTATAGCGCTAAATTTATGACTTTTGTCAGTGTCAGTTTTACTTCAGCGTATGTTTTTGTTTTTAGACCTCGGATGATCCTTTCATAGGTGAAAGAGTCTGTCGGGTTTTAGATAGTTTTTAAAATTTTGATATTTAAAGTGGTATGTTTACCATTTGATTAGATAGATAGATGGGGAGGAGGAGCTGACAAAAGCTGACAAGCTGCGCATTTGAAGTGCTTTTGTATGGGGCGCCAAATGTAAAGAAATAAAAATGCGTGTTTTTACCCTTTTTTGGTGCCACATTGCATATTTAGCTACATACGCAAAACGACACAAGCCAAATTGCATATTTAGCTAAATACGCAAAATGGCAAATGTCAAATTGCATATTTAGCTAAATACGCAAAATGACAAATTCCAAATTGCATATTTAGCTAAATATGCAAAATGACACCTGCCAAATTGCATATTTAGCTAAGTGTGCAAAATGACACCTGCCAAATTGCATATTTAACTAAATACGCAAAATGGAAAATTGCATGTTTAACTAAATACACAAAATGACGCTAAATCTGCAAATTGGCACCTGCGCAAAAATGCTTAATTTTTAATTCTAGCGGTTCAAGTCCATTATCACTACTTCTGTACAGTCTATGCTCTTCGTGTGTAATTTGAGTAGATGGAAGTCAACTATGCGAGAAATCAATTTATAGCAAAAATTGTAGCCTTCAGGGTGCTTCTTTGAATATAATTGAAGTTGGGAGACTCGGAGTAGGCCTAGCTGTACAACAATTACTCGATCAGTCAGCCTAATTAAAAAGCACATACCTTGAGCATGTAGAGGTAATGTATCAGAAATGGGATGGTGATTAGAGTAATAGGGTGTCAGATCAGACTTGAACATGTAAACCATTGCAGCAGTGAGATTAGGCTGACTTCAATAAAAAAATTTATGGTAGGCCTGGTTGTAACTTAAGCTTAACTGCTAACTGGCGCAAAACGTTAATGGCTTTTTTTTACCTGTTTAATGAAGTAGAAGCAAGGCCTCAGTAAAAAATCTTATCATGAAGTACGAGAACTGATATTAGGCCCCTGTTCCAAGGCCATGGCCGGAAGTTCGGTGAAGATTAAAAACAAAGGTTTTCATCTAAAATCCGGCCAGCTTTTGCCTGCATGCACACCGAGTTACAACTAATTGAGTGCTGAAGCAGCTACTTGAGTGTGCGTGAACTTATAGGTCCTCCCGAGTACGATTTACTCCCTGAGCCCCCCTCTCGCAGGCCTTTAGTAAAAGAGAGGGGCAGAGGGGCTTGTCTGGGCAAAATTTTTTGGCCCCAATATTTCATAGGCTTAGTTCATAGCAATCTTAAGTTTTTAATTCTTAAGCCATAGCAAGTCATAACAAACCACTGCATAAATGCTAAAAAAATCAAATTCGAAATGAAAGTGTAAATATCCTAGTAGCAGCAGCAATAAAGAGGACCTGGTAAAGAAAGCCATTAACGTTTTGCGCCAGTTAGCAGTTAAGCTTAAGTTACAACCAGGCCTACCATAACTTTTTTTTATTGAAGTCAGCCTAATCTCACTGCTGCAATGGTTTACATGTTCAAGTCTGATCTGACACCCTATTACTCTAATCACCATCCCATTTCTGATACATTACCTCTACATGCTCAAGGTATGTGCTTTTTAATTAGGCTGACTGATCGAGTAATTGTTGTACAGCTAGGCCTACTCCGAGTCTCCCAACTTCAATTATATTCAAAGAAGCACCCTGTAGGCTACAATTTTTGCTATAAATTGATTTCTCGCATAGTTGACTTCCATCTACCCAAATTACACACGAAGAGCACAGACCGTACAGAAGTAGTGATAATGGACTTGAACCGCTAGAATTAAAAATTAAGCATTTTTGCGCAGGTGCCAATTTGCAGATTTAGCGTCATTTTGTGTATTTAGTTAAACATGCATTTTCCATTTTGCGTATTTAGTTGAATATGCAATTTGGCAGGTGTCATTTTGCATATTTAGCTAAATATGCAATTTGACATTTGCCATTTTGCGTATTTAACTAAATATGCAATTTGGAATTTGCCATTTTGCGTATTTAGCTAAATATGCAATTTGGCATGTGTCATTTTGCATATTTAGCTAAATATGCAATTTGGCATGTGCCATTTTGCGTATGTAGCTAAATATGCAATTAGGCATGTGTCATTTTGCATATTTAGCTAAATATGCAATTTGGTATTTGCCATTTTGCGTATTTAGCTAAATATGCAATTTGGCATGTGTCATTTTGCATATTTAGCTAAATATGCAATTTGGCTTAAAAAAAGTGTAAAAACACGCATTTTTATTACTTTACGTTTGGCGCCCCATACTTTTGGGGCAGTTGGCTTTTGCAAATTCAAAACCAGCAAGCCGGCTATGAAACTATCTCGCACCGTGTAAGTGAACCAGTGCGATAGCGACTCTTCCGCCGACTCGATTTTGCGAGAATCACTGGCGCGCAGTCTCGACGTGTAAGTGACTTCTACGAGTTGCAATCGTATGCAAGCATCGCGTTAATATCTCTCCCGTGTGAGTGACTGCTGCGATTTGATTTTTTGGGGGCGTGTCTGGCGAGATCGCGCAGACAAAATCTCACGTGAATCTTGCGCGGTGTAAGTGACCTACGCGATTTGAGAAAGAAAAAAGGCAAAATGTCGATTCTCGCAGCTAAAAGACGCCCAGTGTGTAAATGCGGATTCAGAGGTAGTTTTTAGAAAAGTTCTGCCACAGAGGTATGGGCGTAAAACGTAGATTCCAGTTTAACACACATACACACAATTGCATCAGACACTGCGTCACGATACGACAAATATAGATTGCTTAAAAGAGATTATGCTTGAGATTACATGAAACCATTTCGAGGGCTGAAATAAAAGGCTTTGCGGATGCCGCCCGTATGTTGTGCAGGCCTGGTGTACGTCCATTTTGTGGTTTAATTTAGTAGGCTGCCGAAACTGTAAACCCACAGATACTTCAAACTAGTCTAGTGGCGATTGTGGACTAATTTTGTATCGCAAGTACCACGGCTTACTAAAAGAAGATGACCGCACATGTCACCTAACAGCGAGAAAATTAGTAGGGCAACTTTTGCATTTTGCGTGTTAAGTAAACAAAGCCACGCGCAGAAGTAGTCCTTCTAATATTCTCACTGTTAAGTGACATGTGCGGCCGTCTTCTTTTAGTACGCCATGCAAGTACACAGTGGCGGATTTAGGGGGGGGATGGGGGGGATGCATCCCCCCCACCAGCCTAAAAGTAACGATTTTGGCCGAAAAATCAACCTCTGTTTCGAATAATTCGGCTCCATTTCGGGATGCATCCCCCCCCACCGACCTAAACGTAAAGAATCCGGCAAAAAATCAGTCTCAATTTTGGTGAAGACCTTTTTTTTTTTGGAGACCACCTGAACATGGGCGAAAAAAACGTTTGGATTTCCGATTTCGGCCGAAAAATCACTCTCAATTTTGGTGAAGACCTTTTTTTTTTTTTTTTTTTTGGAGACCACCTGAATTTGGGCGAAAAAAATGGGTTGAATTTCCGACTTCGGCCGAAAAATCACTCTCAATTTTGGTGAAGACATCCGAATTTTTGAGGTTTTGTGCTTCAAATCCCCCCCCACCAAAATTTTCTGGATCCGCCACTGCAAGTACATGAATCACAAATACACAGCTACCCAAAACAAATAGTAGGAAAGAGTCTGATGCTTAGTAATTGCCCTACTGCTACAAAATGTGTTTATCTGGTCTAAAACTTACAGTTACTCTCGGTTTGTCTAATCATGGTTCATTTTTATTTTAATTTTTTTTAAATGTTCTGCGTATTTAGTCGGTAAGTTTGTGATGCACTTTTGTGTATCCTTTTGTAGTGGTGCACTCCTAACATTTTTCGGTGCACCCTACTGTGCACCGTGCACACTGGTTGAAGAGCAATGAGCTAGGCTACCGCTACCCTAATTAGCTGTAACCAAAAAATGTTATGGAAAACTGCTCAAATCTGTAATTGGCTTTTTCTTTTTACGTCCTTACAGATTTCAATTATCTAAAGTCTCTTATTTAAAAAGTTGTTTCTAAAAACCAAAAACCAGGGAAGCCTTTTATGGTCAGATACAATTAAATATTCCAGTATTTTGTTTTGTCTTAGATACAAGTCAGGTATTTCCAAGACATATTTGATTGCACTTATTAGGATAAATTAACTACCCTTATTGGCTGTTACTATGACTAAAAGATTTTATAGCACTCAAATCTAAAATTGACTTTTTATTTTTACGTGATTACAGATTTCTTTTAACTAGTTTCTTATTTAATGAGTTGCTTCTAAAAATCAAAATCCTAGAAAGCCTCTTATGGTCATCGGTCAGATATTTTTAAAATATTGCAGTATTTTGCATTGACTTAAGTACCAGATTTTGGTTGGAAAAAAAATAAACAGTATCTTTCTTGACAAGCAAATATGTCTTTCAAATAATCTTGCCAATTCTATCTTGATCCTGGTAGTCTAACCTAACAAAAAACAATTTTGTGTTAGAATTTCAATTAAATATTTGTTTTTTAAAAATAATGAAATAGAATGCTATCATCACCAAATTAATAGCAGGATGAAATAGTACTGGAGAAGCTTCATTTTGTGTCTGTGGGAAGACATCAAACATGTTGGATAATGGTTTTGCAAGAAAAAACAGTTTTGGGTTAATATACAGAGTCAGAATTAGTTGTAGCCACAGATGGGCAAGTTAATGCAAAACGCTAGCTTCGTTAACCACTCAATCGTTAACTTTACACCTCCGTTAACAAACTTTACACCTCCGTTAACGTTAATCCGTTATTTTCAGCTTTAATTATCGGAAGTTAATAAAGTCGTTAATTCGTAAATATTTTGCGTGCACTTTACAATTTTTTTTATTCACTCGCTTCTAGATCACGTTGACGCTGTTGAGCTGATTGTATGAAAATATTTATTGCTCTGGTGATCTTTTTGTGTTTTGGAAGGTACATTTTACAGTCTAATCTAATTTTAAGATAAAAAGTTATAAGTTCAAATGCACAAACGAAGCTGCGATCGGAAAATGTTTGGAAATTACAAACAACGATAATTAATAGACCTATGAGGCTGCAGCTTATTATTTGCCACAAAAAAGAGCTCCTTTCTTCGCTTTCTTCCATAAAACTCGTGCTAATACGCAGCAAGCTTTACCACTGCAAACTGATTAGTACCGGTACGATGAAAGAATGGTGCAAAATATTAACGATAAAAACCTTAACGTAAGTTAACAGAACTTAACTGAAGTTAATTTAGTCCGTTAACATGAAAAAACTTTTTAACGGATTAACGAGCTAATGAAAACGTTAGCTTCGTTATTAACGGATTAACGGACTAGTGCCAACCTATGGTTGCAGCAGTAATTATCGTACAAAGTAGCTTTGCAAACCAGATATGAGCGGTTGTGAAATTTTCAACCCTTTCTATCTGATGCGTATAGAGCTGCTTTTGACTTTCATGGATGAAAGAGTCCTCAGGTCGAGAAAAAAGTGTTAGGCGCTCATTATCAGAAATCAACATCACGTTTGATCTTTTCGCTCATAAATGGACGTTGCATAATAGAAGTGGTGTTTGCCATCACAAGTTGATATCGCGTAACTGAGTTATCATTAGAAATTAATATTTGGGATTCGCTCACAATTTTCAACACCAAATTCCATGACCTCTCAAAAACTTTTTTCATGACATTTGTTACCCTTTTTCCAAGAGTGTTTAAAAATGATTCTTACTTGCAAACTGGTTAAATCTTACTTTGCGACACGTGCCTCCATCGAATAAGCTTTGTTTTGCTCCGCCATTTTGGTAAATAAGCATCGACAACAAAACAAAAACAGTATGCCACTTTGGGTAGTCTTAGATTACACGATCATGAGTCACAAAACCAAAAACCGGGTGAAAACGGTCATTTCTGTATCTCAAATTTACTGATTAGCTTACAGGTGAGCAACCAAGATTTTACTTGGGAGGGGGGCTTGGCTCCAAAGTTTAAATTCGTTTGTTCAAAAAATCAATCATTTAAGTGGCGTGGAGAGCAAACCGGTACAACTACGCATGCCACAAACGAGGTCTGGAGGCGAAGCCCCATGCCACCATAGGCCATGATGTTTGGGAGTGAAGCCCCTAGCCGCTGGGTGGTTTATATTTTTTTTTGAAAAAGCAGCAATTTCAACGCAATTTGCTCATTTTTAGAGCCATTAAAAAAAACTAAATTGCAAAAATCAAAAGTTATGTGCAAGAATTAAATTTCCCAGCTCCTTCAGCTTCCCTTCACCTACAGGTGAAGTCCAAAATAGATTTAAAATGATTATATTTTATTTTTCTAGATGACCTGGATATTGGGGGTAGCCCCCTGGTTGCACCACTGTTAGCTTATAATTAAAACACAGCTCGACGTGGAAAGCTGAAGTTTGGGACAAAGCGAGTACAGATAAAAACTAAGCGTAAATAAATTTCAGGGAGGGGGGCAGGTCATCATTTTAGAGGATAAAAACCGATGAAGTGTGTCCAATTTTAACCGAGTATAGGCCTACCGATAATTGATAAAACAAAATTTTGTTTTTTGAACTTAGAATTAATATTGATCAATATTTTTTGGCTATGCTTTCTAGCTGCAATTTGGAGACTTATTCTTTTTCTCTTTTTTGTTTTTTCCAGATTGTATACAGGCCCGGCGCCAGGATACCGTGACTGGGGGGGCAGAAATAAATTTTGAGGGGCACGAGAAGTTTATTTTGTGTGAATTCGAGAGGGGTACAAGGGCACGAGAAATTTATCCCAGTCTGGATGAAATAAACAAGGTAAGGAGCAAAAAGTCAAAGGGATTTTCCTGCCGAAATCGCAAATTCAAGCGGTTTTTTCGGCCGAAAACAGGTGATCTCCGAAAAAAAAAAAAAAAAAAGGTCTTCATCCCAAATACGTCACAAAATCTGGTGTCAGTCCACAAAAACTCTAATTTGGATCTCGATTTGCGCTCCAGAAGCTCCGAGCCTGTTAATTTCTTCGGGGCACAATTTTCGTTTGGGGGGGCACGGCCCCGGTATGCTCCCCCATGGCGCCGGGTCTGATGGTATGTAACTGTTAAACCGCTAAACGCAGAGAATTCAAACTTACATCGATTGTAGATATCACAAATGTCTACTGTCTAGTGTCCATCTAAAATCAGAAGTGCCACGTTAAGGAGGGGAAGTTTTGAAACATTCAAGCAAGATGAATGAATTTGTCACTGGATAGTTGGTAGGTACTGAAAGGTATGAACTCTTAAAAATTGGGGGTGTCATGACAAGAGTGCGCCAAATGGGTCCTCCAAAATTTTAGATTTTTAACCATCTCGAGCTAGACAAAAGATATTTTCAGATTAAGTAACTACTGGGATTTCTAAATAAGCTCCCCTCAAAACGTTAAAGTTTTTTCCTACGTAATATCATAGTGTAGTCAAATGAAATTTTTGGGAGTAAGTAAATATCAAAAAAAGATAAAACATGTTTATGATTTTGAAACAGATTAATTCTAACAATCTTGTTTCTATTCTAGCCAGCAAAATTTTGAATAGTTTTTCAACTTTTCCATGACTTTCAAATTTTATCAATTTTCCATAACTTTCCGAGAAAATTAATTTTTCCAGAATTTTCAATGATTTTCCTTGACGGTGGGAACCCTGAATATTGCATGATGCTCCAATTAACGGCGTGTCTTGTTATATTTATTTTGCACAGTATTTTTATAAAGAAATTACATAGCAGATTAGGAACTAAAACTTTTTTCACAACAGTAAGGTAGCACTTCCTCACATATCTGGTTTCCCATTAGGCTAGTGTTTCATCAGCATCTGAATTCACTCATAGCCTATTCTGGCAGCCCACCCGAACCTTCAAACCACACACGGGGGCAATTTCTGCACTTGCCATCGTACCCTCTTCTCAGATTACTCTGATCAAAGTCTGACAACAAGGTCACCAGAAAGAGGATTCTCGACCAGTATCACACTGGCACTCCACTTAGCTCAACCGCATAGCGATAGCATCACTAAGCATGGACACCATATATGACATCACATTAGCAATTTACCTCAAAAGTACGCTATATGCATATTTCAAACTTGTTTGTTATCATCAGGCGTACATATCTGTGTAAATGCCTAATAGCCTACAAATTTTGAACCTCAAAAGCCAAAAAAGAGTAAATGAAAATTTATTCGTATGGGCGTTGACTGGCATTGTGCATAGCAATTTGCTTTACCGGTTACCGAGAAGTAGGTTAATTTTGGCTTTTGGGGTTCAAAATTTGTATTAGGCATTTACACAGTTATGTACGCCTGATGATAACAAACAAGTTTGAAATATGCATACCATACGTTTGAAATAGCGCACTATTGTGGTAAATTGCTAATGTGGTGTCATATATGGTGTCCATGCTTAGTGATGCTAGCGCACTGCGGTTGAGCTTAGTGGAGTGCCAGTGCTCTTTCTGGTGATCTTGTTGTCAGACTTTGATCAGAGTAATCAGAGAAAAGGGTGCGATGGCGAGTGCAGAAATTGCCCTCGTGTGTGGTTTGAAGGTTCGGGTAGGCTGCCAGGATAGGCTATGTGTGAATTCAGATGCTGATGAAACACTAGCCTAATGGGAAAGCAGATATTTGAGGAAGTGCTACCTTACTGTTGTGAAAAAATCTTTATAAAGAAAAATAAATGCCAATCGAATTGAATCAGAAATTGAATTACAATTTTTATTTTCTCCCCGCGTTACAATATTCCACAACTACCCTTCCTTTCCGACAGTTGTCTGACTCGAATTACAGTAATACAGGCCATCAGACCTGAGATGAGCTACTATTGTTGTAGTCATGCAGGTAACTGTTGTTAATGCCATAAGTAAACCACAACAATATTTTGCATGCTACCAACTTGCCCATTACCTTGTCGCGGACAACTAACTGCTCTTGAAGTTGAACTGCACTGAACTGGTTTTTGTACATAGGCTTGTCTTGCATCTCGATTCTTCATGATCGCATGTTGACTTTTCAAAGTAGCTTCAAACCCAAATTGCACTGAGCTCAGTAGAATTGGACCTAAATGCAATTTAAAATCACAGCCACTTAGCACATTTTCTGCTGGAAAATGTACCATACACCGTCTGCGGTATTGAGTACCGGTACCGAAAGCGTCGCGATAAATCTAATCGCTTACTTACCGATTTCTGAGTTGTGACTGACTGTTTGCTCATAGTTTGTCTTTTGCTAAAGAGCTTCTTCAGTTCTTGATGTACGATTATTCACATTATCATCAAATTAAACTTAACAATTTCTTCTAATTATCAACAAATCACGTTACAAAACTGTGCAGCAACAAACAATAAATCACAACAGAAAGATTTTTCAAATTAGGCTTCTAAAACAAGTAAAACAGCGCAAAAATTCTTAAGCTACTATTTTGCATTAAACAATTAATATTATAATGCATCATACAAATAATGTAAACTATTTGTAGCATTGGCCAGTCTAAAAAATGAATTTTAAAATGAAACTGCGGTATAAAGCTTGACAGCCACGGGAAGTTATCAAGGCTATTACTGATTAGACACAGGCCCGGCGCCACGGAAAAGCATTCCGGAACCGTGCCCCATCCAAAATCACTGCTTGTGCCCCAAAACGAGAATTGTGCCTCCCCTAGCAAGGCTTGTGCCCGGAAGAAATTAACCGGCTTGGTGCTACTGGAGTGCAATTCGAGGCCAAAATACTGGTTACCACCCTAAAATTTGTGAGCAAGAACTGTTTTTTAGATTTTACAATGAACATCGTTGCTTTTGTGGCCACACCACAGATTTTGTGGAAATTCGCATATTTTTTGGGACGAAGACCTTTGGTTCTATTTTTTTGGTCTTCGCCTCAGAATTGGAGCAAATTCGCACGATTTTAGGGATGAAAACTAGAATTCGTGAAACTTCGCGTCGAACACTTTCTTCGGTTGGTCGACACTCTCGAGTTCAAATAAATAAAGTTTTCGTGCCCCCAGCCAAAATTTATTTCTGCTTCCCCGGTCATGCTATCCTTGCCTGAACTTCAGACTTTCAAGAGGAAATAGCTTTTTATTTCTAACTGGCCTATGGTACATACGTAAACTTTTTATTATGATACTTCTAGTTGTGGCCTTACATCAGAAAGTTATCGTCATCTTCGCATTTAAACAAATAAATAAACTTGTTTCTAGTCTAGAAGTAGAACTGTATAGCCTACTCTTACATCAATTGTTCAATAAGGTTAATTCTGGCCTGCAAGAAACATTAGATCGTCAATTGTCCCATCTTTATATAATTCAATTCAATTGGCATTTATTTTTGTTTAGAAAGATATTCAGCAAAATAAATAAGCATGCAAAGTCAAGCAGCAAAATGAGGCAAAAAATAAATTACAGAAAAATCATTTCTGATGGGAGGTTGCGAAAAGACCATTGGCCATTTCCTCGGAAAAGCTCGAGGCTCTTCACAGGAAAGGTGAGGTCGTCGAGTCTGCAACCTCTCATTTTCAGTATAAAATATTGATAGCATACAAACAAGATCCACTCAGTATATACTAATGAAAAATAGTGCAGCAAATTTAAACGAAATGCCAATAAATAAACGAGTATAAAAATACACGCCGCTCTATACACACGTAGACAAAAATTTAATCTCACAACTTTGACAATAATCTGTCCGAAGACAGAAAGAGTTCGCCGAGGACAATTACTGTGTCTGTGTAAAACCAGTATCACAAATTATTCAGCCAGGAAAACCATCTAATCAAGGTAAGTCAGAATGCTTTCTTAAGTAAGAAGAAACTATAGCTACTCATTTTCCAATATGAAATTTTATACTCTTTTTAAAAAGATAAAATAACTTTTTCTATGCAACCCTTAAATTTGTAATGGTAATTCATTCCATATTTTATGACTATTATATTGAATCGAACATTTTAAAGTTGACTTTTTATGTTGGAATGCAGCAGCCCAGTTTTCATCACTAGCAAACCTGGTAGGATAATTATGAATTTCTGATGGAGATATAAAGTAGTTTTTAAAACAGTTTGGGAAGTTTTATTTTTATATTTAAACATAAATTTTAATATTTCTAATTTATAAATTTGGCATAGATTCATTAAATTTAGTTGCTGGTGATAGGCATCAGTTTTGTTTTGAATGAAGTTGAATTATTTATAATTTTGTTGAAGCTGAATAGTCTTAGTGTATTTCGTTGCAGTATTTCCCCAAGATGTAACACAATAGTAAAGGTTCGGGTAAACCAAACTATAATAGATACATTTCAACACCGATTGGGAAGCATGTCGCCTCAATTTGCTCAAGATTCCTCTGGCCATATAGAGCTTTTCAACAGCAAGCCGTGTGTTATCCTTCCAGGTCAGCTTGTGATCCAGTATACCACCTAAATATCTGATAGCATTTTTGGGAAGGATTGCTCGATTTTGGGTGTTAACTTGAAAGTTATCGTTTGTGTTCGTTCTTGAATTGGTGAATAGTACGCAGTGAGTTTTTTAATAATTGAGAGTAAGTCGATTAAAGTTGATCCAATTTTCGAGAAGTCCGAATTCATTTTCGCATTTCTTTGTTAGACTTTGAATATTGTTATCCGAACAAAGCAATACCGAGTCATCAGCATATAACATGATTGGGGATTTGCAAGAATTTGTCAAGTCATTAATGTAAACTAAGAACAGAAGTGGCCCGAGCACGCTACCTTGCGGCACTCCAATTGTAATCGGTAAAAGGGTAGATAAAATTTGGTTGTCATTGTTCACTGGTATCGGTTTGTCAAATAAGACTTCAATAATTTGTCAACATTAGCATTACCTCTAATGCCATAATAATGTAACTTGTCCAGTAACATTTGAATTGTGAACTAAAATTACCCAGTGACATCGGAAGTTTCATCAGGCCATTATGTAGCTAAGTACTTAAATAATTAAACCAGTAAATCGGTGTTTGTACTGGCCAATTTTACACTAAGGCTTTGACAAAATTGATGAAAAACTACACTGCTTCCAATAAAAATATTCAGGTTCACAACAGCATTTTTTCTATTATGAAACTCACATAGCTTAGTCAGCTTCTAACTCAATAATTTAAAATACTTTTGGTTCAAAAAGTTTCAACTAGGTCGGTCTCTTCACGCCTAGTCACTAAATATTACATAGGACCTAGTCTCTTCATAGTCACTAAATTAAAATTATGTACACTTGTCGATAGGTGGAGCAAGTTACAACTTTGAACGGCAATTTTGCCTTTGTGCTTTCAGACTATGCAATATTTAGTGACAGTGATTGAACCCAGAGCTTAGGTTTTAAGCACTGGCGCCTTTAACCATTCTGCCACGGCAGCACGCGCGCGTAGATAACTACCTCCAAACCATGTCAAAATATTTCTGTGTTTAAAATTTCTACTGACAGCAAAAAAAAAAAACTAGCGCGCTGGCTTAAGGTGTTAAAAAAGTGATTTTTGGGGCGTCTTCACTGAGAATGAAACCTGATACCCTTTGATCGTACCTAGTGTCAAACAAAAAATATTAAAAGCGATTTTGTTGTAATCGAAAAAAAAATTAATATGCTAGATTCAATATCTTGGTTTGATAAAAGCGATGACCAACTTGATAATTGAACCCAGGTCTTAGGTTTCAAGCACTGGCGCTCGCTCAAAAATTTAATTTTTGGGTGGTCCATTTGGGGGTTCCGGGTGGTTGGTATTAAATATTTACTGATACAAAAAAAAGACTTGCGCCTTAGCTTAACGGTACAAAAAAGTGATTTTGTGGGTCCCTTTGGGGGTTCTACCCCCAAACTATGTCAAAGTAATTGTGTCGTTATTATCTCCTGGTATCAAAAAAAGTAGCACCTTAGCTTAAGCCATCAAAATAATTGATTTTTGGGGGTCCGTTTGGAGGTTTTGGGGTATTGGTACCCCCAAATTATGTCAAAATAATTTTGTCTTTTAAATTTCCACTGATGGCAAAAAAAAAAAACTAGCGCGCTAGCTTATATGGTGCTAAGAAAGTGATTTTTGGGGCTTCTTTACAGACAATAAAATCTGATACCCCCTGACCATATCTAGTGTCAAAACAAAAAATATTAAAAGCGATTTTGTCCTAATCGAAAAAAACACTAATATGCTAGATTCAATAAAACCTTGATTTGATAAAAGCTATGGTCAACCAGATAATTGAAGCCAGGTCTTAGGAATCACGTACTGGCGACTTTAACCATTCCGCCATGGCAGCACGCGCGTACATGACTAAAATCACTTAATAAACTTCGCTATCATAAATTTTGGGTGCATCTGCCCCAAACCACATACCGCCTCCAAAACTGCAGGTGCACAACTTCATGTAGGCTATAGACGTATCCTCTGTCCGAAGTTCAAGGTTCTAGCTTTGGTGGATTTGGAGTTTTTGTCACTAGAGGGTAATTTGCTTAAACAAATAAAGAAAAAAACAATGCGTCGGAACCGTCATAATTAATTTTTGGGAGCTGAAACTGCGTGCCCAGACGCTTCTAAATTTGAAACTTTGATTCTCCTTGTGCGATTAGTTTTCGAGCCAGAGCTGTTTAAACCTCCGACTGGCATTTCAGGTTTTGGCTCGGAAACCCGTATCACGTGACCGATTGCCTCCAAAATTTGCACGAAGAATGATTCATATGTGCCCCATCCAAAATTCAAGTTTTTATCTTTAGCCGTTTCAAAGTTTGAGCGTTTTTCACCTCTGTAGCCGAATTCGTAATTTTTTCCGGAAAAAAACATAAGGAGTTCCGACGCGAAGTCCCAATGAAAGAATTAGTTACGTAAGCTTACATCGCTCTATTTTTAGCAATAAACGAGCATTATATTCAGAGATATAAAAACCCTTGAAAAAACGAATTAGGCAAATTCTACTGTATTATTTTTTCTAGACATTTTAGCAGCAATGAAAGTAACGACAACAGTTTGCATAAAATAAACATGTTGCATAAACGAGCCGAACTTTGCCTAAACTAAAAACACAGTAGTACGCTCAAGATTTTACGTCCAGTGTAGATCGAGATCGACTTTAATTAACGAAAAAATATCGCAGCGGTAGCGAACCGTTGGCAGAATTGCGTTAAATTTTAGCGCTCCAAGATTTGAACTTCAGACCACTTGCTTTAGAGATGACGGCATTACCGCTTGCCACTAAACTGATTGGTAAGATCCAAAGTAGAATATTGTATATTTGTAGACTACATAAACTTACGGTAAATAACACAAAATAAAGAAAATATTACCAAATTTTATTAACAGAAAACGTACAAAACACAGACGTAAATATAATCTTGCGTGAATGCTAACGAAAAACTCAAAATTGATATTTTAATTAACATTTGAAATCAGCATACGTCAACCACGAATCATCACAAAAGCTTTGATGATAATAACATTGTTGAACATCAATGAAATAAGTAACGTTAGTTGGTTAGAAGTTGAACAAGATCGATTTACACAATAATTAAGTCCGACACCATACGTAAAATTTGCATGATAGTTTGAAAACCTTTTTTTAAAGTTGCAACAATATTAGTAAATGATACAAAATTAAACTTTAAAAATATAAATAATAGTATATGAAATGTCATAAAACATGAGAAATTTGTAAAAATTACAAAAAAAAGAACAAGCTTCACTAATGACCGTTCTCGCTTCTTCTCGTTAATTTTCACACAAAACCTTTTGTCATTTAGATAGTACAGTAAGTGCAAAATAAGTACTATAATAATTGAGACAATTTTTGGCATATTTATTACGCGTATTTGAAGACTCCTGTTTCTGATTTTTTTTTTCCGAAAAGGCAATCTGGCACCAGAATCAAAGGTAGACCCAGAAAAAAAGGCATGCGACATGGAAAGAATTGCCCACGGTTGAAAGAAGTTCATGGTGCTCATGATTTGGCAAAGCAATGTGTTTGGTTAGTTACAACAGTTTACGTATAATTGAGGTCAAAACAAAAATAATAAACTTCCGCGTATAAATGGCAAAGCGGTTTGTTTTAAAATAGCTGCCTTACTTCTGCGCACATTGCTCAGTCACGAACACTGTGCTTTACACGACGTAAAATTAATTTGCTTTCTAACTGCGACAGTTTTAGTTGCAACTACTCTAGTAATTATCATTTTCTTTTAAGGGCAGACCAAAGCCAAAATGAATGATTTGATACCATACGTATGTTTCTAAACAATGGCTACTACCATACCACAACAGTTCGTTTTTTTTCTTTTCTTACTAATTTTCTTTTCATGAAGACTTTTCTTTTTGGTAAGGGCACAAATCAGCCTTGCCAGTATTCAACATTGCAAAACGATGTAATAAAAATACAAATTAAACGATCCATTTACTCATCGTTGAAAAGCAATCTGGCTTTTTGTCAGAGGGGAGGACGAATCAGCAAGACAAGTAACTAATATTTCCAACTATGAAGAATAAGATTGCAATGTAACTAATATTTCCAACTATGAAGTTTGAGACCACAGTAATGTTTCCTTAAATCGTTCGCGTATTTTCTATTATAAAAGTCGAATAAAAAAAACTGAAATAAAAAAATAAAAAAGTTATCAGCGCGAGTCGCGGAGTCTATAAAAAGAGTCATCAGAACGACGACTGCTTAAGGTGAGCAATACAAATCAGTTGCCCTCTTCCAGTACTCCAACCTGAAACCTATGGAATACCAGTCCACTTCTCTCGTTTCAAGAGGTTGCTGTTCTTATAGCTTTTCCATATGCATCAGGCAAAAAGCTTTTATGTCAAAAAGCACCTGAACAAAAAATAATATTAATAATAATGTTGACAATCAAAAAAGAAGATAATATCGTTAGTTTTTCATTCTCAATTAGTAACGAACTCGATTTGTTTGTTAGTTCCACGAAAAAAAAAATTTTCTCACTGTACTGTATTTAACAATTTGCATATCCGGTGTGCATTCCGTACCAAAGAAGTTCGAATTTAACGTTTTGCGGTGGTGAAAAAACTGAAATAAAAAAATTTGCTGATCAATGGGATTATTTTTCACTCCGAAATTTAAGTCTAATTCCTGAATTTGAAAAAAAAAATTAGGCCTTTTTATAAATTTTGTGGCTAGTTTTACTAAATTGCGACATAATTTCAGGTTTACGGCTAGTATGCCAATTTCTAAAATTTAGTATTTTCTTGCACAATGGCCAAATTGACTAAACTTGTTTTCGACCATCCATCAAAAAATAAACCTATCGTTGCCCATTGCTTAATTAATATAAAAAACATCCTCTATCTGCCCAACTGCAGTGCTGGTTGGCCCAAGCTCATTACAAAATCACAGTGTTAGTGATGAACATAATAACAAGGCTAATAATACATGGCACAATTACACACACAAATTACTTGCTCGGCTTTATACAAAAAAGAACTTTGAAATAAGTGAAAATAGGGACTTGAATATTCGTACAATGTTTAAATCAACTTCACAAGCGACAATTTAAAAAGAAAATAGTTTAAAATTAACTATTAAATTATTTTTTCTACACAGTTTGACAGCAATGAAAGTAACAACAAATGTTTCCATGTTGAGGATTTCCCGTAAGGTGAACGATAAAAAGTTTTTGCTTATTCAATTCTAATCACATGATTTTCATCAATGCATAGTTGCATGATATCAAAAGTATCAACTACTAACTACCTATGGGCCAATTACAAAACGAGAAATCTTTAAAAATTCAATTACAAAACGCAAAATCTTTAAAAAATCTTATTTAAAGGTTTTGCATTGCATTTTTGAGTTAAATTACAAAAAAGTATCAATACAATAGCGAGAAAATTATGGAGGATGTATTATGGAGGAATTCAGATAGACAGCAATGTCAAAATAACACAGTTGAGTAGTTGACAGGTATAATTGAAAAATTATTGCCTGAATTTGGAGTATGCAGAATTTGCTGTTACTGATCAATTAAACGCAAATCTTTCATTACACTCGCTGTGCTACGACAAAATGTGTATCGAAAGTGCGGGGTCCGTCTCCGCTTCATTGCACCAGGGCAAAACAGCTCCTTTTGAAGAAATGTCACAGTGAAGACAACACTGTGTCCGATTTGACCTGCCCAAGATTTGAGGTTATGTCGAGTACATGCAATTAATTTGTTTGCATATCGAAGTAGCCACTTCTCCGAGATTGCTACTTTTACTCAGTTCTTTAACTGGCATGGTTTAAATTCTCCTTTTTCTCAGAAACGAAAAATACTTTTATTTTATCTAAATATTTACTCTATGCAGTAGAATACGCATGCACAGTTGCACACAAGAAGGCTGCTAGTATCATAAAAAAACTATACGTAGATCAAGTTAATTTTTGAAAGCTGTATTTCATTTGTGGTCCACCATGCATTAAACAATGCAGTAAAAACACGTATTAGCAATAGTGTGAAATTGGAACACTACTTACAGAAATACACATGCGATGGCTAATTGGCTACATTAGTAGCATAATTATCTAAACACTTGGAGCTTTAAAGGTAAATTGAATGGTGTTTAACACAACGGTCAATCATAAACAAATTATACGTGAGCCCCTTCAGCTCATTGTTATGTCAGCTTGTAACCTACTTTGATCTTGCACAAATCGTAAATCGAGCTATAGCAGCGCCAGACTCACTCAGTTACTGGTATAAAATACCCTGAACTTGGCAATTACAAGCTTTAAGATAAGATCAATAATAATTTTATCATATTTGTCATTAGATGCAGTAAACGCCATAATTCACTCTACTTTGGCTTCATAGATTAACTAACTATTAGCATTGCATTGAATCGCTGTTTCACGCAATGGCTGTTAGCAGTGTTTAGCACTTCTTATTTCAAAAATATAAAATTAAATACTACTCAAGCTGTAGGCAAAGTTGTAATTGAGCCGTGCTTTGATTTGTGAACATAGATAAAAAATAAAATGTAGCCAAGTGTCACAAACGCGGCCGATATTAAAACCAAAAAACCAAATTGACTTGGTAATGGAAAGGCAATTACGAGTATATAGGTAAGTAGCTCCATAAGACTGTTGAGTGACGATTGAACTCCACTGAAAGTCCCACGCACAGATTCCGCAACACTTTCTTGAATGAGCTGAGTAATTGCAAGATCAAACCCCCAAAGTCCAATTCGAGCCAGAATCATGCCTACCAAGAGAAGGATCAAAGACAGGTACGATACAGGAGGTTCCACACCATCCAGACATTTGAGGAAAAGCTGAGAACCGACTGATGTGGTCGTGCTAGTTAAAACAGGAGAAACATCAGTGACAGATACAGAATTGTTTGAAATTGAAGCTGTTGTCATAGTTTCGGTTGTCAAATTGACTTGATTCTGTGGCAACAAGTAAAATGGACTTCCAATAACAAAGACTGATACAATGCATGGTATCAAGGTTAAAAGTTGAAAAACCGCACTTGCAATTCCAGTGTTAATGAATCCAAATCTTTTCCTCATTAAAGGATATATAAAAGTAGCTGCAATACCAGTAATGCCAGCTCCAGCCGTCATTAAACCAACTGAAAACTCACTCAAACACTGGCTGTAAATATAAGCAAGAGTGATGTAACCAAACCCTAAAAGCGTCAGGTAGAGAAAAGAAAATCCAATGCATGCCAAAGCAATTGGTTGGGAAATGTAAAGTTTCCACCCATCCTTTAATGTTATGACAACCCCAAACATTTGCCTTAAACCAGCCCGTGCATTGAATTTTCTCACTGCTTTTGTTGATTGTTGGGAGTCAGTTCTGGCTAGTTTTGCAACTGCAGACTTGCTTCCATCATCCTTACTTTTTCTCTCATTTAAAGCTTCATCTCCACCACTAACAATTTCTTCACGTAACTCTTTAGAACTACCATGTGAGTTTGGTGATGAACCACCAGAGCCATGTCTAATCAGCACAGCTATATCACTCTGGTCATCATCTTGGTGGTCATTATTATTATCTGACAAACTTTCTGTGTCATTGATTTTTTGCAGTGACATTTTATCATGTTTAGAAGCAGTCTCACTTTGTTTTCTTGACAGCGCTGGTGTACGTTTATAAATGAGCTTTAGTAAGAAGTACTCAACAAACATTGAAATACCATTCCATGACATTATAAAAATAGCTCCTCCTTTAAGATGGAGCAATGACATGATTTGACCACAAGCAGCTGGGGCCAAAATTTTACATAGTAAGTCAATCCGACGAGTAGCACAATTCAAGCTGGTCAACATTTCCTTGTCATCACCAGCTAGTACTACAATCCAGTCTTTTTGAATTATGATAGCAGCACCTGTGCTGGCAAGAAGCGCAATAGCACCTAGTACAACCGCAGCAATTTTCACAAACAAAATGTACCCACTGCTTTTGTTGCCTTCAAAGATTAAGATAAAAGCACAGAGTATAACAGCACAGTTTTGAATAATAAGTGACATTCTTGCGCAATAAAGGCGAGGACGACGATCAATCCAATCCCCAATCAATGGGCCGAAAATCAACACTGAACTTGCCAAGATAAGACCATAACTAGCCGTTAAAGTAAGAGATTTTGGATCCAAATCCAGTAGAAACAGCGGAATAGCAAATAACCACATTCTGTCTCCCCATGCCGACAAAAAATAACCAACATAAATCAGGATTGAAGTAGATACCATATTTGGTCCAAACAACAATCCTGACCAAATGCCAGAATGATACAATACAGTACGCTTAAATCAATTCTAAAAACATCAGGTCACATAAATTATTATATTTTGTACTAAAATAAAATAGTTTAGACTAAAGAAATTACAAAAGTTTGAGTTTGAAGTCACGGTTTTAAAAAGGGCTCAATGACAGAGTTGTTCAAGCGAATATCACAGCAGATGTGAGATTATCACAAACTTTACGGTAGGCCTCCCAAAACATCATAAATTAGTGAATAGTACATTTATTGTTAGCGGTAAGTAGATAAGAAAGAGTTTTTGTAACTGAAATCAGTTTTAACTCGAGTCTATTCTAAGCTGGTTCAAATCAAAAACCATGAAAATCGGTATTCACAGGACGGCATCCCTGCTTACAAGAAACAGAGTAAAGCTTCTATCTGGTGTACGAGAAAGGTAGTTTGACTTGAAAAAGGTAACTCAAAACTCAACTTAAGGTTCATGGTTACGTGCAGCAGCATAGCCGTGGGCAGGGCATGGTATAGAATGGAAGATGGTTTTTTCCATATTCCATACTGCCAATTTTCTTCCATTCCATTTCATACCATAAATCTCCCATTCCATACTCAATTGTTCTTCCATGTTCCATATTACGATAAGTTTAGACTGAAAGCTATGCGTAATTTGTACTGTACTTTTGCAAAGTTAAGCATACTTTTGCAAGTACCTGCTCACAAAAGTAAGCAGTACGTTCCAATGCATCTCATTCCATATTTGAAGCACACTAAAATGAGCTATCATGAAAATTCACTGAACATAAAGATATCAAACACTTAATCAACCGACAATAGGTTGACCACAATCGGTATGCACTGGGTTTAACGATTGCAAGCTTGCAATCACACCAACTATAAAATCTGGCGCAGCCAAATTGCCAAAAACATTTTACAAAAGTACCGAAAAATGTTTAAACGCAAAAAAACGAAGGTTTAAGCTGAATCGAGGATAGAAAAGTAAATGCAAATCTTTGCTCTGATGGAAAAAAGTTTTGTCACTTGGCAAATTCAGAGCCGTCGCTACAAGGGCCTTGCCCCCAGTTTGGTTTACTGAAAACAATTTTTTTTAGGAAATCAGGCAATGACAAGAAAACCGACATTAACGCAACAAGAAAAACTAACATTCAATCCTACCTACTTGAATAAAGTTACCTACATTAGCAGTAAATTGAAGCTTTAAAATACTGAAAGTCTAGTGGTTCAAGTTTTAACCACCAAATTTAATATCCGAAGTTCACACCTGCGAACAAAATAGATCATCAAGTAATCAGGCTAGTCATAACAATTTCAAAACCATGAACATTTGCATCATATTTAATTCAAAGTATTCCAAGTCCGAAGCCAGTGTTTCTCAAACTATGGGTCGGGATTCACAACAGACCACTAAGCGTTTGCGGATATAGTGGCACAACTTCGAGAAGAAAGGGAGCTTCAGCCCCACCCTTGGAAACTTTAGCCCTAAAATGCAAGTGTTTAAACGTGTTTTTGAAGAGTCTAGTACTTTTAGATATGGGACATTTAGGCATTGGGACTTTTAGGCACCAAGACGTTTAGGTGCCAAAGGTCTAAAAAAATTTTCCCAAATTTTTTTCAAACAAAATTTTTTTTTAATTTTTCTTTAAAATAATCCTTTTTTAAACAAAAAATTTGTTTTCAAAAACTATTTTTTGTTTCAAATAACAGTTAAAAAAACAAAACAATTTTTTTAATTTTTTCTTTTGAAAACATTTTTTTTTCAAATAAAAGCTTTTTTCAAAAAAAAGTTTTTCACACAAAAAGTTTTACTTTGATTGAAATGTTAATATTTTTGAAGCTTTTTATCTAGTATGTGTCACAAAGAATTGTCAGAATAGAGAGCGCAGGAAAAGAAGCGGCCATAGGAAAAAGCTGAGCAGTGATTGGCTGAAAAAGGATCGGTGAGAGAGAGTCATTTGTGTGCAACCTTTACACTGTACAAGAATTCGTTTTGTCGGCATAGGGCAGAGTTAGAAGGTTTGATAGAAGTGACTTCAAAAACAGATATATGGAAGGAGAGCAAAAAAAGCAAAAAAAAAAGATTTCTTATTGCATTTTTTTCAATAATAAAAAATGTTCTCCACTACATGTTCGCAAAGCTTTTCTACCTAATCTAGACACATGCGATATCCAGCCAGCGATCTCAAATTTTGCGACGCATGGGCACGAGTTGCTTGAGCAATATTGGCAAACGCAGCAAGCCGCGTGATGTTTCATGGTTATTTTGAGTCTACCTCTACCAAACAATACTGTGCAAAGTTTATGAGGAGCTAAGGATTCATCTCTCGGAAGATTCCTTAATTTATGGTTGTTACACCTTGTTGTAAATATACTAAAAACGATGTTTAAATGGATATTTTTATGTTTAATCTTTACACCTTGTTGTAAATACACTCATAGTAAAAACAATGCTAAATTCTTGCAGTTAACTTCTTCAGAATTGCATCAAGAACTTTTGAAGTTGAACAGGGTTGTATGCTGCTTAAAATTATTGTTTAACGTTTGAATTATTTTTACAGTGTGAGTTGAATTAGAAGTGGTTGCAGACTTGACAACCATTTTCCACAATTTTTCATGTAAAATTTTTCACACAAGTGCTATACAGTTTAAATTTATCATGCTCACTGCATTTTGAGCAATTAAAATTTGTTATCGTTTTACTCATGACCAGTGTTCCCTCTAACTTTATGGCTTATCAACGAGTGCCCAAATTTTCTTGAAATGATTGTGCCCAAAGCTCTGAAAAGATATTTATGTACCCTAATTTTTGTACCAATCGAGTATTAAAGTATACCAAACGTCATATTTCCACCAATTTGTTGAGTTTTCTAAAGCTATGTTTACCATATTGCCAAAAATTATTTGCCCTTGCTCCAACAAACTGCTGATTGGCTGAAAAAATTGACGTAGTGGGAACACCGCTCATGACAATTAATTGTTCAGCACCTCAGAATCCAATTTTGTGAGCTGTTCAAGACAACCATAACCAACGCATGCAAATGAAAAGAACAACTAAGTTACATGTTGGTTCAGCTTTCCCCTAATAAATTCTAGATACGCGGAAGAAATCAGTTAGCTATTAACTATCTATCAATTAATACAATTACCAGGAATAACCTATTATACTAAAAATGTTAGTATACATCAGATATAACTGACAAAACTTGAGAAGGCCAACACTTGGTCACAAAAAAGGCACATGTGAATATAGTGAAGAATTTGTTTTGAGATAAAAAAGAACAACTCTAATCACTGGTAAATGGTCTGGGGTCAAAGCTACAACGCTAAACGATTTTGGCGTTGAAAATCGCCGCTATAAATCCCAAATAATAAACTACCATTAGAAAAACCACTGCATCAAGAATTGTTAAAAATGCAAGGGTGAAATTGAACATACCTAAATTGTTCGAATGTCTAGAAAGATGCATGCTGCACTTAATCAATTTTCTTTCGACGACATGAAAATACAAGTAGGCAGAGTGTCCACAAAAATTGATGCATTTTTAGAAACAACTAATCATTTATTATTTTTTGCATTCTTACAATAATGGGTACTTTAAAGGGGGCCCCGGGGCAAATGTTTCCAATGCCTTTCTCCTTAATATGGCCCTGCTGGGATCACCAGTTCACTTGTTGCAGTTTAATACCTCATGTTAAATTTTACTAAGTGTCTTTTAACGGCCAAAACGTACAAGCTCATTCAGTGATAGGTAATAGATGCGACACTATAGATTGTAAAATGTCACATGCACTAAACCGTAAAAAGATTGGCATAAAAGTATAGGATCAAAAAAATGTGGGCAAAGTTTTTCTACATTAACTTTTACGGTATTTTCTTTCCAGCCAATCACTGCTCAGCTTTTTCCTATAGCCACTTCTTTTCTGGTGCTCTCTATTCTGCTGATTCTTCTTGGCAAATGTCAGATGAAAAGCTTCGAAAATATTAATATTTCAATGAAAGTAAAACTTTTTTGTATGAACAACTTTTTTTTTGAAAAAGCTTTTATTAAAAAAAATACGTTTTTGAAAGAAAAAATTCAAATTTTTTTTTTTTGGTTAAATTTCTTCTTTGAAAAAAAATTTTTTTTGAAAGATGATTTTTTTAAGTAAAAATTTTTTTGAAAAAAAAATTGACCTTTTGGCACCTAAACATCTTGACATATAATTGATGGCACATAAACATCCGCAACTAAAAGTCCTGGTCTGGTTTTTGAATTGACCTGTAAGTAAAGCAGGGGCTGAATAGGCTGGACGATTTAATTTTTCTACTGGCTTTTCCATCTTAGCAATTTAATTCTTTCAAATACCTCCGAAAATGTGCAAAATGAGACCAAATGGCATTGAAATAAACTTTTTTCGAAAAATCAAAAAATCGCCCAGCAAAAAGGGCTTTACCCTCAGACTCCTGTCTATATGAGATGATTGAGTGGCACTACTTTGCTCAGCTCGCCACCCAATCAAGGTATTTTTCAAACAAAAAAAATTTAACTTTCACGCCCACTCCTTTTGCAAAATCTTGGTTGCACACCTGTTTATGGATGTGTGTTGAAGAGTAGAAACGTAGACCAACAAAATTGTTTATTTTGTTTTAAAAGACTGGCTGTTTTCGTTTTTTTAGAGCACACTCAAGGTTGTTTAGTCACAGGTTTTGCTGAAGATAGACTTTTCAAGTAATGATGGGCCAGAAACGAAAAGAGCTGAGAAACGCTAACGGACTGCAAGCCTCTTTTTTTAGACATGATTATATACAGAATTTTGATATGATGTTTGCTCTGGCAATGGCTCTAGGCAAATTGTCATTTTGAAAACAAAAATTAAGCCAGCCAGCATCAATGCACCTGCAAATTGTAATAAACATATGCTATGATCTGACGATGCAATCTTGCACTGTGTAAGCAATGTTCATGAGTCATCACCGCATTACCCTATTAATTTGTCTACAGCCTATTAGCTGCTAAACGCTTTCACATATCTGATACTTTTAGTTATCATTATCTGTGTATGTACCGTATTTATTCGAGTATAAGTCGCATTTTTTTGTACCAAAATAGCAACCAAAAAGTCACGTGTGACTTATACATAAATACCTGAAGTGCATTGTATGCCATACAAAATTTTTCTGAATTATTTCCTTGGTATTGATTTCTGTGCAGTCGCCTTTCATTCGATCATATCACTTATTACCTTCCATGCAAGTAACGTTGCACTTTTAATGCTGTCACCTTTTTTCACAAAATATCACATTTAGTTATCACCTATCCACACTAGTCACGTTGCGTTGCATCACTTGCCACCCTCATCAGGTGCTGATGAGGATGTTCCAGAGGTAAACAGGGCTATTTGAAAACAGTGACAGTAGTGATGACTCGATGGTTTTTAATTTTTTGTTGTATGATTGCAATGAATGAATGAATGTTTAAAAAAATTTTGCACTGTTTTTTATGTCAAAAATGGGGGTGCGACTTATACACGCATGCGACTTATACTCGAATAAATATGGTATATATTTTTCTGTAAAGGTCATGAGCAAAGTCTAGTATGGAATTGCTATGGATAATTGCCTTCCATTCCATTCTTTGAAATCTTCCATTCCATATTCCATAACAAAATTTCCATTCTACTCCATTCCATACCACGCCCTGGCCAAGGGGGCAGGAGCTATAGCCCCTTTTATTACAGATTAGCCGGCCGACCAACATGCTGAGTAAAAAAAATACCACATTTTTAGCACTTCAGCATCTGCTTTAGTAATGGAATTGACTCAAAAAAAATCATCTACAGTATATTTTAAAACGTTTGTTTGGGGATAGGGGCCTAACCTGTCAAAAGAAAAACTTATAAATTAGAAAAACTTTCAAACATAGCCAAAAATTGGCATTTATATGGTATAGAAAAGAGAATATTAGGTTATAATCTGGTTAACTTCAGGGTTGGCTGATTAAAATCAAATGATTTCAATTATGATTTAAATCATCTTAAAAAAATCATGTTTGATGATTTTTTTTAGAATTTTTCCATCTCAAAAGCTGGGAAAATTTCTAAAAAAAAATCAAAAAGCTGTGATTATATTTTTTATTTGTGAGGCTAACATTAATTCTTGATTTCTTGCTTGTTTTAGGAAGTAAGTGTAGTGTCGGTAACAACTTAGGAAGCAAGTGTCTGTTCTTGTGCGTTTTTAAATCAATCTTGTGAGTTTTTAAATCAAATTGGTCAAAATTAAAATAAAAACAATATTCAATAAATTAAAATGATGCTAAGTTATTTTGTTATGTTGCTTATGTTTTCATGAGGCACACTTCAACAAACTATGCCAGCGATTATGAAAATGAAAGTTGTTAATTGATGCTTTCAAAAAATCTGATTTAAATCAAAAAATCTGATTTTTTGTTTAAATCATGATTTTTTCCAACCCTGGTTAACTTGCGATTTCTTGCCTTTCTATGCTAGCGTTTATACCCATAGTCCTAGCTATACTGACGAGTAGTGTTCCTTATAAGTGCGAAAAAGTGCAAAAAGTGCGAAATTTTTTATGGCATTTTTGCACAGAGTTTTTGCAAAGTCCGACATTTTTATCTCCTGCCAAGAACCAGCATTTTTATTTCTTGCCAAAAACTGTAGACAGCCGTGCTTTTTGGCGCCACACCCATATATGTTGAACGAACTTCCACGAAAACCGTAGAAAACACGCAAATCTCAGTTTGATGACCCTTTCTTTTGGGAAAGCGAAAATTTTGGCAGAATATTTTTGCACCACTGATCGAAAACGCCTCCAGAGCTGCAGCATTTTCACATTGAGTTCAAAACTTTTGCACTATTTTCAGCATTTATGCAGGAGGTGAAAAGTTAGAGGGAACACTGCTGACTAGGAATAAACCACGAATGTCGATTCTCAAACAGTATGTCTTAGGCTGCTAATTAAAGGTTTGATTGTGTGTTAATCACAGGATTGTCTGTTAATCAAAGGTTTGATTGATTGTGCCCATAGGCGTTGATTTTTCCTTGATTAAGCAAATTCCGATGGGGCAAAATGTTTTTGTGAAGTTTAGCTAAATTTAATAATTCCATTTTGTGCTGAAATTTTGCCCCCAAATTCAGGTAAGACCAAAAAAAGAGGTCTTCACCGCATTCTGATTCTATCTCAGTCCGGAATTTTGGATTACTCGCTGTTAAATGGGTAGTACTTGCCAAAAATCCAAGGGAGCTTGACATATTTTGCACCCTTCAGTATCACACTAAAGGGGGCGCCCCCCCTCCAAATCAATGCCTATAATTGTGCCTATAAGACTCCAGATACTGTCTAGTGTCTATATCTTTTTATTAATTTTCTTAGAACATTGTTTTTAACAAATTTGATCAATTATTGAAAAATGCTTAACATAGGTTTCATCAAAAAATATATCAGATATAAACTTGGGAATATATGGGGAGAGGGCTATTCACTATTAGTTAATTACCAATCACTTCTCCTAAACTTCTGTCCATTAGCCCTCCTAATCATATCTTTTCCTATAAAATATAGACAAAATAAAATATTCCTTAAGAGTTTTAATGAACTTCCGGTATAGGAATTTATAATTTATATACCAGCTTGTAAATACCAAGTGAACTGAAATTCTAGCAATCGCTTCCTCCTACATAGCCAGTTTTTGCAACTAGTAGTCAATAATCATGTTTTTGCACTATTCACTGCTACTGTAATTTCTATCAGCTACGCCACATTTTAATAGCATTAATTTTTATCAAAATAGGCCTAAAAGGATATAAGTTAATTTAGCCCAAAAATACAAGATTTTTGATCTGGTGGATGGGAGTTTTGCTTTCAGACCCCCGCAACAGTCCCCCCATTGCAAATTTCAGGCTACTGGTTACGCCCTTGGTTATGCAACTGCAATGCCTTGGGCCTAGCCGCCCAAAACTTCTCCACCACATAACAGATAAATTCGACACTGTAACTATCTGTCCAGTTTTTTCAGTAGCACATTGTGCAAGGAGTATAAAGCATACCAGATACAACTAATCCAGCAATGTCAAGGCCTGAACAAACATGCCCCATTCCAAATCAACTCACACTGCTACCATGCTGCACTTATCCTTTTCACATTGTGCAGAGGTGTTGATGAATACTTTTAACACTCAATATTTTTACATGAGGCTTTGCAATGGTGTTCATAAAAAAATCAACACCATTTTGTCATATATCATAAAATAATAATAATCAGCAGCCAATCCAGTGCCCAAGCACCATAGCAAAACACATACGAAGCACAAAACATCCATCACTGATCAGATTAGTAAAATGAAATGAAGACACAAAGGCACAGTCCTCAAGTGTAGGATGGAGCAGAGCAGTGCTGGGCACTTCTGCAAATGGATCCCCAAATTGCGGACTCAAGGTTTCGGTTTGCGTATTTGCAAACTGATTTCTTACCGCAAACATTTGCGGATTTGTGGTAATAAAAATTGAAATCTAACGCAAATCAACAACATTGCTGGTATCATTTCTTTCCAATTTTCAAAAAAATACCTTTTTACGATTTAATGTATCGACAGATTTGGGTGGATGTATTCATAAAGTACAATACTCCCTTACCAAGTTCCTCTGTAGTGGAACGATTATTTTCCATAGGTGCTGCTCTTCTTACAGCAAAATGAGTTAGCTTAATGTTAACAAACTTCCAACAACTTGTTTTTCTGAAGGGAAACTTACACTTTTTGAAGTGGCAAAGGGTTGCACAAAAGGACTTTAATGACATGCCCAGCTTATCTAGTAAATAAATAGGCTGCAGGCCTAGAAACATTTTCAATGTTAGTTTGTTTTTTTTTTAGTCTTTTTGCTTTTCGTTTCATTAATCATGTTTTTGGAATGCGTACTTTAGACTCATACATGCGTTGATGCTCAAGAAATTTCCAAAGATAATTGGAAATTAATATTACTGCCCGCTTTGGAATACTGGAAAAAATTTCTGTATCCTACATAATTTCGTGATACAGTATTTGATGATGTAAAAATACAACACTATGCACTTTTGATTTTGTAAACTTTGAGTATGTATTATGCAAATGATGTGTCAAAATGCTTAGGCTATTTTTTATTCAAGAAATCACATAAATTTCTGAGCAGTTGGCAGGGCATGGTATGGAATGGAAATTTCGGTATGGAATATGGAAGATGCCAGAATGGAAGGGAAGACAATCTTCCATACTAGATTTTGTGCATTGCATTTACAGAAAAATAAAATAGTGATAAACAGTATTGTCACAGAAGTATTCAACTTCAATATCTCTGCATATTATTTGTTGACAAATCGCGGTACTTTGGTTGTGTACATTGCGCAAACAGTGTACATATTGCATCATTGTAGGTACGTTGCAATTTAAATGCAGCATTGATGTTACAGTTGACGACCTTGATGGATTTGACTCGTTTTTTTTTGAGGCTGACAATTTGCCCAGTCGTAAATTTTGTTTTCTTACATCGTCACAAAAACTTGTATTTGCTATTTTATCCACGTTTCAGCTTAAGTTTATTTATATTTTTAGTTTTGAAGCTTATTGTAATTCTTTTTGGTATTTAAGCTTGGTATTTTTATTACGGTATATAAATGTTCTAGTTGATGTTAGGGCAAACTTGTACAGTAATCATTAAACCATAGGCATAGCCAGAAGGACCGGGCCCTCTGCCTCCCCCCCCAATTGAAAAGTTACCAATAATAAAAATGATGACACAAAGCCTATTTATTCAGTTTCTTTTAGCATTTTTGGAGTGCAACAGTACATGCGTACAACACAATGGCAATTAGCAATAACTTAATATTAATATTCACAACCAGGGCGCCCATGCCCTCTCAATTAAAATTTATACCAACCAATTTAAATGTACAAGCCCGAAGAAATTCAGCGTTTTTGTTCCTAAAGATGCAATCTCAGGCACTCATCTAACTTGTTTATGCAATAATATATTTTAGGCCCCCAGCTAACTTTTATATTACAATAACATGATTACTGACCATTTATGGCATCTAATGTACCAACTTTAAATAACTTTATAAATTACCGACTTTAAAGAACCATCCGCCTCCATCTCGCAAGTTTTCTCGCGACGAAATGTTTTTGAAAAAACCTAGTTAGGGGAAACGCTTATTGAACAAATTATTGAATTTGAATCGAGGGTGCCTGGGCCCTAGTCGTACATATTCCTTCCAACTAGTCATTTTCATGGCAAAACAAAAATCTTCAAAGGCAAATCTTTGAGTGCATTATTTAATGCTAAAAATTTTGCAAAAAGCAATGTACCTTGATTCCCCTGACTTTGGCCAAGTCACAAAATTTAACCCCAAAATGCAAGATTTTAAACGTGTTTTGGACTTGACCTGAAGTAAAAAGAGAGTTTTTTTCAATCGGCTTTCAAACATCAAAAATTTTGTTCTTTCAAATGGCTCTGAAAACATGCAAAATGTGATCAGAATCGCATTAAAATAGCCATTTTTTTTCTAAAAAATTACAAAAAATCGCCCAGCGACTGGGGGCTCCGCCCCTATGCCCCCTCTGTGACATGTTTGAGTTGCACTAATTTGCTTACCACGTTTCCCAGTTTTGATAAGATAGAAAAATTTTCAACTTGCGGTTCTAGTCTTTTCTATATAGCAAATCCAGGTTTCAAGCCAAATCAGACGCCTAGCTTTTGATCTTTCATTCTTTGTCCCACAAAAGTCCGTCTTTTCAAAAACTTCTGATGATGTCATTGCATGATTTGCGGTTTAGCCCTCCTATCAATTCAAAATCCAGGCTACGCCTATGCATTAAACCATGAGCAATATGCATATTAGATACCAGTCGTTGCATATTAGTATTGTTGGCACACCTTCATGAGCGGTTGCTTACAACATTGCAAAGGTGTAAAACAGCAAAATATATGTTGTATTGCTTCCAGTCTAAAATTTCTTTGGTATGGAAGTATGGAATGGAATATGGAAAAAATTTTAGTATGGAATGGAATATGGAGGAAAATTTTAATATGGAATGGAATATGGAAAAAATTTTAGTATGGAATGGAATATGGAGGAAAATTTTAGTATGGAATGGAATATGGAATGGAAGATTTTTGGTATGGAATGGAAGAAAATTGCCAGTATGGAATATGGAAAAATCGTCTTCCATTCCATTCCATGCCCTGGCAGTTGGCGGCGTTACTCCAAAAATTTTCTTAGTTAGTCATATTGACAAACTTTTTGGCAAGCAAATTACGACGGCACATTGATCTTGTAGATTTTTGGCACCACCAGCAAACAGTCCACTGTCAAAACAAATTCCTGAGTTAACAGTAACCATCAATTGAACCTGCGTTACATATCGAAAACCAGGACTTAAAACCCAAATTTTCTATTTTTGCTATAACCTTAGATGCTGACTGCTCAGCGTCAAACAGAAATGTGAAGCTTAAAATAAGAGCAAGTTTTCAACCTAAATCACTATCTGCACCCTATGGGGTACGCAAAAAGTTTGCGAGAGGGGCCCAAAGTTTCGTTACACTGTGACATCACAAATCAACTTTGTGGAGAGAGCTGATGGAAACATCATTGTAGGGTGGTTTGGGGGCATGTCCCGCAAAAATTTTGCAAAATTACACTAATAATATACGTTTTTGTGCATTCTAGAAGCAAGTTTTAGTAAAATGCTTTTACTAGACTTATAGAAGAATGAAATTGTAAAATGAAAATGATTCAAAAACATTACAGAATTAAAAAGCTAGGTCATTTGCGAAGGAAGAAGACAAACCAAAATAATGATCGATTTATTTTTGCATATACGCAGTAATAACGTCCATCCTCCTAAAACTGCTTGGTTTTGGTTTATTGTATTTCATTTTTAGGGTGTGAGGGAAGGTCATGGCACAGTGGCCTCCCCCTCAGTACGCTAGTTTTTGCACTGTAATTATATTGCATGCAATTTAAAAGCTTTTAAAAGACTGCACTTATCTGAAGTTTGACTGGAAGTCCAAGCATTAGAATTTCATGTAACCATAAACAGGACTGTATTGCAACTGAAATAAAATAAACAAAGAAATCTATTTTTTGGCTTGTTCTTCTTACACCTAGCACATTGTCATGTTTGCAAAGTTTGCCTCTATAAAAAACCTTTCAAAATATCTTTACACCAGTACGGTACAGCAGCAAAAAAAGTTAAAAGAGAAGTGCAGCAAATTCTATTGGGGTATTAAAAGTTAGGACATTGACCTCGTTCTTCTGGACTACGCCGTTTCAGAGATATTGTACTTCAAACACAAGAAAATACTTCCCAGAATTTTTATCGTGACTTAACAAATTTAATTGGCAACACTGACATTGATTAATGTCGCCATAGCTGCGATCTAAATTCTAACATAAGGCAAAGGCATCTAGCGCTGATTGGGCTAAACTATCACATTTGGACTAAGTTACTGTATTTTAATTAATAGTGATCTGCAAATTGGTGTGCATGATGAAGGGAGCAGGAAGTAACATTGACAACAAACGCCCCCCACTCCATCACTCAAGCAGTAAACAGTAGGCTATAAGCTTGCAAAGTGTCATTTTCAAGAACGCAAAAACGCAACTTTGCACCTCTAAAGTTTTCACTCACTGCGACTCAATAAAGATTTGCGCATCTATGTTTGTTCTATGTGACAAATAATGTACCAGTATGTATATCAACAAAGGATTTTTAACTCAATGAACATACTGTATTAAAAAGTTGGAACGAGTGATGAAAGTGACTGGCATTTGATTACTAGAAATTTGTTTAAGCAAACCTGCGTACATTTCTACTCGGCCATGCTGCTGACATGTATATCATAACTTACAAAAACAGCATGTTAAATAAATCGAAGAAAACTTACTGATGTTTGTTACAGGTCTTTAGCCTAAAGGAAATATGAAGCATTGTAATACTGCTACAGGTCTCCTCTATTTATCAAACCTGGAAAAAATAACAGCAAAGTTGGTGGAAGTACAAAGTCATTTGCAGTTGCGGAAGGGCAAAAACTTATTGCAAACTTGCGGATTGGTGGACCATCCATTGCTATTTTGTGGAATTTGCGGTTGCGGAATAGAGAAAATTTGCGATGCCCAGCACTGGAGCAGAGCAAATCAGTTTTGATTGTCACCTTTATGAAATTTTGTAGTCCAGAGAGATAATCTCATGAAGTATTATGATTTTCATGCGTCAGCGCATTTAACAATTCAAAGCTCAATTTTACATACATGTACAGTATGGTTTTTAATATTTTAAATCTACTGCACAAAGATCAATTAAACTCACTGGTTGTAAACTATGGAATGAATTGCTTTCTGAGATTAAATCTATAAATGAATTTAGTTTAAAATCTTTTTGTAAAAAAATCAAAGTTTTACTAAAACAACATCCTCAACGTTTTATTGATATTCGATGCGAAATCATTTATTGCACCATGTTCTGTTGCTTATTTTAATGATTACTTTTTATCGTGTGGTTGCTTTTGTAATTTACAATGTACCGGTATATACTCTGTACATACCGGTATATCATTACTTCCAATTTTTTCTTTTGCACTATTATTGAATGATTAAATAATGTATCTTGCACTAAGTAAATTACTTAACTATCGCTCACACTTGTATTTATTATGTCATCCGATTGTGAGAGGCTGCAGACTCGATGACTGTGCCATTTCTTACCGGATATGGATATTTGGTTCTTTCGCAGCCTCTCAAGCAAAGACCATAACATTGTGTTTCTTTCGTAATTTTTTTTTCTTGTTTTTTCCTGCTTTAGTGTGTTCTGTGTCTTTCTACACAAAAATAAACAATGAATGAATGTCATGAATACACTTTTATACCATGGTTCCAGTTGTTATGAATACTGCTAGCATACTGACAGGTAATACTAATAGGCTGCTGTTATGTAACAAAATAGCCTTGACTTTACTAGGTTACACGTCAAAAAGCAAAAGTAGGCCTACCAAACTAATCAGCACTCAACAGTAGGCTAGGCTATAAGCCAATCATTAACTAGATCACCTAGGCTAGTGGTATCAGGCTACAGCTGGCAGTATTTGATTTACTGTAACTCAACTTACTGTACAACTACAAGTAGGCTACCTCCTTAGAGTTTGCCTAATATGATCACCTTATCTGACTGTTAGTGTCTGATGTTAGTGCAGTATGCAACAGCTTAGGGCATTGAGGTATTACCAGTACCATTGGCAGACTGGTACAGAATTATCGACTAGGCCAGTAGCAAACAAAGGATCTTGAAAACGGGGAGGGGGGGGGCAGAAACTTCAGAAAATTTAAAAACAAAGATCCGAATATGAAATTGTCCCACTCAATTTCAGTCAAATTTTTCGCCGAAAAGTAAGTGAAGAGCAAAAAAAACAGATCTTCACTAAAATTTCGACCCTTTTTTCGCCCAAAATGAAGTAAAGAGCAAAACTAAAAAAAAAAAGGTCTTCACTCGCTTTTACTTAGTCCGATTTCAAGCCCAAACGCCTGGAAAAAACGCACGCAACATACCCTTTGAGTAATCAAACCTAATACCCAACTTGCGAAGGGGGGCCATGCCGCAATTTTGCTCACTTTTCTATGCAATTTTGCAATCCTGGCGACCCAAAGGTAGGGGCTGGCGACCCAAACCCCCCCCTAAATACGCCCCTGGTCTAGGCCTACCACTCTGTACCCATCCAGCCCAGTTTACCGCTACAGGCTGCATTCCCGTTCCTGTTATATACCGGTAGGCTATGCACGGTAGGCCTACGATTGAAAAGATAAACCTAGCCTACAAGTAAACCATGGCACCTAACACTAACAGACCTAAGCTGGCTACATTGGAAATTGAATTTAACAACTGAGGTAAAGCTACTACAGACTGGCTGATTCCTAACCTAATCAATCCTAAGAAGTGGTCTCATCCTCGTTCACGCTGCGCAGCACTGCAAAACCACAGTATAAATACCAGTATCATACAATATTATCCCTCAATTGTGACGTTTGTCCGCATTTTTTGAGAAGTAAAAGCAGAGCTGGTTTTTTTTTTACGTTACAATAATGACATGGTGAGCAGACGAGGATAACGCCAAAAAATAGGAACTGTTTTGAAAATTTACGTGTGTTTTCTTGGCTTGACGACGTTACCGTCTTCATCCTTTTTTGCGCCCCTGAACGTTGGAGGGCAATATTTTTCCCCTCTGCCTTACTCCAGATATATCGCGTTCTACTTCTAGCTCCTTTTGTAGAGTTCTCATGGGATCAGAATTAGTCTCGATGGAACCGTCAAAGCTCGGGCTTCGACTGGCTATAATTTTGACCTCACTTTCTTCTGACGACGCATAGTAGTAGGCTACGTTTAAGAAGAAAAAAAATTTTTTTTTTTTTATTTATATATATTTTTTTTTTAAAAGTATTTTTTTTTTAATTTTATTTTATTATGTACTTTTATTTTTTTTAAAAAGTACATAAACAACCTTTAGTTGCTTATTATTTCTTTATTAGCGCCACTGTGATAGCGCCATCCAGAAGCATTGCTAGGGATGGTGCCATGGTGGCACCCGGAGCGCGATTACGTGGAGTCACTCTATTTCTTCGGTTCAAAAATAGGTCAAGACAAAAAAAAGGTCTTCGCCGTAAAATTAGTGGGTTTTTGGTCCAAACAAGGCTGGAGACCAAACAAAATGAAAAAACAAGGTCTTCACCACAAATCAGAGGAGTTATGGTTTCACATCATAAAATGGTGTCACTTAAAATGATGTCACCCCAAAATGGTGTCCTCGGGGGCGGGCCACCCCCCATCCCACCCATAGCGACGCCACTGGCACCATCCTAAAACACCATCATTTATTTTTTGCGCCATACCGTTGAAAGAGATCTTACATCACCACAGTTAAAACGGATGAAATAAATACCACAAGTTTTTCATGAAAACTTTCTCATTTTTATCGAATTTCTGAAAAAAAAAAAAAGGTTTTCGCCTCTCAAATTAACGGAAAAATTTGTTGCGTGATGTGACAGCATTTTGGTCGGTGCCCTTGGTGGTAAGTTAGGGTTGACAAACGTCTTTAAGTCTTAAGAAGCGTCCTTGAATTTGCCTTAAAATCTCGCTGTGTCCTTGATCCTTGAAAAATGGACAAATGTCCTTGAAAACTGCCTGGCATTTTTAAAAAGTCCCTGAACCTACAAAGTAATACAGTCAAACCAATCTTGTTGGTTTTTATACACTGAGCAATGAATCTAAAAATCAAAACAAAGCTTTGCACCACTGACCCACGTCTCACCATGTACATTTCGTGCTGGCAATCTCTGCTCTACCCGTTTCTACTCTGCTTGTGTAATATTGTGTTTTATTGGACGTGTGAATCAGGCACCCTGTGCAGACTTATCATGCAATTATACACAAGCCACTTTGGGGACTGTATTAACTTATAATCTCTGTCAATCTAGACGAGTAGACAATTCGGCCCGGATTGAAACATAGCTTTAACTGTTTTTCTCAGGGACACAAACGTGATATGCGGTTCGAGCATCAAAGCAATATTAGGTAATTGTGCGATTTATGGATAGACTTCACATTTAATGATTTGTAATACTTCTTTTAAACAAACTACGCAGACACAAAGCATTACACCTTTAGTTTTATTGTTTTTGCAAGCACAATAATTGTACATTATGTTCCTGATAAGAGTTTCTAAAAACTTCGGTCTGCTTTGGTTGATAATTAATTGTTGCAAGTAATGATTTCTTATCTGGCAACAGTAGTACTAGTAGTTTATCAATAAAATGCTCAATCCTCTTTTCATAAAGTAGCCTACGCTTGAATTATTGACTTATAATTTTCTAAGAGTAAGGAAGTTCAGACATCAAAACGTCCTTGAAAACGTTTCTTTTCAAGGACCTTACATCTAAACAAATACATAAATTGCAAATTCAGCATGCATTTAAAGACACGATTTAGAACGACCAGTGCCGTTGTAGAGTCACCAACCATAATTGTATTGTCTTTCGTCAAGTTTCATTTGTAATCCGTAATTATTGGATTCGATTCTATAATCCGTTTTTACTAATTTTTTTGGACGTGAAATACCGATACAAAAATTTGTTAGTTGTTGGATGCTGAGCTAAAAACAAGACTTTGTGCGATAATGGTAAAAAATGTTTGTGTTGCTGGTTCAGGATAGGTATTGTAGTTGCCTACAGAACATTCATGCTAATAATAATAATAATTGCAATTTATATCTACGCAGACACAAAGCATTACAAAGCATTACACCGTTGTTCAACCTACACCGTAACTAAAGCGTTGTTCAAGAAATTTTTTCAGGGAGGCCAAAATCTGCTGCTTTTTTTTACAATACGAGCATGCTGGGCCATAGGCGTAGCTAGGATTTTTAATTGGGTGGGGGGCCAGCCACAAACCACATGCAATGACGTCATCAGAAATTTTCGAAAGAACTTTTTGTGGGACAACAATATTGTAGATTGGAAGATCAGAAGCCGTGACCTGTGCGTTGGCACATAAACAGAATTTTGCTAAAGGGAAGGAGTTTAAATGCCCCAAAAAGTGTAGATGTGTAAAATGGGATACATGTTAAGCAAACTAGAATAACTCAAACGTATCACAGAGTGGGTCTGGGGTGGAGCCCCCAGCCGACGAAGGCTAGGGGGTCTTTGGGCGGAGCCCTAGCCGCTGGGCAATTTTTTGTCGTTTTTGGGAAAACTAGCCATTTTAATACCATTGGATTACAATTTGCACGTGTTTGGAGCCATTGGAAAGAGCTAGATTTTAAACATTTGAAAGCCAAGTTAAAAAATTAAATTGTTTAATTTTATTTTAACTTACAAGTTAAGTCCAAAACACGTTTAAAATCTTGTATTTTGAGGTTAAATTTTAAGTGATTTGGCCCAGATAAGGGAAAGCTAGGTGCATTGCCTCCTGCAATATTTTAGCTGTAAATAATAATCCACTCGAAGATTTTTCTTAGAGGTTTTTGTTTTGTCATGAAAATAATTAGTTGCAAAAGTACATATATGACCAAGGGGCCCAAGCCACCTCAATCAATAATTTGTTCAAGAAGCATTTTCTGGCAATTTTGTTTTAAAGTATTTTGTCGTGGAAAAACTGGCGAGGTGGAGGTGGATTGTTATTTAAAAATAGTGCAATAGACGGTTACGCCTACTAGCCATGCTAATGCCCGGGTCGGATTTACCTTGTGTGGAGCCCTTGGCACTTGGAAGATTTTTACAACATCTTCCTTCCAAATGTAGGTGAAGACCAAAAAAAAGTCTCACCATCTGAGCGCGGGGCCCCTAGCTGGTACTGTGCCATATTACGTAAATCCAGCTCTAGTTATTGCATTACCGTCATAAAAAGTTAGATGAGGGCCTGAGAGAGGAAGTTTTAGAACAATAACTCTTAATTTCTCTTGGTTTATATACCTATACATTTAAATTGGTTGGCGAAAACTGAATAGAGGGGGCCTAGCTGGTCGTCATTATTGTTGTTAATTACTGTTGTGAGCAAAAATTGCTACAAGAAACTGAAACTAAAGGAGCAACTGGCTTTTTTGTCACAATTTTGTCCTTGATGACATTTTAATTGGAAGGGGAGCGGCCCCCCTGTCCCCACCTGGCTACGCCTATATGTGCTGGGCAGTTTTGTTTTAGAAATGAGAAAGCTTTTAACAACCTCTCAAGCTAAGTTCAGTTCATCGGTTGGTGCGGGTAAAGAGTTGTAAACGGGCTGACTAGTTCAGGCCCGAACGCGGTCCGAGCCCAAAAATACAAGCCCAAACCCGAAAACCATAGGTGGGCACAAGTCCGTTAATCGTTAATCCGTTAATAACGAAGCTAACATTTTCACTGACTCGTTAATCCGTTAAAAAGTTTTTTCATGTTAACGGACTAAATTAACTTCCGTTAAGTGCTGTTAACGGACTAAAGTAACTTCCGTTAAGTTCTGTTAACTTCCGTTAAGGTTTTTATCGTTAATATCTTGCAGCTTCGTTGTACATTTGAACTTGTTTTTATCTTGAAATTAGATTAGACTGTAAAATGTAACTTTCAAAACACACAAAAAGACCACCACAGCAATAAATATTTCCTTGAAATCAACTCAACAGCGTCAATGCGTGTTCTAGAAGCGAGTGAATAAAACGAAATGTAAATTACACGCAAAATGTTAACGGATTAACGGACTTTATTAACTTCCGTTAATTAAAGCTGAAAATAACGGATTAACGTTAACGGAGGTGTGAAGTTTGTTAACGGACTAGTGGTTAACGAAGCTAACGTTTTGCATTAACTTGCCCATCTATGCCGAAAACTAATTTGAAACCTAAATCATGTCCGAAAAAAAACGAAATTCAAGGTAGGTATGAAAAATTTAGCAATGTTGCCAAGTTATTTTGATTACATTTTGTGCGCCTAAGACAAAAAACACGTCTCAAGCCCGAATTAAGCCCAAAATTTTTTTGAACTTTAGACCCAAACCCGACCCGAAAAGCCCGGGCCGACTTATAACGCTGTGCGAGTAAGGGTTCGAAACCATCTGGGACGAAAGCAGGGGTTATTTTTGTCTTTCGGGAATAAATTCAAGTTTCGACGTGAAGGAGCCAGAAGGTTAAGATAACCAGGAGCACAAGAAGCATTTTATTGATAAGGAAGTGGAAGAAGTATCGGTAGCTTCAAAGGAAGCAGGATTTGAACCGCGGTAAGGGTCTCCATTAATTCTAATGACAAACCTATCCATTACTCCCAAATCCGACTCAACAAATTACAAAACGCAGTGTACAACAGTTACTAAACAACTTTTTGCCAAGGTGAAAGGGACCACATGCACTCAAGGTAATGCCAGCCTGCTACCGTCAAATTTTAGATTGTAAAATAGTGGCTATTGCATCGCAATAAAGTTGTGTAATGTTCTTCAAAAATTTTACTTACTGAGCAATTTGTAGCTTGTCAGGTAAATCAAGCAAGGATTGCGATTATGCAATATGCATACCGAGTGCCATCACAATTAATGTACCGATTACAAAAGTTTTGCGAAAAGCAATATTTCACATCAGTTCAAACAGTTAATCAACAGCCTTACAATAGGGTACTTACCAATATTTTCTATTGTCGCTTTGGGGTTGGGGGTGCGCCGTCTCCCCTGGCCCACCTTGATTGTGGCCCTGAGCACGACGAGAAGGAGCGAAAGACCGAAAAAAGAACGTCGCTTAATTAAGCGACACTTCGACCAGTCTGCTCCTCCTCTTACAAATAGCACAAAATTTGGCTGAAGAATTTTGATACTGAAAAGAAAGTTCTGCTTTGATTTTGGTACCGATAATTGGAAGAAAAAAGGAAAAAAATGGTAAAAAAAGAAAAGGGAAAAAAGAAATAGCACACACACACAAAGATAAGCCATCATTTCCTCATCATGCTCCGTTGAGCTACTGTTAGTTATTGTGCAGGTTGCGTCACCCATTGACCACCTACTCATACGGGCCTGGGGGGACATGACAGAACATACTAGCGAGCTCGTAAAGGCCATTCTCGCTCGCTAAAAAACGCTAACGAACAAAAAATCTTCGCAGACAAACTGCAATTTCTTAGCCGTCTCGCCCAACACACGTTAAAACAGTTCGCTCGAATTTCTTAGCGGGATGTTCGTTACTTGTGTTAGTACGTAATAAATATCTCATTGTGACGTCAGATGCGTCTCTACTTCAAAATAATGCGTTCAAGCGTATTGTATGTACTACATTGTTATGGAAAAAGATACCATAACCTATGCGTTATTATTCTATGCAAGTAAATTCCTCAACTGATGATAATTAGTAAACGATCGACAGAATTTTATTACATTTTTGGATCAATGTGAAATAAGAACAACTTTTTCTATACTATAATTTTTTTAAACGACATAAAGCGCCTTTGAGGTTGTTAGTGGGTAAACTCATATGTTAAACAGTAACTCTAGGTCTTTAGGTTTCAAAATTTTTCGAAAGTGAGCACGTCGAAGTACACTCTTCCTTTTTAGAACCGGTAAATCTTGAGTTGAGACTGGCTGTATTTAATTTTTTGCCGATATTCAGTCTCATTTGTTCTTGATTTTGTATAACTTTTGAGAGCATCGATGTCAATTTTAGCGGGCATGTTTGAAACACTTTTCAACTCCTATTGCTCTGTCTGCTTAAGTGAAGGCTTTTTTCTTGCTTTTGCAACATCGTAGAATTGCAAAAGCGAAAAAGCAAGCTTTTTTCAAGTTGAACAACTGCCAAAAAAATTCTTAATTGCTTGCGCAGAGCAACAGAGCTTTAAAATCTTGAATAGTTGCAATTTGCTTGCAAATACAAGAAAATCACCGAAATTTTATCGCTTTAAATCAACACAAATTTTAGTTTCTTTGATTGGTTTGAATTTTTTTTTTTGTTTGTTTTGCTGCCGAGGCTGGCATTGTTTTTAATTTGTTCTTAAATTTTGAGCAAAAATGAGCCTCGTGTTTTAGAAAATCATTCTTAAAAAAGGAGTGTATTGCAATTTTTGTCAACTTGCACTACTTAACATTTCTTTATCAATCAAAACAGCAAGTGGTTCTCAATGCAATTCGCTTTTTTTAGCAGTCTTGATAGCAAACATGGCGACGATTTTAATTTATTTTCAGCAAAAATTCGCTTTGGTTAAAAGTTTTCAACATTTTGCCATTAAATTTCTGAATCAAAAAGATTTCTCGCACGCCTAAAGAGTGCTTCAAGATCCTCTTTAAGTTGGCGAGGAAAATGTGACGCTTTTTTACTCGAACTGCTTTCCGCAATCGCTCAAAGCAAGTTAGCGAGAAAGAATGACGTAATGGATTTCGTAAGGCTTTACATACACGATACACGTGCAAAAATGACCTCTTACGTTTAGCGAGTATTTCGTTCGGTAGCGCCACTTAAAAAAAACTCGATAATTAAAGCGAACGAGGACATTTCTGTTATGTGGGCCCCTGGCTTCGCACCGGTCACTCCTCTTCGCATCTCCTCTTTATCAATCATTCGAACAACTACTCCAGCCGTTAGTTTTACTTACATCTTGTGTGCCTGCATGTGTACGTTGAAGAGTGTGATTGATTAGGGCTGCATTGTGCACTCTTCAACTTGTGTGACAGGTGTAGCAACCATGCAAATAAAAATCGCATTTTTTGTCCTCAATATCCTCTGCATGTTTTAACGTCTGACCTTGTGTTGCTACTTCCTTTTCTTGACTCTACGAGTTATTGTTGGGCTGTCTGTGCATTCGCTACTGTTGTGGTCAGGGGTGCCGATCTTCGTTGAGCATTGGGGGGGATAATTTGCAATTTTACCCTAATTTTGCCCTATTTTCAACATTGGGGGGAATGAACCTCGACCACGGTTTTTTTCACTAGAGCAAATTAAGTGAAGATCAAAAATAAGGTCTTCGCCAAAAATGGAACATTTTTTTCCCTGAGTTCAGTTGAAGACCCCAAAAAAAAACTCTTCACCAAAATTGGATCACTTTTTTCCCCGAATTCTAGTGGAGACCTACGCTCAAATGCACACCCAGGCGCGTAGCCAGACATTTGCAATGGGGGGGCTGTCTTGGGGGTCTGGGGACGGAGCCCCCAGCGCTCAAAAATTTTGCATTTTTTTGTAAAAATAACTTAATTTTAGAGCTATTTTAATAAAATATAATGATATTTAAACGTGGCATAGAAATTGGCAGCGCAACATGATTCAACTGGTTGCATTAATGGGCTATATGGGAAGTGTCAAATGATAACATTGCAGTTCTCTTGTTTACATGCTGGTAAACTAATAAAATCCTATTATTCAATAAAACTCACACGGAGTAATCTATTTCGTCTATATTTTATATAGAAAAATAATTGGGGGAGATGGCTAACGGAAAGATATTTGAGAGAAGTGATTGGTAATTAACTAACACTGAATAGCTCCTCCCCCCCCCTTTCCTTATTCCTGAGTTTATAATATATTTGTAGATAAAGCCTATGTTTGGCGGTTTTACACTAGCCATCAAATTTGATTGTCTGTTTTGGGGCATTTTTTAAAGTTTTCATTGATTTGGGACTTTAATTTTTGACAATTAGTCCCCCCCTGAATATATGTTTCAAAAGATGCTTTAAATCACTTTTTAGTCAATTCCAGGAGAGCCCTCCCCATTGGCCTGTCAACCAAAATGCAGAATAAGAAAAATACCACGTTTTTAGCTCTTTTGAGACTGTTTTTTTGCGCTGGAATTGACTTAAACTAGCTACGCTACTGTGCACACCAGAGTCAAAGTATTGGGTGGGATGCAAATGTAGACCATACTCAAATTATTGGGGGGGATACAGCCAAATTATTGGGGGGTATGTATCCCCCCCATCCCCCTTCCGGGTCTCGGCACCTCTGGTTGTGGTGGCCAAGAATAAAAAGATGAATGAAGGAATGAATGAGTGAATGAACGAATTTCATTATTCACACAAGTAAATAATGGTTTCACTTATAAACAGGTACGGAATTTCAAAAAGTAAAGGTTTAGTATATTTGATGATGTTTTGTCTCTGGAAGTTAAAACTTCATCTCTTCTACATCTGGGTAAACTATTCCAAAATTTAACACCAGAAGTTTTAAGCGATTAATTAATTTTTACCAGCGATGTTCTTTGCACATAAAAATTTTTGGAAGAAGCACTTCGGGTCAATACGTATGGACATAGAATAAAGTTCTAAAACTCGTAAATTGATTGCCACAAAATACAGGCAATTTATTTAAATTGATTTTGGCCATAAATTTGGCAACTTCTAATTAGTAAATTTCATCGATGTTTAGGACCTGCAGTTGTTCATATAATGGTTTTAGTCTAGTTTTTGTATCAAATTTGTTGCATAATATTTTTATGTTGCGATTTTGTTGGACTTGTTTTTTTGCACCAGCACACTTACTTAGTTTCTCAAATTTGAATTTTGGTAAATCTTTTTACCAAATTTATCCGGTGCAATTTGCCAACGTCCAATAGCCACACTAACCAATATCATAATAGTTAATACTCTACGCAACCAGAAATTTTCAAGTAGACCAGTAACTGAGTCGGCAACGTGGCCAAGAGGATAAAAGCGTCGTTTTGAAGACGATTCTAATGTCATGATCTGGGTTCAACCTGCACCCCGGTCACGTTGTTGCGTATTTGGATAAGACCCTTTACGATGATTGGTGGCTTCGAACAAGCAGCAAATTCAGTGAACAGGAATTCGGAAAAATCCACAGAAACATTGGATCACCGAAAACTTCTAAGCGGGTACAGATTCCTCCAATCACGAAGTAGTGATTGCAATAAAAATTGTCAGGTATTTAGCATCTGACGTTGTCCGGTGACAGGAGGATAAATGCGCTACAACAACAGCTACACCAATTATGCTACTGACTGGTAGTGCGCGGACCAACTCGTTTTGAAACCAAACAAACCTTTTTCTTGATTGTTTTACTGTTTCTCCAATTTTACCCAAAATTTGACGATTGGCTGCAAATTGTCAAATTTTTAGAGAAAAATCATAAATTTCAATTATATATTTTTAATCATAAATTTAGAGAAAAATCATAAATTTTGTTTTTAGAGAAAACTCATAAATTCCCACTAGACCGGTTTAGCGTGACGCGTAAATTTAACAGCGCATATGAGGCAAAAATACACGAAGCGCTTCTAATCAAAACGCAGAATCCAGTTATCAATAAGCAGATGTACGCAATAGGAGCCTCCTTTTTACTGAGTGTGTATTTCTATATTTAAATTTTTTTTCAAGCGTGCGTTAATTTTCAACGTGTTAGAATAGACAGTAATAGTCTACTAATACTTTGGTTCTGATAGTTTGTGAAGTCACCACTTTGCGTGTACCGTCATAATTGTATTTTCATCAGTTGCTAATTTTGAATTACTGTATCTAACCGTAAAATGATAGTTTAGCTTAGCCAGAAGCAGTTCTTTTAATCAAAATTGTTGTACGATGAGAAAAATTTTGATAACTTTATTTGAAAGTGGTATTATTTTACGAATTTTACCGTATTTTTAGTTTCTTGCTGAGGGCGCTGGGTAAAACGTCGAAAACGATCGAGAATTCAATTAAGAAAATTTGAAACTAGCCTAGCCTAGTTAGATGTAACGTAGAAGATGACAAATGGAGTGATGTTTTTAAGCTTTGCAACAATATGGTTACTGAAAGTCAACTCTTTACAGAAATTTAATAGTCAATTAACCATTAGTGAATATAGTGTTATTTGATTTCTGATTCGCATGTTGCTTCTTTTTTTTTTTATCGAAATTGTAAGTTGGTGCAAACTGCAAACGAAAAAAGAAATTTCTACTGTATACCGGCCAGCTACGTAGGCAGAATTTAGTGATACATCGAAGCTTTCTTCCAAAGTTAACATAAAGGCCAAAGAAAGGTCTTGACCTCAAGAACTGTGCAATTTTCATCGGATTTAAAGTAAAAAGCAAAAAAGGTCTTGCAGCCTGCAGCGTTGCAGTTGCAGTAACCTTATATACAGCGTTGCAGCACGCCGCATATAAGGTTACCTACCGCATGTGTTGTTTACTGCCGCAGTCGGCTCTTTTAAAAGGAAAGAAGGGAGGGATTGCAACGTCAATTTTTAGTGCCGAAATACATACAATATGTAGCAAAGGGTAGCAAAGGGTGCCTCAGTTCGTACTTCGTGTTACCCTAATTTTGCGTAGCAAAGGGCCTTTGTCACAATGGCCCCTGTCTACGCAGCAGGTACAAACGGCACCTGGAGTCTGAATTACCTTATCAATTGCCTGGCCATGTAAGTGCGCAGACAAAATGTACGTAACATATCAGCAACTCGGCGGGCTGTTAATATTGATGGAGTACATTGTTTATGGTATTTATTTTGGCTTGTGAATAACTTTTTTTTGTGTGAGGTGTCTGCTAGTTTTGAGCATTTGGGTGTCTGGGGGCAAAACCCTTACTCACTGCTGTGTAAATCTACGCAATCGCCGAATTCCTTACAATAGGCTGTACTGCAGCTGCAGCCATCAGCTCATCGCCATCATACATTTTCGCCCAGTTAAACTTGCGTTGGTTTAAGAATTTAAGGTGAATTTACACAGTACCCGTTTTTCGTCCGTTTTTGTTCGTTTTTTATTTACGTTTTTGCTTCTCCGTGAAAAAGTATGCACTTTTTCATTTGCATTTTTATAAATCCATATTCGCACAAAGTAGGCTGTTACATATAGATAAAAAGTTTGTTTAAAAATTTTGTCTATGAACGATAAGAGCGATATTTCAAACTAGAGCTGTACCTCTTTACAAAAGTTTTTTTTCGAAAAACTTTTGTCCAGTATGTGACAATTCGGTTACTGCGGATATGGACATATAAAAATGCGAACAAAAAAGCACATACTTTTTCATAGAGAAGAAAAAACGGACAAAAGCGGACGAAAAACGGACTCTGTGTCCATCCATGTTTGAAAAGGGGAGAGCTAGAACTATGCAAATTAAATATTGCAGCCTTATCCATTAAACGTCGCCTTATCTCGATTATCTACGCAATGAGAATTTTAAAAGATGTCAGGCAGGATAGTGGATAGTGCATACAGTGGCGGATCCAGAAAATTTTGGTGGGGGGGGATTTGAAGCACAAAACCTCAAAAATTCGGATGTCTTCACCAAAATTGAGACTGATTTTTCGGCCGAAATCGGAACTTCAAACGTTTTTTTCGCCCAAAATCAGGTGGTCTCCAAAAAAAAAAAAAAAAAAAAAAAAAGGTCTTCACCTAAATTGAGACTGATTTTTCGCCGGATTCGTTACGTTTAGGTCGGTGGGGGGAATGCATCCCGAAATGGAGCCGAATTATTCGAAACAGAGGCTGATTTTTCGGCCAAAATCGTTACTTTTAGGCTGGTGGGGGGGGATGCATCCCCCCATCCCCCCCCCCTAAATCCGCCACTGAGTGCATATTGTGATTTTAGGCTATAATGTGCCAAAATTTCAATTATTTCAGACTTAAAATCCACACACAACTAAACAAAATAATTTTTGCCTTGTGCGTTAAAAATGCCAGAAAAATATTGGAGTGCAATCGCGCGAAGAAGCTATTCGACAATTCACACGGTTATTTATTTTAATCACGTGGCTTCAAAATAGTGAATACAAAATGAGCACTCTGTTCGCAGATGCTGCGTGCAAACAAATTGCACTGTCACATCATAATTAACAGCTCAACCCAAAGGTTAAAAATGCTTCGAATGCAGCAGCGTGTGTGGCAGAGACTGATTTTATTGTTAATAAAATTGCTCAAATATTTTCATTTTATTTGCAAATAGTGGATATAGCAGCAGCGTTTGGCTGGGCTAAGTGCAGCGTCATCGTCTTTATCGAAAATGTAAATTTTTGCTTGCATAACAAATGTATTTCGTCTTTATCGAAAATGTAAATTTTTGCTTGCATAACAAAACGTGATTCACGCCAACGGAAGAGAATTAAACACATTTGCACATTCGCACAGTTGTTTAAGAGGGTAAAGCACCAAGCAGTTCCGGCTAAAACCAAATTATAATTTTTGAAACTTTTTGCTCTCAGTTTAGAACTACGATTGCAAAGATATTCAACAAACACAAAAGATATCCCCTGAAAAAAATTTTGAAAACTCTGATTTTTTTCTCCTGGCCTGAATTCTAGAAAATTGGATTGATTACCTGATGTTACTGGAAGGGTAAATATTAAGTTATTAAATTTTCCTTTTTTCCTAAAAGTTCAGGTGGAGAGAATAGATTCAAAGTCTACAAAAACTTTTTAGGAAGGTATCCAGTAGCGAATCCAGGAGGCCACCGACCCTTCCCTGTTCAAACCGGAGAAATATAAGAAAAACTTAGAACCCATAAAATTTAGTGCAATAACTGGAACAAGATCCATTTTTGTCCACTTAACAGTAAAATACTCAGGAGGGTGGGGATGGAACGGGAGAATAAACATTTCCACAATTATCTTTTTTTTTAGCTGCAGACGAATTAGGTTAAAACATTGGATTTTTTTATGATTTATCTTGCAATAGAAAGGCTGAAATTTTACCATTAACCACCACCCTCATAGCCCATCATCCAGTTTGATCATGTTTTTGCACTTGCATTAAGTTTTGCTAAAATAGGTCTAAAATTTAGTTATTCTTGCAAAAAAAAATGCAAAATCTCTAAGCGCAGTGGGCTACGCCCCCACAACCCCTTGCCTCTAGTGGTTGGGGCCTTGCCTTCAAACCCCCCAGCCTCCAGCGGCTGGAGGTTTCGCCTCAAGGCCGCCGAAATAGTCCCCCAATGTAGATTTCTGGCTAGGCACCAGGTTGAACTAACAGCCAGCATACAAAAATTATTTTTGACGTAACACGCTGGTAGCTGGTTGCACCTAAAGCTATTAAACTGAAAGATAAAATCGTACAAAAACGTTTGCGAAAATAGTATACCTTGAGCTGACCCTTCTTGCGAAAGTTTTGGATCCGCCCCTGGTATTTTTTGTATTTGCTAAATATCGTTTCAATCGCAGGCCCAAACTGAAAACAAAAAGTTTTAAAAATTGTATTTTGATTTTAGCTATTGTAAACTACCAGAATTGGTTAGATGCTTCACCCCATCGCTCAGAGATGGAAACCGGTCGGGTCGACTGGCCGGTCGGGTTGCCGGTCGGGTCGAGATTCTTCGACCGGCCGGTCAAGCCGGTTGAAAAACCGGTCGAATTCTCCTTTCTGGCTACTAAAAGACATCTAAGCTCCAACCAAAATATACTCATATATTTTCTCATAGCTAAAACTTTTGATCAAAAAACAGTATTAACAAACCACATCTTTTGAAAACACTTGTTGAATGGTTTCAAGCTGTGACTAATATGCTGTGACCATTAAGACATGCACATCTAGGGGAGTATTTAGAGTGAGAGCATTGTGTCATGCCCCCCTCTTTTGGGCCACGGCACAAAGCAAACAAGTACAAAATATAAGTTAAAATCGCGTAATCAGATTATAATAAAGCATGCATGTGGAAGAGGTTTGCGCTAAATAAGCGTAGCCAAAGGGGGGCAGGGGGCCCGCCCCCCAATTGAAATGCTCCCAATGATAAAAATGTCACAAAAAAGACTATTGCTTCTTCAGTTTGAGTTTCTTTCAGCATCTTCACGTACAAGAGTACACGCGTACAAAAGTAATTAACAATAATATTGATCGAGGGGGCCCAGGCTCCCTCAATTTAATTTTTGCCTACCAATTTTTAAAAAACCCTACAATAATATTTAAATGGCCCCCAATTTGAATGGGCCCCCAACAATAATATTGTTCCGGGGGCCCGGGCTCCTTCAAGTTAATGTTTGCCAACCAATTTAAACGTATAACCCAAGTGAAATTATGGGATTTTATCTCAAAAGTTACGAACTGAGGCACTCATCTAACCTTTTTATGAACGTAATGCAATAACCAGGGACGGATTTGACATATGGAACAGTGCCCGGGGCCCCGCGCTCAAACGGTAAGATTTTTTTCGGTCTTCACCTGTATTTGGAAGGAAAATATTGCGAAAATTCCAAAGTGCCAGGGGCCCAACTCAATGTAAATCCGGCCCGGGCAATAGCATGGTTTGTAGGCGTAACTATCTACTGTACATTTTTTAATAACAATTCACCTCCACCTCGCCAGGTTTTATGCAAGAAAATACTTTAAAAAGAAATTAGCTACAGTAAGGGGAATGCTCATTAAACAAATTTTTGAATTGAGAGGGCCTGGGCCACCTGGCCGTATATGTACGTCTATAACTGGTTGTTTTCATGACAAAACAATAATCTCTAAGGAAAATATTCGACTGGATTGCTATTTACTGCTAAAATATTGCAGGAGGCGATGTACTTTACTTCCCCCTTAGCTGGGCCAAATCACTTACAAAATTTAACCCCAAAATGCAAGATTTCAAATGTGTTTTGGACTTAAATTGCAAGCAAAAGGAGGACTGAACAACTTGGATTTTTCAATTTGCTTTCAAATGTTCAAAATCTACTACTTTGAAATGGCTTTTAATACGTGCGAAATGTGATCCAATGGTATTAAAATAGCTATTTTTTCAAAAAAATTTCAAAAAACCGCCCAGCGGCTGGGGGCTTCGTCTCCAGACCACCGTCTGTGACACGTTTGAATTACAGTACACGTCTTTACTCAAACATGTCTCCCAATTTAGACATTTTCGCACCTTAGGTATTTGTTTAAGCCCTCTCCTTGAACGAGTTCCTAAGCCAACACCAGGCCACGACTTCTGATCTTCCATTCTACGATATCTTTGTCCACACAACAATTCCTCTTTCGAAGTTTCTGATGACGTCAGTGCATGTGATTTGTGGTTTGCCCCCTCCAATCGAAAATCCTGGCAACGCCTATGTTGCGCTATCTGGCATTTTAGCATCATTTTAATCAGCTGAAGAGTAGAAGTGGCGCAGATTAAGATTTTTTATACACACTAAAATCTTGCCTTTTTGAAAAGCTTTTTTCACCTTGAATTTATTGCACTCTACCCTGGGCAAAGAAAGAACTAGCTCTTATTTTTTTTATATCTAACTATCCATGGCTTCTTCTGAAGTATCGGCATTTCTACTAACTGCTGGGGCAGATTATATTTCGAATATTTTGTAGCCAATGTCATAATAGTTTAGTTTTTGCTGCTCCGCAAATTGCAAATAATTTGTCACCAATAGCTAAAAAATTGTAACTTTATTTTTTGGCCTTTCGCATAATATCATTAGAAAAAAACGTCTCATAATTTAGCAAGTGCCCTCCAGTTCTTTTTATGCTTATTTTGTTCACGTTTTGCGCTGCTCAAAACAGGTCATTCAAACAAAAATTTTCCCAAAAAGGTCTCAAAATTGAGTTATTTTTGCAAAAAACGCAAAAATTGTTTTGCGTTCCTTTTCTGAGACCTCCGTCCAAAGTCACAAATTTTTACATCTCACCCATGCCCTCCCATTTTGAAAATTTTTCATTAAATACATTGAACAGTGAACAAAAACATTCTGCAAAAAACCGGTTGACCGGGCCGGTCAAAAACCGGTCGACCGGCCGGTCAACCGGCGATGATTTTGAAATTTACCGGTCGGGTCGGGTCGAGAAAATCCTGACCGGTTCCATCTCTGCCATCGCTCCCTTTAACTGGTTAGATTATACTGTAGATATTTAGTGTTCTGTAGATTGCTTCAGGAGCGGAAGCAGGATTTTGTGATGTCCGAAATTAGTAAGACCAAAATATGTCTTCATCCTAGAGGAACCACAATTTTTTCCGAGATTTAAGGTGAAGCCAAAAAATGGAAAGACAGATCTTCAGCCTACAGTGCTGCAGTTTACGCTGTGATGAGGTTCCATTTGTCTGTTCCCCATGTTTGCCGGTATCGCTCTAAAAAGAGGTGAGGGGCATCGCTGTATTTTGATAAGAAAATACTCACAAGATAGGATTTTTACATGCACCAAAGTGGGGTACTTGGCACAATGCTCCACTCCCTGTCTACACTACTGTAGTATACTATATTATGCCGCGTTATTCGTAAATGTACCGTGCTGGGTACATAGGCGTAGCCAGGGTAGGGGGACAGTGATCCCGGGTCTCCCCCAATCGAAATGCCACCAAAAATAAAAATAGGACAAAAAAGCTTTGTTTCTTCACTTTCAGTTTCTTTTAGCATCTTCACATTTCTTTTATCATCTTCTTTCTTTAGCATTTCTTTTAACAGTAATTAACAATAATTATTACAACCAGGGGGCCTGCAACTTCTCAGTTCCATTTCGCCTACCAATTCAATTGTATAACCCGGGTGAAATTAAGGGTTTTTGTCCTAAAAGTTGCTACTTCAGTCCCTCATTTTACCTTTTTATGAAGGTAATGCAATAACCAGAGCCAGATTTACCATATGGCGCAGTGCCAGCAGGAGCCCCGCGCTTAGATGGTAAAAAATTTTTTCAGATGCGTAGCCAGGGGCGGATCCAGGGAGCCCAGGTCCCCCAATCGAAGTGGCACCAATGATAAAAATGTGCCAAAAGCCTTGTTTCTTTAGTTTCAGTTTCTTTAGACTCTTCGCGTACAACAGAACTCACGTATACAACAGTAATTATCTATAATACTTACAAGCAGTGCTTAAATTGTAAAATTTTGGATGGGGGGACGCTTTTGCTGCCTTGACCAAACGCATTTGGCGTTGCGAAAGTCGTTTAGTGAAAATTACGTAATTCCGTCGCCGAAATTGAATGAACACCAAAAACAAAGTGGTCTTCGCCGAAAATTGGTGTTTTTTCGATAACATTAGATAAAGACCAAAATAAAAAAGAGGTCTTCGCCGGAAATTGAAGCGGTTTTTTGCCAAAATTAGGTGAAGAATTAGGTCTTTTTCGTCTGATCATCCAGCGCTCAAATCTCGATGGGGGGACGCTAACTCTCGATGGGGGGATGCGGGGGACAATTTAAGTACTGCTTCCAAGCAAGGGGGGCCGAGCCCCCTTAATTCAATTTTGCCCACCAATTCAATTGTATAACCCGAGTGAAATTAAGGGTTTTTACCTAAAAGTTGCTACTTCAGTCCCTCATTTTACCTTTTTATGAACGTAATGCTATAACCAGAGCCAGATTTACCATACTGCACAGTGCCAGTAGGAGTCTCGCGCTAAGGTGGTGACTTTTTTTGGTCTTTACCTATATTTGGCAGGAAGATGTTGCGATAATCCCCAAAGTGCCAGGGTCCCGGCGCAATGTAACTCCGTCCAGGGAATAACATGGTTATTAGACGTATTTAACCATCAATTGTACGATTTTTCAATAACAATTCACATTCACCTCGCCAGTTTTTAAGAACAAATTACTTTAAAAAAAATTAGCTTGGAAAAATGCTCATTGAAAAAATTATTGAATTTCAATTAAGGGTGTCTGGGCCCCATGACCGCACATGTACTTCTATAACTGGTTAATTTTACGACACAACAAAAATCTCTAAGGAACATCTTCGAGTGTGATGTGAGTTCGCACGCAATGAGTCTCAACACGTAGTGCTTTAATATCAACAAGTGGAATTTAATAAACTAATAATAATAATAACAATAATGACGACATAAGCAAAGCAGCGGTATATATATAGCGAGTGAACACAGAAAAGCGAGAACAAAAACAACATTAATTAAATTCCTTTTGTCTAGCAATATCCGTTCATTACGCAATACAAACCATAGCAATGAGCAATAATATGTGCCTATACCGGATACCGCAGACATTTATACAAGAACAAGTATTAAGTTACATTCACTCGGTCACCACAAGTGAATTATAATTTACGGCAAAAATTTTGCAAAAGACAATGCATCTCACTTACTCCTACGTGGGCCATATCACTTTGAAGTGAAATGTAATACCAAAATGCATGATTTTGAACATGTTTTGGACAAATTGCAAATAAAAGGAAAATTGAATAACTTAGTCTTTTCAATTGGCTTTCAAATGTTAAAAATTTAGTTCTTTCAAATGGCTCTGAACACGTGCGACATGTAATCTAATGGCATCAAAATAGCTTTTGTTTTCCAAAAAATAATAAAAAATCGCTAAGCGGCTGGAGGCTTCGCCCCCACACCACCAAAGCCTCCGGCGGCTGGGGGCTCCGTCTCCAGACCCCCGTCTGTGATACGGTCAAATTACACAAGCTCATTCAACATGACTCGCAAAGTTAGACCTTTGCACTTTACGACTATTAGTTCAAGCAAAATCCTTTTCGTAAAACAAAATCCGGGTTAAGTGCCAACAGACCAAAGCTTCAGATCCTCTATTCTACGATATCTTTGCCCCACAAAAAGTTCCTTTTTAAAAATTTCTGATGACGTTATTGCATGTGATTTGTGGTTTGGGCTCACCCCCCCAATAAAAAATCCTGGCTACACCTAAGGCTGGGTACCGCACTGAGAACAAAAATTTCTAATTTTCCACTGATCACTGATTTTATGACGCTACCGCACATAAAAAACGAATGCAAATTAGCACTGTGCTGTTATTGCAAGAATTGAAGTTTCCAATTCAAAAACCGCCCAAAAAAGTATTTTTTTATGAGTTTTTGAAAAAAAATGTTCTGAACAGGTGAGCTAAATATGATGTTGTCTTTCACACACGCAACCTCCTAAAACAGTACTATGGCTTACTCTCATACTTCCTGAATACATATTGCTAATTTTACTCTATTCATTAGATTTTATGCTTTTGAGTACGTCACAGACAATTTGCTTACTCGGGTTACTCTAGGTCATCTACTATTGTTTACGTAAAACTGTTCCGGTTTTCATTGATGACGTAAAAAATGTGAACCAAACTTTTTTCTGGGAAATTCCCTAATTAAGTGAATTCGCGAAGTTGTATATTTAGCCGCAAAACACGTGTTTTTTGTGTACGTAGTAGCAATAACGAAAATATCACAGAATCTTAAAAAATTCAATTTTGGGGGGAGGGGGCACGTGTTTACCAGACTTTAGGATTTCAGCCATCTTCAGATATGACGGGTAAAGAAATGAAACTGCAAAAATCTATTTAAGGAAAGGGGCGTACAAATAAAATAGTTTTAAAAAACTGCTAGAAGTGTTAAACATAAAACTAACAACAAAAAATTTCAAAATTTTGATTCCTATAGTTTAAGTTGCAGTAAATTGCAATTTGACTCGTACAAGCACATTTAAAAAATGCAATTATCGTTTTGATGTCCCTCTTATGTTGTAGCGTTTTGACAAAAAATTATTGGCCATTTGTCGGGCGGTAAGGTGTTCGTTTCTGGAGCGGGAGATCTGAGATTCAAATTTCTTGAATTTTGCTCAAATAAGTACATACTCAACTCTTCACAAGGTATTTTAGAATGTTGAGAATTATTTTGTTCAAGTGTTTTCACAAAAAAGGATTAATAAGAAAGGTCATTGGGTTATGAAGATCTGTTTTGAGGTTTTAATCTGTTTGCGAGTAAACTTTGTAGTATTAGTAAAGGGCAAAATTGATAAGTTAACCTTTTCTCACGCTACGCTATTAAATTTCTAATGTTTGCTGCTACTTTTAGAACTACAAAAGGGGGTGGTCCCTCATTTGAATCGTAGTTGGGGCGTGGTCTAAAACTCAAGCATAAAGTTGGACAAATTTGCTTATCATTTGACAGAAGAAAAAAAGCGGGAGCTCGAACCAGTCGCTTTATCATCGTGTGCATTGCTGATTGCAGCAGAGAATTCCGATGTTCGATTGCAGCGCACAGTTTACATTGGTGCTTCTGCATAGCTAGACAAAAAATTGTTAGCACTCAACAAACTTCTCTTCCAAAAATGCAAGAACATATTAAAGGAGTGATGCAGGCTAGCTTGCTAAAGAATATGCTCATTGTCTTCAGCATCCTGATGATGGTCACTCTAAACCTTTATTTGAGTCAAAAGGTAAGAAAAATTATTATATTTTTGTTTTTCATTAAGGTATATTTATTCTTCCTCTTCCTTCAAAGTCCTTATAATGCAAGTTTGCGACTACAAGTCTACAGTGTGCTGTCGCGTCGGAGCGAGAAGGAAAGCAATTCAGAAGTGGGAACACTAAAATTATGCGTAAAAGTTTGGGACCACTATCCTACAGATATTGTTTTAGCAATAAACTCTTAAGAGCATCTTCATGCCAATGCGTCTAACTAAAGCATTTGTGCAAAGAAAATTTTGATAGAGACCAAACAAAATGCAGTATATAAATTATGTAACGTTTTACTAATTCTTGTGCTAATAGTCCGGGCCCAGCGTTACAATTTTTAAAATAAATAAATAAATAAATAAATAAACAACAACAATTTTTAATGTGTTTGTGCTCTATTTCGAACAGAGTTGTAAACGGGCTGACTATAGTTCAGGCCCGAATCCGGCCCGAACCCGAAAACTGATTCAAAGACCAAATCATGCCAAAAAAAAAACAGAAAGTTAAGTCGGTAAGTCTGAAAAATTTAGCATGTTGCCAACTTATTTTCAATATATTATGGTGCAACTAAGACAAAAAACACGTCTCAGGCCCGAATTAAGCCCGATATTTTTGTCAACTTTAAGCCCGAACCCGACTCGAAAAGCCTGGCCCTACTTACAACTCTGATTTCGAAGCATTTTGGCAATTTTGATTGATAAAGGTCTAGGCTGCCCAGCCAGAGATGGAAACCGGTTGGGTCAACCGGCACCGGTCGGGTCGACCGGCCGGTCGGGTTGCCGGTCGGGTCGAGATTCTTCGACCGGCCGGTCAAGCCGGTTGAAAAACCGGTCGAATTCTCCTTTCTGGCTACTAAAAGACATCTAAGCTCCAACCAAAATATACTCATATATTTTCTCATAGCTAAAACTTTTGATCAAAAAACAGTATTAACAAACCACATCTTTTGAAAACACTTGTTGAATGGTTTCAAGCTGTGACTAATATGCTGTGACCATTAAGACATGCACATCTAGGGGAGTATTTAGGGTGAGAGCATTGTGTCATGCCCCCCTCTTTTGGGCCACGGCACAAATCAAACAAGTACAAAATATAAGTTAAAATCGCGTAATCAGATTATAATAAAGCATGCATGTGGAAGAGGTTTGCGCTAAATAAGCGTAGCCAAAGGGGGGCAGGGGGCCCGCCCCCCAATTGAAATGCTCCCAATGATAAAAATGTCACAAAAAAGACTATTGCTTCTTCAGTTTGAGTTTCTTTCAGCATCTTCACGTACAAGAGTACACGCGTACAAAAGTAATTAACAATAATATTGATCGAGGGGGCCCAGGCTCCCTCACTTTAATTTTTGCCAACCAATTTAAAAATCCCCCTACGATAATATTTAAATGGCCCCCAATTTGAATGGGCCCCCAACAATAATTTTGATCCAGGGGGCCCGGGCCCCCTCAATTTAATTTTTTCCTACCAATTTTTAAAAAACCCTACAATAATATTTAAATGGCCCCCAATTTAAATGGGCCCCCAACAATAATATTGTTCCGGGGGCCCGGGCTCCTTAAAGTTAATGTTTGCCAACCAATTTGAACGTATAACCCAAGTGAAATTATGGGATTTTATCTTAAAAGTTACTAACTGAGGCACTCATCTAACCTTTTTATGAACGTAATGCAATAACCAGGGACGGATTTGACATATGGAACAATGCCCGGGGCCCCGCGCTCAAACGGTAAGATTTTTTTTTGGTCGTCACCTGTATTTGGAAGGAAAATATTGCGAAAATTCCAAAGTGCCAAGAGCTCAACTCAATGTAAATCCGGCCCGAGCAATAACATGGTTTGTAGGCGTAACTATCTATTGTACATTTTTCAATAACAATTCACCTCCACCTCGCCAGGTTTTATGCAAGAAAATACTTTAAAAAGAAATTAGCTACAGTAAGGGGAATGCTCATTAAACAAATTTTTGAATTGAGAGGGCCTGGGCCACCTGGCCGTATATGTACTTCTATAACTGGTTGTTTTCATGACAAAACAATAATCTCTAAGGAAAATATTCGACTGGATTGCTATTTACTGCTAAAATATTGCAGGAGGCGATGTACTTTACTTCCCCCTTAGCTGGGCCAAATCACTTACAAAATTTAACCCCAAAATGCAAGATTTCAAATGTGTTTTGGACTTAAATTGCAAGCAAAAGGAGGACTGAACAACTTGGATTTTTCAATTTGCTTTCAAATGTTCAAAATCTACTACTTTGAAATGGCTTTTAATACGTGCGAAATGTGATCCAATGGTATTAAAATAGCTATTTTTTCAAAAAAATTTCAAAAAACCGCCCAGCGGCTGGGGGCTTCGTCTCCAGACCACCGTCTGTGACACGTTTGAATTACAGTACACGTCTTTACTCAAACATGTCTCCCAATTTAGACATTTTCGCACCTTAGGTATTTGTTTAAGCCCTCTCCTTGAACGAGTTCCTAAGCCAACACCAGGCCACGACTTCTGATCTTCCATTCTACGATATCTTTGTTCACGCAACAATTCCTCTTTCGAAGTTTCTGATGACGTCAGTGCATGTGATTTGTGGTTTGCCCCCCTCCAATCGAAAATCCTGGCAACGCCTATGTTGCGCTATCTGGCATTTTAGCATCATTTTAATCAGCTGAAGAGTAGAAGTGGCGCAGATTAAGATTTTTTATACACGCTAAAATCTTGCCTTTTTGAAAAGCTTTTTTCACCTTGAATTTATTGCACTCTACCCTGGGCAAAGAAAGAACTAGCTCTTATTTTTTTTATATCTAACTATCCATGGCTTCTTCTGAAGTATCGGCATTTCTACTAACTGCTGGGGCAGATTATATTTCGAATATTTTGTAGCCAATGTCATAATAGTTTAGTTTTTGCTGCTCCGCAAATTGCAAATAATTTGTCACCAATAGCTAAAAAATTGTAACTTTATTTTTTGGCCTTTCGCATAATATCATTAGAAAAAAACGTCTCATAATTTAGCAAGTGCCCTCCAGTTCTTTTTATGCTTATTTTGTTCACGTTTTGCGCTGCTCAAAACAGGTCATTCAAACAAAAATTTTCCCAAAAAGGTCTCAAAATTGAGTTATTTTTGCAAAAAACGCAAAAATTGTTTTGCGTTCCTTTTCTGAGACCTCCGTCCAAAGTCACAAATTTTTACATCTCACCCATGCCCTCCCATTTTGAAAATTTTTCATTAAATACATTGAACAGTGAACAAAAACATTCTGCAAAAAACCGGTTGACCGGGCCGGTCAAAAACCGGTCGACCGGCCGGTCAACCGGCGATGATTTTGAAATTTACCGGTCGGGTCGGGGTCGAGAAAATCCTGACCGGTTCCATCTCTGTGCCCTGCGCAAATGAGGGTGTGGGCAAATGCCACCAACCAATCAACCATCAATTACTGCTAAATTTTTGAAAAATTTGAAAACTTTTTGCAAATACTTTAGATTACTGCAATCATCCTTCAACCTATAACATCAACCTAGGCGACTTTGCATGTTGCCTGGCTATCATTCGAATAAAGCTAAAAATTGCTTTATGATATCCTTTTCAATGTAAACGTTAAAAAGAGAAAAGGCAAAATGCATGCAGTCAAATGATAAGCGTATTTCTACTGCGCAAATACTCGTGATCGGTTAAAGCCGCCGTAGTCGTAGTAATGCAGAAAATAAGTGCAGCTGTGGAATTTAGTTCATTGTTTAGGGTAATACCCTAAACAGACGTAATTTTGCATGTGACCTTTAACCCAATTACAATTTGAAACTTTTGTTTACGGTACAATGTAAATTCTTCTATGTTTTTTTAGACTGAGTTTATGGCAAAGGTCGTATAAAAATAGCTTTGAATAATTCGTCTACCGACCTCTTTCCACCTTTTATTGATTTCAAAGCGCAGTCAACCTTGGACGTAAATTCTTAAGCGTAGAAGCGTGTCTTTAGCAGGGCCGTTGAAACGGTAGGGCAAGAGGGCACAAAGTAAAAACCTTGTAGACTAACCGCTTTTTTGCTAGGAGACTCGTCACGGTGAATCCATTTGAACCCAGTTTTGAGCAATATTACGTCTAGAAATACACCGCATCCAGGCAAAAAACCTTTTTAGTTTATTTTTGGGTCTTCAATTTGAAATGCCGACAAAAACCGCAGCTTGTAGTTGAAGCGAAGACCTTTCTTTTTTTGGTCTTTGCTTTTCGTTGGAAAGAATAAGTAGTTCGTTTAGTGTGACGACCTTACTTTTCTTCTTCGTCTTCTTCCATATGAAAGATGGAGGCAGTCACCAAAATTGGGGGGGGGGGTGGAGGAGGACTAATTATTGCCCTAATCCGACTCTTCTATCTTCTAGTTAAATTGCACACAAACATTGTTCTTCAGCACGAGCTGTAACACATGTGTAGCAGCGGCACAGCAGCTTGTTTACATCAGCAGGTTTTACGTACTTGCAGCGCTATGTTACAGCTTGTACTGGAGTATTGCTACTTTTATTCAAGATCTGTTTTTTAATATTGCTCTTGTTAATTATTCGTGTTAATTTTGCTTAGTGAAAATCCCTAAAAACTCTAAAATTCAAAAACTGTCCAAATTGTAGAAACCTCTTTAACAAAAACTCGGAAAACTATTTCTCCACGCCCAAAACATGCAATTATTATACAGGTTCCATCTCTGCCCTTTTTTGTTTTAATGACGTCGAAATTTGGTAAAAAGAAACTAACTTGAGCTCGCGCGCACACCGATTACAAAAAAGATTGAAAACCAATCGCTTTGGAAATCTGAATCATTCAAACGAGGCAAATAAGGAGCAACGCTGATACATCACAAAAGCATTGCCCAAAAACAAGTTAAAGCGTTCCGAATTTGGTTTACTTGGATAGATCATCTGAAAAATAATCTAGGTGATTGCAGCATTTGCATGAGCCGATTATGATCAGTTCTTTCACGCCACATCCCTCATTTGCTCATGTTTCTTGTTTTTGAGCCCAAAATTTATCACACCGGACCTGGTCCTTATTGTAATATTAAGCAACCCGCAGTTTGTAGTACGCTGGTATGGTATTTCATTCGACATAATAGGCCCGATTTCCAATAGCGTAAAATCGAGAGCGTTCGAGCGTATTGTTGGTTTGTTTTCACCAACTTGCAGCTTGCACGCTCATAAAACGGTACACCGTGCACACCGAATATTTTGTTTAAAAAAACCAAACATACCCTCGAACACGCACGATTTTACGCCAAGAGTCCACCAAGCCTAAATGCAACAGTTGGTAAGACGGCATGATAACACATGCGCACCTATTTCTTGGTTTCAAATAAACCAAAAATCCGCTTGTGCACTTACATCTTTACGCCCAGTTTAAGCCCGGTTTACATTGTACGTAAAATCGCTAGCATGAGAGGATTTCAAGTTGATTTTAAACAAAAATTCGATACGCCCAGCGTACTGCCTTTCCAACGGAAAAGCTGCACGTTGGTTAAAATAAACTAAAGATACGCTTGTACGCTAACGATTTTACACCCAGTGTAGACCTGAGCGCACTTATACGCTTTAAGCGGCAATTACGAACACGCGTGTTTGTACACTCGCGTATATTTCACGAGTGGGTGTTTTATCGACAACCGTAAAATTTTCGCTTGTAAATTGGCAAAAAAGTTTTCTGCCCCACCAGTTGAACTAATGAACTTGATTTAATTTATATTCCTGGTGACAACAATAATTGAGATATACGTATGTATAGTAAACGATAAACTAAAACAAGCAAGCCAGAGAAAAATGTAAGGTAAAAAAAGGCAAACGCAAAGAATACGTGTGTTCAATAAAAAACGTCTTACACTGCATAATTATATTGATGTGCTTGAGTTAATCACGAATTTTGTTTCATAGTTCTGTTGAAATTCTTAAGATCAAAACTTCGTGAGCGAATAGTTTTAATTTGCTTTTTATTTCGTTTAGTTGAAATAAATCTTCTATTTTTAAAAAAGCAAAAGGATTAAAATAAAAGTTTATGCTACTAAAAGTTAAAATTTTGAGAGAGGCTAAGACAAGGGTCATAGTTAAAAGATTTCCAAACCGAAAGTGCTCAAACCACAATTGGTGATCGTAAATCAAATTCACATAAGGAGGTTCAGGACAAAAGCACGTGGGACATTATTTCACAAAATGAATAATGATTGGATGACAAATTTTTCAAATTGCCATTGAATCATTATTCATTTTGTGAATCAACGTCCCAAGTCCTCTTGTCCTAAACCCCCTTAACTGAGTTTGCTACTAAAAGTTATACATTTACATTGAAGCTGTCAGAAGAGGCGTAAAATTGTTTCAAACAAAAAGTTTAAGTTTTGATTTTCGTCGTGTGTTGGGTCAATGCTTGTTTTATTGTTTTACTTAGGTTTACGGATTGGAGAAAAAAATATCCTTGTCTACTGAAGCAAAAGATGGGGTGGAAACTTATGCCGAAAATGTATTAGTAAGTTTAGCAATTTCAAATTCAAAAACATAAGCTGACTAAATAATTTAAATTGATTAAGTTTATTAGAGTTTCAGTTAAAATCTTTTGAATATGCGCAGACTTGCAAAGAATAAACACTTTCCAAAATGGGTTTTGTTTTGTGAAATGCTATTGATTTGCTGATTTTCCTTTTTTGTTGTGGGAATTTAGAATTATCTTTGTTTCTGTTCTGCGTTTTATATTTTAAAGTTCACTCAGTAAAACGCAACAACAAATGTTAGAGTTTAACCAAGCGCATTAACTTACAAAGTTGTGAAGCTAGATTTGAAGGAAGGTAAGAGCTAGTTTAAGGCAAACAAAAAAAAAGTCCATAAAGAATATAACCAGTAAAAGTGAAAGCTTTTGAGAAGAATTCACGCCTGATGATGCAATTTTAATTCTAGCAAATCATTCTGTCTAAGTTTATTTGAAATCAAAAATTAAAAACAAGACTGCGATTATTGTTGTTTTCACTGCTTTTTTTTTCAACTAAGCAAAATACACAGTAAACGAGCTTCAACAGTACATTTTCAAACAAAAATGGTTTCAATTTGTTTTCAATTCTATTTGAATACGGACTGATGATGCTCGCTTTAATGCTGAGAGCAACACACTATTCGTAAGTCTTATGTTTGAAAATACTGTAAGCAGGGCCTGCGAGAGGGGGGTTCAGGGGGTACATCGTACTCGGGCGCGGGCCTAGGGGGTCCGGAAGAGTTCAGGTTTCCGCGTTAAGTTTTGGTATCACACCATAACACTGTAATCAACCTTGCCTACAGCAAAAATATCAGTCAGCCTATTCAGTACTGGTAATTGGTCGCTATTTTTGATACACAGCGTTTAGGGCTTCTAATAGTGGTCGATTTGATTAAAAAAAGACGAAAATGTATCAAAAGCCATACACTTGCATCGAAATTAACGTTTTGTTACATTTCTCTGACTTGAGAGCCCTAATTCTACGGTATAACAATGTACGAGGGCCCACATTTCCAGATATCCAAAAGCATTTCAACCTTATAGAGCCGAGTCAAAGTTGACATACTTTACTACTATCATGAAGTAACTCACTCTATCTGTATGAGTTTATTAGGTGTTTGGGTTTGTGAAGTCTATGATTGCAAAAGACTTCTTAAAACTTTTATCAGTAAAATATTTGGATTTGCATCATTAAAGTCATTATATTGTGTAATATTGTGTCAATGTCATCATCCCCCACTTCACATACTTTCTATCATGTATATCATGTTTTCTGCTTGTCAAATTTAAGCAAGTTTGGTGCAGGGATGTTGATCAAATGCTGTATTTTACCCTCGAGAAACATAAAAAGTGCTAAAGCTTCCGGGGCGGAGCACCGGACTCCGCTGGGGGAGCTCTCAGCGCTCCCCCAGACCCCCTAGCTGGATTTAAACCAATTTTATGTCTAGTTGTGTTTTTCATAGATCCTAACTGTATGCGAATATCGTCATCCCCTCACTTTTAAATGAAGATCTACACCCATCCGACAAAAAATGATTTATCGGCATGGGCCCTGATAAGGCTTGGGGGGCCCAATAAAATTTAGGGGCCCGGTATCAACCTTCGTACCCCCTGGAAAATTTTCTCTCTGAGGCCCTGACTGTAAGATAATGAAAAATCAAAAACTTCGATTTTTAAATCGCATTGAATACAGCATAATGTTTTGAAGTATAAATTATAAATTTCAAAAATTTTGTAGGCTATGGACTATAAGGAAAATCAACTATTCATGGTCAAAGCAGACCATTATTTATGTCGCACCATAGTAGTAAGTTGGGCAGGGCTTTTCGTGTCAGATTCGGACTTGAAGGTGACAATTTGTGCCAGATACGCGCCTTGTGTTTTAGTGATACAGTATATAAAAACATAATCAAAACAATTTTGCAATTCTGAACGAAGGCTTTACTTTTAAGCATCATTACGATTACTATTATTGCACAATTACTATGATTGCACCACAATTTATCGATAGCTAAGCTTTATTTAATCACAGCAGACTACGTGAAAAGGAGTAACCCACCCTATTCGTTTTTTCAGACCTAACGTAACTTTCCTATCTTTTCGAGTCTGAGATTTGAAATCTTTTTTTGGATTCGGGCCGGTTTCGGACCACATGTATTTGGCCCGTTTGCAATTCCTACTTGCACACTCGAGCTTATTAAAACACTTTTAACGATTTTTTAACAAGCATTTCAAATTTAGTACCGATGAAAATCTTATTTTGATAATGTTTTTAAAAATTGTTAATTCAGTATTTACAAGTTTTTTCGAATATTTTCTCCGTGGTCTGAAGTTCGCAAACATAAATGCAGTAAACAAGCAGCCTCAGGATACACGAAAACATGCAAGGTTCAAGTGAGGTCTTTGAGATTTTTTCGATTGCTGTTCTTGATTGTTGTTTGTTAAAAAACAAGATTGCCAGCAGAGGTAGCTATTCTCTAGTTAGCGTTTACTTTTTGACGAAAGTAGTATAATTAACATTTAAAACCTTCTTTTCTATGCTGTAATAATTCATATATCGCTTAAGATAGCCGAGTATCACGAGTTGTTTTGTAATCGAATCTTTTATTTTACTCGCTGTATTACGCCGAAGTGTGTAACGAGTTTGTGAGACCCATCTCTACATCATTGCGCCGGGGCAACACAGCTTCTTGGAAGAAATGCTGCAACGGTGGCGAGCCGTTGGCAACACTGTTTCCTATTTGACCGGTCCGAAATTTGAACCTCAGACCTCCGGCTTCAGAGACGAAAGCGTTACTGCTCGACCTACTAAACTATTAAATTAGTTGTATTTATTTCGATTAAAATTTGTACCATTTGTACTGAATTTGAACATTTTGTCAAGTAAATGAGGTAAATAAAGTCATAATGCTGTGCAGTCAATAATTAAAATACAGTTAGTTATCGATAACGAACAAATAACACATGTCATCATTTAAATCAGGAGTGTCCAAACTTTTGGGGAACGGGCCGCAGTGACTTTGAGCGAGCCGCACAATTCGTGTCAGATAAAACTAGAAAACGATTTCTAATAAGGTTTGATGCAAAAACTGGCGGAAATTTAAGTGAAGACCAAAAAGAGTGAGGGTTTATGAGGGCCACATGCCGCGAAACCGGGTTTGATCAGCCCTGATCTAAATTCTACAGTATTTGCTAACCATCAAAGTTTAGTGAATAGTTTTCAGATCTTCGATGTGCTGTGGTGTCTCACATGTGTTTGTAATGCTTTTTCAGTTAATGTTTAACTAAATTCTTTGAACTACGAGTACCTAGTTTTTTCGGTTCCGTTATACGCAGTGCAATTAAAAACACACTAACTTGTAGTACATAATATAACAACCTGTCACTGAAAAATGTTTCGCTGGGAAAAGCTAAACCTATGCTTAAAATTTCACCGAGCATTCGAAAAAATGGCAAATTTTGCAATATACGCTTTTCGAGTTATTACCAGCAAAATTCGAAATTTGTTTTCAAGCAGTGTTGCTAGCTAAAGTTTAATTCCAAAATTAGGATTGTCACTACATTTCCAGCAGGTTTTTGATAGAGAGGTTTTATCAGGATGTTTACGTTGTGTTCGCAAATGTATCAACGCCATTTTTATCTTCACTAAAAAATCACGGTTGTCACAAAACTTGATAAAAAAACTAGAATATGACATCGCAAGCGATATCCGGGGACTTCGCGAAAGTATCTAACTTTACTGAACAAAAGAACGTCACAATTGCGTTAAGTGTGTTTATGGTTTTTGATAGTCAGGTTTGAAGTACATCTCTTTGAATTTCATGATGTTCCATTACCTTGATCAGGTTTGTGATAAACGTCTTTCAAAATTCAAATATCTAGAAAGGGTATGTATAACATGTCACCCAAATTTTTACAACTCTGCTTAGTTCTCGTTTCAACTTTTAGGAGTTTGCAAAATTTTCACTTAGCAGCGCAGCGCAATTGTTAAACTTGCGGTAACAAACAAAACCTTCATTAAAACAAATATTTCTACTGTAACCTTTTGCTCCGATTAAAACTACAAAAACGACAGAAACAAAACTTTTTGATCTGAAAATGCCAATATGATTTTCGGATTTTGCAACTTACATTATCTTGACCAGAAATTTGACATACTATCGTAAATATCAACGCTACACCCTCAACTATTCCACTGCAATATTTTTTTTAAGAACAATTTTATATAAGCACATGAATGAACAGTTTGAACACTTCTACTGATTTTTCACAAAATTTAAGAACCAAATCAAAACCATGCCTGCGTTAGCAATTAGCATGAAAAAAGATACGTACACAAACAAAATTTTGAAAGAAAAAATCAAATTCTTTTAAATTTATAAGTGATATTGCAGAGAGTCTAGCTTTACGATGACTTCGCATTGAAAACTTATATTAATTTACTCAACTTTATGCTTTCCAGATCTTAGGTTTAATGTTTAAAGTCAAACAACTATTTACCAAAAATTATCTTCTTCTTTTGCACATTAAGTTCTTTTTAGTTCATTTTAAGAGCTTTAAGATTATTCGCTCTCTAAGTTTAAAGGTCTCAAAAAGTTATCAAAATTATCAGTAACGTCAATAAAAAAGCTATTAGGAGTTTCTAACAGTTTTTCATTTTATTATGAAATAACATAGAACGTTCTTTAAAATTTCAGCGACTTTGAGCAAAAAATATGTTACATCAGCCAAACTTAACACTAACCATGGCCAGAAATACGCTCGCATTTTACAGCTATTTGTATCCTGAGAATGGTATTAAGCAATGCGACCAACTGCCAACATATTGGATATTGTGCAGTATAATGTATCACTTCCATTATTCAGCGCAAAAGCTTTCTTAATAAAATTGTTCAAAAACTTTGAAAAGCAAGTAGAAGATTTTTTCTACGTCACAAGTGACACTTTAGTAAAAAAAATCGGCCATCCAGCTTAAATTCAACAAAGCCATTAAACTCAAGTACTACAACATCTTATATGTTGCAGTAATCCCGTAAGTTTGACTCTTCTACTTTTCTGTGAAACCAATTTATTGTGAGAATTCATCTTATAGCTTGAAGGTCTATTTAAGGGCCAATCGTCCAACATGGCATTGCCAAGTTTGGCATATTTTATCTTTCCCTTATAGGTAGCCTACTGGTAAATTTTGATATGTCTAGATGGAGTACTTCGTAATAAAGATTTTAAAATTTTAAGGGGCCTATTTGGCATAGTCTCCTCAATGTGGCCAACCAAATTTTGCAATCTTTAATCTTTTATTCATATTGACCCATCCAATAGATTCAATATCTTTTGGTTTCGTAGTAAATGGGGGGAGCTGTCAACGTAATTGGAGGACTCCTATAGTATGAGATCCTCATATTTTTTCATATTATATTTTTACCTATCTTGAAATTTTTGTTTATCCAGCTTGAGTGGTAAAAAATTTTGAAGGGCCCGTTGGAAGAGGACTTCCCCATTGTGGCACCTGAAATTTGCCATATTTTATTTACCTATTCTGATTTTATCTTTTTTTTGTATTCACCTATTCTGAAAGTTTCAAGAGTCTAGCTCGAATGGTTGAAAAGTTTGAAGGACCAAATTGAGGGACCCCCACTTTGGTGTCACAAATTTTGTCTTTCCTTTATGTTTGCTACAGCGTACCCAGAAAATTTGATGAGTTAGCTTAAACAATTAAAAAGTTTGAATTTTGGCGTCCTCGTTTTGAGGGGACCCCCAATTTTGGTACACCCAAATTTTGTCAAATTTTATCTTTCCTTTATATTTACTTACTTTAAAAATATTATGGGTCTTGCTTAAAAGGTTTAAAAGTTTGAATTTTGGAGGGCCCGTTTGTGGGGAAACCCCCATCGTGGCAACCCCAGTTTTTGTTAAGTTTAGTTTATTTTTAATATCGACCCATTCCGAAAATTTGATTCATCTAGCTCTAACGGTTTAAAAGTTCAAAATTTTTGAGGACTTGATTGGGGGGGATCCCTCCAACCTAGCACCCCCGATTTCAGTCGCACAAAAGTCCTCCTTGATATCTTCAATCGCTCAAACTTTGAATACAGTGCATTTAGCGGTTTAAACGTAAATAGCGTGGGAAGAAAACGAAAAATAGTAAGAAAAGAAACAAAACAAGAAAAGAAACAAAACAAGAAAAACAGTATTCAAGTTGGATTAAACAAACATAATCAAAAGAAAAGTGGTTGATAGTGCGCTCAAAAACACAATCCATTTTTCATGAATATCGGTAATTACCGAGATATATCGGTTCAAATTATTCAATTTTTTGCCCATTTTCGGCCTGTAAAATTTTTTTACGTGACAGGGCGCCGTCAAACTTGGTTTGCTTAAAGCATTCATAAGCACCCATATTTTGTTCAAACTTCAGCTCTGCACGTCGAGTGGTTTTTGAGGTATAAGCGAATTAATAAATTTTCAAGCTAAAAATCGCCGTTTTTTTTCTCTTTTTTGATGTCTCAATTCACAATCACGTGACCTAGGATCCCAAAAATTGACACATAGGGCGCTTACATTAATTCTTATGTTGGGTCCAAATTTCAACTTTCTTGGTTCAACCGTTTGCTAGTGATGAGCAAATCAATCCTCATCTGCTAAAATTCGCGAACAAAAACATAGGTACCATATGAGCTCGCGCAAAGTACCAATTATAATTTTCTTGAGGCAAGCTTTCGTGGTGTAATAGCAAGGCCTACAAGCGAAATAGTATTTAATGTTTTTGCTACACAATTATTGCAAACTTTAGTTTAATTTGACGTCATCAAAATTATGAGCTGTGAAAAGATGTCAGTTTCTCGTTGTGACTCTTTGTGTCAATCGTAGATACCTGGTGGTTGGCGCGATCGGGCAATGTGCTAAATGCCCATGGCATTTCTATTAGAGTGGAGCAATGTATTTGTATCACTTACCTTATAATCTATGATGTGATATTTATGGTCAATGAAAAAATTCATGAGTCGCAACGAGAAGCTGACATTTTTTCACTGTTCATAATAATGTTGCAAATTTCTGTAGAAAGGCTATAACTGGTACAAGGCCACAACTCTTCGGTTTTTAGTAATAAATGCGCTATGTGTTGCTATCGAAATGTTTATTTACGTAACAGTAGAGAACAACAATTTAAAGGTTCGATTTTAACTGGTAACACTGGTTAGTACTTTTCTGAAAACAGTAAGTTTTACAAAAGGGAAATTGGGTTGAGGTATAGTTTTAATATTTCTAGATTGTGTAGTACAATTTCGGCTGGTTGGCAACATAATATTTACATCCAAGTAGTGGTAGGTATCAGCCTGTTACAGAAAGTGCTCAATAACTGGTTCAAAGTTAGAGCTTGATTACAGTACACATATACCACTCTAAAATATTAAAAACTATCTAAAACCCTACAGACTGTTTCACCTATAAAAGGATCATCAGGGGTCTAAAAATAAAAACATACACTGTGATAAAAACTGATACTGATAAAAGTCATAAATATAACGCTGTACTGCTGAACTCTGGTAAAATACAGTGATGCTAAGTCAAGTGAGCAAAAATTACGCGCGCGAGGTCAAGGTGAAAAACCAATTAAGACTGCGAGATGGTAAGAACAAGTAAGTGTCGGAGTATGAGGTGTGAGTTCGGTACCCGTTGTAGAAGAATTGCTAATATAGAACTTATTTATGGGATAGGTTTAAACTGTTTCAATTTGTATTTATTTTTGTGACGGCATTTGTTAACCAATTCAGTTCTTTTATTCAGTTCTTTTATTGTTAACCATTCTTTTATTCAGTTTCTTTTATTGTTACAGTTCTTTTATTGTTAACCAATTCAATTTAAACCTATCCCATAAATAAGTTCTATATTTGCAATTCTTCTACAACGGGTACCGAACTCACACCTCATACTCCGACACTTATTTGTTCTTACCATCTCGCAGTCTTAATTGGTTTTTCACCTTGACCTCGCGCGCGTAATTTTTGCTCACTTGACTTAGCATCACTGTATTTTACCAGAGTTCAGCAGTACAGCGTTATATTTATGACTTTTATCAGTATCAGTTTTTATCACAGTGTATGTTTTTATTTTTAGACCCCTGATGATCCTTTTATAGGTGAAACAGTCTGTAGGGTTTTAGATAGTTTTTAATATTTTAGAGTGGTATATGTGTACTGTAATATTTACATCCTTCTAATTTGATCAATTTGCTGTGCATTTATAGGAAGAACAAAATAAGAATACGGAGTCGTCATTGCTTAAAAGAATAAAAAGAGGAAAGCAGAAAAAACAAAAACATAAACACGGTGAGAATATTATGGAACTACGACACTTTGTGTTTTCTTTTTTCTCTACATTAATGTTTCGATGTAAAAGTCAGTTGCATCTTCTCGGTTAATGTGAATTTAATTTTTGGTTCGCCATGACATGTGCTAAAGAATACGAAGCAATAATGAAACGCTTGAAATAACCATTAATTTTATCATTTTCAAATTATAATACTGGTATTTCTTGTTCTAAGTTTTGCCATTAGCTTATGCTGTGCGCCATTGTACATCATAGATATTACATCTGCCACTGAAGCGACAAATTGGAGTTTGATTCTAGGCCATGTCAAAACCAAAAACTGTAAAAAACCGGCATTTACAACTCCTCTGCTTGACAACCAGCATTAAAAAAGATAGTGGAAACCTCTAGCATATGTTGTAGTTTTGTGAGCAATAAATTGGCACCATGAGTTGGAAATATCAACTAGAAATCGATAACGTTATTCTTTACTTTTTCGTTATCGAATTTTTACTTTAAAACTACTTATCGAATGCAAAAATTCTCTCCTTTTTATATATTCGAATGTGTAATTCCTCTTCCTTTTCTTTTTGTACATCGATAATTTGAATTGATAATTTTTCTGAAGTAAAGCAGAAATCGCTTTGAAACATTTCAGCAGTGTTTCATTGTAGCAGTACTTAAAAATAACTTAATATTTTTACAAAAATACATAGCTCAAAGTTTCACTATAAAATTCCGTAAAGAATTCATTTTTAACTCTGCAACGATATGCAAAAACAATTGAACGGCATTGCGTGAGTAACTAAGAAGGATGCGACATAATCCAAGGTTTAGTTCTCAATCTTTTGCCTTGTAGGCAAGAGCACTTACAAGTCATTTCGCAGGTCGTTAGTCGTAACAACTTATTTAAGAAACGTATGTTGATGGTTTGCATTGACTCAAGAACTTGAAACTATCGATTACTACGAAAATTAATCTCCACTTTTTTCATTATTGAAATGAAAATATATTCTCTTCTTTTTTACGGATTATCGAATATTGATTAATTCTCTACACTTTTTCGTTATCGCTTTCCAACCCTGGTGGCAGCTTGATTCGAAACTACAAACGTTTTAGTGCTTTTCTGAAAAGTGCTATGTGGTAAATAAAGATGTAACTTACACTTTTTTTTATAAGAATCAGTAAATTTTGAAAATAATTTATTTTTGAAAATTAGGCTGTTCTTAAATTTTCACCAATTTTCAATCTCATTTCTTTTTAATTTGTTTTTAAGTTTATAAGAGAACAAAGAAATAAAAATTTAATCTTCCTTTGAAAAAGTTTTCTTTTGTCACGTAACCTTTTTACATGAGGTTTTGCCAGGGGCGCCGAGAGAGGGGGGCAGGGGGTACAATGATCCCGGGGCCCATGGACTTTAGGGGCCCATGGGCTTCAGGAAGGCCGTCGGCTTCAGCGGGCCCAGCAGAGGGCCCATGAGCTCGAGAGTGGACCCATCGAAGCGACACTGAGAAATCAGCATGTGAAGCCTGAAGACCTTTTTCTTGTTTTGGAGATCACCTAATTTTGACTGGAAAAACCGTTAGAATTTCGATGAAGACCCTTTTTTTTTATTTTTATTTTTGGAGATCACCAAATTTTGACCGGAAAAACCGTAAGAATTTCGGTGAAGACCTTTTTTTTTGGAGATCACATCATGTTTCGGACCAAGCAACAGCATTTTCTCCGTCTATGTTGGACTTCACAAAACCGGAAATCCATCCTATTTGAGCTGGCCCTGGGCCCGCTTTTGGTCCCCACGGCAATGGGTTTTGCAATGGTGTTGATGGAATTTTTCAACACTATTTCGTTATAAATATTGGCTATTGCATCACATAAGCTAGTATCGCGAATAGTATTACCTTATAATAGTATTCAAAACAACCGTGATACCTTTTACGCCGAAATGGTGCTGATTTTTTTCATGAACGCTATTGCAAAGCCTCATATAGCAAGGTTGATAGATCACGATCATGATTAAACAAACCAATTTTGGCAATATATAGAAAAGCCTACGAAAAAACTCGGCTGGTTACTTACAAAAGCTTTGTACTAGCTAGCCATTGTTCTTAAAAATTCTTTTATGCTGAAGTTGGCATTGTTCATAAATTGTTCTTAAATTTTGAACAAAAAAAGCCTCGTGTTCTTATAAGATTGTTCGTTAAAAGAAAAGAGTAATCACAAATAATTACAATTTTAAAAGTAAAGCAAGAATATGGTTCTATACAAACATTTACTCAATTTTCAAAAATTTTAAACGGTGGAGGTATACAATTAAGATTAAACTATACGCAAAAAATCTGCTTGTAGAGGGTGCAAGGCTGAGGATGTTAGTGTTTAGCACTCTCACTGTAAAACAAGCGCTTTTTTGAGTCTTTATGCCCAATCACAGTTCGGGCCCAAAAGTATACCTGTAACCGTCGAAACCATTTTATCTTCAGGCTGGCTTGGAAAAAATTGTGCGCGAACTGTAAATAATTTAATTGTGATGTTTTTTTGAGTTACGGGCCAGAGTTTTAATGTTTAACCGTTTGCGTGCTTTCCGGCCAAACGGCTACCAGCGCAGAAGCCTAGGGAAAAGCCACCAGAACAGCGACTACTTAAAACAAGCAATGGGAAAAAATTGTTCTCCTACAGGATTCGAACTGGCAGTCTTTGAATTGCCGGTCTGATCAATTTAATTCTTCAGCTGTCTTCCCAGTTTTAGCAATTTATATCTTCTTAATAGTTTTAAAAATCTGTAGAATGTGATCCAAATGGCGTTAAAAACTTTTTTTTTCCAAAAAAGCACAACAATCGTCCAGAAGCTTATGTCTTCGCCCCCATACCCCCATCTGTGATACGCTTGAGTTGCACCAGTTTTCTCAGCGCGCCATCCAATTGAGACATTTTTTGAACGAAAAGGTTTTTAACTTTTAATTGAAGCCCCCTCCCCCCGTTACAAATTTCTGGCTGCGCGCTTGTAAAGAATTCGAAAATGACGTCGAACGTAATGGATCACGTATCTTCTTGTTTTGCAGTGGGCTGTCATTTGGTAGGCGATGAAAATCAGCCTAAAAGTCGAAGAAGAAATAGTAAGTTAACTACCTGAATGTCTGTTAGTGTAATTAAATGATTGCAACCAAAACAGCAAAGTAAACAAATGGATTTCTTTAAAATATTAATGAGAACTAATTTACAGCCCAGTATATGCGTGGTTAAATTATACAATGATTGGTGATCAGCAATCAAAAGCTTTTTGCCAAAAGCATACTTTGAAACAGTTTTGAAGGTAATGTTGAATTTTTTAACATTTTAATGCTTTTAGTAGGCGTGCTGTCTTGTTTTCAAACCATTTATAATCTGTAGGCAACATAATTGGTCAATACAGAGGTAGCTATAAAAGTTTATACATCTGCAGTAGTGTGCAAATTAATTGGGACAAACCTGCAGTATGTTTTTGCATTTTTTGAGTTTTGCTTAGGTTAGTGTATAGAGAATGTATGATATAGAGTATTGTAATGATAGTTAATAAGCTAAGGGTAGAATATGAACCATTATTAACTGCATTTATCCTCTATTTTTCAGATGAGCAGATTTTTTATACAAAATTATAAAGTGAACTTATTTGTAGCCAAAAATTTTATTTTGAGCGTAGCATGTTACCATCTGCCTGCTTGCGTGAAAATGGATATCACCAGGCCCGGCGCCAGGATAGCGTGACTGGGGGGGCAGAAATAAATTTTGGGGGGCACGAGAAGTTTATTTTGTGTGAATTCGAGAGGGGCACGGGGCACGAGAAATTTATCCCACTCTAAATCAAATGAACAAGGTGAGGAGCAAAAATTTCAAGGGATTTTCCGGCCGCAATCGGAATTTCAAGCGGTTTTTCCTGCCGAAAACAGGTGATCTCCAAAAAAAAAAAAAAAGAAGGTCTTCATCCCAAAACCGTCACAAAATCCGGTGTCAGTCCACAAAAAACACTATTTTGGGCCTCGAATTGCGCTCCAGAAGCCCCGAGCCTGTTAATTTCTTCGGGGCACAGTCCTCGCTTGTGGGGGCACAATTTTCGTTTGGGGGGGCACAAGCAGCCAGTTGGGGGGCACAGCCCCGGTATGCCCCCCCGTGGCGCCGGGTCTGGATATCACTCCAAGACAGAGGGCACAAATTGTTTCTCTATGACAACAATCAAATATGACCATGAGAAAAATAGGAAAGGAGCTTAATGTGTCAAAATCAAGCGTTGGTGATTTTTTAAAATGGTGGATTCTAATCGTGACGTCACCAAAACTCAAAGAAGTGGTCGTTGTCGAAGAAAGCGAAAAATGACCTCTCGTGATGACAAAATGATATTGCGAAATAGTTTTGAAGACCCTAGGAAAAATAGTAAGGATCTTCAAAGAGATTTAGCAACTGCAGGAGTCAGCTTGGACTCATCAACCGTAAGAATGCGAAAAATGGGGAAAAGATGAGTGAAGAAAAGTCACTTTTTCAGATGACATCCATTTTGAAGTGCATGGATGCAGATCTCAGTATGTAAGACGAATTGTCAGGGAACTCCTCAATACCTTTCACATTCAACAGGTCCCGAAACACCTTTCGAAGAAAACATTTTGGGGTTGCTTCACTTTAAATGGTGCTGGAAGATGTTTAATCGAAGGAATGATGAATTCAACCAAATAGCAGAAAATTGTGGAAAAGCTTTGTTTCAACGTTGCAGAAATCTTTCCCAGATAGCAATGGTATTTTTCAGCAGGACAGTGCACCATGCCACACTTCCAAAAAAAGCAAACATTTTTTAAAAAGTCAAAATTAACTGTACTAAACTGGGCTGGCAACTCCCCATACCTAAACCCAATCGAAAACTTGTGGACTATCATAAAAAGCGTCTTCAAAAATGTGACTGCTCAACCAAAACCAAACTTATAGAAGCCATAATAGAAATTTGGTGCCATGATGAAGAAATTAAAGATATCTGCTCAACCCTAGTTGATTTTTACCAACACAAATTTCTATGCTTATAAAGGCAAAAAAAGGACATATCAACTTTTGAACGTGCTACAGTTGATATAATTTGGAGTTAAGACGTGTTTTTGAGAATTTTTCTAATCTAACGACACTTTTCGTTTTGTCCCAATTAATTTGCACGTATTCATTCTATGTTTTCTCGATTTTTTTGCGTTTCAGGTCAAGAGTTTATTTTGTGGAAATTGCCTGGAATAGCGAGTAGCCCGTTCGTGTGCAACCAAGGTATTGAGTATAACGCTGAAACATACAGTGACGGAACATATGCAAGATCTATTTCCATTGTGGAGCCTGGGTATTATTTAGTCTATGCACAGGTAAAAAGTAACTGTTCAGTGTTTACGGAAATCTAATTTCACTGTTATTCGTTATTGAGAAAAGAATATTGCTTTTGATAAAACAAAAATACCAAACATTTTTATGTTACTCTACAGTATTATGACATAGAATTTAAAAAAGAACTAACCCGCAAGCTACACCACGTGTCAGCCATGACTGCTGCTAAGCCACAAAAACAGCAGCCTATAGCGCAGTTTCTGCTTCAAGAAATATCACCTTTCATCAGCTGTGACATAGGTTCGGTATAAACGTAAGAACTGTGATTGGCATAATATCACGAGCTATTCAAATGTTAAGTATAAAAAAAAAAACTTTTAACCACCAGAAAAAATATTTATTTCCCTAAAAATGCCCTACTTTAATTTCCGTCTCTGCGCTGCGAAGTCGATCGATTTTTATTCAAGTTTAGCCTATTTTAACAAGTCCGAGTTCTTTAATTTAGTTTTTTCGAGTTCAAGTTCGGCAAAAATATTAGGTTTTTTCGAGTTCAGGCTCACAAAAATACTAAGTGAAGCATGTTTTGGCAAAAGTTGATAAGCAGCATTTTTCAAAAAATGAGTTTTTGGTATTTTTCAAGTTGTTTGATAAAAATGTTTTACCTGAGAAGAAAATTATGTTTATTTTCAATTATTTTTCGGTAATAAATGGTTTATTATGCTGCACTTGACAACAGAGCCAAATGAAATTTTAAAACTTTAAACACGATTTTCTCGAAATGGCGAAACGCGACTTACCAACTTCTGCCAAACATGCTTCAAGTCTACTTTTCGACTTAATCGCTCTCTTTTTGTAGATATGCTGCTTTTCTAGGTCATCACTGCATAAACGAGTAAACGACAATTTCAATTTAAATGGCATGTTCAACAAAAAATATTTCCGTTCGAAAATTTTTTAATCTTTGAATTTCATTTTAACCGGCTAGTTGGTCGAGCGGCAACGCATTCTCCTCTGGTGCGGGAGGTCTGAGGTTCAAATCTCGGCCCGGTCAAATCGGACACAGTGTTGTCAACGGCTTGCCACCGCTGTCACATTTCTCCAAAGGGAGCTGTGTTGCCCGGGCGCAATGACGCGGAAATGGGCCACGCCCACTCGTTAAACGCTTCGGCGTATTACAGCGAGTTTAAGGAAAGATTTGATTTGAAATTTCATTTCAGTGAACTCGAACAGTTTTTATCGAGTTCAAGTTCGAGTTCAGAAAAATCATTTTTTGAGCTTAAGTTCGAGTTCGGCAAAACAACCGAGTCTTTTTCGAGTTGGAGTTCGCAGTCCTATAGTCTGCCCCATCTTGACGAAAGGCTGGTTACTGTCATTGCACAGTATACTTCCATTGTGCGGCAGTAATCATCAATGCGTTGCGGTAGCACTGACGGTAATTAATCCACTTAATCGTCAATGTAAAAAGTAATGCTAAAAGGTTGGCAACAGTGTGCTTGAGGTAGAATATCTCTGAAACAGTTGGGACGAGCAGAACGGAGTCAACGCAAATATAATTTAACAGTATTCCAGCAATTTCAAATACAGTGTAGATTTTTTCCACAGTACTCCGATGATTTAGTTCGTCATGGTTTAAATCGGCTGATAAAACTTATTCAATTTTTAGTTAATATTGTCAGGTAAAATGGCTGCTGCGTATATTTTCGATTAAACTTACAAGAGATTGTTACCATTAGTTTGCTCGAAAACTTTTTCTCAAAAATCTTCTCAACTAGGGGTGTCTAAACATTTTTGAAGAAGTTCCAAATTAGATGGGAAGAGAGCCAACATTAATTTGATGGCTCCACTTTACATGTCAAAGTTGTGAGCGCCTGACTAGTTTATAGCCCATCCCGAAAATTTAAGCTCGAATCTTGCCCAAACCGAAAAATGATTCCAAACCCAAACCTAGGCCCAAAAAGGCCAAAAATTTCAGTTACATTTAGAAACGTGTAGGGTTAATTACTTGTACAAGAAGAAAATACAAATACTTATTGATTTTTTTTGTGATGTTTTGGCAGTTGCAGGCCAGGGGTTTTATGTTTAATTGTTTGCGTGCTTTCTGGCCTAAAGACTACCGGCGCGGAAGACTAGGGAAGAGCCACCAGAACGGCAACTACTTAAAATATGCAACGTGAAAAAGTTATTCTCCCACAATCCAAAGGTTTCATATTTGAATCCTGTAGTAAAACTTTTTTTGCATTGTTTGTTTTAAAAGAGGAGTGCAGGCAAAGTTGTAAATTGTAAATACTCGTGCTAGTATCGTACTGTAAGTTTTTGCCATTTGCCAAAAAACGTGATTATTTATAACCAAAATTTTAAGACAGTTTTAAATACATAAATTGCGTATTTTGAATCGAAAATGCTACTGTAGGCGTACCAGTAAACATTTTTCTGGCGACTTTTTTATTATTTTGTCCCATAAATTTACTTTCATTTGCAAGGTGGTGCATGCATGTAGTCGAGTTACTTAAGTCGTTTTGGTCTATCGTTTGCATTTTTATGTTCTCGCGTCTCATGCTATAATGCTCAATGTGCTTTTTGCGCCTTCCTTCCGTCTTCGACGTGAAATAAATAAATAAATAAATAAATAAAAACAATGGGGGTATTAAAAGTTAGGACAATCGCATTATATTAGATTTGCTTTGACCCCATTCTTCTGGACTACGCCGTTTCAGAGATATTGTACTTCAAACACATGGTAACATTCCCTAGGATTTTTAGCGCAACTTTACACATTTATAAGCAACGCTGACGTTGATTAACGTCGCCATAGCTACGATCTGAATTCTAACGTAAGGCAATGTCATCTAGCGCTGATTAGGCTAAACTGAATTGAGTACTTTCGCTGCGTAATAAATCAATTTAATCCAATCATCAGCACAGAGCGAAGTAGGAAAAGTACTGGTACCGGTACTAAACAAGCATTGCAATACAGCATAGTATGGCATTGCATAACCCTAACTCTAAATTCTAACCGTCTGACTATAGACTCTAATAAAGAGTCTATGGTCTCACTGTAGCCCTACTTTGCCAAATACCATGTCTACTAGCAGACTAGGTTATGCCTTTTATGCCTGCTAGGTCTAGTATATTTAGAACAGTAGGCCTAGCATTCTTGCAGCTTTATAATGAGATAGCCTAGCTCAGCTAACAGTAATACTAATCTTTCTTTCCAACTCTGTTCTATTTTTTTTCTGTGTTTGTTGCTATTCGATAGTTGGATTGCTGAATGCCGGAGATCACCTTCATTCGAAAACTGCAAAGTTCTTCTCACTAGAGTACGCAGGATTTTGAAAAGGGGGCTAGGAACTTCAGAAAATTTGAGAAGAACAGAGATCAGAATGAAAATTGTTTCAACCAAAATCTGTCCGATTTTTTGCCCAAAATAAGATGAAGACCATAAAAAAACACTCAAAGTTAGTCCGATTTTTTGCCCAAAATTTGGTGCAGGCCAAAAACAAAGGTCTTTGCCTACCATTTGTGTGCTCAAACTTTTGCCCAACTTGCAAAGGGGGTGGGGGGCATGCCGCAATTTTGAATATAATTCTATGCTAATTATACAATCCTAGCGACCCAAAGGGGGTAGGCCATGGCCCAATGCCCCCCCCTAAATACGCCCCTGGTTCTTCTGTGCTCCCTAGCCTTAAACACAGAACATCATTGAATTTTCGACGTGTCTACTCGACACTTTTTATTCCTATTGTGTTCATGTTGCTAACGCCGAACAAATAAACTTTTCGTTCTGTTCTACATACTGGTTTAAATTTATTTATTACGCAGCGAAAGTACTCGATTCAGTTTAGCCTAATCAGCGCTAGATGATATTGCCTTACGTTAGAATTCAGATTGTAGCTATGGCGACGTTAATCAACGTCAGCGTTGCTAATAAATTTGCAAAGTTGCGCTAAAAATTGTGGGAAATGTTACTTTGTGTTTGAAGTACAATATCTCTGAAACGGCGTAGTCCAGAAGAATGGGGTCAAAGCTAATCTAATATAATGCGATTGCCCAAACTTTTAATACCCCCATTGACTTTGCAAGCACTCCTCTTTTAAGTTCAAGTTTGTTTATTGACGCCGCTACATAAACAAAAAAACAAAACAGATAAAACAGAGAACGTGTAGTGTTAAGTTATTATTGGTGAAGAAAGCAGCGCCTGAGTGACAGCGAAGGGACCGCGAGGTCTTCGAGTCTGCAGCCACTCTGAAAAGCCATAATAAAAAATATGGCATCTTTTTTCGAGCTACAACGAACTGACATAAAAAAAAACACAAGGAAGCAAAAACTAAAAAAAAAAAGAAAAGACAAAACAAGAGCTACAATAGTAATGTGTTGGCTAAGAGTAACTAAAATTTAGTATTTTTAGAAAATAATTTAGATGATTAACTTATAATTTTTGGAAGATTATATACGAGTAATATACAAACATTATTCAAGTCGCCACTTTATAATTTGAAAATATAGACACAAGAAAATTATCACTTGGAGTTCAAAAGAATTTCTTTGCTTTTTTTTAAAAAATCTCTAAATGAGAGGTCTTTAGTATTATTGGGAATGGAATTCCAAATTTTCGCACCGGAATATTTAATTAATTGCTGCGTTCTTTTTGGTTTTGTGAAGAGGAATTATTTAATTGAAGGATGCCGTAGTACGAGTTTGCCGACTGCGCGAGAATTTGGCCAAAGTGAAATAATTATTAAAATTTGGAGATAAACGCTGATTGATTTGATTATGTATGAATTTGGCAGTCTCAAATTTATGTAAATTTTGTAGATTCAATAAGTTAAACTTTTGATAAAGAGGCAAAACATTTCGATACCATCCACTTTTTGTAACGAAGCGTAGTGCTTTGTTTTGAAGTGTAGTTAATTTGGAGAGATAGGTTGGATATGTGTTTCCCCAAGCTATAAGTCCACTAAGCAAATGCGAATGCACTAAAGTATAATACAGTTTAAACAATGCATGCGTTGGTAGATAATTTTTTAGTTTACATAAAAATCCCACTGAGCGCGAGACTTTCTTCTCCAAATGTTTAATGTGTTCTTGAAAATTTAGTTTGTCGTCAATACAAACTCCAAGATATTAGCACTGTTTACTACTTTAATTGATCCTGCGGCACAGCTAAGGTTCATTTCAACTGGTGGAGAATGGAGTTTCGGTTTTATTATTATAGCCTTAGGCGTAGCCAGGATTTTTGATTGGGAAGGGGTGCCACAAATCACATGCAATGACGTCATCAGAAACTTCAGAAGAGGAATTTTTTGTGGGGGAAAAGATATCGTAGAATGGAAGATCAGAAGCCGTGGCCTGGTGTTGACACGTAACTAGGAACTCGTTCAAGGGAGAGGCTTTAAACCTAAAGATCAAGTGGGAAATTGTCTAAATCAGGAGACGTGTTTGAGCAAAGAAGTGTACTGTAATTCAAACGTATCACAGGCTCCGCCCTCAGCCGCCGGAGGCTAGGGCAAAGCCCCCAGCCGCCTGGTGATTTTTCCTAATCTTTTGGAAAAAAAGCTATTTTAATACCATTGGATCACATTTCGCACGTATTCAGAGCCATTTGAAAGGACTAGATTTTTAAAATTTGAAAGCCCATTAAAAAAATTAAGTTGTTCAATCCACCTTTTGCTTGCAATTTAACTCCAAAACACGTTTAAAATCTTGCATATTGGGGTTAAATTTTGTAAGTGATTTGCCCAGGTAGGGGGAAGTAAAGTACATTGCCTCCTGCAATATTTTAGCAGTAAACAACAATCCACTCGAATATTTTCCTTAGAGATTATTGTTTTGTCATGAAAACAACCAGTTATAGGAATACATATACTGCCAGGGGGCCCAGGCCCTTTCAATTCAATAATTTGTTTAATGAGCATTCCCTTTACTGTAGCTAATTTTTTTCAAAAGTGTTTTGTTGCATAAAAACTGGCGAGGTGAAGGTGAATTGTTATTGAAAAATGTACAATAGATAGTAACGCCTACAAACCATGTTGCTGCCCGGGCCGGATTTACATTGAGTTGGGCCCCTGGCACTTTGGGATTATTGCGATATTTTCGTGCCAAAAACAGGTGAAGACCAAAAAAAAGTCTGATTTGAGCGCAGCGCCCCTGGCACTGTGCCATATGTTAATCCGTCCCTGGTTATTGCATTACGTTCATAAAAAGGTTAGATGAGGGCCTCAATTAACAACTTTTAGGATAAAATCTCTTAATTTACTCGTGTTATACGTTTAAATTGGTTGGCAAAAATTAAATAGAGGGGGCCCTGGCCCCCTGGATCAATATTATTGTTGGGGGCCCATTTAAGTTGGGGGCCATTTAAACATTATTGTAGAGGGCCCATTTACATAGGTTGGCAAGAATTAAATTGGAGGGCCCAGGCCCCCCTGGATCAATATTATTGTTGGGGGCCCATTTAAGTTCTGGACCATTTAAATATTATTGTAGGGGGCCCATTTAAATTGGTTGGAAAAAATTAAATTCAATATTATTGTTAATCACTGTTGCACGTGTGTACTGTTGCACGCAAAGATGCTGAAAGAAACTGAAACTGAAGAAACAATAATCTTTTTGTGACATTTCTATCATTGGTAGCATTTTAGTTGGGGGGGGGCTCCCTGGGCCCCCTCCTGGCTACGTCTATGATTATAGCATTAGATTTAGCTGCATTTAATGTTAGTTTATTGGCAACAATCCAACCATTGCTTTTAAGTAGTCGCCGTTCTGGTGGCTTTTCCCTGGACTACCACGCTGGTAGTCTTTAGGCCAGATTAAATACTTAATGATTATTATTGATAAATTTTGATGGAATATTAATTATTATACATCAATAATCTTATTGGTGCTTAAATGAAGTCTTCATGCAACTTTGTAAGTTTTGATTATGTTATTAAAGCATCCAAAACACAAGATACAGCACATATCATGACCAAATAAACTCGAAATTTTGAAAACCTTATGCCTGAGCCCTGTTCAACATACAACTCTGGGGCGAAAACCAAGGCCAATGTGCAAAATACACAGAGACCAAAAACTAAGGCCTTCAGGACATTTTTCAAACATTTATTAGGACAGAAAATAAGCAAAGACCAAAAAATCCCTCGGCGTATTTTTATTCTGTCTGTAATGTGAAATCAGTCAAAAAAAGATAAAGACCAGTCGCGTGCCATATTTTATCGCGGGCCGCAAACTGCTCGCTGGCAGAAGGTTGGACACCCCTGCTTTATACACGATGTAGAAAACCAATGGCCAGATTTGGACAAATTAAACCTCGTAGAACTGAGGTTATGAAAAGTTCATAAATATAGATTTGCAGGCTAGCTTAGTTTCGCTTTTGGATTTCGGTTTGACGTCAGCCCTGCCAAAGAGCGTTGATATTACGCGAAACTCGAGTCCAGGGCAGTACGTGGAAAAAAAATTTAGGTCTGCCTTTTTGATGGCTGAAGTTACAAGATGAAGACAATAGCCTTGTACACCAACAGCTTGGTGATTCAAATTTACCTGTTGAGTTAGCCTAATTCAGTGATTAAAATTTCCTTGCATTGGGTCGACTCCTCTTCACACTGATGATGAAATCAGTTGACTTCGAAACACGAGAATGCTCACGCGATGGGAGCTCCGCCTTGCCTACGTCATTTGGGGTCGAAATGATTACCCATTTAGAAGTGGAGGCAACATTAAGGTGCTGTCATATGAAGTAGGATTGTAAGACGAAGTGATGTCTCTGTAAACTATTAAATTACTTCTGCCTATTTTAGTTCAGGAATAATTTAACTTGATAAACGTATTAAGTAATTTTTTGAAACTCGATTTTTCCAATTGTAGATGACGCTCCAAACTCCCGGTACCATTGGTCATAGCATCGGATTTCAAACTGTATTGATGCCTGCGCCTTATGATAGCCATGATTCGGAAGAAATCGTGCTTTTAGAATCAAGCGTAAAACAAGTTGTACATCCTAATGTAAAGTGAGTACCTTTAAATGTTTGAAATAGCTCAAGGAAATTTCAATATGACTTATATTTTGTTTAAAGCCACTATCACTATACATTGTTTGTGCACTTTTCTTAAGCCCACCATATTTTTGTAGCCGAAAAAAAGAACAGTTTTCACCCGCACGTAAAATCCCAGTAGGAGCGGAAAAGACTATTCCACTAGGCTATATTGCGCGAAAGTTACCGCATAAAATAGACACTATAAAAGCAAGACAAACCGAGCTAATTAGTCAGATTTATCCCACGAATATTATGCAGTTTCATCATTGGAACTGTGCCCAACCTTTAAAATATTTTAAAATCTTGTTTAAAGCCCGCAATCTGTTCTTCGCCACTTTCCGTTTCAGTGATAGTAATTGTTGTACTGAATTAAACAAATAATAAAAATCATTACGACGATAAATGTGCAGAAAAGGAAATTGTAGATAAAACTCCCAGACTCTTAAGTTTAGAATGTTCATTTAATTATTGTATTAAAATTTGGTTTTGTGAATTTATGGTTATGTGAATTCTAAATAATCTGCCAGTTGGTCTAGCGGTAACTCGCTCGTCCATGCAACTAGAGGTCTGAGGTTCATATCTAGAGCCGGTCAAATCGGACACAGTGTTGCCAACAGCTCGCCACCGCTGCGATTTTTGGATAGGAGCTGTGCTGCCAGTGCGCAATTAAGAGAACAGAACAGCGTTTATTTACAGAACACAAAACAGTAATAATCGAGATTAAACGATCATTGTACATATTTGTTACTGATGCATCAATGCGTGATGCAGGGGTAGGGAGCAACTTGAGCGTTATTTAATCTCTACCCCTTTGAATATTTGAATAAAGGCAAATAATTTTTAAACATTAACAGCATAGGCCTATTTTGTTGTTTGATGCACATCTAAAACATCAAATCTAATAATGCCAATACACAATAAACGGACGACAAACTTTCCAATTGCTCGAAACAATTCAAACGACACACAAAAACAATCAAATTTTAAAATCACGGCGTATGAAACTTCAGCCATGTGTAAACGAAGAAAACGATGAAACTTCAGCCATCTGTAAACGGGTTTTCGCATCGTGAAACCAGGTTTTGTGTTTTCTTTTTGGAGCGATTTTCGTGCATGGGTTTCGCCCCTCGAATTGCCAAATTTATTGTGTATACGCTCTGACACGACATCCTCGATCACATGATTTTTATTGTGTGTGTTTGGGATTAAGGTGTTTAAAGCGGTAACATCTGCTAATGCAGGTGCAGCGCAGTGGTGCTGTTTTCTGTCTTGGTTTTGGATCTTCATTATCTAATACTATTTTAGTAATACAACGGAGAGAATTCCTGTAGAAAATCGCACTTATCGAGACAGCTCCTACCAAAGCGGTTACTTCTGGCTCAAGGAAGGCCAACGACTGGAAGTAAGAGAGGTTAGCGCAAATGTGAACGTGTTCCAGTACAAACCAGAGTCTTGCTACTTCGGTGTCATCAATCTCTATTATACGAGCTAGAAGAACACCAAATCACTTCGGTCTTGCTTTATTACGTACGATGAACGTGATCATATTCATGCATTCCATCTACTGTAATTTTTGGGCAAATCTACTTAATAAATAAAGCTTCCTTGTCATGTGTAATGCATTTATGGCATTTATGCATTCCATCTACTGTAATTTTTGGGCAAATCTACTTAATAAATAAAGCCAACGTAAAGCAACCTTGTAATGTGCGAAGTACTTTGGCGCATTTTTTTGTTTTTGTTAATTTTGCACAATTGCTAAGTTTTTTGTGTGTTTTATATTTTTGTATATTTGTTTATGGTTTTGTTGATTTTCCACAACTAGTGGTGTAAATTGGAAAAATATCTGGTTTACGCCCCTTTCACACTGACTGGCGACCAAGTCGGTATACGACAGTGTAGAAGTCAGACCACATTATTGAATAATGGTGCCTTTCACTCTTGATGGTAGTTGGACATTTGGTCGTCCTACGCAAACATTGGCAGCATCACTCTCCGTCTTGAATCCGACCAAGTTATGACCTATTTGGTCGTACGACCACTTGTCGTTGTGAAACGTGCCTTAATCGAGCGTTGTTGCGCTTATTCAAATACTGTTGAAGTTTGCAAATTTCGAAGTAAAGCCACTGGTTGATGTAGGTGAAACGTTAGCTGCCGATAGTTTGTCTTACCATTTGTGAAAAAACCTTTTCAAAAAAATGCCTAGTATCCTCAACCCTAACTTGTTTGAGAGTCAGTATGCATTAGTGACATGGACATCCGCAGCCTAGAACTATTTTTGAAATTTTAATGTACTGTAGTGAAGCATATTTTGACACTGGCTCAAAAAATTAAAAATTCTGCTCTTGATAATTTACCAGTTCTTACCGATAATAATTTATCTCATGATAGTGGGCAACTTCTACTACTACTCCTTATTACTTTATTTGTCTGCGTTTTTTGCTATTTGCTCGTGTTTTACATGACATACCGTACAACAATAATTGTTCAGGAATTTTGTAGTTTTTGTATTTTATTTACAAATTGTGTTTTTTATGTTTTGCAGCTGGAATGCTTTTTATGAAAGATAACATCAGTTAATTATTATTTTACATCAGATTTTTTTAATTGACTTTCATTCGATTATGATAATTATGTAATTGTCAAATGATTGTGTTATTTGCGTAATTATTGCATCATTATTGATTGATGATGACGTTAGATTTAACGCGCAGTTACTTCAAAATATTTTAAAATAAATGTATCGTAGTGAGAACGCCTATCGCTTTATTAGAAGATGAGCTCACAGCTGGCCTAAAGTACAACAATAAGACTGCTTGGATAGCTACATGTTTTTCATTTCTTTCCTTTGCAGAGATTTTGACTGGACTAAAATCGCGACTGGTTCTTTTTCTAAAGGATTTTACTGCATTAAAATCCTTTCCTTTTCTGTGGGAAAAGGAATTGTGGGAGATAGAGAAAAGAAACAAAAAGTGAAGAAAAAACTGGAGAGGAAAAATATTTTAAAAACACTAATAGTGAAACAAAAACTGAGAAATAAAAATATTTGAATTCGACTAAACTTTCGAGAGCTTTTTTTTTTAGAAAATGGAACTTTAAAATAGAGAGATTATTGTTTGCGCAAAAACACAGTTATTAGCCAAACTTTTAGCAATGTTTTTAGTTTCATAAATTTGGCTTAAGGAGAATAAAGTAGAGGCGTTTTTTGAAAACGAAATAATTGTTGGAAAGCTTTACAACACTGCTGGTTTGCACGATCTGTATATAAAAAAAATTTTAACAAACAGTAATATAATGTTGATAGAGTAAGCCTATCATGTTTCACCAGCTTGATCTCGGCCTCGAAACTTGATGAAAAGCCTAAAATGGACCAGAAAAACCCGAACTTAAAGTTGGCTTAAAAGTGGAAAAAGGCTTAAGAGAAATAATTAATCAGAGTCTTTCCAGTCCAACAAGTTCACTGTAGTGTACACATATGTATTGACGTAAAGTGCTCCCATCAGAATAGACACTTGTTGTCATCAAAAAGCGCATAGACCGAATTCAATTACAGCAAATAAGTACTTCAGCAATCGCAAGATTATCGCACGTGATTGTATAAACTTTCGAACCAAAAAAAAACAATCAAGACAAAATTGCAACAATTTATTCCAAACATTTTGCAAACGTGTTTGTTTCCAGAGCGGGAGGCCAAATGGCGGTTCAAATCTCAAGCCGATCAAATAGAACACAGTATCGCCAACGCCTCGCCACCGCTGCGACATTTCTTCGAAAGAAGTTGTGTTGTACGGGCGCAACAACTCGGAGATGGGCTCAGCAAACTCGTAACACGCTTCGGCGTAATAAAGCGAGTAAAATGAAAGATTTAATTTGAACCTTTATGTTAACGATGAAAACAATGCTCATTTTTGTCTTTGTTAGGGAATTATATATGAAGTTTTTCCTCACTATTAAAACTTTGTTCTTGAAACCAAGTTTCAAGCATATTGTAAGCTAAATTTCAAAGTACAGAATGAAAAAAATTAGCATTGCTCATACGCTCATTTTCACATGCTTGTTTTGGTTAAACTTCGAGCAAAAGTTAAATTAGTTTAATCGTATTAAGTTATATGGTTAAATCATATGAAATTAAGAAAGAATTGCGTTTTTCTTACGAAAATTATGCGAAATAATTAAATAATAATCGGGTAATATCGCGTAAAAAACAAAAAGTCGCAAAGCTATAGCATAGGGCTGCCCAAACCTCGTTTTACGGGGCGGCCCGCATAAGATCATTTTGCGGCCCGCGAGTGGTGTTGAGATTAGCTAGCAGAGAAATTTGCAAGTAACCACACCATTTTTATTCTGTTTCGGCTGGACACCCTAAAATTAGAGCAAAACTTACATCAAAATTCGATAATTTTTTTCTGGTCTTTACCTAAACTTCTGCCAGTTTTTGCATCAAATCTCGCTAGAAACCTTTTTCTAGTTCGGGCCGCCGCAGATTGTGCAACCCATTCAAATTTTCTGTGGCCCGTTCCTCAAAAAGTTTGAGCAACCCTGCTATAGACGAAAGATTCAATGATGAAAATACAATCTAAGCAAACAAAGCAGTAAAAAAACGAATTACAAGCACTTGCTTTGCAAACATTTAAGATACAAAATGATGCAAATTCAAAACAAACTTTGGCAATCAGTGGTCAAGTACAATACGAGGAATAGAGTCTGGCGCTGAAATAATGAAGTCTAGTTTCGAGGGCTCAAACCAAAAAATGGTCTCACTGCTTGACGTTTAGTAGTAAAAAGTAACAGTCTGGCTCTTCAATCGTGTGTGTAAAGACAAATAAGCAATAAGCAGTTTGCCTCAAAGTCTAAAAGGTGTTTTTTCTCTGTTTCCTGGCCAGGACAATTTCGTAATAAAGATGTAACACGAGATCGTTCCATAATATGTTGCCCAAGATAGTGAATGCAAAGTGTATAAATGGGAAGCAGTTTGATCTGTGCTTGATCTTTGCTTCAGTAGCAAAAGTTATCTCCTCTGCTTTATACTTTCACAAATTCTTCCACTTTTTCATCGCGTCTTTGATTTGCTTTCAATCTCTTTAACTCCGCTTTGATCGACACTAAATCCAAAAAAATTATTATTAGCTACTACTACAATTAATTTAGCTGTCTCTCAGTTTTTTTGTATATTTTTTGCACAAGCTAAATGTAAAGTAAAAAAATACGTAACTATCAACATCTTAGTTGAACATATCCGAAAAATAAATCCTCTAAAACTGTGAAGTTAATCGTACAAGCAGAATTGTCTTAAATTTACGTTTTTTCAAGCATACTCAACACTTTTATCAAAAATTATTGTAGTATCGTGTCGACAAGTCATTTAAACATCGCCAGTAGACGTTTTGATGACGACATCATTTAACATTTCGTCATTCTCATGTAAAATTTGATGATCTAATAATTTTTGTTGTTGTACATTGGAAACAAAAACAATATTTTACATATTCTTCTTTCCTTCGATAAATAAGTATTCAAAGCACCTTGTTAAACGCATGAAAGTTAGAATCTATACAAGATCTTTCCGCAGAAGTTAATTAGTGGCGGCATACAGCAGTTAAGATGGAAGACCATTGCTTCTAATGGATGCTTATTATTCAGTCTCAGAAATTGCATTTTTGAGGTTTGAGACAAATTCTTATAGTTTTCAAAGAGGGATTATGCCACCCAACCCGAATACAAAGCACTGTATGGGATATTCCCGTCATTATAGCCTCTGAGGAATTAACCCAAAAGAAATTTGGGGGACTTAGCGGTGTTTGAATTTACTGTACTTTTGTCAAGAAAATTGGCCTCTTTAACGGTGATTTCATAAAAATGTCATAAAGAGCTGGTTAAATGAATTTTACCGAATCGGTTGCTCGCCCTAGTACGTCACAGAAGATAGCCCCCAGTCACACCCAAGAGAGCAAAGACTTCGTTATCACGACTACCCTGATTTCATGATCTCGGTCCAACCCGCACCATGGCCTCGTTGTTGTGTCCTTGGATAAGGCGCTTTAAGATGATTATCCCTCCTTGCTCGCTTCGAACAAGCAGCAAATTTACGTGGGAAGAAGTCAAACGTCAACCGGAAAATGGTCAACTTTTCATCGGGTACGGATTCGTCCAATTGATAGCGCCAACGTCGCTTTCTCGTGATAGGAAGATAAAGATGCACCTATTAACCACTCACACCCATGACTGAAATGAAAACTTGTACAAGCCCTTTTTATTTGACACCGCTATTCATTCCACCCTCGAAGCTATGGATGATGTCATACCTGTAATTATAGATCCGATCAGAAGAGCAGAGCATAGAAAAATATTGGCCCCGAGTACGGAAGTAGCAGGAATGATGTGACCCATCACAATAGTGAAGATAATTCCGCACAACTGAAATATGGATTATCACAAAATAAAAAAAAAAAAATTATCATTGTATCAGCGCAACGTATTCGTATCAGGAGCGGGAGATTTGTGGTTCAAATTTTGGGCTGGTCAAATCGTACACAGTACTGCCAACGGCTCGCCACCGCTGAGACATTTCATTGAATGGAGCTGTGTAGCCCGGGCGCAATGATGCAGAGTTGGGTCCCGCAAACTTGTTACACGTTTCGGTGTAATACAGCGAGTATAACAAAAGATTTGATTTAATTGAATGTAACGAAAAAAAACTATCTTTGCGAAAAGTGTGTCATACTCAGTCTACTGATGAGCCCCTAACGATCTTGTACCTGCGCTGATGCGTTCAGCAATCCTGACGAGCTTCCTTCCGACACCGGAAATGTTATTTCAGCAGCAAACTCAAAGCCGACAGGTAAATAGCCAGTCATAGTGAATCTATAATCAAATAATAGCGCTTTATTCAGATAGTAATTTGAGAAAATTTATTATTTCTATTAATTGATTGTGACGTAAACTTGAAAGTACATTTCTTAGTTGTAATTTAGTCTCTAAACAGGTTGTGTTCTTCGTAAAAGAAGTTCACTTACCCAAGTATTCCACTTGTTACGTACACAATCCAAAGATAGCCCAAACTTAGTGTCCCCGCATACAAACCCATCGAAAGAAGAGTCATGATGTATATTCCGGCTGTAGTTTTTCTAAATACATGAAAACCTTTAAAACCAATCAGTGATCGAGAGGATAGAGCGTTTGCCACTGAAACGGTTGACTCGGGTTCGATTCTCGTTCGGATCAAACCAAAAACTACAAGAATTGATATTTACAGCTTCCCTTCTTGACGTTCAGCAATACAAAAAAACACTGTAAAGCATCCACCGTGTGTGGTAGACAGATGGGTAGGAGGCAGCTTGACTCGAAGACTGATAAGGCCCTTTCGCCGTCTCCTGGCCTAGGCAGCTTCGTAAATAAAATGTAATTACAGTTCCGTAATGCAACTTTATCGCAGCATTAACTATATTGTGTGCGCTGTTGAAGAACAACAGCAGAACACTAAAGTATAGCTGAACTTGTGCTGTGTTTGTTGTACAAACCATATTCGAAATTCCTAAATTGTTTCGTTTCAATTTTTATCAGCAAATAATGGGCAATTTTAGAGAATTGTAAAACCAAAATGATTTCAATTTAAAATAATAAACAAAGTAAAGGATAAAAACACCGTTTAAATTTACTATATTATTGATTTGATTACTGAATTTCGGCAAAAACTAACTGAAATAAAAAAGTTAATAACGTAGCCGAAAGTTACAAATAATTTGGTAATGGTCAAATAAATCAATTTAGTAAAGTAATTGTTTTTAAATTTAACAAAAGCATTTTAAATAAACCCTATTCGTGATGTATCAAGAGTTTTACTGTACTTGTAAGTCTTTGTTTTATCCAGCCATATTCCACACAGGACTGAACCAAGAACCCCAGCCACCACCATCGTCAGGCCGATTTGGCCAGCGTCTATCACTTTGCCCTGTTTCAAAAAATGACTATTAGGCTAGGGTTACACTGGGTGTAAAATAGTGAGCATGCGAACGAACTTTTAGTTCGTTGTAATCAACTGGCAGCTTGTAGGCTGGGAAGGTGGTACGACGGCGTACCAGAATTCTGTTCAAAATAACTTAAAATACGGTTTGTACGCTTACGAGTTTACGCCAATGTATAGGCTGAACCTTAATGATTGATTTGAAATGAAATTGCTGCCCTCTATTGAAGTTTTCAAAGGCCAACTTTTGTTGCTTATCCCCTAACTGACTAAGAAAATTTTGTTTCTATTTCAGCAGCGTTTAGTAGTATCTTTCAATCAAATTCTACAAGTCTAAAATGGATTGTAAAATTAACTATTAATTTGCTTTTAAGAGCATTATACAGGGTGTCCTTTAATATGTGCTGGTGTGGGACCCACATATTTGTCAGTAACTTGAAAAATCGACAGCTAATTGGTTTAATAGGTTAGATTTAAGGTGTTCAGTTAATAATAATTAAGACCAAGTCAAAACTGAAACCAAGTTGGACAACCGACCGAAGAATATTTTGCGTGATCGCCTATTGGAAACGAAATCTTTCAAGTCAGTTCAAGCCAAATCTTAGCGAAAACAGGTTCTCTAAAAATCCAAATCCAGCACAGCCAAGACGGTGGAACACGTTCGGTTGCGCTCTTCTAGTAACTCGTCGAGTGTTTTTGTCTTCATGTAATGTTACCAAAAGCTTGTGGCAGTTTCAACGGCAATCTTTGCTAGGAAACATTTTACAGACAAAAGAGCTTAACTCTATTTAGTTCGGCAAGTATCTGCATTTAGATTATCTGCTAAAACAGTACATGGACCAGTGTGACGTGATTTCAACAATAATGGCGCTTACCGGATATGAATCGAGAATTTCTTGGTTCAACAGAGTTGAAATGGCATAGAACGAACCCGTGTTTATTCCTAAATGTAAACGAACCTTAAACTCTGTCACAAAAATTATTTTTTTGATTCTGAAACTGGTTTATCCAGTAACATCTGAACACAGTAACAATTGACCGGCTTGACTCAAGCTTTAATAGTATATTTATTGCAAAACACTGAATTACTAAATCTAAATAAATGAATGAGAGCTTAAGTTTTCAGATGTTCAACTCCCCATGATAAGCTCTGGACCTCGACAAAAAAGAAAGAAAAAAAAGGCAAATCAGAGAACAAATTATTAAATTAATCAGAACAAAATTAATGATACAGCTCCTTTTAAGTTCCAATTTTATACACTAAATACCAGAGGTGGAGTCTTCGAGGACGTCCTTGGCCTCGAGGACGTCCTCGAGGACACATTTTGAAGTCCTTGGCCTTGGCCCAGGCCTAGAAGCCTCAAGTCCTCGAAAATCACCCTGTCCTCGGCTCAAGGACAGCACAATTATTGAACCGTTGAAATTTCGTGGGAAAACGCCAGAAACCTTGCGGAAAATCTGCAAAAACCTTTTTTTGGTTTCCTCAAGTAGAGATCGCCTGAAAAAAAAATTTTTAAGACCTTTTTCGCCTGAAAAAAATTTTGAACACCTTTTTTTTGAGATCGCCTGAAAAAAAATTTTGAGGACTTTTTGTTTTTGGAGAATACTTGCGTCTGTGTCCTTGGTCCTTGGCCTAGAGAGGGTCTGTCCTTGGCCTTGGCCTCGAAATTTTTTCGTGTCCTTGGCCTTGGCCTCGAAATTTTTTCGTGTCCTTGGCCTTGGCCTCGGGCCTTGTATCCTCGACTCCACCTCTGCTAAATACAAGTATTTTACTCTATGAGGAATTGAAAATACATCAAACTGAAAAAATCATAGACAATAAATATCCGCACCGTAAGATATAATGAGGAGCAATGAAGGAACTGAAAAGATGAGCTGTTTGATTGAACTCGCGTATGATTCAGTCTGGTGCTTCTCGAGAAACAAAAGTTGAGCCTCCGATGGTGGCTTGGTTGGTTTCTCCTGGAAAACTAACCATTCAAACAATCAGCTACTGACTATTCAGACAAAACTAATGCTGTAGTTTTTTGTCAATCAGTTACGAATGCAAAAATTATTGATTAATTATTTGATTGGTTCATTGTTATCCCCTTGTCAGGAGAAAAGACTGTGCTGCTTAAATTCCGTACCGTCTCAGTAGTTCTTGCCATGCCTTACGAGTTTGCAAGTTTTAGACAATTTTCGGACTGTTTTCATGGCAATTTTGCTGCTTAAAGCCACCTAATCAGAATAATTGTTTTGAAGCGCCTTTTCCAAGAACGCGATAATGTAACTAGGGTGCGAGTTGATCTCCGATTATGAAATCAACGTTGTCACAAAAAATGACAATTTAAACTCGGTCTACATTGGGCGTAAAATCGTGAGCGCATGAGCGTATTTTCAGTTTAATTTAAACAGAAATTCGGTACGTCCGGTTTACTGCCTTGCCCGCGCAGAAGCTGCCAGTTGTTTAAAACAACCTAACGATACGCTTGTACGCCCAAGAATTTAGGCCCAGTGTAGACTGGGACAAAGCCCTTTCAGCCACCTTGACCAAGTAGACATTTACAGTAAAATTATAAATCACTGAATCCGCCTAAAGTGTCTATGCCCCACTTTTTGACTAAAATTAGGCTTTATGACATCAAATCATAAAAAAATTACAAAAAAAAGCTTTCTCCTGTTACGTTATAAAGCTTAGCTTGAAGTGGGACAATGGGACATGGAAACATGGTAATTGGTGAAATTTTGCGAAAAGCTTGAACATTAAGTTAATTTTTTTGTACTTGTTTTATTTTCAAGTTCCACCTATGAAAAACAATTATAAGGACTTTATTTTTCCATGGATTGTCCCAGGCAGGCATGTGATAATTAATTACTTACTAACCTGTCTAACACTACTGCGGTAGCTGTTACTTACTGAAAAAGACAAGTACGGCGAGTAATACTGCTACCGATGCTGTTCCAATGAACATATATTGAAGATTGACAGCAACTACGGTGATGTCATCAGCATCCGGGACTATCCTTGGTGGGAGGAGAAAACCAACAGCGACACCTATCTACAAAAGGAATATCGGTTTATTACTTCAGCTTGTGTTATTGTAACAATTACAGTAAGTAGCTATTTTACCGATATCTGTAGCTTAATTTGAGAAAACTACAAAATGCATTGCAATCGCATTGCAAACCGCAAACGCATTTTCACCTATTCCAGTTGGGCAAAATGAAGTTCAATACGTCAATGCCAATATTATTGTTTTCATTCGGTTAGTCGCGATCACGCGTTCGTCACTGGAATGGAAGGCCTGAGGTTCAAATCTCGGGCCAGTCAAAGCGAATACAGTGTTGCCAACGGCTCGCCAACGCTGCGACATTTCTTCAAAGAAGCGGTGTTACCCGGGCGCAATGGCGCGAAAATAAGCCCCGCGAATTTGTTACGTACTTCGGTGTAATACTGCGCGTATAATGAAAGATTTAATTTTGGTTTGATTCACCTAGTGTGTGCAAGACTATTTACGTTTAAAAAAAAGCACTTTTTTAGGTTCAGTTAGCGATTCTTTACTCTGACAGGCCACCATGACATATACGCTGTTGAATGATCCAATGGAAAGAACACAACAATACATCGCCAGTTCCGGGAATCGAACCAGGAGCCATTAACCTTTTTACCACAAATCAGATGATCTATACCAACTGAGCTATTATTGAAACCATTCGAGAAAAAAATATTGTGTTGTTTTGCGATTGAGCAGAAAATAGATGTTTATTGTTTTGTCATTCACTTACACCATAGGATTGGTGATTAAAAGATTGCTGACTCTTGGTTCGATTTTCAAACTGGCAATTATTCGTACTGGTGTGTCTTTGAAAGAACAATTTACGAACACTCCACATTGAGGCCAAGCCGTTAAGCAGTCTACCAGCTGTGGTTGCCATGCCGGACAAAAACCTTGCAAACAGAATTCAAAAGAGTGCTCTGCGTTGGTGTGGTTAGAAGGACGCTGAGTACGTAGTTCATACGCAGTTATTACGTATGAATGACAAGCATGATAACATTGCAACATAAACCTGCTGTAAAGCATATATTTTGATAAACTAACACGGACTGATTAGTGATTAAAGGTCAAAAAGGTCTATTAATAAATCCGATTTATTGCTAACAATGTGTCAACTACAATGTCATCCGTCATCAATGAAGAACATGATAATGATATTTTAATGAAATATCGGAGAGATCAAAAACTTGAGTCATTTTTGGCAAATTTTAGTTTTTTATAAGCTACCGTTTCGAATTGTTTTAGTTCAAAATAATTACTCAAGGCCAGTAGCGTAGCCAGGGGGGGGGGCGGGGGAGGCTATAGCCCCCCCCCATTGGCCTGCCGATCAAAATACAGAATAAGGAAAATACCACGTTTTTAGCACTTCTAAGACTCTCTTTTGCACCGGATTAGACTAAAAAATGATTTAAAGCATAGTTTGAAACATTTGTTTGGGGGGGGGGCTAATGGAATGCCAACCTAAATGCAGAATAAGGAAAATACCACGTTTTTAGCACTTTTGAGACTGTCTTTTGCACTGGATTAGACTAAAAAATGCTTTAAAGCATAGTTTGAAACGTTTATTTAGGGGGGGCTAATGAACTGCCAACCAAAATGCAGAATAAGGAAAATACCACGTTTTTAGCATTTCTAAGATAGTGTGTTTGCACTGGATTAGACTATTTTGAAACGTTTATTTAGGGGTGGGCTAATGAACTGCCGACCAAAATGCAGAATAAGGTAAATACCGCATTTTTAGCCAGTAGCGTAGCCAGGGGGGGCCGGGGGGCTATAGCCCCTTCCCCCATTGTTATGTCGACCAAAATGCAGAATGGGAAAAACACTACATTTTTAGCTCTTTTGAGACTGTTTTATGCACTGGAGTGGACTAAATAGTGATTTAAAACATCTTTTGAAACATATGTTCAGGGGGGGCTAATTTGTCAAAAATAAAACTAACAAATAAATCAAAACTTTGAAAAATGGTAAGAAATAAGCAATCAAATTTGATCGCAAGTGTAAAAATGCTGAACATAGGTGTCATCAACAAATATACAATAAACTAAGGAATAGGGGGGGGGGGGGCTATTCAGTATCTGTTAATTACCAATCATTTCTCTCAAATCTCTTTTGATTAACCCAACAATTATTTTTCTCTATAAACTGTATACGAAATAGATTACTCCGTGTGAGTTTTATTGAACTATTCGATTTTATAATTTACCAGTATCTAAACAAGAGAACTAATATTTTACCATTAACCACCTCCCAAATAGCCCATTTATGCCACCAGTTTAATCTTGTTTGCACTGCCAATTTCTAAGCCACGTTTTAAAAGCATTATTTTTTAATCAAAATAACCCTAAAATGAAGTTATTTTTGCAAAAAAAATGCAAAATTTTCGAGCGCTGGGGGCTCCGCCCCCAAACCCCCAGCCTCCGGCGGCTGGGGGCTTCGCCCCCAGAACCACCAAACAGCCCCCCTCATTGCAAATTTCTGGCTCCGCGCCTGCTCAAGGCTACTTAAAGCTAGAAAATTTAAGGTCCGTTTAGTTTTTCCGAGCTATTATGAAGCAACACTCTTTACATTGCTTGCTGAAGTTCAACTTCAGCCTACTACTTTAAGTGAGGTTATGCGTTTCGAAATTGTGTTGATGAAAATTTTCGACACGATTTTGTCATAAGTATTGGCTATAGCATCACAAAAGCTTGTATCACAAATATTATTACCTTATAAAAGTATTTAACAATTGTGATATCTTTTATGACGAAATGGTGTTGATTTTTTTCATGAACAACAATGCAAAACTTCGTGTAAAAAGACTGAGCATTGCCATTATGATATTGCTAGATACTAAAAACAAAGACATGAATAGCTCTTCGGCCTTAAGCCTACGCTTTTGGGCGACGCAACCTATAAATCTCTCTAACCACTTAAGAATTTGGGTAAATACAAAACCGGAGTGATTGCGAAAACTGCTTTCTTTGAGAATTTTATTGCGACTCCACTGGAATTGATGTTACTGAAGATTTCGTCAAACTGCTCAAAAGCAATGGCGAATCCTGCGCAAATTGGCTGCTGCTTTGTGGCGAATTATTTCCGAACAAACAATTTGTCATGAAGCTGCTGCAACTTGCAGTGATTTTGCCATGTTTTGCGACTCCGCAGAGATTCTTTCGCGAATCCACCGCGAAAAAGCAAGCATAACTAAGTTTGAGAGCAGTATTGCTATTGTTTGTCGTTTGTATAAACAATATGATAATCACATCCACGCTTTGTAATTAAACTTTAAGTTTGAAGGTTTGTCAAATGTAAAGCAGCTGGAAAAACTTAACACATCACAACACAATGTAAAACGGTTAGTTTACTTGATTGCCAAAGACTGCCATTGAGCAGGCCGTCGACACTTCATTCCTACTAAACCACGTTGCCGCAATCTTGGATGGCATTCCAAGAATAAAAACCTAAAAAATTGTGTACTACTTATTAGTCGTTACCAGACGTGTAAAATAACGAAAGTAGCTCTACTTAAGTAGCCTACTCAAGTAGAATTGGACGAGTGCTTTTAAAGTAAGTATATTTTGGGATACTTTTTACTTTCACTTGCTTACTTTTAGCTTGAAGTAACGCTACTTAAGTAGCATTTTGATTCAGAAGAGTACAAGTAGCATTTGTAGTTTTAAATTTGAACCACAAATTCATCAGAACCGTTGAGTTTTCTACCGGCAATTGTTTAATTAAGTTAAGTTAGCAAAGATTTATAAAATGATTCCAAGTAAATTTTGCATGACATAATTTTCAAATCTCAAAGTTTTGCTGTTTTTTTTTTGTTTTTTGTTTTATTTGAATATAATCACAAAAACTTGCATCAATTAGTAATTTATGACTTTTTGAGAGATTGAGAGGTTAGAAGACTACTTTAAGAAGGTAGTCGACTATTTGTCATACGCTACAGTTTGTCGATTGAATAATTTGTTTGTTTCGCTTAAATACTTTCAGAAATACTTGTACTTGAGTACCTTTAAAACGACTACTTTTTTACTTTTACTCAAGTACTTTTTCGTTCAAGTAACAAAACTTTTACTTGATTACACTTTTAGGATACTTTTTACACACCTGGTTATTAGTCGCTTTGTTCACCTTTTGTTTGTGTACATTTTCATTAATACGTACTGATTGAACTCGATAAACTTTCGATATGCATTCAAACAATACGTTGAGAAAATAATTGGAAAAGAACAAGATTTTTCTCTGCTAATTATCTAGCAGAACACATTAAGCTCTGTAAATATTTGCTATGGCTCACTTGCGCAATTGAGCAAATCGTTTGTCCCGTCATAGTCACCCAAAACAACGAAGGGTCTGCTGATGCAATTTTAATCAGAGCACCAACGGCATTTAATGAAGATCCGAGCAATGCTATCACGCGCAGGCCTTTCCTGTCAAGCAGCCACGTGACCGGAAGTATGAGAGGAATGTAAACAAGCATATAGATGATTGATAGCCAGTCGACCGTGGTAATATCAACTTGGTAAAATCTAAAACAAGATTTGTTTCATGAAACTCGATCGTTCTTATGAACCAGGCATTCTGCGCTTGTCTAATCGCACGAATGTAGAGCACTTTTTCGGTTTTTGTTCGCAACTCTTTCGTTAGGCTGGACCACCACAACGGGTAGACTGCTTGGCACCAATCAAAAACTAGCGTACCGTCTTCCCCAAGTACACAACGATTACTTGCCAGCACGGGAATCGAACCGGAAATTGCCAGCTCGGGAATCGAACCGAAAATCAGCAACCTTTTGATCGCTAACCTGACGCTCTATCACTGGGTTGTAATTGTAATTACATTTTATTCCCCAAGTTGCCTTGACCAGGAGACAGCGATGGGACCTTTCGGTCTTTGAGTCAAGCTGCCACCTCACCACCTGTTTATACCACACACGACGGAGGCTTCACACTGTCCCTTTAATTGCTGAACGTAAAGCGGGGAAGCTGTGAATACCAATTTTTTTTTGTCTTTGGTTTGACCCAACCGGGAATCGAACCCAAGTCTACCGCTTCAGTCACAGACGCTCTGTCCACTCGACCACTGAGCTATCGCTGCCGCCAAGAAACTGGATGAGATTCATTTGATTACATTTCTATCATAAAAAGTACAATTTATGAATTTAACAAATAACTTTTTGCTTTCGGTAGTGCTGTCAAAAGGGTTTAATGATGTAAGTACAATCTAGGTTCGGTTTGCAGTTGTTTAAACTTTGTGAATTTTCGATTTTCCTGGCCGCGTTGCTGGACTCTTTTAAAAAAGACATTTTAAGATAATTACTGAGGAACTTTAAATGGAAACATTTTATAAACTAAACAATCTAATTTTTATTTCTATTCTACAGAAAAAAAAAGCAAACCTACAACCTAGACACGGGTTCGATTCCATGCCGAGTCAGACCAAAATATTATAAAATTGGTATTTAGCTTCCCTGCTTGTCGTTCAGCATTTAGAGGGAAAGCGTGAAGACTCCAATAGTAGCTTTTATTAAAGTTTACTCCTTTTTAACCAGAGTGGAATTTTGCCCGCTTACCTTGTTATTATGTTGCTGATGATGCTGTATTGAATCCACTGGAACGCATTCGTCCCCGAATAAAACGAAAATAAAAACAAAATAACCCAGCGTTTTCGGTACAGCTTTGTGCCAAGAAAACTTGTCCCTCTACTTGGAACATCTTTTTCTTTGGTTACAGGCAGATCTTTGGCTTCGGTGGTTAAATTCTCTCCTTCCATTTGGCGTTGAAATCAATCTTGCTAACACAGTACAGTATAGTAATCAGTTTTCAAGATATTTGTTAAATGCACATAGTTTATATTAAGATTATGCACACTTTACAAAAAAAGTTCTGAAGAGTGATCATCGTTTAGTGCAATTTGTGGTGATATTTTGCACACTATTTTTGATGTTTGAAGTAGCAATTCCTGTTTGCATTTATAAATTTGGTTTTTGCTGTAGAGTTATAAGCCTATTGGAAACTATCGTTATGAAATGCAAGCTATACAAAAATCCGTCTTAAGACAATTCCAAATAAGATTTGTATGTTCTTTAATATTATTAGACAATATTAAAACCAACTAGTAGTCCTTACTTGTTTTTAAGACTCAGTAACTAAACGAAATTCTGAAATCTATTCTATTTTTAACGCTTTTTGATATTACAATTTTTGTAGCTTTATTATGTAATTATGCATCAGAAATTTAATGTCAAATTCCATTTGTGCATGTACACTAGAGTGGTCCTTATTTCAAAATTTTGGAAATCTATACGAGAACAGGGTTAAATTTGTTCGTTTTCGATAAAAAACTGTACATGCAAAATATCTCGGAGGAAAATTAAACTTTACAGGTTGCACATGAACAGTGAAAATTTGAAGATTAGTCATATGCTACCGTATATACAATACTATGCGTCACGAGGCCAGCACGGCCCTATCAGAACGGTTCTAACAAATGTAACCTTTGTTCCGGTGCAAGGAGGGGGAAACCTTGGTTGTGTACTGAGGTCTTTTACTGTTCTTGTTTAGTTTCCACCCCACGTGACAAATCCATTAGGGGGAAACAACCTGTAGAGTTGTTTTTTAATTTCTAATTTTTAACTGAACTTTTTGTACCGTTAAATGGAGGCCCATGTCGATTGGGCATTGTAGAAACTGGGAAAACAGTGTACAAGTCAATTATACATCATATATTTTCTGTATGTCTTCTCCTGTATTCGGAAGTTGTTTGCCTCAATAAGTTTGACTACAATCATTTAAGTTGCCAAGTATTAATTTCTGGATAAATTTTAAACCTTCATACACTAATTAAACTTGTTAAAATACTTAGCGAATCTTTAAGGCTACCACAAGTAACAAAAAAGATGACCTGAAAGATTTTGATGTGGACAGTACAAATGCTCTGATCCATAGACCCTCATGACAAAGGTACCAAAATTTTCTACTGGCTCAAACGAGAATGTTGGAGAATAGAATCAATGGAAACAGGAGATATAAGAGTGGCAACTGGCAAGTCCAAAATAATAAACTGAGCAAAGAATTTGAAAGATTATCTTAAGAAATTTGAGAAAATAATAGCCTGAAATTCTCTGAACATATTTTTTTTTGTTAAGTTTCGATTAATAACTTAACCAATTTCTATCTTATTCAAATTTATTCTCACTAGTCTATCACCTGCCTCTCATCACCTCTGGCATCTGCATAAAACAGCTGCTTAAGATTGCCCCAATTCCTAACAGGACCAGTTAGTCTCAAGCAAATGGCATTGTTTGAGCATTAAAAGAATGGGGATAGGCTTAGAAAGTTTTTGCTAAAGGGTAATATTTTTTTGGACATGAATGTCTCAAACACTAAAAGTAAGAATCTGTGCTTGCATCTCCATTAAACCACAACTTTAATAAAAACAGAAACTGGTTAGGGGCGCCAGAACTGCTTATGGTGCCTCTAACCAAAGGTGGAGTCGAGGACATGCACAAAGCTCGAGGCCAAGGACACGAAAAAAATCCGAGGCCAAGTCCAAGAACAGCCCTTCTGAGGACAGACCCTCTCGAAGCCAAGGACAGGAGTGCTCGAGGCCAAGTACCAAGGACACACCGCGGAAGTGATCTCCAAAAAAAAGATCTTCGCTCCAAAATCAAAAAATAGTGCTCTCCTCAAGCCAAGGACAGGGTATTTTCGAGGACTTGCAGACTTCGAGGCCAAGGACTTCAAATTGCGCCCTCGAGGACTCCACCGCTGCCCCTAAGTTATGCTGGCCGTAGTCAGTTTACCACACGCCAAAACTGCATAGTAAACTGATTATGGCAAGCATAGACCAAAGCATCGTTGTTTGTATCTGCACTAAACTTGCCAAACTGTAGAAAATATATTGCACTTACAAAAAACGTGGCAAAATCGCATCGACAAGAGAATTGGGGCAACCGTAATGAAAAGATTCTCTGATCGGCTTTGGTGCACGTCTAAAAAACTTGTGGCTTAGGTATTTTTGAACTAGAGATGCATGATGGCATGAAAAGACGAATGGTTGCAGCTCTTTACGAAAATAAAAACTTTACCAAGCGTGCCATTAAGAAACAACAATTGGATAAAGTGGTTTGCTGATTAAACGCAATTAAATGGATTTTTCCAAAAAATAAAAATTAATCAAAAATTTCTTTCAAGTGACTTTGATTCTTGGAATAAATTATCAGCCTTATTGATGGCAGGCAGACAGTTGGTTCAAAGAATCCAAGTCTCGCATGCAACTGCATAGAGGCAGTGGCACTCATATAGGAATACGCCTGGTTAATTGAAAAACGTGTTTTTTTCGCCTCAAAGCTTCAGTTCCACATGTATTTCGCCTCAAAGCATACCATAGGCATGGTTTTTGCTAAGTGAGAATAAAGACAGTACACGTCTTACTTGGCAACATACAATAAGTTGGGTTACACCCCTAATATTACTGCTTTTGAACAGCTTACCCTCTGCAAACAGCAAAGCTCTTATTTTTGCAAAATTGGGTAATTATGAAAAACTTTACTGCCTTTGTGCAACCTCTAAATGTTTTTCTATCTCAAAGATTTTTCACACACGATGGTTTTAGCCAAAAAGGAACACATTTATTTCGGTTCCCACTATAATTTTTATTGTTTAATTTTTGTTATGTATTTAGGGACCACCCTAATGTACACTTTGTCCAGACATTATGGCACAATACCAATTGGACGAAGATAAATAATTTAGCTTCTAGTCAAAAATTTTAAAGTAAAAATTTTTCATTTTAAATGTAAGTTTTATTTTTTGAAATGTGGCCAGAGTTGTAAGCAGTGCCGGACAACTGAAGTGAGAGGCACAAGTCGAAAGTGGGGGGGGAACTAAAATAAACGGAACTTTTGCACAAAAAAAAGATATTTTACGGCTACAAATCATGCGCTATCTTAACAATTTTAAATTTATGTCTGAAAAAAAGACGTATAAAACTGGCAGCGTTGTTTAGCTCGTTTCGTATCGAACCCATAAAATCGCTTGAAAAATCTGTCTGCAGCAGTAAATGCGACCAGAAGTGAACCACGATGTTGCTTAGAGGGAGGGGCTTGAACCAAAAGTAAATTTATTTTGTACAAAATTGTCTAATTTAGGCCCAATGTTAAACAAACTGATGCAACTTAAATGTGTCACAGAGGTGGTCTGGGCGCAAAGCCTCCAACCGCTAGGCAATTTTTGTGGTTTTGCAACAAAAACAGCAATTTTGACGCCATTTTATTTCGCACGTATTTGAAGCCATATGAATAACTACAGCAAATTGCTAAAATTCAGAATTCCTTAAAAAAATTAAACTGCCGAGCCCCTCTGCCCTCCTTATACTTCAGGTCAAGTCCAAAACAAGTATAAACGCTTGTATTTTATGGTTAAATCTTCGAAATGACTAGGCTAAAAAGGGCTGAAGCCCCCTTAGTCCCTTCTCTCTGGGTGGGCCGCTGACTGCGAATTAAAAAGATCTTGAGTGTGCTCTGAAAAAAAAAAAGAAAAAACACCTGGTCTTTTAAAAAATGTTTTCCACGTATTGTTTCAGTTCAGGTCATAATCGCTAATAAAGTACCGGTTACGATTCCACAGGCTTACATCGTTCTTCCGCGACACATCCGTCAAGGCGTGTTTATAAAACGGATTATTGCGTCACGTTTATGCACAGCAGTTGGTTGTCAGCAATTAGGGGAAGAATTGATAAAACTTTAAGCTAGAGTTATGTTTGAACGTTATTTGTTTTTTTCCATCATTGTCTGTTGTCTCGTCGTTACGAGACGTTCCAAAAACGTATTCTGAGTAAACCGAAATGGGGGGGCTCAAGCAGTCATTAGGGGAGGTACGGCCCCATCTGCCCCCCCGTAGCGACGGCATTGGTTGTAAGTCGGGCCCGGCTTTTCGGGTCGGGTTCGGGCAGATCGAAAAAATGTCGGGCTTAATATCTGTACTTGCCTTGTGTTTTAGCCATTTAATTAGATGCTATAAAAGCGTTATCAAATTAACTTTGCAACGCTGAATGACGACTTCGTTAAAGCGCCAATACGATTGTTACACAATTGTTATTATTGCATCACAATTGATCAGCAGCAAGTTGTTTTATTTTGACCGCATTTTTTAGATATTTTTAGACGATTTTTTTAGCTTACTACACATTTTTTAGACTTAACATAACTTTTAGGCTTTTTCGCAGCTGGTTTTGGCTTCAAATCACTTTTCAGGTTCGAGCCGGATTCTGGTTTATGCTTTCGGGTTCGGGCCAGTATCACTCCCCCGTTTACAACTCTGAACGCGGCAAAGCTCTAAAAATAAAAACATAAATCTGGAAGTATCAGTTTTTTTTACCCAGTTCTCTCGTTATTTGGCACATCTTTTGGCATGACTCAGTGTCCAACCTGGTAACCCAGTGGCGTCGCTAGGGGGGGGCGGGGGGGGAGCGGCCCGCTCCGGGTGTCACCATTTTGGGGTGACACCATTTTGTAATACCAGTCAAACAGAAAAGAAAACAACAATAAGTTTAATATCATTGGAAATGTTCAGCACTCTAAAATTAACTAAAAAATGATTTAAAGCCCCTTTTGAAAAAATTATTTTAGAGGGGCGAGCGCTAATTTGTAGAAATATAACTCACAAATTAGTAAAAACCTTCAAAAATTGCCAAATAAGCGAGTACATTTGATCGCTTGTTGAAACATGCTGAATGTAGGTTTCATGAAAAAATATATAAGCTCAGGAATATGGGAGGGGGTGGCTATTCAGTATTAGTTAATTACCAAGCACTTCCACTCAAATATCGTTCCATTAGCCCCCGTCCTCAATCATTGTTCTCTATTAAATATAGACGATATGGATTACTCCTTGTGAGTTTTATTGAACCTGTAGTGTTGCTAGGGGGGAATACAGCCTTTCCCTCGCCCCCATTGGACAGCCGGCCAAAGTGCAGAATAAAGAAAATACCACGTTTTTAGCACTTCTGAGACCATCTTTTGCATTGGAATAGACTCAAAAAATGATTTAAAGCTTGTTTTGAAACATTTATTTACGAGGAAGAGCTAATTTATCAAAAACAAAACTCATAAATCAGAAAAGCAACTTTGAAAATGGCCAAAAATTGTCTTTTGATTTGATCGCTTATCGAAAAATGCTGTTGTTTCAATACATTCCTGAACATTGTTTTATCAAAAAATGAAATGTAAGATGAGAAACAGGGGAGAGGGGCTATTCTGTATCAGTCAATTACCAATAACTTCTCTCAAACTTCCTTCCATTAACCCCCTAATTATATCTTTCTCTATAAAATATAGACGAAAAATAGTACTCCTTCAGAGTTTTGTTGAACTCTAATATAGGATTTTATGATTTGTCAGCTTGTAAATAAGAGAACTAAAATTCTGGCAAAAGCTACCACCCACATAGCTCATTTTTGCAACTAGCATTATCATGTTTTTACACTGCTAATTTGTATGCCACGTTTCAATAGCATTAAGTTTTATCAAAATAGGTCTAAAATTAAGTTAGTTTTTGTCGAAAATAGACAAAATTTTCGAGCGCTGGGGCTCCGCCCCCAGACCCCCGAGAAAGTCCCCCCCATTGCAGATTTCTGGCTATGCGCCTGAGTGTAATCATGTTTTTGCACTGCTAATTTTTATGCCTCCAAAGTTCTTCCTGAAGCCAGATTTTAAAAGCATTAACTTTTATCAAAATAAGGCTAAAATTAAATTATTTTTGCAAAAAAAAAAAAATTTTTTTTGAGCGCTGGGGGCTCCGCACCCAGACCCCCAATGGTATCCGGCGGATAGGGCGAAGCTTCCAGACCCCAGAAAGAGCCCCTACCCACTGCAGATTTCTGGTTACTCGCCAGATATTAAACGTGTGATGTGATATTAAACGCGCATACTTCCAAGTTGTAGAATCTTACAATGAGAAATTATCGAGTTAGCCAAATAACAACCGCTATTTACAGTAATGAAGTAATACCGCCATCTTTAAAATATAACCTTTTGCGGCCTACTATACATTAATATACATTACCTACTATACATTCTTTAAAATATAACCTATGAAGGGTGACACCACGAAACTCCGCCCCGGGTGTCACCATCTGTAGCGACGCCACTGTGGTAACCAGTAAACCTTCAAAAAGAAACAAACTCCGACTTACTTCTAAATATTAATTTGTTATCGATAATACTTTTAACAAGGATATTAATAAACTACAGGTTCTCAAGACTATCAGGGCAAACTGCTTTTCATTACGTCAATGATAAGGCTTTGGCTAACAGTTCAAATTACAGCGAATTTACCCTCAGCTGTAAGTTCGTCTCAATCAGTCAACGGCTAAGCGTTTTGCTTCGGTGGGCCTCGTCACTACTATACACGAAAAAGCATGTCGCAGCTGCTATTTTCAAACTGACATACGATCGCTCATTGATTCTCGTGCGTGAACAAAAAAGCAAGAGCGACGAGTACGTTCGAAGCCGGAAACGATTTAGCTTAATGGTATAGTTTAGGTCACTAGGGTTTCCCAAACTTTCTGTTCATGGGTACCTTTGGCCATTTATCAATTCGCTCGTGTACCCCCAAAATTTTCTCACATTTTTCTGTAATAAAAAATTCGCTCTAAAAACCCAAAACTTCGCTTGATGACCAAAAACACAAAGAAAGCTTCTCCGCAATTTGGAAGAGATTTTGTCCCCGAACTCGAGTGAAGACCAAAAAAAGGTGTTTTCCGCATTTTTGAAAGGATTTTGTCCCTGAATTTGATTGAGACCAAAAAAAAGGTCTTCGCAGTTTGGTGTCAAAGCTACCCTTCTACATTTTAAGTTCGGGTTCTAATGTACCCATTGAAAAGTCGAAATGTGCCCCGGGAGGTACATGTACCCCAGTTTGGGAGCCCCTGGTATAGTTATTCACGTTAGGGCCTTTTCCCAATCTAAATGGCTGTTGCCCTAAAAGCATATTATCCCCTTTTTTAATAGTTTTGATGCAAGCGCAAAAGTTCTAGTCAGCAAAACTAATGAATTTTTTTGTCTTCATTATCCTGATTTTAGCTCGAAATTACTGTCAGGGTCCAAAACACTGCAGACTTACTTTTTGTGGTTTTCACATGAATGGGGGCTTCAGTGTTCGCATTGGACGACATTTTGCGCATCCACCTCACCATGAATAGGCGCGCAACCAGAGTTTTGCTGAGAGAAAAGATAGGGCTTGACTTAAACTAAGAGTAAAAATTTTTTCGTTAAAAAAATACATCAGTTGGGCGGCGTGCTAAACAAACTGGTCGTACACAAGCGTAACAGGGACGTGGACACCCAGCCGCCGAAAGCCATGGAGATCTGGAGAGAAGTCCCTATAAGCGCTGGGCAATTTTGTCATTTTATTAAGAAAAAAATAGCCGTTTTAACGCATTTGGATCACATTTCGCAGGTTTTTTTAAGCTATTTGAACGAATGAAATGCTAAGATTTGAAAGCCGGTTGAAGAGTTAATTTGTTCTGCCCTACCTCTCCCTCCTACTTACATTACTTTACAGGTCAAGTCCAAAACACGGTTAAGCACTTGCCTTTTTTGTTTAAATTTTGTTGGTAACTTGGTTAAAGGGGGGAGGGGCTAAAGCCCCCTTAGCCCCTTCCTGGTTGCCCACCTTTGGCACCGGCTTTTTACCTGGCGTTGTCAAATCTAATTCAACTTGCTATGTTTGGGAGATCCATGTCAGATTCCTTTGATAGTTTGAAAAATTTAAGCGTTTGCATTATGCATAAAATAAAGTCTTACCAAGAAAAAAAGCGAGCATGGTACGCTCGTATGGACGCTCTGCTAAAAAGATGGTAATCCTAAACTACAATCTACAAATATGACAAAACACAACAGCTGCTTATCTTCTGTGACTGCGCAGTGTGCAACTGTGCATTTCGATTACCGTTGCACTTTTAACTACTTTAAACAAACAAAACCAAGGCTAAATGCACTTAACCAAACCTATCTCATCGGCACTAACATTTCAACCTAAAGCAATACCTTTTATCATAAAATCAATTAATCGGCAGATCTACCCAAATACTTTTTTCACTGTCTTAAACAAACTAGTTTAACAGCTAAACCAGTAAACCTCAACTAATTGGTGGATTGTTGTTGGTTAAAAGCTGTTTGCTAAGCTAACAATTGAAAATTGCAATGTAATGTTTACAAATTGCATTTTACTTTGTTTTTGCAGCATACGATAGGTGATGCGCATTAGCTTCAAATGTGACCACTTAAAGCTCGAAAACCTGTGCTTAGTTAGCATTTGATTTTTAAAGATTTCGTGAAATTTAGGTGCGTAATCAGGACTTCAATTATGTAGAATTAATGGGATAATTCATGAGATTCAGCCTACTTGGCAATCTACGTCTTCTTCTTTAAGAACAATCACAAGAACAATTGATATAACTGCCCGTTTCGACTGTGCACTAAAACTAAACCTCAGAATAGAAGATGATCTGCCTCACAGCAAAATTTGTTTTGCCATTAGAGGCCATCCAAGTTTGTGTCACCGTTCAAAGCAGTTTTAGGTCGGAGATTTTTTTTTGATTAACGATCTAGAGTTAGAATAAGTGAATAATTTAATAAAAAAATACAGTAATGTAGCCATAACATTAAGAGCGAAAAAATGATTATTTACACTAACTTACGAAGTTACAATGTTGAATACATCAAAACAACACAGACACAACACGTATAAGAGTAATTGGCAAAAATTTTGGAGAACCGGACATCTTTTTGTTGGCTATCAAGTCTATTTGCTTTTTTCGAATTTAAGAAATATTTTTATCTAAACTTATGCTTTTTTAAACCGCTATTATCAATTTATTTCAAATAAAAGTAACCATACTTTATTTCATTAACAAATTGAACTCATTTAGAAAATTTATTTAGTTTTATAAATAAAATTCACGGTGGTTTAAAAATCAAAGCATCTTTTCAAAATTTGGTATATAGGCTAATTTGCAGTACAACCTAACATTACGCGGGCTATTTCACAACGCATTTTACAGAGGTAGGTAAAAAGCCCTCCCTATCTAACGCTTATAAGCAGATTCAAACAGCACCCGTTTTTTGTCCGCTTTTGTCCGTTTTTCTACGTTTTTGCTTCTCCATGAAAAACTTTGCGGTTTTTCGTCCGTGTTTTGATATCTTCATCAGGCACGTAGCCAGAACGAAATTTTTCGAGAGCAAGCAAAAATTTGGGGGGGAATGGCTTCGCAATGATCTCCAAAAATAAAACAATTAAAAATCTTCTCGTAAAAAGAGCTGAACTTGCTTTCAAGTTTCAATTAAAACCAAAAATTAAAAAAAAGATCTTCACGCAAAAAAGAGCTGATTTTGTTCTCAAATTTCGGTGAAGATCAAAAACAAAAACAAAAGATCTTCACGAAAAAAAGAGCTGATGTTGCCCCCAAACTTCAGTTAAGACCCCCCCCCAAAAAAAAAGGTCTTCGCGGAGTAAAAAGTAGGTTTTACTTGCAATTGCCTGACGTAAAACATTTAGTTCCAAATCATTTGGGGTGACAACGTAGAAGTTGATGTTCAAATGAAATTGTTTGGGGGTCGAAGTAAAATTTTGGGGGGCAATGGCTTCGCAAAGATCTCCTAAATTAAAAAATTAAAATCTTTACAAAAAGAAAAGCTGACTTTGCCCCCAAATTTCAGTGAAAACCAGAAAAAAAAGGTCTACACGGAAAGAAGAGCTGATGTTGCTCCTAAATTTTAGTAAAGACCAAAAAATAAAAAAGTAAAAAATAAAAAAAGTTTTTACGGAAAAAAGCTTATTTCTCTCCCAAATTTCAGTGACGACCAAAACAAAAAAAGGTCTTCGGGGAGTTAAAATTAGGTTTTACTTGCAATTGGCTGACTTAGGACATGTAGTTCCAAATCATTTGGGGGAGGCAAAGTAAAATTTTGGGTGGCAGTTTCCCCCCTGCTCCCCCCTGGATACGTCCCTGACGTTCATATCCGCATTAGGTCGGACCGTGACTATTAGGCGCGGACGTTTAGGCGCGGGACTTTTAGGTGCCGCCGATTAGCGCCGAGACTTTTAGGCGCCTGGACTTTTATGCGCCGAGACTTTTAGGCGCCAGAGGTAAAAACATTTTTTTTCAGAAAATTTTTCAAAAATTTTTTCAAAAAAAATTTTTTTTTTCCAAAAAAAGTTTTTTTTTCAAGAAAAAGATCTTTTTTCACAAAATCAAGTTTTTTTCCAAAAAAGCACTTTTTTCTACAAAAAAACGTTTTTCTTCCCCAAATTTTTTTTTCTTTCAAATGACAGTCTTTTTTCAAATAAAAACTTTTCCAACACTTTGATTAAAAGTTTTACTTTGATTAAAATGTTAATGTTTTCGAAGCTTTTCATCAGTTGTTTGTCAAGAAGAATCGTCAGAATAGAGAGTACAGGAAAAGGAGTGGCTATAGGAAAAAGCCGAGCAGTGATTGGCTGGAAAAGGATTGCTGAGAGAGCGTCATTTGTGCAGAACCTTTAAGCTGAACAAGAATTCTTTTTGTCAGCAGAGGGCGGGGTTTGAAGTTTTGATAAAAGTGACTTCAAAAGCAGATAGATGGAAGCAGAGCGGAAAAAGTTTTACAAAAATTTGATTTCTTATTGCATTTTTTTCAATAACAAAGAATGTTTTCCACTACTTACTCGCAAAGTTTTTTTTACCTAATCCAGACGCATGCGATCTCCAGCTAGCGGTCTCAAATTTTGCGGCGCACAGACACGAGTTGCTTGTGCAATATCGGCACACGCAGCAAGCCGTGTGACGTTTCATGGTTATTTTGAGTCTACCTCTACCAAACAATACAGTACAAACTTTTTCAGGAGCTAAGGATTCATCTCTCGGCAGATTCCTATTTATAGTCTGTACATCTTGTTGTAAATATAGTAAAAGCAATGTTTAAATTGATATTTTTCAGCTTAATCTTTACACCTTGTTGTAAATACACTTATAGTAAAAACAATGTTAAATTCTTGAAGTCAACTTCTTCAGAAATCAGCCTGAAAGCGAAGTTTGCGTTTGACTAAAACTCATTTTATTTGAGCTTTAAAATTGATAAATTGATTGGTTATGCGACTTCTGGAGCAGCACAGTTCAGCTCAAATTTTGTTCCAGGATACAGCACGATGATGAGTGAAATTTGTTTACACTTACGCAGCGACTTTTTCATGTTTTAACTTATATGTATATTTTTCTCCCGAATGTACGGTAAAGACCAAAAAAAATCAAAGAAAAAGGTTTAGTTGTTTTAATTGACTTGGTGTTTCACCAGAGCTCCGCTCTTCAACACTTTTAAAGGCGGTGAATCATCCAGCCAATTCCGGTGGTTTATAATAGCTAAAATTGAACTATAAAAATTTTTGGTATTTTTTGTTTTAATTTTGGGACTGCGTTTGCAAAGTTATTTAACAAATACAAAAAGATATCCCCCGACAAAAAGTTTTTGGAAACTCGGAGTTTTGTTCTTCCCGCCAAAACTACAATAGGCCTAATAGTTTAGAGAACTGTAGTTTTGGCGGGAAGAACAAAACTCCGAGTTTCCAAAAACTTTTTGTCGGGGGATATCTTTTTGTATTTGTTAAATAACTTTGCAAACGCAGTCCCAAAATTAAAACAAAAAATACCAAAAATTTTTATAGTTCAATTTTAGCTATTATAAACCACCGGAATTGGCTGGATGATTCACCGCCTTTAAAAGTGTTGAAGAGCGGAGCTCTGGTGAAACACCAAGTCAATTAAAACAACTAAACCTTTTTCTTTGATTTTTTTTGGTCTTTACCGTACATTCGGGAGAAAAATATACATATAAGTTAAAACATGAAAAAGTCGCTGCGTAAGTGTAAACAAATTTCACTCATCATCGTGCTGTATCCTGGAACAAAATTTGAGCTGATCTGTGCTGCTCCAGAAGTCGCATAACCAATCAATTTATCAATTTTAAAGCTCAAATAAAATGAGTTTTAGTCAAACGCAAACTTCGCTTTCAGGCTGATTTCTGAAGAAGTTGACTTCAAGAATTTAACATTGTTTTTACTATAAGTGTATTTACAACAAGGTGTAAAGATTAAGCTGAAAAATATCAATTTAAACATTGCTTTTACTATATTTACAACAAGATGTACAGACTATAAATAGGAATCTGCCGAGAGATGAATCCTTAGCTCCTGAAAAAGTTTGTACTGTATTGTTTGGTAGAGGTAGACTCAAAATAACCATGAAACGTCACACGGCTTGCTGCGTGTGCCGATATTGCACAAGCAACTCGTGTCTGTGCGCCGCAAAATTTGAGACCGCTAGCTGGAGATCGCATGCGTCTGGATTAGGTAAAAAAAACTTTGCGAGTAAGTAGTGGAAAACATTCTTTGTTATTGAAAAAAATGCAATAAGAAATCAAATTTTTGTAAAACTTTTTCCGCTCTGCTTCCATCTATCTGCTTTTGAAGTCACTTTTATCAAAACTTCAAACCCCGCCCTCTGCTGACAAAAAGAATTCTTGTTCAGCTTAAAGGTTCTGCACAAATGACGCTCTCTCAGCAATCCTTTTCCAGCCAATCACTGCTCGGCTTTTTCCTATAGCCACTCCTTTTCCTGTACTCTCTATTCTGACGATTCTTCTTGACAAACAACTGATGAAAAGCTTCGAAAACATTAACATTTTAATCAAAGTAAAACTTTTAATCAAAGTGTTGGAAAAGTTTTTATTTGAAAAAAGACTGTCATTTGAAAGAAAAAAAAATTTGGGGAAGAAAAACGTTTTTTTGTAGAAAAAAGTGCTTTTTTTGGAAAAAAACTTGATTTTGTGAAAAAAGATCTTTTTCTTGAAAAAAAAACTTTTTTTGGAAAAAAAAAATTTTTTTTGAAAAAATTTTTGAAAAATTTTCTGAAAAAAAATGTTTTTACCTCTGGCGCCTAAAAGTCTCGGCGCATAAAAGTCCAGGCGCCTAAAAGTCTCGGCGCTAATCGGCGGCGCATAAACGTCCCGAGCCTAAACGTCCGCGCCTAAAAGTCGTAGACCCGCATTAGGTAGACTGTCACATGCTAAGCAGCAAAAATTTTCCGAAAACTTTTTTTATAAAGGGGTACAGAGCGGTCTATTTTGAAATATTGTTTTCATCGTTCATACCCAAATTATTTGAACAAAATCTTTATCAATGTGTAACATTCTACTCTATTCGAATATCGATTTATAAAAATGCGGACAAAAAAGGGCATATTTGTGTGAAGAAAAAAAAACGTACAAAAACGAAAAAAAAGCGGATGAAAAACGAATACTGTGTAAATTCCCTTAAACCGGGGAAAGTTACGTAAACGCCAAATTTTGCATACGGGTTGATGTCCATCAACATTTTTTAGAAAAACTGCTTTTGAGTTGATGACGTCATCATAGTGACGACACGACTATGTTTTGGAAAAATGACGAGTTGAAATTTTTCTAATGACGTCATAAGCTGTTCAAATTTCACATATGGGCTTGTTTTTTGATACTGAATAATTAAACATCTAAGTCAGAATAGTTAAGACACAAAATGTCCCAATGACGTCATCATAGGCGTAGGAGGTGGGGGGGCTGGGGGGGCAAGTTGGTGTAAGGTGTCGAAATTTCGGGCAAAATTTTGGGCAATTTCATATATTTTTGGCGATTTTGCGTCAAAATTTCGGGCAATTTTATATTATTTGGGCAAGTTTGCATCAAAATTTCGGGCTAGTTTATGTCGTTCGGGCAAGATTGCCCACTAAAATATTCCGAGCGCCGGACAGAAAAGCCGTCTCAATACGAGTGAAGATCTTTTTTTTTTTGGAGATCACCTTTATTTGTACAGAAAAGCTGTGTCAATTTGAGTAAAGACCTTTTTTTTTTTTTTTTGGAGATCACCTCTATTCGGACAGAAAACACGATTGATTTGTCAGGCAACTTTCAAGTCATTTTTCGGGCAAAACTTTGGTGCCCCCTCAAATCAATTTGAACCCCTACGCCCATGGACGTCATTTACATATTACATTAAGTATGGACCAAAAAATGCTTAAATTTAAGAAAGTGACTTCGGAAATTTAATGAAGAGAAACGGAATGTTAGGTGGTGGTTTTAAAATCGCAATTTTTAGAATTTAATGGTCTGTAAATGATCGTCAGCATGTAGCTCTAAGAAGCTATTGAGGTCTTTTTGAAACCAATTGCAACGATTGACCTAAATAGCATAAAATCAAAGTAGTCAAGTTAAAAAAATATTTCATTTTAAGTTACTCGCTGTGTTACGCCGAAACGTGCAACGAGTTTGAGGACCCATCTTCGCACACTTGCGCCCGAGCAACACAGCTCTTTTTGAAGAAATGTGGCAGGGGTGGCAAGCCGTTGCCAACACTGTGTCCGATTTGTCCAGCTTGAGATTTGAACCTCAAACCTCCCGCTCCAGAAACAATCGAAAGCGTTACCCTTCGAAAAGCAATAAATTTAAAACTACGAATTTTTTTCCCGGTGATTGTATCTTTAAAATCACTTCATGAAGTCATCATTAGGTTAGTTGAGCCTTTCATTTTTCAAAATCGTCTTTCACCAGGACTAACTGAATTTCCTCACCTGCACCGAAAGCTTCTGAAGCTTTGATGGACCTTCCAAGCGATTCAAGTCACCCCGAACCTTCAATATTTACCACATATTGCTCAATTAATTAAATGATTGAAGTTACTAAGCGGTAATCACTATTATTGACGTGTTGCCTGGTCTTTATAACACTGGAAAATGATTTGTCGTTTGCGTGCTTTCTGATTATAGACTGTCAGCGCCGAAGTGTAAGAAAGAGCCACCCGATCGACTTTTTATAACAAGCAATTGGAAAAAATGTCTCTTCACATGATTCTAGCCTGCAGCTTATGAATTATTGATAATTAGGCATATTGGTGATGCAGTGATGACTGTAATTGGCCGAATAAATTTGAAGCGAAGTTTTACCATGAATTTGAAGCAAAGTTAACCGGCCAGTTAGTCGAGCTGTAACGCGTTTGTCTATGCAAAGGGAGGTCTGAGGTTCAAATCTTGGACCGGTCAAATCAGACACAGTGTTGCCAACGGATCGCTACCACTGCGACATTTCTTCGAAAGGAGCTGTGTTGCCCGGCCACAACGACTCGAAGATGGGCCCACCAACTGGTTACACGCTCGGCGTGATATATCGAAAATAATGAAAGATTTGATTTGAAGCTTTACCACATACTGTAGATAATTTTGTGGATTTACCACAGCAGCGGAACAATCCCAATAAAATGATAAGCACGCGAAACATGCAGGCTGGGATGTTTCGCACGGTATCCGGACACGAGCCCTAAAAACACGAGCCCTAAAAGACACCAGTCCTAAAAACACAATTCCTAATGGACATGAGTCCTAAAGTACACAAGCCCTAACGGACACGAGTTCTAAAGGACACGAGTCCTAATGAACACAAGCCCTAACGGACACGAGTCCCAAAAAACACGAGTCCTAAAGACACGAGTCCTAACGGACACCAGTCCTAATGAACAGGAGTCCTAATGGACACCAGTCCTAAAGAACACGAGTTCTAATGTACACAAACCCTAATGGACACGAGCCCTAAAAAACACGAGTCCTAAAGACACAAGTTCTAATGGACATGAGTCCTAAAGGAGAGGAGTCCTAACGGACACGAGTCCTAAAGAACACGAGCCCTAAAAGACACGAGTCCTAAAAGACACGAGCCCTAAAGAACACGAGTCCTAAAGGACACCAGTCCTAAAAGACACGAGTCCTAAAGAACACGAGCCCTAAAAGACACGAGTCCTAAAGAACACGAGGCCTAAAGAACACGAGTCCTAAAAGACACGAGTCCTAAAAGACACGAGCCCTAAAGAACACGAGTCCTAAAGGACACGAGTCCTAAAAGACACTAGTCCTAAAGAACACGAGCCCTAAAAGACACGAGTCCTAAAAGACACGAGCCCTAAAGAACACGAGTCCTAAAGGACACCAGTCCTAAAAGACACGAGTCCTAAAGAACACGAGCCCTAAAAGACACGAGTCCTAAAGAACACGAGCCCTAAAGAACACGAGCCCTAAAAGACACGAGTCCTAAAAGACACGAGCCCTAAAGAACACGAGTCCTAAAGGACACCAGTCCTAAAAGACACGAGTCCTAAAGAACACGAGCCCTAAAAGACACGAGTCCTAAAAGACACGAGTCCTAAAGAACACGAGCCCTAAAAGACACGAGTCCTAAAAGACACGAGTCCTAAAGAACACGAGTCCTAAAAGACACGAGTCCTAAAGGACACGAGCCCTAAAGAACACGAGTCCTCAAAGACACGAGTCCTAAAGGACACGAGTCCTAAAGGACACAAGTCCTAAAAGACACGAGTCCTAAAGGACACGAGTCCTAAAAGGACACGAGCCCTAAAAAACATAAGTTAAATGCTACATAAAAGTCGGTAGATACTGAAAAAGATTTGGTTAGTAAGAATTCGGGGTTATTGTTTGCTTTTTCATGAAAATATTGTAATGTACATGGTGGTAGCTACTTTCGGTTATCAAATGCAAGGTTTACTATTGATGGCCCTGAAATAGAACAGTTGCATCTCCTTCATTCGTGATAAATAACGCATTTTTAAACTTTTGTAATTTCAAAGATTTATTTTGCATTTGATGTTGGTTGCTAGGAGTTAAAACGCTGAAGCAGCTGTTTTCATTGAATTATTTCGTAAAGATGTCATTTAAATTTTAAACCAATGATTTAACCGCGCTGAATGTTATGTTGATCGAGCCTTAATTTACATCTATTTCGACTTGAATTAGTGGTGTAAATCATTATTCACAAATATTGCTGAAATTAAACGTTAATCTGCCATGTGGTGTTGCTGTGGCATAGAATTTTATGTATTTTAGGATATGGCCGAAACTACGGTGTGAAACGAAGTTAAAAACCGGGCAAAGTGGACAATATCAGGCAGAGTGGACAATGAGATTTCACAAAAGGCATAACTTTCTAGACCCGCTGAGTTATATGAGCTATAAATTGATTCTGGTAACTTTTCAACTAAGCTATAGACTATCCACAAAAGTTTTGACTTTACATTCAAATTCTTTAAATACGCACACTGAAAGAATTAAACATTGATTTACGGTAAGGTTCGATGCTTTGTAATGGCATTTTGACGTCCAATCGTTTTGGCGAGGAAAAACTATGTCGTAGCTCCAATCCATCAATAAAAATTGGAAGGTATTGGAGATTCGAAGTCCAGTACCAACTGCAAACAAATCGTTGTTGATCTGAACGCAGATTAATGAACTTGTTGAAAAACGGTAGTTCATGCTCCTTAAAACGATGACATAATGCGCTCTTTGCGGTTTTAGAACGCGAAAATTTCTCTCCTTTTTGATGATTCATCGTAATATTATCGATCATCTGTTGCTGTAGTTTGGCAGTTCGTAATGGATGTCGTTTGTAAATTCTTTGCGATATTGAGCTGATAAAAATTTTCTTTCTACGTACAAAATGCTTGGAAAATTTTCTAAATAATGTTTTGATTTATTATGTCATTTTAGTTTTTGTCGCACTTGCAAAAGGACATTATTTATTAGTTACAGCGTCATGAGCGAATTTAATTTTCGAAGGGCATTTTCATTGTTATTGATAGCTTGCAAAATAGGTAACAACTAGTTAACGATATTAAATTCTATAGCAAAGCTATTTCTCTTTTCTTAAAAAAAAAAAGAATTTCAATTAATTTGAGATTGTTTTAGTTGTTTCGTATTCTCAAAATTTTATCTGATAAATAATGCGATAAACGTTAGATTCAGAAAAGTTCGCTAACTGCGCAACACCACTTCACTGCATTACTGATGTTGATAAACACTTATTTGTTATTCAAAGCCGTTTGCAATACTGATGAATAGTTCGTCTTGATTTCTCGATGATCTCCCTCAAAAAGTTATCAATAGTGAGCATACTCGTAATCATCGCATATAGAATTTCTTTGATTATTTGTTTATTCAGTACATGAACTTGACTGCAAAGTAAAATCGTCAGTGAATGCGCGGCCGGTATTCTATTTAAGTTGAATTCATACAGTATCCGTTTTTTATCCGCTTTTGTCGTTTTTTTTTTACGCTTTTCTTCTTCATAAAAAAGTAATGTTCTTTTTGGTAAGCATTTTTATACGTATGTCCTTGTCCACACCAACCAGACAGTCACGTACTGGACAAAACTTTTTTCAAAAAACGTTTTTTACGAAGGGTTAAACAGCCCTATTTTGAAATATTGCTCACATCGTTTATCATAGGCGTAGCCAAGATTTTTGATTGGGGGCGGCCCAAACCACTAATCACATAGGTGAACACCAAGAAAAAAAGTCTTCACAGTCCGACTTAAGAGTCTTGATTGGGGGGGGGATGAAATTTTGTTGGAGACCAATTTAGGATTGAGGGAGGGGACCAGACCACAACTTATATAGTGAAGACCAAAACAATAAAAACAGGTTTCACGGTCTGAAGAGCTGAATTTTTTTCGAAAAAAGGTGAAGAGCAAAAAAACGATAACGTCTTCACGGTCTCGTGTCAAGGTGAACACGAAAGGATAGCCGTTTTGGTCACAAATTTATCATTGCTGGCATTGCAATTGGGGAGGGGGGCGGGCTCCCTGCCCCCTTCCCCCATGCTACGCCTATGTTGTTTATACACAAAATTTTGATCAATATGTACAGTAATAACACTCTACAATCTACATAATGCACATAAGACTAAAAAAATGCGCTCGAAAAAGAGCATACTTTTTCACGAAGAAGCAAAAACCAAAAACAAAATGGAGAGAAACGGAGTTTGTGTAAATTCGCCTTTAGTAAAAAAATATTTCAATTTTGCGACCAAAAATTACGCCATTAAAAAGTCTTCTGCTTTGAAAACGATAAATATATCGTTTAATTGATTTTGTACGGCTTTGAACATCAAAAGATATAGCTTTTCGTTTGCAGTAGTTTTTTACTTTTATTCTTCTTTTTTTTTTCAATCTTCACTTGAGGGGCAAAATTCCACAATTCTAGACTGAAAGAGATCCAGGTTGCGGCGAAGACCTATTTTTGGAGCTCACTCGGCATTTTATTCCGCGCACACCAAGCAAGCTCTGAGAGGAAACGTTGTTTGCAACAAATCCAATAATGAAAGAAAACTACAGTTTCTTGATTAGCAAAAAATCCAATAAAGAATATTGTGACTAAAGAAATTTGTTTGGTGGAATTGAAACTGCCAAAGCACAATAAACTTGAGAAAACTGCATTTTAAAATTTTCAATGGAGCATTGTGATCAAATTTTTTAAATTATTTAATCGTAAGAAATAGAAAGAAAAAATTTTTAACTGCAAGAAATAAAAAATCAAATATAGAGAGTTCAATATCAGCGCAGAACAATTTTTCTTGAGAAATTTGTAAAAATGTGAACCTAACGTAACTTACTCTTTATGCTGAACATTCTGCTCTTTCTTTCATTTTAACAAAGATTAATAGATATTTTTGAAATCACCAACTTACATGTAAACGATCATTTTTCATACAATGAAAAAAAACAAAAGGACACAGAGAGACGTAATCCTACGATCTTTGCTAACATTTTTGTGCTTCGAAAAATCATGCCGCCACTTAATTACATTATCAGAAATTATACTTTATCTTGCCACAAGCATTGCGACACAGTCATAAAACAATTTTTTTTAATTACGGTATATTTTGTATGTTTTGCAGTATCTTATACGCAAATAAGGTAGTGCAGAAAATTAAGATCAACGAAAAAAGTAATTTTGCAATCAAAACATAGTGTGTATTGAAAACGTTGAAGAAATAGGAGATTAATCCATGAATGAGGGATATGAACTCTGCTGCATTTTTATAAAAATTGTTTTACTTTTTCAGTTCAAGTTGACGAAATTATTGGTATTTTTTAAATTTTTGTTATTCAAGGTTTGTTAAAAAGCAAGTTTTTCAGCAAAAATTAAACGTCAAAATTAAACCTAAAACGAATGAATTTTTACTTTCTTATGTAAAATGAATATGAGTGATGTAAAATCTTCTGCCATACAATGAAAAAAAACAAAAAATGCAAATATTTTTTCTTCTTGCGGTTTTAAAACTCATTCATTAGCGAAAACGTTTGAAGCTATTGTGATAAATTGTCTCTGATAAAACATCAGATCGGTTAAATTTTTCAAATTGGAACAAGTAAAAACTTTCAAATACGCTATTTCAAAACAATGATGGGTGGTTTAAAACTCTGAAAAATGATTGTAATTTTAATTTATGGGATGAATAAACCCTTTTGCATCAACAGCACGACAAGAAGCTAAAAGTTAGTGTTTGATTAACAGATCAAGAGCAAATCGCGTAATGATGACTGCGAGTGAAAATAATGTAGCCGACGTGATGGGTGGTTTTTCTGCAAAATGCATCCGCAATATTGTCGCAAGTACAGCGTTATAATAACACTGTGACAGAGCGAGTCATTGTTTAGCATACGCACGGCGATTTTGAAACTAAGTTGGTTCAAGAATCTATTTTTTACACTAATAACAGCGATTTTAAACTTTTATCTCGAACAGACGTCTAATTATATTTCTAATTTTTTGACTTTTATGTACCTACTGATATTTAAAAAACGTTACTCTAGCTCAAAATTAAAAATAAAAGGTTTGGGGGATCTATTTAGGGGGTCACCGAGGGGGTAGCACCCCCAAACCACATCAAAGTATTTTGAAAGACCTGCTGATCTTAAAAACAATTAGGTTATTCAAAAAAATTGACTATTGGGAGATTTAAGTAGGTGGGATGGCATTCCTAAATTATGTCAAAATATTTTTCCACGCATTTCTTATATTGAAATGACAAACGACGTTAAAGTGTATTTAACAACTTCATAGTGACGAACTTGTAAAAACATCTATCTTGATTAAGTCATTTAAAAGTCAATTATTGGGGGCACACTTGCCCTAAGTAATTAACATGCCCTAAATAACTAACGTGCCCTAAACACAGAGCTGGACAGCGCTGTTTCGAGCTTTTAGCTCTCATCGGCAGCCCTCAGCTATCAGGACGTCAAGATGTTGCAGTGCCCTAAACAATTATTTCACTTGCACATTGATGATTATTGCACTAAACAGTTAGTAACAAACCGTGACCATACTTCAGAAGCAGAAAACAGTGACCACCATCTTTAAGTTTTTGGGTTTGTCCAACTGTTTGGAATCGAACCCGAGTCTACCGTTGTAGTGGCAGACACTCTCCAATCACAATAAAACTTTCAATAAAAAATAGCAAAATTTTTTCTCACGTCCTTATAGCGTGCTTTGCTAGAGGAAATACTGAACTCTGACCCCCAAAACCATCCGATTATTTTGATACGTAGTTAAATTGGTTGGTCAGAAGAAATTGATACTCAGCCGCATCTCCAAACGGGTCACTTTTGTTAGAACTCGTGTAAGTAATGACTCGTATGTTTTATGAGTCATACTTTAGGACTAGTGTCTTTTAGGACTCATGTCCTTTAGAACTCGTGTCCTTTAGGGCTCGTGTCTTTTAGGACTCGTGTATTTTAAGTCTCGTGTCCTTTATGATTCGTGTCCTTTAGGACTCGTGTCTTTTAGGACTCGTGTTCTTTAGGACTCGTGTCTTTTAGGACTCGTGTCTTTTAGGACTGGTGTTCTTTAGGACTCGTGTCTTTTAGGACTCGTGTTCTTTAGGACTGGTGTCTTTTAGGACTCGTGTCTTTTAGGACTGGTGTCTTTTAGGACTCGTGTCTTTTAGGACTCCTGTTCTTTAGGGCTCGTGTCTTTTAGGACTCGTGTCTTTTAGGACTCGTGTTCTTTAGGACTCGTGTCTTTTAGGACTCGTGTCTTTTAGGACTCGTGTCTTTTAGGACTCGTGTCTTTTAGGACTCGTGTCTTTTAGGACTCGTGTCTTTTAGGACTCGTGTCTTTTAGGACTCGTGTCTTTTAGGACTCGTGTCTTTTAGGACTCGTGTCTTTTAGGACTCGTGTCTTTTAGGACTCGTGTCTTTTAGGACTCGTGTCTTTTAGGGATCGTGTCCTTTAGGACTTGTGTACATTAGGACTCCTGTCTGTTAGAACTGGTGTCTTTAGAACTCGTGTCTTTTAGGGATCGTGTCCGTTAGGGCTTGTGTACTTTAGGGCTTGTGTTCTTTAGGACTCGTGTTCTTTAGGACTCGTGTACGTTAGGACTCGTGTCCATTAGGGCTCGTGTATTTAGAACTAGTGTCTTTTAGGACTTGTGTCCTTTAGGGCTCGTGTCTTTTAGGACTCGTGTCCGTTAGGACTTGTGTACGTTAGGACTCGTGTCCTTTAGGACTCGTGTCTTTTAGGGCTCGTGTCTTTAGGACTCGTGTTTTTAGGGCTTGTGTTTTTAGGGCTCGTGTACGGGATCCGTTTCGCACACTTCTCATTATGACGCTGTAAGATAACAGAATGATAAAATGTGCAATACAACAAGTTAATAACACAGTACAGAAAACTGTGGGTTTACCAAAATGATGGACAAAGTGGCGCCGAGCGGCAAATTTGCAACGGCGCGAGCCAAAATTAAAAAACCGACCAAAATCCATCGGTTGATTGGTTGTTGTTGTTGTAGTTGCAATGTAATTGTAGTGCGTACGTCAGACGCTACTGGTTTGGATGATCTGCACACTTTTCATTGCGGGAATTACTTCGTGATTGGAGGAATCCGCACCTGCTTAGAAGTTTCTACAGTAGAGATACTTGCACCTGCTTAGAAGTTTTAGTAGTAGTGTTCCTGTGGGTTTCTTTGAAATCTTGTCCACTGAATTTGCTGCTTGTTCGAAGCCACCAAGCAGAGATAATTATCGTAAAGCGTCTTATCCAAGAACGCAACAACGTGACCAGAATGTAGGTTGAACCCAAATCATGCGATCAGGGTCGTAGTAAAAACGACGCCTTTGACTCTCGGCCACCCTTCCGACAATTTAACATACGAGTACGTTTGAAGTGAATGCATTATTACAGCAACAGTCGCGCGCGCTTGTGAAAGTTGTTGTGGTTTGTAGTGGATCGATTAGTCTAAAGTCAAAAATGTTTGATAGCTTTCGAACTTTATGCTTTTGCATCGACGTGGTGCAAGTGCTAGGATTTAGGTTGACGCACATTTCAAATTTCGACTTGCTAAAGTCTGAAATTGCTTTTTGTGGCTCAAACTGGGCTGCAAACTCCGTAAATTTTTGATTGAGTTCGTGTTCGAGTTCAGGTTCGTTTACAAGTTCGAGTTCAATATTTTCATGTTTGCGTGTTCAAGTTTTGAGGAAATTTATCGCAAGTTCTTTCGAGTTCAGAAAAAAAAACCTAAGCACATCTGCAAAACTGCGCATTCAAGCGTATATATACCTAAATATCTGTAATAAGCATTATTTGCATGCTATAATAAAGCCATGAAACTTTTAATTGTGAATTTGCATTGAAAGCATTATGAAAAGTGAAGAATAATTGAAGATGTACTGCTGGAAATGAGTTTCATTAAACAAATGAAAACTACTAGAGGTAATAAAGAGGTTTCCCAAACCTTGTTCCACTATTCTTTTTGTCTGCGAAATATATTTAATCCGTTTGATTGTGTATCTTTGGCAACTCTGAATGTAGAAATTTCGTGACGTCAGAAAAGGATAACTTATCAATTTTTTTTGCAAATTAAGCAACGCGATGTTCGATCATCGAATGAGTTAACATTGGATCTGGGGTAAATGGGTCAACGATGGATCTGGGGGCAGAGCTGCTGAATGCCGATAGGAGTCAGGAGCAAAACTGTGAAATGCCCACGCGCCAAAAGCAAGGGTTTTGATGGCAAGGACCCAGCACGCATGAAGTTTTTACAAGTTTTCAATTGAAATATTTAATTTTGATATTATTAAGATTTGATTTCAACAAAATGAAGGAATGAATCAACAAAACTTAGTCGAGTGCTCGATAGCAAAGCTAGAGCAAATTCCACGATTACGCTAAAAATCAAAAACCACAACGGCGCCTGTTTCGACAAAAACGGCTTCTCCGGTGTTTGGATTCTTATTCAAACAGAATCTTTTAGTTTTTGGTCATTTAAAGAATGCGTAATTTTAAGATTATTTTAGTTCAAAATTTTTAATTAGAAAAGATTTTTTTTCAGCGGCACTAAACATGCAAAATATACATAATAACAATTGTTGTGGTACACAATTGTTTAATAACTTAGTCATTTCTTTTTGTGCTACAGGTAAGGCCAAAGAATAAACGAGATTAAACGGCGCAATTTATAGCAAATTTATTGACATTAGCTAAAAAAATCCGAACTACGTCCCACTAACTACGTGTTTGAAATGTTTGCATTGCAGAGCGTAAGCCATTAAATGTCCAACACCTGCCAAAAGAAAATAGCCTTGAATTGCTACTAAACTAGGGAACGAAAAAATGTTTTTGAGAGTTAGTTTATTCAAAAATGTGTGGGTCGTTTTTTTGGTCGCTCGCAAATTTCCATCTGGTTATATGCTATTTCACTTATAAGGAAGTGTACTGCAGTATGCTGACGCCGCAATATGCATTGTATCGTATCTCGGCGCGCTAATGCCAACTGCATAAAATTGAATTCTGATTTAGGTGATTTCCCCCAATGCAAAGCAAACTTACGCAACTAAATTAATTTTGTCTGAAACGTTTTTTTCTTTTCTCAGAGTCTAGGGCCGGATTAGGTGGAGCGCCCTACGGATGGGGTGCACTAACATGAATTAATGTTAGTTTTCTGTTTACGTTTACACTGCTTTAGGGGAAAATAATCGATAAAGATTTGCTCAAAGATTACGTTTCTGAACTTAAGAACTCAATTCATTTTATATTGATAAGTTTAACGGAGTAAAAAATAGCAAATAGAAAACCGCTAATAGAGCATCGAGTACATAAAACGTCGAAAAAAAATGGAGACAAACCAAGTTACGTCTTCTGTTTTGTTGATTAAAATTAACATAGCTGGCCATTGGAACCGTAATGGGCCGACAGCGTAGAGTATTTTTGCTACGGAGCTGATCCGTCTAAACGTGATTAATCCCCTCCCTAAAACTAGAGTTTATTTTCCTTTGTTAAATCGTTTGCTTATGAGCTTTCAGATACGAATCGCACGTCTGAGGAAATCGAGAATATGCTGTTGACTTGAAAGATGTTTTTGAATGGTTGGGGGAAAAACATGAAATACGTTCTTATAGGTAATTCGTGTGATGTGAAAATTTTACCAAACTTGGTATAAAAGAGAAGCGGGCGAGATTTTTTGCGTGCAGTTTTGTTCAAGCTACGGCAAGGTTAGGAGTTAGTGTATACTGTTAAGGGAAGAATTGAACAATTGAGAGTGAAATTGAGTTTAATTGGAGTCAAAATTCGTATATATAGTCTACTTGTAGTTCGTAGATCAGATTCAGTAGCGTAGCTAGGAAGAGGAGGGGGGGTTATAGCCCCCCATTGGCCTGAAGATTATGCAAGATACACTGTTTTTAGCAATTTTGAGGCGGATTTTTGCTCTAAAAACGAAAATAGCCTCTCCCCATCGGCATTGGCGATGAGAATCGGTCAAGGACCAGATGTGATTTCGACCAGAAAAACTGGGATTCAGCCTGGTTGAAAACCTTTTTATTTATTTGTTTTTTTGGAGATCACCTAAATTTGGACAGAAAAACCGACGCAATCTGAGTGAAGACCGATCAAAATCTGGGTCAAGATCGTTTGATGTGGCTTCCAGCCTCCAAAATTCCCCTCACCCTCATTTCAAATTCCTGGCTACGCGCCTGATCAGATTGATGATAGATTTATACTACAGTATAGGTCAGATTTTCATGTGAAATAATAGGTTTCAGTAGTCCTAGTGCTGGTGCATGTTGTACTATTTCGAATTAGTGTATTCAGAGAGATACTGTGTTTTGAAAAAAGGCAATAAGAGTTTTTTAGAATAATAGGAAAAAAAGAGAAAATCTGCGGCATCAAAAAAATTATTTTTATTAAGGAAAACCGAAAAAAAAGTTTTCTTCAAATGATTTATGAAAATTTGCTGGCGTTAAGAGGTTGTGTTTGTCTTAGACTTGGCAAGCGTAATCAATATCATCAAGTATGCACGCTCTATTAAAGAAAAATGCTAACAAATTGAAAAGTTACTTGTAATGTTTACTTTTGTGTTTAGTTATGTTTACTTTTAGTTTTATTTTCTTGTAGTTATGTTTACTTGTACAATGTCAACACGAAACTACAATATGACATCGCAAGCGATATCCAAAATTCGAAAGTATTTAACTTTACTAAACCATACTACAGAACTTCACTATTGCGTTAAGGTCCGTTTACACACAGCGCGAACGCGGAAAGCGGCGCGAACGAGAAGGCGGCGTTCGCGAAAGAAAGGTCACAATAAAATAAAGGAAGGCTTTATTTCACCGGAAATTTTTATCTAGTTTTTTATTAATTTTGACTCAAATCTAACACAAACTCAAATGCTTACTCTAAAACTATTCCCAAATCGAACCCTAACCCAAACCCTAACCTAAACCCTAATCTTAACCCCTAAAAAAGCAAATGAAAAAAGCGCGGATGAAAATTTCTCATTCTCGTTTTATTCTCTTTAAGTTGAAAATTTTCGGTGAAATAGTCACTACCTAAAATAAAATAGATTCATTAATGCAGAGCGCGAACGCGAAAACGAACAAAATTTATTCGTGCGGAAAACCGCGTAGATTGCCTCGATAGCAAAATTTTCGCGGCGTTTGCGATGGCTTTTGCGTTCAACCAATCAGCGCTTTCAATTTCAGCTACGTCATCATGAATACTATGTCACTGCACTGATATAGACATTGAAACACTGTAATGTGATTCAAACCAGCCAAATAACGCTATATGCGCCATGCGCAGTACCTAAATTGTAGGGGGGAACGTGGGGACGCGTCCCCCCATCAAGCCTTAGCGTCCCCCCATCGAGGTTTGGCGTCCGCCATCGAGATTTTAGCATCCCCATATCGAGAGTTGAGTGCTGAATGATCAGACGAAAAAGGGCCTGTCAGCAGGAATAAATCCCACAAATTCTGGCAGAATATAGACCCAAATTGCTGTGAAGACCTTTTTTTCGGTCTTCACTCGATTTCGGGGACGAAATTATATAATTTCCACTGAAGTAATTTTGCATTCCAGATGCGTTTGGTCAAGGCTGCAAAAGCATTCCCCCATGCAAAATTTTACAGTTTAAGTAAGTACTGGCCATGCGGATATAAAAATTTATCGATATAGATTTTTTTAAACATTTACTCGCTTACTGTTTGCTGCAACAAACATTTGACATTGCATAAAGTTTGAAATTATATTCAACCAGCCGACCTAATTAAAATTAAACGATTATGCTAACATCGTTGTGACATACAAAAAGGTTTAAACTTCATAATCTCATAAAATCAATTTCTTTGTTTTTCAGATAAATAAACCTTTTCCGGTCAGTCTATAAATATCAATAGCGTAGTACAATCTTCTTTATTGGGACCTCGCGCGAGCGCGCGGTACCATTGGTTTTGTTCGCGAATTTTGGCAGATGAGAATTGATTTGCTTATAACTAACAAACGGTAAAACGTAGAAACTTGAAATTTCGACTCATCATAACAATTAATAAAGGCGTATTGTGTGTTAATTTTGGGGATTCTAGGTTACGTGATCGTGAATTGAGACCCAAAAAAAAACATAAAAAAACGATAATTTTTGGCTTGAAAAATTAAATCGCTTATAATTTTAAAACCACTTGACGTGCATAGCTAAAATTTGGACACAATGTGGGTGCTTGTAAATGCTTTATGCAAATCAAGTTTGGGGGCGCCCGGTCACCTGACCAAAATTTTACAGGCCAAAAGTGGGCAGAAAGTGAATGATTTTGAACCGATATATCTTGGTGATTACCGATATTGATGAAAAACGGTTTGTGATTTTTGAGCACACTATCAACTGCCTTTCTTTTGGTTATGTTCATTTACCCCAACTAGAACACTATTTTTCTTCTTTTTTTCTTTTTTCTTACTTTTTTTTTTCTGTTTTATTATTCTTTTCCGGCTATCTACTTTTAAACCGCTATACGCACTGTATTCAAAGTTTGAGCGATTAAAGATATCAGGGAGGACTAGTGCCCGATTGAAATTGGGGGTGCCAGGTTGGGGGAACCCCCTCAAACGGGTCCTCCAAAATTTTGAACTTAAAACGGTAGAGCTAGATGAATCAAATTTTCGAAATGGGTAGATATTAGAAATAAATTGGCAGATAAAAATTGGCAGAGCCTAGATGGGGGATTCCCCCCAAACAGATCCTCCAAAATTCAAACTTTTTACCCTTTTAAGCTAGATACATGAAATTTTTATGGTGAGTAAATATAAAGGAAAGATAAAATTTGACAAAGTTTGGGGGTACCAAAATGGAGGGTCCCTCTCAAACGGAGCCGAAAAACTTGAAACTTTTTAACCACTTGTTTCAGACACATAAAATTTTCAGAACACGCAAATATTACAAAAAAGATCAAATTTGACAAAGTTTGGGGCATCAAAATGGGGCGATCCCCCTCAAATGGGGCCGCCAAAATTTTGAACTTTTAAACCATTAAAGCTAGATAAATCAAATTTTTGGAGTGGTTAGATATCAAAAACATACTAAACCAAACAAAAATTATGGGTTCCAAAATTGGGGGTGACCCCAAAATGGGGACCTACAAAATTCAAACTTTTTAACCTTTAAAGCTGGACTCATAAAGTTTTAAGGTAAGTAAATTTAAAAGAAACATAAAATTTAAAACAATTTGGGGTACCAAAATGGACAGTCCCCCTTAAATGGGGCGGTTAAAAATCAAGCTTTCTAACCACACATGCAAAACACATAAAATTTTTAGAGTTGGCAAATATAAAAAAAAAAGATAAAATTTGGCAAAATTTGGGCATATCTAAATGAGGGGGTACCCCTCAAACGAGGCAGCCAAAATTCCAACTTTTTAACCACTCATGCTAAACGCATGAAGCTTTCAGGATATGCAAATATCAAGAAAAGATAAAATTTGACGAAATTTTGGGGTACCAAAAGTAAGAAATCCTCTTCAAACAAGGACGCCAAAACTCAAAATTTAACCACTTATGCTGGACTGATGAAATTTTTAGATAGACAAAATGAAGATAAAATTTGACAAAATTTGGGGGTACCAAAATGAAGGGATCCCCCTTAAACAAGGACGCCAAAATTCAAAACTGAACCACTCACCGTGGACTGATGAAATTTTTCAGAATAGGTAAATATGAAACGATAAAATTTGACAAAATTTTGGAGTACCACAATGGGGATCCCCCTCAAATGAAGATGCCAAAATTCACACTTATTACTTGTGTAAGCAAGACATTACACAATTTCAGGATACACAAGTAAATATGATAGGAAGATAAAATTTGGCAAAAAGTTTGCGGCATCAAAACGGGGGTGCGTCAGAATTCAAAGTTTTCAACCATTCAAGCTAGACATATGAAACTTTCAGAATTGGCAAATATAAAACAAAGATAAAATCAGAATACATAAATAAAATAGCACGAATTTGAAGTGCCACAATTGGAGAGTCTTCCCCCAACGGGTTCTTCTAAAGTTTTAATCACTCAAGCTAGACAAAAACAAACGAGGATCTCATACTATAGGGGTGCTCCAGTTGTGTTGGCACCTCCCCCCACTAACTACAAAAGCTAAACAAACTAACTCTATTGGATAAGTTAATATGAATCAAAGTTAAAGATAACAAATTTAATTGGTTACATTGAGGAGACCATGCCAAATGGGGTCCTTAAAATTTCAAAATTTTTATTACAAAGTACTCCAGCTCGACTTAATCAAAGAGAACCGGTAGGCTAATATAAGAAAAAGATAAACCATGCCAAACTTTGCAATGCCATGTTGCACAATTAGCCCTTAAATGGACCTTCAAACTGTACGTTACATTCTCACAATGAATTGGTATCACAGAAAAGTAGAAGAGTAAAACGTATGATATTACTGCAACATTTAACACGTTGAAGTACTTGAGCATAATGGCTTTGTTAGATTTAAGCTGCATGGCCGAGTATTTTTACTAAACTGTCGCTGTTGACGTTGACAAAATCTTTTCCTTGCTCTTCAAAGTTTTTGAACAATTTTATTAAGAAAGCTTTTGTGCTAAATAATGGATGTGATACAATATACTGTACAATATCCAATATGTTGGCCGTTGGGTCGCACTGCTAAATAGCGTTCTCAGAATAAGAATAGTTGTAAAATGCGTGCTTATTGTTGGCCGTGGATAATGTTAACTTTGGCTGATGTAATAAAGTCGCTGGAATTTTAAATATCGCTCTATGTCATTTCATAATAAAGAGAAAAACTGTTTGAACTCCTTATAGGTTTTTGATTGACGTTACTTGATTATTTTGATAACTTGTTGAGACCTTTAAACATTGAGAGCGAATGACCTCCAAGCTGTTAAAATCAACTAAAAAAAGCGCTATGTGCGAAAGAAGTAGATGATTTTTGGTAAATAGTTGTTCGACTTTAACATTACCCCAAGTGTTCTGAAGAGCATTGAGTTGAGTTAATTATTATAAGTTTTCAATGTGTAGTCATCGTAAAGTTACACTCTGTAATATCACTGATAAATTTATAAGAATTGGATTTTTTGTTTCTAAATTTTGTTTGTGTACGTATCTTTTTCCATGCTAATTGCTAAGGCAGGCATTATTTAATTTAGTTCTTAGATTTTAAGAAAAATTTGTCGAACTGTTCATACGAGTGCTGGTATAAAATTCGTCTAAAAAATATTGCAGTGGGCTAGTTAAGATGTAGATTTGATATTTCGGATAGTGTGTCAAATTTCTGGTCAAGATAATGTAAGTTGCAAAATCCAAAAATCATATTGGCATTTTCAGATCAAAAGTTTTTATTTCTGTGTTTCAATCGTATCAAAAGGTTTTTGTCAAAATATTTGTTTTAACGACGGTTTTGTTTGTAACCGCAATTTTTACAATTGCGCTGCTTAGCGAAAATTCACATAACTCCTTAAAATTTGATACGAGATCTGATAGACATTTATAGAAGCCTTTTCTAGACATTTAAGTTTTGGAAGTCGTTAAACACAAACTTGACTAAGTTAATGGAACGTTATGAAATTCGAAAGCGAAGTATTTCAGATGTGATTATCAACAACTATAAACACGCTTAACGCAATTTAGAAGTCCTTTAGTTCGGTAAAGTCAAATACTTTCGCGAATTCCCCGGATATCGCTTGCTGATGTCATATATACCGCTGCTTTGCTTTATGTCGTCATTATTATAATCATTGTTATCACTATCAGGTTATTTAATACCACTTGTTAAAATTAAAAAACTACGTGTTGAGACTCATCGCGCACGAACTCACCAAAACACACACCACGGCCAGAAATATGCACGCATTTTACAACTATTATTCTGAGAACGTTATTGAGCAGTGCGACTCAACGGCCAGCACATTGGATATTGTACAGTATTATAATATTGTATTGCATCTATTATTCAGCGCAAAAACTTTCTTAATAAAATTGTTCAAAAACTTCGAAGAGCAAGTAGAAGATTTTTTCAACGTCACAAGTGACACTTTAGTAAAAAACTCGGCAATCCAGCTTAACCCTTTCACTACCAAAAATTGTTTTTTTTCAAAAATTGGCTTTAGTTTCTATCAGGCCTTTGCAGAATAGACAAAGAAGCATAAAAAATGTGTTTTTTTGTGAAAAAAACGGCTAAAACGAAAATAGGGTGCTAAAATTATTTGGGAGATATAATCCCAAAAGTATTTTTCGTTGGTATTATATTTCCCAATGGCAAAGGTGGGCAAGTTAATGCAAAACGTTAACTTCGTTAACCACTAGTCCGTTAACAAACTTCACACCTCCGTTAACGTTAATCCGTTATTTTCAGCTTTAATTAACGGAAGTTAATAAAGTCCGTTAATCCGTTAACATTTTGCGTGTAATTTACATTTCGTTTTATTCACTCACTTCTAGAACACGTAATGACGCTGTTGAGCTGATTGTAAGGAAATATCTACTGCTTTGGTGGTCTTTTTGTGTTTTGGAAGTTACATTTTAAAGTCTAATATAATTTCAAGATAAAAATAAGTTCAAATGCACTAATCAAGCTGCAATTGGAAAATCGTTGGAAATTGCGAACAGCGATAATAATTAATAGATCTCTGAGGCTGCAGACAAAAAAAGCTCCTTTTTTCGCTTTTTTCTATAAAACTCGTGCTAATACGCAACAAGTACTACCAGTGCAAACTAGTTTGTACCGGTACGATGAATGAATGATGCGAGATATTAACGATAAAAACGTTAACGGAAGTTAACAGAACTTAACGGAAGTTAATGCAGTTCGTTAATAGAACTTAACGAAAGGTAATTTAGTCCGTTAACATGAAAAAAATTTTTGACGGATTAACGAGTTCAAGAAAAAGTTAGCTTCGTTATTAACGGATTAACGATTAACGGACTTGAGCCCACTTATGCCCAATGGCATTCAACAAGCAAATGAAGTTCAACTAAAAGCAAAACAAAATGTCGAACAAGAAAGCTAAATAAAAGCAAAAACAAAAAGACGAAGAAATTGCAACAAGAAACATAGTAAATGAGTTCAGTCGCATAGGTGAACTTACACTAAGTTTAGTTATGATAGGGTGTAAAGCATGGTTGGCTCAGCGGGACCAGACAAGCTGCACATATATAATTTGTACGCTTGTCAGTCTTTGTTTGAGCACATCTAGCGCATCGTTGTCTTCCTTGGATTTCAATTGGTATGTGCTCTCCGACATTGAAAAGTGCTTTTGCACGTTTAGAGCGTGGCCCACCAATATTGTTGGCTTTGCGTTTTACGCCAGCAGATTTACGCCCGATCAAAACAAGAAAACTTTCTTCCTCTATTTCGTGGATTTTCTGTTGAAATCATAAACATTGACCTTTTGATGAGAAAGGTCAACCCCTCCCATAATTTAGTTGTACAAAGCAATTGCGTTGGGGCATTGAAGCTGCTTCTTTGTTCCATCTTTTTGTTTTCTGCTGATGGAAGTTGTTGCCGGTAATGAGCAATTGCTGAGAACGACGACCTCTTTGGAATCTATCCATCTTGAAGCAACAACACCTGCAGGCGCGTAGCCAGAAATTCGCAATGGGGGGCTGTTTTGGAGTCTGGGGGCGGAGCCTCCAGCGCTCGAAAATTTTCCATTTTTTTGCAAAAATAACTTCATTTTAGGGCTATTTTGACTAAAAAATAATGCTTTAAAACGTGGCTTAGAAATCGGCAGAGCAAACATGATTAAACTGGTGGCATAAATCGGCTATTTGGGAGGTGGCTAATGGTAAAATGTTAGTTCTCTTGTTCAGATGCTGGTAAATTATAAAAACGAATAGTTCAATAAAACTCACACCAAGTAATCTATTTGGTATACAGTTTGCAGAGAAAAATAATTGGGGAGGGGGCTAATGAAAAGAGATTTGAGAGAAATGATTGGTAATTAACTAATACTGAATAGCCCCTCCCACCCCCTATTCCTTAGTTTATTGTATATTTGTTGATGACAACTATGTTTAGCATTTTTACACTTGCAATCAAGCTTGATTGCTTATTTTTTACCATTTTTCAAAGTTTTTATTTATTTGTTAGTTTTATTCTTGACAAATTAGCCCCCCCTCCCCGAACATATGTTTCAAAAGATGTTTTAAATCACTATTTAGTCCACTTCAGTGCATAAAACAGTCTCAAAAGTGCTAAAAACATAGTGTTTTTCCCATTTTGCATTTTGGTCGACATGCCAATGGGGAGCTATAGCCCTCTCCCCCCCCCCCCCCCTTCACCTGGCTACGCTACTGAACACCTGAGCTTGTAACCAAAAATTTGGTATCCGGACACGAGCCCTAAAAGACATCAGTCCTAAAAACACAATCCCTAATGGACATGAGTCCTAAAGTACACAAGCCCAAAAGAACACGAGTCCTAAAGAACACGAGTCCTAATGAACACAAGCCCTAAGGGACACGAGTCCTAAAAAACACGAGTCCTAAAGACATGAGTCCTAACGGACACCAGCCCTAATGAACAGGAGTCCTAATGGACACCAGTCCAAAAGAACACGAGTTCTAATGTACACAAGCCCTAACGGACTCGAGCCCTAAAAAACACGAGTCCTAAAGACAGAAGTCCTAATGGACTTGAGTCCTAAAAGACACGAGTCCTAAAGGACATCAGCCCTAAAAGACACGAGCCCTAAAGGACACGAGCCCTAAAAGACACGAGTCCTAAAGGACACGAGTCCTACAAGACACGAGTCCTAAAGGACACGAGTCCTACAAGACACGAGCCCTAAAGGACACGAGTCCTAAAAGACACGAGCCCTAAAGGACAAGAGCCCTAAAAGACACGAGCCCTAAAGGACACAAGTCCTAAAAGATGCAAGTCCTAAAGAACACGAGTCCTAAAAGACACGAATCCTAAAAAACATTAAAGTTAAATGCTACATAAAAGTCGGTATATACTGAAAAAGATTTGATTAGTAAGAAATCAAGGTTTTTGTTTGCTTTTTTCAGTGACATAAATTCGGCTTGCTGTCAAGTAATTCATGAAAATGTTGTAATATACATGGTGGTAGCTAGCTTCGGTTATCAAATACAAGGTTTACTATTGACGACCCTGAAATAGAAAAGTTGCATCTCCTTCATTCGAGACAAATTAACGCATTTTTAAACTATTGCAATTTCATAGGTTTAGTGTGCATTTGATGTTGTCATTAGCGGTTTACTGCTATGGTTGCTAGGAGTTAAAACGCAGAAGCAGTTGTTTTCATCAGATGTGGAGTCCTCGAGAACACATTTTGAAGTTCTTGGCCTCGAAGCCTCAAGTCCTCGAAAATAGCCCTGTCCTCGACTCGAGGACAGCACTACTTTTGAACCGTTGAAATTTCGTTGGAAAACGCCAGAAACCTTGCGGAAAATCTGCAAAAACCTTTTTTTTGGTTTCCTCACGTAGAGATCGCCTGAAAGAAATTTTTTGAAGACCTTTTTCGCATGAAAAAAATTTTTGAAGACTTTTTTTTGAGATCGCCTGAAAAAAAATTTTGAAGACCTTTTTTTTGAGAACACTTGCGTCTGTGTCCTTGGTCCTTGGCCTCGAGAGGGTCTGTTCTTGGCCTTGGCGTCGAAATTTTTTGTGTCCTTGGCCTTGAGCCTTGTGTCCTCGACTCCACCTCTGGTTTTCATTGAATTATTTTGTAGAGATGTCATTTAAATTTTAAAGCAATGATTTAACCGCCCTCAGCGTTATGTAGAGCGAGCCTTAATTTAGATCTATTTCGACTTGAACTAGTGGCGTAAATTATTATTCATAAATAGTGCTTAAATTAAACGTTAATCTACCATGTGTTATTGCTGCGGCGTAGAATTTTATGTATTTTAGAATATGGCCGAATTTACGGTGTGAAACAAACTTGAAAACCGGGCAAAGTGGACAATATTAGGCACAGTGGACGATGAGATTTCACAAAAGGCATAACTTTCTAGACCAGCTGAGTTATATAAGCTGCTTAAATTGATCCTGGTAACTTTCAATTAAGCCATAGGCTATCTACAAAAGTTTTAACAGTACATTCAAATTTTTTGAATACGCCCACTAAAGGAATTAAACATTGATTTACGGCAAGGTTCGATGCTTTGTAATGGCATTTTGACGTCAAATCGTTTTGGCGCGGAAAAACTATGACGTAGCTGTAATCCATCAATAAAAATTAGAAGGTATAGGTGATTGGATGTACAGTACCAACTGCAAACAAGTCGTCGTTGATCTGAACGCAGATTAATGAACTTGTTGAAAAACGGTGGTTGATGCGCCATGCTCCTTAAAACGGTGACATAATGCGCTCTTTGTGGTTTTAGCACGCGAAAACTTCTCTCCTTTTTGATGATTCATCGCAATATTTAACATCAGCTGTTGCTGTAGTTTGGCAATGCATATAATGAATGTCGTTTGTAAATTCTTTACGATATTGGGCTGTAAAATTTTTTTTTCTATGTACAAAATACTTGGAAATTTTTCTAAATAATGTTTTGATTTATTGTGTCATTTTAGTTTTTGTCGCACTCGCAAAAGAACATTATTTATTACAGCGTCATGTGCCGAATTTAATTTTCTAAGGGCATTTTCATTGTTATTGATGTTGATAGCTTGCAAAATAGGTAACAACTAGTTAACAATATATAAATTCCATAGCAAAGCCATTTCTCTTTTCTTAAACAAAAAGAATTTCAATTAGCTTGAGATTGTTTTAGTCGTTTCGTTTTCTCAAAGTTTTATCTGATAAATAATGCCGTAAACGTTAGATTCAGAAAAGTTCGCTAACTACGCAACACCACTTCACTGCATTATTGATTAACGTTGATAAATACTTATTTGTTATTCCAACCCGTTTGCAATACAGATGAACAGTTCGTCATGATTACGCGGTGATCTCCCTCAAAGAATTTATCAATAGTGAGCATACTCGTAATCACCGCATATAGAATTTCTTTGATTATTTTTTTATTCAGTAACAGTACATGAACTTGACTGGAAAGTAAAATCGTATCGGTCAGTGCATGGCCGGTATTCTATTTAAGTTGGATTCATGCAGTATCCGTTTTTTATCCGCTTTTGTCGTTTTTTTTTACGCTTTTCTTCTTCATGAAAAAGCAATGTTCTTTTTGGTAAGCATTTTTATACGTATGTCCTTGTCCTCACTAACCAGACAGTTCTACTGGACAAAACTTTTTTCAAAAAATGTTTTTTACGAGGGGTTAAACAGCCCTATTTTGAAATATCGCTTTCATCGTTTATCATACCCTAACTCCAAGAAAAAAAAGTCTTCACAGTCCGACTTAAGAGTGTAGGTTTGGAAGTGACTTAAGTGAGTTCTTGGTAGCTTGAATCTTCTGTATGCAACTACAATACCTATCCTGAACCACCAACACAAACATTTTTTACCATCATCGCACAAAGTCTTGTTTTTCCTCTTTTTTTTAGCATCCAACAACAAAAACTAACCAAAAAAAAATTCTTTTTTTGTATCGGTATTTCACGTCCATAGGATTAGTAGAATATTTCACGTCCAAAGGATTAGTAAAAACGGATTATAGAATCGAATCCAATAATTACGGATTATAAATGAAACTTGACAAAAGACAATACAATTATGGTTGGTGACTCTACAAGAGTTTTAATTAAGGGGGGGGGGGGCGAAATTTTGTTGGAGACCAATTGAGGATTGGGGGAGGCAATCCACAACTTATATAGCGAAGACCAAAACAAAAGAACAACAAGAACAGATTTCACGGTCTGAACAGCTGAATTTTTTTCGAAAAAAAGGTGAAGAGCCAAAAAAAAACGAAAAGGTCTTTACGGTCTCGTGTCAAGGTGAACACAAACCAAGAAAAAGAAATTGATGAAAGAATAGCCGTTTTGGTCACAAAATTATCATTGCTGGCATTGCGATTGGGGGGGAGCTGCCCTCCTAGATACGCCTATGTTGTTTATACACAAAATTTTTGAACAAAATTTTTATCAATATGTACAGTAATAACACTCTACTTAATGCAAATAAGGACTTACAAAACTGCGCACGAAAAAGAGCAAACTTTTTCACGAAGAAGCAAAAACAAAACAGACAAAAACGGATTTTTTGTAAATTCGCCTTTAGTAAGTAAACATCTTAATTTTGCGACCGAAAATTACGCCATTAAAATTTTTTCTGCACTAAAAACGATAAATTTATTGTTTAATTGATTTTGTACGGCTTTGAACATCAAAAGATATGGCTTTTCGTATACGATAGTTTTGTAATTTCTCACCTGAAGTTTTATTTGTATTGTCGCAGAAAAGATGAAGCTCAACGACATTTGGAGCTTATTAAAATAAATCACGGCGAGTCAGCAAGCAAATGGAGACGATCGTATGAAATCAAAGATCAACGGCTCGGAAATGCAGCAAGCTGCTGGTTCTCACGCCCTACCTTAGAATACTTGCTAACGATTGCCGGTATTATTTAGTTAAATACGGATCCTGTTTAAAATCTCAAATTGGACAAAAATCTTAAATTTGAAACAATTGCAAAATATGTCAAAGTTCGGAAAAATAGGGCAGCCTAATTGACTTGCACACCAAAGCACTAAATATAGAGTACAATGTTTCCCTGATGTTAGAAATTGTATCAATTTGTATCAACTTTTCATAAACTTTTTTTAATTTCCTCATTGAATTAACTACAAACCAATCGAGTTCTTTTTGACGAAATCGAAGGCGCATAGACTGTCAGAAAATTAAAGTTTGTTTGCAGTCTATGTTCCCTCAAAGCTGCGCGGCCGCGCAGATAGCCTTGAAGTTCAGTTCTGCGCATACAGCATAAGTGTTAATAAGACAAGGGTAATACGTGCTTTCAATCGGAAGCAAGACCATAATTTAGATTTCATAAAATTATTTTACAAATGCAAGATTTTGACAACAAATCCGAAATTCCGGACTAAAATAGAACCAGAATGCGGCGAAGACCTTTTTCTTTTTTTTGCAGTCTTCACTTAAATTTGAGGGGCAAAATTCCGAAATTAAGGTCTAAAATTTGTAAACTTCACCTAAATTTGAGACCAAAATTCCGAAATTCCTGACTGAAAGAGAACCAGTTTGCGGCGAAGACCTTTTTTAGAGCTCGCACGGCCTTTTATTTCGCGCACACCAAGCAAGCTCTGAGAGGGAACGTTGTTTGCAACAAATCCAATAATGACAGAAAACTAAAGTTTCTTTGTTCGCAATAAATCCGATGAAGAATATTGTGACTAAAAAAATTTGTTTGGAAAAATTGAAACAACCAAAGCGCAGTAAACTTGAGAAAACTGCATTTTTAAATTTTTAATGGAGCATTGTGATCAAATTTTTTTAATTGTTTAATTGTAAGAAATAGAAAGAAAAAAATTTTAATTGTAAGAAATAAAAAATCAAATAAAGAAAGTTTAATATCAGCGCAGAACAGTTTTCTGGAGAAATTTGTAAAAATGCGAACTTAACTTAACTTACGCTTTATGCTGAACGTTCTTCTCTTTCTTTCATTCTAACTAAGATTAGGCTAATGGATATTTTTGAAATCACCAACTTACATGAAATCAACAACTTACATGAAAATCACCAACTTATATGAAAACAAACAAAAGGACAAAAAGAGACGTTATCCAACGATCTGTGCTAACATTTTTGGGCTTCGAAAAATCATGCCGCCACTTAACTACATTATCAGAAATTATTACTTTATCTTGCCACAAGCATAAAATATGACATAATCATAAAACCATTTTTTTAATTATATTTTGTATGTTTTGCAGTATCTTATACGCAAATAAGGTAGTGCAGAAAATTAAGATCAACAAAAAAATAATTTTGCAATCAAAACATAGTGTGGATTGAAAACATTGAAAGAATAGAAGTCTAATCCATGAATGAGGGATATAAACTCTACTGCGTTTTCGTAAAAGTTGCTTGACTTTTTCAGTTCAAGTTTTGACGAAATTATTGGTATTTTTTAAATTCCTGTTATTCGAGGTTTGTTAAAAAGCAAGTTCTTCAGCAAAAATTAAACGTAAAAGTTAATCCTAAAACGAATGATGTTTTACTTTTTTATGTAAAATAATATGAATGATGTAAAATCTTCTGCCATACAATGAAAAAAAACAACAAAATGCAAATATTTTTTCTTCTTGCGGTTTTAAAACTTATTAGCGAAAAACGTTTGAAGCCATTGTGATAAATTGTCTCTGATAAAACATCAGATCGGTTGAAGTTTTCAAATTGAAACAAGTAAAAACTTTCAAATACGCTATTTCAAAACAATGATTGGTGGTTTAAAACTCTGAGAAATGATTGTAATTTTAATTCATGTGATGAGGAAACGCTTTTGCATGAACAGCACGACAAGAAGCTAAAAGTTAGTGTTTGATTAACAGATCAAGAGCAAATCGCCTAACGATGATTGCGAGTGAAAATAATGTAGCCGACGTGATGAGTGGTTTTTCCGCAAAATGCATCCACAATGTCGTCGCAAGTACAGCGTTATAATAACACTGTGAAAGTGCGAGTCATTGTTTAGCATACGCACGGCAATTTCGAAACTAAGTTGGTCCAAGAATCTATTTTTTACGTTAATAACAGCAATTTTAAACTTTTATCTCGAACAGACGTCTAATTGTATTTCTAATTTTTTGACTTTAAGTACCTACTGAAATAAAATAAAATTAAAAATAAAAGGTTTTGGGGATCTATTTAGGGGGCTACCGAGGGGGTAGCACTCCCAAATCACGTCAAAATATTTTGAAAGACCTGCTTATATTAAAAACAATTAGGTTATTCAAAAAATTGACTATTGGGAGGTTTAATTTGTTGGGATGGCATTCCTAAATTATGTCAAAATATTTTTTCCACAATTTTCTAATATTGGAATTGCAAACGACGTTAAAATGTATTTAACAACTTCATAGTGACGAACTTATAAAAACATCTATCTTCGTTAAGTCATTTAAAAGTCAATTATTGGGGGCACACTTGCCCTAAATAATTAACATGCCCTAAATAAATATTTCACTTTCACATTGATGATTATTGCACTAAACAGTTAGTAGCAAACCGTGACCTTACGTCATAAGTAGAAAACAGTGATCACCATGTTTAAGTTTTTGGGTTTGTCGTGCTGTTGGTAATCGAACCCGAGTCTATCGTTGTAGTGGTAGATACTCTCCAATCACAATAAAACTTTCAATAAAAAATAGCAAATTTTTTTCTCACGTCCTTATAGCATGCTTTGCTAGAGGTAATACTGAACTCTGACCACCAAAAACATCCAAATATTTTGATGCGTAGTTGAATTGGTTGGTCAAAAAAAATTGATACTCACCCGCATCTCCAAACGGATCGCTTTTTCTAGAAGTCGTGTAAGTAATGACTCGTATGTTTTATGAGTCATACTTTAGGTCTCGTGTCTTTTAGGGTTTGTGTCCTTTAGGACTCGAGTCTTTTAAGGCTCGTGTATTTTAGCACTCGGGTCTTTTAGGGCTCGTGTCTTTTAGGACTCGTGTCTTTTAGGACTCGTGTCCTTAAGGGCTCGTGTCCTTTAGGGCTCGTGTCCTTTAGGGCTCGTGTCCTTTAGGGCTCGTGTCCTTTAGGGCTCGTGTCCTTTAGGGCTCGTGTCCTTTAGGGCTCGTGTCCTTTAGGGCTCGTGTCTTTTAGGGCTCGTGTACTTTAGGGCTCGTGTCTTTTAGGGCTCCTGTCCATTAGGGCTCGTGTACATTAGGACTCGTGTGCATTAGGGATTGTGTTTTTAGGACTCGTGTTTTTTAGGGCTCGTGTCCGTTAGGGCTTATGTACTTTAGGGCTCGTGTTCATTAGGACTGGTGTCCTTTAGGATTTGTTTACGTTAGGACTCATGTCCATTAGGACTCGTGTATTTAGGACTCGTGTCTTTTAGGACTCGTGTCCATTAGGGCTCGTGTCCTTTAGGACTCGTGTACATTAGGACTCGTGTTCTTTAGGACTCGTGTCCTTTAGGACTGGTGTCTTTTAGGGCTCGTGTCTTTAGGACTCGTGTTTTTAGAGCTCGTGTTTTTAGGGCTCGTGTACGGGATCCCAAAAATTTAGACTCTCCTTTTTCGAAACGCTTTGCAAACTTGGAATATTTTTTCGTGACTTTATCACTGTGCCTACAGCTGAAAACGGCAAGATGTGAATTAGGTTGACGCTAGTAAAAAATCTGTCACAACACATCACTACATCAGAAATTTTTATTGTGGAACATAATTTATTTACAACTCTCTCTCCAAGATTCCTTCTGAAAATTCATCATTTTCAGCATTCTTAGAGTAGATATTTAAGTTAAATATATATCAAGTTTTTGCATCACACCTTTGCCACACTTTGATTCCCCTTTTTATTGGTATTAAAGATAAGTACTATTTCAGTGCTGAGCGCCCTTTGAATTTGACCATGGACTCATTAATGCTTTGATGGGAGCTTTCACTCGTCAAATTGGAAAAAGTTTGCTTCATGCAATTAACAAGTTCTTCTACGTAATACAATTTTTTTGCATCATCAGGCTTTTCAGGATGGTTGAAGTACAATTTGGACATCAGAAACTGGAATCTATTTCTTGAGATTACATTTTTGATAAATTGGTTTCCCATCAAAGTATTACTGGACCAATAATCAATGAGACTAGGGACTCAATTGTAACACATTACAAACATGACCCCCAAAAGGATCATCACTTTTTCTTCGTCAGTATGGGGAATTATAGCATTTTTTTTGATGTTATACAATTCAATTCTTTCGTTTGTACACTGGGCAATATATATACACAAACTTTTTGGAAAGAAAAGTTTTAAGGAATCAATTTCCAGTAGTGTAGAAGGCATTTCAACTGTAGGTTTGCGTGGGATGTAAGAAGCTGGAAGTTGATGCCAGATAATGAAATTGGAAGCAGCATTTAATTGCAGATCATTCTGAGGGGGATCCGTGCTTGGTGATGGTTGTGCAGCTGCTGTATCATCATCACTTTCTGAAAAAGTATGTTCACTTTCACTATTAGGCCTACTTGATTCGCTGCAGTCCTCTCTATCGGGTACATATGATGACTCTGAGCTCGTATCATCATTGATGCTACTCTCAAATACATACTTACTAGCATCACTTAGCCCTATTCGTCCAGCCATGTAAAAAAAGTAAAAGAAAAGCTTATTCATTTTGTATTATAAAATACCAATGGCGCAAATCGTCCCACTATGACATGTAATTGGGACTTATGTCCCAATTACAGAAAATGAATCTAATACATACAAAATGTAGGGTCATAAGTGCTGGAAATCAATTACAATTGAAGTACACTTACCTCCAGTAGTTTACAATAAACTGACTTTCTGTGTATCAGCAACTACAACTCACCAAACCTAAAAAAGGAGAACTGATTTTTGAGAGCATCAGAGAAAAAAGCAACTATTTCAAGGATGATGCAATCCTGTGAAATTTTGCCACGTGTAAAGAAGAGTAGTGCATAGTTGTACCACTGGGAAACAAAATTGTAAAATTCAAATGCGTGTTTATATCAATGGTAGCTTCAAAAATCTCGAGCTGCTGCTCCCGCAACCCTCACGGTAAAGCGGGCAATGAAGAAAGAAGAAAAATATTTTTGGGACGTATCGTCCCGTTGGTAGTAAAAGGATTAAATCTAACAAAACCATTAAGCTCAAGTACTTCAACGTCTTAGATGTTGCAGTAATCCAACTAGTTTGACTCTTCTACTTTTCTGTGATACAAATTTATTGTGAGAATTCATCTTATAGTTTGATGTTTTATTTAAGGGCTAATTGTCCAACATGAAATTGCCAAGTTTGGCATGTTTTATCTTTTTTTATTTTAGCCAACCAGTCCTTTTCAAAATTGATAATGTCTACCTGGAGTACTTCGGAATAAAGATTTTAAACTTTTATGGGCCTGTTTGGCATGGTCTCCTCAATGTGGCCAACCAAATTTTGTTATGTTTAATCTTTGATTGATATTAACCTATCCAACAGATTCAATTTCTTTTGGTTTTGTAGTTAATGGGGGGAGATACCAACACAATTGGATGATCCCTGTAATATGAAATGCTCAAATTTTTTAATGTTATTTTTTTTCTTATCATGAAAATTTTGTTTGTCTAGCTTGAGTGGTTAAAAATTTGAAGGACTCGTTTGAAGAGGACTCCCCAATTGTGGAACCTGAAATTAGTCATATTTTGTTTACCTTTTAATTTTATTCAAAATTTTGTCATATTTTGATTTTATCTTTCTTTTATATTTATGTATTCTGAAAGTTTGATGTGTCAAGCTTGAATGATTGAAAAGTTTGAATTTTGAAGGAACCTCTCTTTGGTGCCCCCAAATTTGGTCAAATTTTATCTTTCCTTTATATTTGCTTTCGTATCCTGAAATTGAGAAGTGTCTAGCTTGCACAATCAAAAAGTTTGGTGCCCTCTTTTGAGGGGAACCCCCATTGTGATAACTTCAAAAATTTCTCATATTTTATTTTTCCTTCATATTTACGTATTTTATAAAGTTCATTAGTACAGCGTAAGTGGTTAAAGTTTGAGTTTTGGCGTTCTTGTTTGAGGGAGATCCCTTCATTTTGGTATCTCCAAATTTTGTCAAATTTTATCTTTTCTTCATATTTGCCAACCCTGAAAATTTTATGTGTCTAGCATGTGTGGTTAAAAAGTTTTGAAGTTTGGTTGCCCTGTTTAAGGGGTTCCCTCATTTCAGTACCCCTAAATTGTTTCAAAATTTTATCTTTCCCTTATACTTGCTTACCTTAAAAATTTTATGTGTCCAGCTTAAAAGGTTAAATAGTTTGAATTTTGGAGGCCCCCGTTTTGGGGAACCCCCATTTTGGAAACTCCAATTTTTGTTAGGTTTAGTTTTTATTTTTGATATTTACCCATTCCAAAATTTTAATCCATCTACCTCTAATGGTTTAAAAGCATAAAATTTTGGCGGCCCCGTTTAAGGGGGACCCCGTTTAATCTTTTCTTTGTGTTTGTCTGCCCTGAAAATTTCATGTGTCCAGCGTGAGTGGTTAAAAAGTTTGAATTTTGTTGGCCCCATTTCGGAGGGACCCCCATTTTGGTACCTCCAAATTTTGTCACATTTTACCTATTCTATATATTTACTAATCTTAAAAATTTCATGTGTCAAGCTTAAAAGGTTTAAAAGTTTGAATTTTGTCGGCCTCGTTTCGAGGGCAAACCTCCATCGTAGCACCTCCAATTTTTCTTAGGTTTAGTTTGTTTTGGTTATCTACCCATTCCGAAAATTTGATCCATCCAGATGTAACGATTTAAAAGTTCAAAATTTAGAAGGACTCGATTGATGGGGATCCCCCCAACCTGGCACCCGCAATTTCTTTGCCACACTAGCTCTCCTTGATATCTTTAATCGCTCAAAGTTTGAATGTAATGCGTTTATTGGTTTGAAAGTAGTTAGCGGCAGAAGAAAAAGAAAAAAAAAAAGTAAGAAAAAGGTGAAAAACAAGAAAAATAGTGTTCAAGTTGGGGTAAACGAACGTAACCAAACAAAAGGTGGTTGATAGTGTATTCAAAAACCACTAACCATTTTTCATCAATATTGGTAATTACCGAGATATTTTGGTTCAAACTTGTCCACTTTTTGCCAATTTTTGGCCTGTAAAATTTTCGTCATGTGACCGATCGCGCCCAAACTCGGATTGCTTAAAGCATTTATTAGCACCCATATTGTGTCCCAATTTCAGCTTTGCACGTCTAGTGGTTTATAGGTATAAGCAAATTAATAAAATCTCAAGCCAAAAATCGCAGTTTTATTATGTTTTTTGCGTCTCAATTCACGATCATGTGACCTAGAATTCCCACAATTGGCAGACATGACGCTTTTATTAATTCTTATATTGAGTCGAAATTTCAACTTCCTAGGTTTTACCGTTTGTTATTTATTATGCAAATTAATCCCCATCTGCCAAAAATCGCGAACAAAAACAATGGCACAACACGCTCACGCGAAGTCCCAATAATTTTCAAATACAAAATTAACTTAATGCTGAATACAAAATATTCGCAAAAAGTTGTCGACGACCTGGAATCAAGTATACATAAGGTTAAAACTGAAAATATACTTGTAAAGTTTTATGTATTATATTTCTTTGTAGGCTATATATTACGTGTGAAGTAATATACACGAAAACACGAATAAAATAATGTCTCCAACTGGCTGTTTCAAAAAAAAAAATCTGTTGAAATGTTTAGTCAGTGGTTGATATCAGGGTTTCAAAAGTGCTCGATAACGGAGTGTTAGAGCAAATACCACAGTAAACCACTACAGTTTGACATTAAACAATAAAAATTAAAAACCTATAACCCAACAGTCTGTTTCACCCATAAATGGGATCATCAGGGGTAAAGCTAAACATATTAAAGATCAACAATTAAAATCAAAATATCAAAAATAAAAAATAAAAACTAGAATCCAGAATATAAAAGCCATAGTAGGTTGAAACCTACAAAGTAGTTGAGCTACATTGAACTGGTGCAAAATTTTAACAGAACAAGCGATCACAGCAATGTCACGTGAAACGATGACGTAGACAATAAACAATAACACATGCTGTAGATAGAGGTAGCGGTGGTTCGAAACTGGAGTACGATAAACCTTCAATACCAAGATGAAGAAGGAAGAATATTATGACCAAGGATTATGTTTTAAGTTTACAGTTTTTTAATTTATATTTGTTTTGTGGCGACATTTGTTGAAGAGCTCAGTACGTTAGTTTAACGTTGTGCTGGGGTCTGCCGTGAGGATGGAATATTTTGCTTGTCTCCTTGCTGGTATGGCTTTGAGTGGCAAGCAATGCTCCACGCGATGGTGGGTTCATAGCCGGCGTCTCTCCAAGACCATACGTACTTGGAAAGCTCGGTGGCGTTGCTTGTTTGGCGGTGCCTGAAGGATTGCACGTGATTGTAATATCGTGCTTTAAATCCGTTTCACAGAGGCCAAAGTAATTTTTGGCCTCGTTGTTGCAGTTTGCGGTGGCTTTGTAAACGATACTCTTCTCTCGACACCGTCCAGACATGGGACACGGTGTCTTTCTGCAGTTGCACAAAGGTGGATCTGGTTTATCTCTTTTCTCAGATAAGATCTTCTTGTTGTGAAAAGATAAGATGCCAGCCATGTTAGTGGTACAACTATAGCTTAGTTTGATAGTGTTCTTGGTGAAGACCTTGTGCAATCGGTGCCGTGATGGGAAGTGCTTCTCCAGGAGATAAAAGAAGCGTTTTCTTACGTTAGTGTTGACGAGGTCGTTGTAGGGGGGTTGAACCAAGTGATGTTACGCTCTCTGGTACGCCTTCCTTGATTAGCTTGCTCCTGCTGGAATTGCAGTTTTTGGTGGTGGCCACTGGCTTGCAGGGCTTGCTCGTACATTGGTATCGCCGTTTGGAACTCTGATTTATCGCAAGAGATTTGTGATAACCTCTTCTCTGTCATTGAAGGCAGTTGCCTTTTGATGGTGGGTGGATGGTTCGATCTTATATCAATGTAAAGTGGGTGGTCGTTAGGTTTTTGGTAGGGCCAGTATCTTCCGGAACTCAGGTCTAGGGTCTCGTCTAGGAAGTCTGTGCGCACTAGTATGGCATCTTTGAGATCGTGTTGGTGGAAAATCTGGATTATCTGCTTCTTCAATCTCTCAGCGTTAGGTCCCAGAGTGTTTCGGAGGATTGCGAGTCCATCATCACGGCAGAGACCGACAGCCTCTTTGCCTAGGATGCCAGACAGATGATGAAGCAGGTATAGGCCTACGAGCTCGCATACCTCAGCGCCGTCGAAAGACCCCATGGTGACGTCGAATCGGCCATACGACTTTTTGGACCATGCTTCTCCTTCACAGAACAGCGGAGACTTGCGGCAATGCATGATAATTTCGGTACTTTTGTCAATCTTCACAAATTTGTTAGCGTATTCAATCGCATCAGTTAAAAGTTTCTCAGAAACTGATGGATAAAAATCCACTAAATCAAATTTTAAAAATTTACAGTCGGCCTTGTTCGGGATATTATTGAACCAAGATAAAGTTGACGCTGTGTTTTTCCGTTGCTTAAAACCAGATTTCTTTCGTATTTGTGTATTGATGCTGTCCAGGTGTTGCTTGCTAATTTTGCCAATTTCGAATTTTGGCGGTTTAATTAGCCTACATTTTGGGTGATTTTGAAAATTTTCTTTGTGGTCTTTTAAGGTCATGAAAGCAATTGCCTTTTGAGAAACTTTCCACCCTTGCGTCCAATTTCAATTCATTGGCGATACTTTGCGCTTCTGTGTTAATTTTACTTAAGGCCGAAATGTCTGCTTTTTGGTGCGCTGTGGTGATGTTGTCTTTAAGTAAATAAGAGTAGTTGTCAACGCTTACTTCATAAAGGTTGGTGGTTTTGTCAGCCGGAATTAGCATCATGGGTGAATCTCTGATTTTTTTGTATCGTTTGCAAGTCGCGAATGGAAGGTGTTAGCAGTTTGTATGAATTTAATGCTCTTGATCATAGCGTAAAGTTCCTCCTCGAAAGCTGCAAAACCTTTATGTTGTGGTGGGGTGTTCTCCGATTTGAAGTCATACATTTGGTACTCTTCGATAGTGTCCTCATTTCTGTGGTCGCAGAAAATAATGCGTTCATAATGCTTTCATAACCTTAAAAAGACCATAAAGAAAATTTTCAAAATCACCCAAAATGTAGGCTAATTAAACCGCCAAAATTCGAAATTGGCAAAATTAGCAAGCAACACCTGGACAGTATCAATACACAAATACGAAAGAAATCTGGTTTTAATCAACGGAAAAACACAGCGTCAACTTTATCTTGGTTCAATAATATCCCGAACAAGGCCGACTGTAAATTTTTAAAATTTGATTTAGTGGATTTTTATCCATCAGTTTCTGAGAAACTTTTAACTGATGCGATTGAATACGCTAACAAATTTGTGAAGATTGACAAAAGTACCGAAATTATCATGCATTGCCGCAAGTCTCCGCTGTTCTGTGAAGGAGAAGCATGGTCCAAAAAGTCGTATGGCCGATTCGACGTCACCATGGGGTCTTTCGACGGCGCTGAGGTATGCGAGCTCGTAGGCCTATACCTGCTTCATCATCTGTCTGGCATCCTAGGCAAAGAGGCTGTCGGTCTCTGCCGTGATGATGGACTCGCAATCCTCCGAAACACTCTGGGACCTAACGCTGAGAGATTGAAGAAGCAGATAATCCAGATTTTCCACCAACACGATCTCAAAGATGCCATACTAGTGCGCACAGACTTCCTAGACGAGACCCTAGACCTGAGTTCCGGAAGATACTGGTCCTACCAAAAACCTAACGACCACCCACTTTACATTGATATAAGATCGAACCATCCACCCACCATCAAAAGGCAACTGCCTTCAATGACAGAGAAGAGGTTATCACAAATCTCTTGCGATAAATCAGAGTTCCAAACGGCGATACCAATGTACGAGCAAGCCCTGCAAGCCAGTGGCCACCACCAAAAACTGCAATTCCAGCAGGAGCAAGCTAATCAAGGAAGGCGTACCAGAGAGCGTAACATCACTTGGTTCAACCCCCCCTACAACGACCTCGTCAACACTAACGTAAGAAAACGCTTCTTTTATCTCCTGGAGAAGCACTTCCCATCACGGCACCGATTGCACAAGGTCTTCACCAAGAACACTATCAAACTAAGCTATAGTTGTACCACTAACATGGCTGGCATCTTATCTTTTCACAACAAGAAGATCTTATCTGAGAAAAGAGATAAACCAGATCCACCTTCGTGCAACTGCAGAAAGACACCGTGTCCCATGTCTGGACGGTGTCGAGAGAAGAGTATCGTTTACAAAGCCACCGCAAACTGCAACAACGAGGCCAAAAATTACTTTGGCCTCTGTGAAACGGATTTAAAGCACGATATTACAATCACGTGCAATCCTTCAGGCACCGCCAAACAAGCAACGCCACCGAGCTTTCCAAGTGCGTATGGTCTTGGAGAGACGCCGGCTATGAACCCACCATCGCGTGGAGCATTGTTTGCCACTCAAAGCCATACCAGCAAGGAGACAAGCAAAATATTCCATCCTCACGGCAGACCCCAGCACAACGTTAAACTAACGTACTGAGCTCGTCAACAAATGTCGCCACAAAACAAATATAAATTAAAAAACTGTAAACTTAAAACATAATCCTTGGTCATAATATTCTTCCTTCTTCATCTTGGTATTGAAGGTTTATCGTACTCCAGTTTCGAACCACCGCTACCTCTATCTACAGCATGTGTTATTGTTTATTGTCTACGTCATCGTTTCACGTGACATTGCTGTGATCGCTTGTTCTGTTAAAATTTTGCACCAGTTCAGTGTAGCTCCACTACTTTGTAGGTTTCAACCTACTATGGCTTTTATATTCTGGATTCTAGTTTTTATTTTTTATTTTTGATATTTTGATTTTAATTGTTGATCTTTAATATGTTTAGCTTTACCCCTGATGATCCCATTTATGGGTGAAACAGACTGTTGGGTTATAGGTTTTTAATTTTTATTGTTTAATGTCTTAATACTGTAGTGGTTTACTGTTAAAATGTTTATATAACCAGTTAACAGCTCCTTGAGTTTATAGTGTTCAAAGAATCGCACCCAACAGAAATGATAAGACGATGATCGGTAGCCTTGCTTTTTTAGAAAAGAGTTTACGAATAAAGCAGCTGTTTGAGGTTTAAAAATTAGTTCTTAATCTGTACTCAGTTGTACTGTACATTGCATTCTGGAATTTCGGATTCGTCAAGCTTAAAGAAATGTCAGATTCAGGCTATGCCCATCAATATCAAAGAGGTATGGTATGATTGATGACACGTGGTACTAGAGTACTACCGATAATAATTTGATGTGTTTTGAACAAATGTGGAGTTTACACTGTCGTATATATCAAAACACTTAAAATCACAGCCAGTTTAGTTTGCTTGCAAGTCTTATACTTCGTCACGCTGCACCACCAGCCTACTACGAAAGGTAGTATGCTAGACTCCTATGGGAAATAACCTGTTTAGGAATCGAACCCAGGATCATCAACTTATCGAACAATAAGCTTTCTTTTAAACCAAATTAGAGCATCATCAGGCAAGTCGATTTCAAATTTACAGTTCGGCCTCGAAAAATGCTTTAAAATAGTGAATTGTTTTGGTCAATAATTTTTTATTTTCAATTGTTTTCAAGTTCATGTTTGTTTTTTGACATCACAGAAAAGCACGCATAGATGAAGCGAAATTAATTATTGCTGCAAAATGTTGCGTCAGAATGACTTCAAAGCGACCATGAGGTTATTTGGCCTCGAAGATAGGCATTTACAGCGCAATTATTGCGCCGCAACTATTTCACTTGCGATAGCGCTTGATGCTTGCGCAACTATTTTTAAACGGTTGCGCTGACGCTTGGGCCGCAAGTATGTCAGCGATTTTGAGCGCAATCGCGATTCAAATACGATTTTGAATAATTATTGTTTTCCAACAACTGCAATTAAAGTTTAGAAAAAACATTAAAGAGGAAGATTCATAAAAGTCTCTTCATGGGAAATTGCACTCGTCTGCTGCTTGCAAAACTTCGATATATAATACAGCAGCAGGAGTTTTCTTTCGCTGAAACTTTTTCCCTGAAATATTTTACCGATTTTTCAAAATTTCAAATTTTTCAATTGCGTATTTCAAAAAATGATTCTAAAATCAAGTTTCAAAGAAAAGAACTATTTTCATAATTGTCTTCCACAAATACGCTCCTCGTTCCTAAAAAATTTTTAGATATTGTTCCAGGAAAAATTTAACGCGTAACTTGCAAACTGTTTTAGGACTTACCGTTATTCAAAAATAAGAAACACTAAAAACAATGAATTGCAATTTTTGTTGAGTCTGGAAAACTCGAAAGATATTGCTAACCGAAGTGACTGCATTGGTATACCTCTTAATTAATATACCCAGATGGTTCAATTTCTTTGAACAAAAACATGATGATTTTTGTAGCATGCTCCAGTCGTCAAAGAGTGATGCTAATTGCTACAAAAGCATAAATGCACATATGCTCTTAAGAAAATCGATAGCTCTTAAGAAAATAGAAGACATAAAGTCACAATCAGGATCATTTTTTGGTTGTCAGAAAAAATGTCTACGGATGAGATTCGCACCGCTGCCCGCAACAACCAGAGACATACAGTGGTTTCGAAGTCGCGGCAGTCCTTCAACGTAAGACGCGTTAGACCACTCTACCACTGTAGCTATGGGTTAAAACAAGCAAGATAATATTGACTGAGGGCACTGAGATTTGAACCGTCACACTTGGGTTTCGATGCTCGCGCTGTGCGGGTGACGAGTTTGTAAGATTGTTGATCAACATTCTACTCGTCGGTATGGCTCTTATTTGATTTAATTTCTTTCTACAAAATACATAATGATTTTTTTAGCATGCTCCATTCGTCAGAATAGAGTGATGCTAATAGCTCCAAGAGCGCAAATACATCGAAGCTAGAAATCGATTTCCTTGACGAGCCATTATAGAAAAAAACAGTGACTCCGAAATAGTAGCGTACGCAGGATTTTCGAAAGGGAGGGGGGCAGAAAATTCAGAAAATTTGAGATTAATGAAGACCAGAATGAAAATTTTCCAGCCCAAAACCAAGTCCATTTTCTGCCCAAACTTAGGTGAAGAGCAAAAAAAAAAGGTCTTCACTCTAATTTAGTCCAGCTTATGGCCAAAAAAAAGGTCTTCGCCCACCGTTTCTGTGCTCAAACCTTCTGCCCAAGTTACAAAGAGGGGGGAATGCCACAATTTTGCATACTATTCTATGCTAATTATATTATCTTGGCGACCCAAAGGGGAGCATGGCCTAATGCCCCCCCCCCTACATACGCCCCTGCTCCAAAGTCGCTCGCAGGTTCGCTTGCCACCACATGAAGACTTTATTGGTGGAAATTAACACCCCCCGATTCCTTTAAGTGCGGGTGTTGAGCGTCATTTTTTATTGTCCTTCGCCCAAAGTGAACGGATTTAAGCGATCCGCGTTTTCAAATGCTTGTATTTTTAAAAGGAAATCAACAATTTTGTTTACCATTTGGTACTGTGCATAATTTGTTTTGAGTATTGGTTTTGTACCGTAACCTATAGTGCAGTTTGAGCAGTGAATCAATCAGAATTATCCTTTCTAAAACGTCATACTTTCGCTTGCGCTTGCGGCGCAATTATTTTTTTGGGATTGCGAAAACGCTTGCGCTGCAAGAATTTTAGAGTAGTTGCGCGTGCGCTTACGGCACAACTATTGTGACTTGCGCTGCCTACCTCTGTTTGGCCTACAGTCACTCTGAATAAACCATAATTGAAGTATGGCAAGGTTAATTCATCCATTTTGTCAAGATGTCTGATGGCTGTTAGTACGCGACACTGCGACATTAAAACCACAAAAAAAGAACAAAAACATACGTAAAGCACCAGTAGAGGATTATTTAAATTTCACTGAAACATAAAATAACAACAAAAAAAGTAGGTGGAACTCCATAAGTTTAAAATCGCATAGGTTACAACGAATTCGTTGAAGTAAAATATGAATGAAATTGTCTTTTAGTTTTTCAGCAAGGACAAGTAGTGAAAATCACGAAGGAAATTAAATACCAAAACTCAACCAAACTCAAACTTGACGGGAAGAAGCTCAAAAAAATCTTTGACAAATATGAAAAATATCTGGCGGCTGTTTATGCGATATCAGGACCATTGAGAACTGGAAAATCTTTCCTTCAAAACTTGCTGGCAAGGTACTTGAAAGGTTTGGAGCTCGCACAGGTGATTATAATTACATCTTTATCAATACGTTGCTTTGGCCTAAAAACGAAGGGACCTTTTGGTCTTGAATCAAGCCATCATCTGCCAGCCTGCCTGCTACATGTGATGAAGTCTTCACGCAGTCTTTTTTTGTTGCTGAACGTCAAGCAGGAATGAAATGAATACCAATTTTCTCAGTCTTTGGTTTGACCCGAGAGGGAATCAAACCCGAGTGTACCATTTCAGTTGAAGACGATGATTAATTTTAGTCTGTTATGGACTGCGTGGTCACGAGAGAATTAAAGCATAAATTGTACGATAACCATGATGGCATGGTCCGGATTCAACTCCCTCTCTCGCCTCGTGATTGCGCCCGTAGTTAAGGCATTTTAAAGCAATCATCTCTGCTCGTTGATTTTGAACCATAAAAAAAATCACCTCGTCAACTACAAAGCTTGGAAACTGTTGTTGTTGTTGTAGCGCATATTTAACTGGACAACTCAAAAGCGAATTCGAACAATTTGTCCTAAGTTCAAACGCCACTGTCGCCTCCTCATAGCCGGGGGATTGTTTAGAATTAGCGATCAACGGAAGTTAAATTTTTTTGTGCTTCGATTTTCGAAGAACTTTTAAAAACTCAATGCTATCTTTACAAAATTGATCGATTATTAAGTGGTAAATTGTAAAAAGAGCGGACTAGCTTAAAGTTTTTTTGTGGTACAGTTAATCTTATTGAAATCATTAAAAATTTTTTGCTACTAGCTTGCGGTTTTTGGAAGTTTCTCTTTCAAGGATTAATGCCAGAAAAAGGTTTTGAGCAGCGATTGCAAGAATAAGTTTAATTTTTTAAAACCAAATCCGATTCTTGGAAGTCGTTTGGACTAATCTCGATACTATGCAGCCGCTGTATTTACTAATCTAATTTCGACAGCCTGTGGGAAGAGTCTAGAATATCAAAAGAAACGCAGTCAGAATCGACACGCTTGAGTGATTTTTTGATAATTGCTTGACTTAAATTTACAAAACTCGTTCGCTGTTGCATATTGGTACTTTCGAACAAACATACAAAATCAAAATCGGAAAACCACTCAAGCGTGTCGATTCTGACTGTATTTTTTTGGTGTTCTAGACATAGTCGATTGACTTGATGATACCTTTGACCGGTAATGGAGTCGAGTACTCAACTTACGAGTACGAGTACCGCAAAAAACTTCGAGTACGAGTACGAGTACTGATATTGAAAAATGTACCCGAGTACGAGTACCGTAAAAAAGTTCGAGTACGAGTACTTTTACAAGTTTAGAAAAAAAATTTTTTAAGTTGTAACAGCTCAAAATTTGTCGCAAAAACATAAACGAATACGTTTTTTTTCTGTGAGTGGGATGTTAAGAAGGCGCACAACTGCAGGCGACAATTTTCTGCTAAGTTACACGCAAAATTACTGTTATATTTTAAACAAATTAGGTACCTTGACGTTGAAAGCAAGTGTACGTTTTTTTGCGCGTCGGAAAAAACCTTGGCTTGCAGAAGCAGCAAATTGCTCATTGTTGCAAGAAGTTCTGTTGCAGCCGCAGAAAAATGTTTAACTCTAAAACTGAGCCAAGAATTAACTTGAAATTTTTGGTAAAATTCAAGCTTTGATGGAAGTTTACGGCAAAGAATGCATGTCAAGAACCCGCGTTTTTGAATGGCACAAACGATTTCATGAAGGCCGGACCATAGGCGTAGCCAGGATTTTTGATTGGGGGGGGGTCCAAACCACAAATCACACGCAATGACGTCATCAGAAATTTTCGAAAAAGGAACTTTTTGTGGGGCAAAGATATCGTAGAATGGAAGATCTGAAGCCGTAGCCTGATGGCACTTTGCCAGGATTTTGGTAAAGGGAGAGGGCGAAAACTAATTGTTGAAAAGTGTAAAAGTCTAACTTGGAAGACGTTTTGAGTAAGCTAGTGTACTCAAACGTATCACAGACGGGGGTCTGGGGGAAGAGCCCCCAGCCGCCGGTGGCTATGGGGGTCTGAGGGCAAAGCCCCCAGCCGCTGGGCGATTTTTGTAAGTTTTTGGAAAAAAAAGCTATTTAAATATCATCGGATCACATTTCGCACGAGTTCAGAGCCATTTCAAAGAACTAGATTTTTAACATTTGAAAGCCAATCAAAAAAATTTAGTTGTTCAATCCTCTTTTTGCAATTAAATCCCAAAACACGCTTAGAATCTTGCATTATGGTGTAAAATCTTAATTGTAAGTGATTTGGTCTATAGGGGGAAGTAACGAACATTGCCTCCTGCAATACTTTAGCATTAAATAATTAAGTTTATAATAACGTTAAACGAGGGCCTGGGGTGGCAACTTTTAGGTCAAAACTCTTAGATTTCTCACAGGTTTTGCATATAAATTGTTAAAAATTTGAATTAAGGGGCCCCTGGCCCGGGAACCTTGGTCGTCAGTCAGGGGCCCTTGGGCTCCCTGGTTGCCAGTTAGAGGCCCCGTAGCCCCTTGCTTGTCGGTTAGGAGCCCAGGCCCCCTGGTTGTTAATTAGGGGCCCTGGGGCTCCCTGGTCGTGAGTTAGGGGCCCCGGGGCCTCCTGGTCGTCAGTTAGGGACTCCAGGACCCCTTGGTTGTTGGTCAGGGGCCCGGGGGCCCCCTGGTCGTCAATTAGGAGGGCCCCGGGGCCCATCGTTGTCGGTTAGGGGGCTCCTGGCCCCCTGGTTGTTGGTTAGGGGCCCCCTGGTTGTGAGTTAGGGGCCCCGGGGCCCCCTGGTCGTCAGTTAGGCACTCCGGGGCCCCCTGGTTGTTGGTTAGGAGCCCTGGGGCCCCCTGGTTGTCGTTTAGGGGCCCCCTGGTTGTCGGTTAGGGGCCTGGGCCCCCCCTGGTTGTCAGTTAAGGTGACCCCTGGTTGTTGGTTAGGGTCCCTTGGTTGTTAGTTAGGGGCCCTGGGGCCCCTGGTCGTCAGTTATGGGCTCCCTGGTTTTCAGTTAGGGGTCCCGGACCCCTGGTTGTCGGTTAAGGATTCCAGGGCCCCCTAGTTGTTAGTAAGGGCCCCCTGGTTGTTAGTTGGGGGCCCCGGGACTCACTTGTCGTCATTAATATTATTGTTAATTACTGTTATGTGCGTAATAACTGAAAAAAAACTGCAACTAAACATCGACAGGCTATGTTGTCATAACTTTTTGTCGTTAGTGGTATTTTGATTGGGGGGGGGGCCCGGGCCCCCTGGACCCCCCCCTGGCTACGCCTATGGGCCGGACTGATGTTGGAGATGATGAACGTTCACGACGCCCAACCATATCAAAAACCACTAACAATAACCGAGAAAGTGAAAAAATTGTCCGAGAAGATCGTCAGCTTAGTATTCGACTGATAGCAGAGAGGATGTCCATTGACAAAGAAACAGAGTGGCAAGTACTGAATGAAAATCTGCATATGGCAAAGGTCTGTGCACAAGTTGTTTCAAAGCTTTTAACTAGCGATCAAAAAGAAAAAACGCCAAGAGATTTGCGCTGACATTTCAAAACAAATTGAAGAAAACCCTAAATTTTTAGACAGTGTGATTACTGTACATGCGATGAGAGATGAATTTTCCAGTACGACCCAGAGACAAAGAGGCAGTCCATGCATTGGAAAACTGCAAACTCACCTCAAATTAAAAAAGCAAAATAGAGCAAAATCAAAATTCAAGGCAATGTCAATTGTTGTTTTTTTATGTTAAGGGTGTTGTCATGTTCGTTTTTTTTTTATGAAAATCCGAATGAAACGCTGTGTTGATGCTAAGGGAGAATACATCAAAGGGGAAACAAAATAAAACGACCTTTTTTCCTTCAATAAAATTGTTTTATGTCAGCAGTCTTGTTATTTAATAGCGACACCTCGTATACCGTATGCTTCTTTCAATCACAAATAAGCTTTCAAAGTCCTCTACTCCAAACATGATTACCCACAACAAGTTTTTGAGAGCTTTTGCGATTAAATGTTATATTCAATTAACATTTAATCATAGGTGGGCAAGTTAATGCAAAACGTTAGCTTCGTTAACCACTAGTCCGTTAACAAACTTCACACCTTGTTGTATGATTGTAATAATAAGTCAATTAAGATGTTTCTTGACGTTTGCAGGCCAGAGTTTTAATATTTTAATCGTTTTGCGTGCTTCTGGCCTAAAGGCTACCAGCTCGGAAGCCTAGGGAAGAGCCACCAGAACGGCGACTACTTAAAAGAAGCAATGCGAAAAATTGTCTTCCCACAGGAATCGAACCTGCAGCCTTTGGATTACCGGTCCACTGCTCTACCACTTGAGCTAGAGAAGACGCCTCCTCGCATGCTTAATTTTGGCTATTTAAACCCAGCAACTTGCTTGTTGTATGATTGTAATAATAAGTCAATTAAGATGTTTCTTGACGTTTGCAAACTTCTTGACGGTAATCCAAAGGCTGCAGGTTCGATTCCTGTGGGAAGACAATTTTTCGCATTGCTTCTTTTAAGTAGTCGCCGTTCTGGTGGCTCTTCCCTAGGCTTCCGAGCTGGTAGCCTTTAGGCCAGAAGCACGCAAAACGATTAAAATATTAAAACTCTGGCCTGCAAACGTCAAGAAACATCTTAATTGACTTATTATTACAATCATACAACAAGCAAGTTGCTGGGTTTAAATAGCCAAAATTAAGCATGCGAGGAGGCATCTTCTCTAGCTCAAGTGATAGAGCAGTGGACCGGTAATCCAAAGGCTGCAGGTTCGATTCCTGTGGGAAGACAATTTTTCGCATTGCTTCTTTTAAGTAGTCGCCGTTCTGGTGGCTCTTCCCTAGGCTTCCGAGCTGGTAGCCTTTAGGCCAGAAGCACGCAAAACGATTAAAACTTCACACCTCCGTTAACGTTAATCCATTATTTTCAGCTTTAATTAACGGAACTAAATAAAGTCCGTAAATTCGTTAGTATTTTGCGTGTAATATACATTTTTTTATGTTAACTCGCTTTTAGAGCACGTATTGACGTTGTGGAGCTGATTGTAAGAAAAAAAATTTGCTATGGTGGTCTTTTTGTGTTTTGGAAGTTACATTTTACAGTCTAATCTAATTATTTCAAGACAAAAATAAGTTCAAATGCACTAATGAAGCTGCAATTGGAAAATCTTCGGAAATTGCGGACAGCAATAATTGATAGACCTATGAGGCTGCAGCTTATTATTTGTCACAAAAAAGAGCTCCTTTCTTCGCTTTCTTCTATAAAGCTCGTGCTAATACGCAACAAGTGCTACCAGTGCCAACTGGTTTGTACCATTATGATAAATGAATGGAGCAAGATATTAGCGACAAAAACTTTAACGGAAGTTAACACAACTTAACGGAAGTAAATTTAGTCCTTTAACATGAAAAAACTTTTTAACGGATTAACGACTTAATGAAAAAGTTAGCTTCTTAATTAACGGATTAACAATTAACGGACTTGTGCCCTTCTATGCATTTAATGAAAGACTATCTAAAACTTGTAAAACTAAACTGCAAATGACGTAGTAGTAAATGTTCTCGAAATAATGCTGCATTTCAAAGGAGGTGACTAAGTAATGTGAGCATAAAATAATGCTGCCATTTAATATCAGCTACTAGCTACAGCTGTAATTTAGAGCGGTATTTTTATTCTGTATATTTACCTGTTTACTGTTCTATTATTTAATTTCAGATCTAACATCCATTTTTATAAAATAATCCTAATTAGTGCTTAGTCATATTAATATTTCAAACGCATTTTACATGCGTTATCAAAAGACTTGACTTATTGGAACGACCGACGCTCGCGTCGCGTGTTCCTTTGTTTTTACTCGGCCATTTTCTAACTAACGAGTGCGAGATTTCAAACTTTTGCTTATAACTCGAGAACCGTTTGGTCTAACTACATGAAATTTTGACAGCAGTTTGAGATTAATGAATTTTATGTTTGTACCAAATTTCGAGGCAATCGGTCACGTGACTTCGGGTTTATGACCCGAAAACCGCCCCGAAAGTTTGGCGTAAAAAGCGGTCTAAATCAAAAACGGCTTAAGTACGGCAAAAAATATTTCTCATGGTTATATGTCTTAAGATATCCTTTGATCCCTACCAACCCACTTTCGGCCGCGATGAGGTTTTTTTCTTATTTTTTTCCTTTTTTTTCCTTTTTTTTTCCTTTTTTTTTCCTTTTTTTTCCCTTTTTTTTTCCTTTTTTTTCCTTTTTTTTCCTTTTTTTTCTTCCTAAATCTTGTACGCTCGAGTTCTCCTAAACCACAAAACATAGAAATCTAATTTTTGTGTGAAGTTGTTGAGGTACATACGCAATTGTGTCTCCTGAAATTTTTTTGGGGCAACTCCCCCGGGAACCCCCCCAAAATGGGGCCCCGAAAAATCAATTTTTTGACTGGCTCAAGCTAGGGTGCCAGTTTTTTTGGATATCAGTAGATATTTGAGAGACAAATATTTTGACATAATTTGGGGGTACAACCCCCCCGGGGACCCCCCCAAAAACAAATTTTTTTAACCATTTAACCTAGGGTGCCATTTTTTTTTGATATCAGTAGATATTTAAGAGAGAAATATTTAGACATGGTTTGGGGGTACCACCCCCCCGGGGACCCCCCAAAATGAGGCCCCAAAAAATCAAATTTTTGAACGGCTCAAGCTAGGGTGCCAGTTTTTTTTGATATCAGTAGATATTTGAGAGACAAATCTTTTGACATAATTTGGGGATACCACCCCCCCGGGGACCCCCCCAAATGGACCCCCCAAAAACAAATTTTTTAACCATTTAACCTAGGGTGCCATTTTTCTTTGATATCAGTAGATATTTAAGAGAAAAATATTTTGACATGGTTTGGGGGTACCACCCCCCCGGGAACCCCCCCAAAAAATCAAATTTTTGAACGGCTCAAGCTAGGGTGCCAGTTTTTTTTGTTGTCAGTAGATATTTGAGAGACAAATATTTTGACATAATTTGGGGGTACCACCCCTTCGGGGACCCCCCCAAATGGACCCCCCCAAAAACAAATTTTTTAACGATTTAACCTAGGGTGCCATTTTTCTTTGATATCAGTAGATATTTAAGAGACAAATATTTTGACATGGTTTGGGGGTACCACCCCCCCGGGAACCCCCCCAAATGGACCCCCCAAAAGCAAGTTTTTTAACCATTTAACCTAGGGTGCCAGTTTTTTTTGTTGTCAGTAGATATTCAAGAGAAAAATATTTTGACATGATTTGGGGGTACCACCCCCCCGGGGACCCCCCAAAATGGGGCCCCGAAAAATCAAATTTTTGAACGGCTCAAGCTAGGGTGCCAGTTTTTTCTGTTATCAGTAGATATTTAAGAGACAAATATTTTAACATAATTTGGAGGTACCACCCCTTCGGGGACCTCCCAAAAATAAATTTTTTTAACGATTTAACCTAGGGCGCCAGTTTTTTTTTGATATCAGTAGATATTTAAGAGATAAATATTTTGACATGTTTGGGGTACCACCCCCCCGGGGACCCCCCAAATGGACCCCCAAAAATGAATTTTTTAATGGGTTAACCTAGGGTGCCAGTTTTTTTTTGATATCAGTAGACACTTAAGAGATAAAAATTTTGACATGGTTTGGAGGTACCACTCCCCCGGGGACCCCCCCAAAATGGACCCCCAAAAATAATTTTTTTTATTGGTTTAACTTAGGGTGCCAGTTTTTTTTTGATATCAATAGATATTTAGGAGACAAATATTTTGACATGGTTTGGGGTACCACTTTCCTTGGGACCCCTTCAAATGGATCCCCCAAAATCAATTTTTTGAATGGCTCAAGCTAGGACGTTAATTTTTTTTTTATACCAGCAGATGTTTAAGAGACAAATATTTTGACATAGTTCCAATGGCTTACGCTTGAATACGATGTTTTTTTGTTTTTTTATTATTATCAGTCGCTATGTTGTCGATAAAATAACGCATGTGCATTGTACAAGTTAATCAGGTTTAGTTACTCAGGTTTAATCACCTTCACAGGTTTAGACAAGACAAACTATGGAAAAGGTTACTGGAAACTGGGAAGACAGTGTACAAGTTGTCGATAAAATATATATTTTGACAATGTTTGAAATTCCAAACCCTCTTGGGTATCCAAGAAGATATCTTTAATTGGAACGACCGACGCTCGCGTCGCGTGTTCCTTCGTTTTTACTCGGCCATTTTCAAACTAACAAGTGCGAGATTTCAAACTTTTGCTTATAACTCGAGAACCGTTTGGTCTAACTACATGAAATTTTGACAACAGTTTGAGATTAATGAATTTTATGTTTGTACCAAATTTCGAGGCAATAGGTCACGTGACTTCGGTTTTATGACCCAAAAACCGCCCCGAAAGTTTGGCGTAAAAAGCGGTCTAAATCAAAAACGGCTTTAGTACGGCAAAAAATATTTCTCATGGTTATATGTCTTAAGATATCCTTTGATCCCTACCAACCCACTTTCGGCCGCGATGAGGTTTTTTTCTTATTTTTTTCCTTTTTTTTCCTTTTTTTTCCTTTTTTTTTCCTTTTTTTTCCTTTTTTTTCTTCCTAAATCTTGTACGCTCGAGTTCTCCTAAACCACAAAACATAGAAATCTAATTTTTGTGTGAAGTTGTTGAGGTACATACGCAATTGTGTCTCCTGAAATTTTTTTGGGGCAACTCCCCAGGGACCCCCTCAAAATGGGGCACAAACAAATTAAATTTTTGACTGGCTCAAGCTACGGTGCCAGTATTTTTTGATATCAGTAGATATTTAACATACAAATACTTTGACATGGTTTGGGGGTACCACCCCCCCAAGAACCCCCCCAAATGGACCCCCCAAAATCAAGTTCTTTTTATTACCTTAACGTAGGGCGCCAGTTTTTTTGTTATCAGTACATATTTACGAGACAAATATTTTGACATACTATGGGGGTACCAACCCCCCGGGGACCACCCCAAACGGACCCCCCCAAAATCATTTTTTTAATGGCTCAACTTAGGGTGTCACTTTCTTTTTTTATATCAGTAGATACTTAACAGACAAATATTTAGACATGGTTTGGGGGTAGCACCCCCCCGGGGACCCCCCCAAATGGCCCCCCAAACATCAATTTTTTTATTAGATTAATGTAGGGCGCCAGTTTTTTTGGATATCAGTCGATATTTAAGAGACAAATATTTTGACATAGTTTGGGGGTACCACCCCCCCGGATACCCCCCAAAAATCAATTTTTGAACTGCTTAACTTAGAGTTCCAGTGTTTTATGATATCAGTAGATATTTAACAGACAAATATTTTGACATACTTTGGGGGTGCCACCCCTTGGGGACCACCCAAATGAACCCCCCGAAAATCAATTTTTTGAACGGTTCAACTTAGGGTGCCAGTTTGTTTTGATATCAGGAGATATTTAACAGACAAATATTTTGACATAGTTTGGGGGTGCCACCTCCCCAGGGACCCCCCAAATGGACCCCCAAAAAATCAATTTTTTAAACGGCTCAACTTAGGGTGCCAGTGTTTTATGATATCAGCAGAGATTTAACAGACAAATATTTTTGTGTAGTTTGGGGGTGCCACCTCCCCAAGGACCCCCAAATGGATCCCCAAAAATCAGTTTTTTGAATGGCCCAAGCTAGGGGGCAAGTGTTTTATGATATCAGGAGATATTTAACCGACAAATATTTGGACTCTACTTTTCCGGAAGTTCCTTAATCAGATATTTTTGAATAATTGCTGATGGTAGACAAAAAGTACTTTTGAGCGTCACAACATTAGCTACGCGTCGGTCGTTCACTGGGTTTGCTGGCAAACTCCCATCTAGTTATTTTATCAATTTCTTGCAAAAAAAAGTAAAATTTTGGCTACAGCTGCAACTCAGCTACAGAAAAACTATGCAACTAAGCTCGCTCTATCTGACCTAAATTTAACACTGAAAATATTGCCTGCAAATCTAACTCTATGCTTTTTCGGATACCCCTTCCAATACCACAGTAAAACTATTATTTGGGATTGGGAGATTACAGTGATACACCTACTGTAGAAAATAATCTATCAACATTTGAGCTGAAACCGTAAAATGCTAACCCAACTGATGCCGTCTTTGTACAACACGCGTGGCTCGATTTCTGTGGTATGTAACTTTAATTACTAAATAAATCAAAATTTGCGGCAACTTTCACACGTTTTCTGAAGCAGAAAGGCGTTTGTTGTCAAACGATACTATGCGCTGTCGACCCAATCACTTTACCACATTCCAACGCTTGATTTTGCTCGATCTCACCATTAAAAAGCTGTTTGTTCAGCTGCGGTCTGCACGGATTCAAGCAAAAGCAAGTCAATAAATTAGCGGGTTTTATTGGCTGCAGTTTACTATCAAATATTCATTTTGTTTATTACTTTTAGCGAAGGCCAAATGTACTCGTGTACTCGGCTCTTTTTTTGACCGAGTACCGAGTACATTGACCTTCGAGTACGAGTACCAGCCGAGTACCTGGGGTTCCGAGTACGAGTACTCAAAAAATGGTACTGGAGTTGTACTCGAGTACTACATCACTGCCTTTGACTTAACAACGCTTACTGTACAATGAAACGACTGAATCACGGTTTAACCGGAGTAACATAATTTATTCTCTCCTAATTTTTACCAGAGGAGGCAAATAAATTGCTTGTTGAGCTAATTTAACCTTAACCGGAATTCACGCAGCACCGATTTTTACATGAGGATTGGTTTTCAACGATACGTTGAAAGAAAAATTGATTTGAACTGGTGTAGTAATTGTAGTGAGGTTCTGGTTAATTTATTTGTCGCATCCATTCATACTTAAACTAAAAAACTGAAAAGAATGATCAATATGCAATGGCTGCAACGTCATTTTCGTTACTTCAAAAAATTGGTGAAAATCGCATTATTTTTGCTCGCATTCGCATTATTACGTAACTAATGACTCAAAAAGAACCCATCAGCACATAAGTTGTGTTCTTACTTAAAAATGATGAAACGTTGAAGTCAAAATAATGACGTAGCAAAGCCTCTGAAATCATAATTTAACTGCAATTTAAACTCAAAAGATTCTGGATTGATTGCAATAATTGATTAGTTCATCGTAAATTTCTAATGAAAGACAAAAGAATAAACGAAAAATATCTGAGCAAAAGCTTATGCTACCTAACGTCCAACGTTTGGAGTAAAAACTAAATTCAAAGTTAATCAGAGTTCAAATTGGAAACTAGTTTTAAAACCTGCACATCAGAGAAATAAAGTTTGTCAAGTTTTTTTATATTTTTGTTGAGTGGCCTCGACAGATCCATAAATTCAAAATCTACTTATACTTGTCTTACCTGATCAACTTCAATATTTTGGGTAAATTTAAGAAAAAAATTGGTAGGTTACGACGTACGTGAATGATTATTGTAATGTAAGTATAGCTACATCAAAAATAAGTGATGCCTATTTTTTTTGTGTACCGAAGTTACTTTTGTTATTTATTGTAGAATGGAAAGTCCATTCAACCCGATTTGGGATCTTTAGATGATCAAATCAAGAGATTATTTGATTTCAAATCTGGAAAAGCTGCTTACACGAAAGGAATTCACATTTTAAATGAGCCATTTTTAATCGATTTTGATGAAAATGGACGAAAAAAAAAGGTAAGGGTGATTTTACTTTAAATCAAGTTTATTAGTTCAACTGGTGGGGCAGAAAACTTTTTTGCCAACGTTTCGATAGGCTATGCTCAAGGCATGTACTACCTATCTTCGTCAGGGCTAGAATGCAAAGTCAAAAACAAGCATACGATAGATGCGAAAAATACGTCACAAGTGAATCATACGTTAACGCAAAAATTATAACAAATTGGAAGCGAAAAACTGACAGATTGGCGGAGCGTGAAAAAACAATAATATTACGTCATGTGGTTTGAAGTAGAGTTGCCGAATAAATGCTAGGGAACTTGTCATTTTGTTTATCATTCATAGTGTTGGGAATTTGTTTAATGAAATACGACTCGATAAACCGGCGTTTTGTGAAGTCAACCAACGCTAAAATTCTAGATTTCGAACTTGACTTCACAAAACGCCGGTTTATCGAGTCGTATTTCATTAAACAAATTCCCAACACTATGAATGATAAACAAAATGACAAGTTCCCTAGCATTTATTCGGCAACTCTACTTCAAACCACATGACGTAATATTATTGTTTTTTCACGCTCCGCCAATCTGTCAGTTTTTCGCTTCCAATTTGTTATAATTTTTGCGTTAACGTATGATTCACTTGTGACGTATTTTTCGCATCTATCGTATGCTTGTTTTTGACTTTGCATTCTAGCCCTGACGAAGATAGGTAGTACATGCCTTGAGCATAGCCTATCGAAACGTTGGCAAAAAAGTTTTCTGCCCCACCAGTTGAACTAATAAACTTGATTTAATTTATATTCCTGGTGACAACAATTGAGATGGTGATTTTACTTATTTAATTACGAATCGGTTAACAACCTTTTTTGCGTTTGCTTAAAAAAGGACTGAAGGAAAAATCAATGAAGATATTTAAAGTTAGAGCAATCGTATTAAATTGACGTTGACTTCATCCCTCTTGCCGCAGCCGTTCTCGAGATATTCTACTTGTAACACGACGTAGTGGCCTCCGTAATTTTAATTTTTATTGGCAACTTTGACAGACAGACACTCTATTGTTAACTGCAACGAAGAACTGCTATTAATAAAAGAAGATCGATAATTTTTCCTTAGCAGTGACAAAAATGAAGAAATTTGATAGCAAAAAATGACTTATAAATAAATAAAGTCAGCATACCTGAGCTGTGAAGTGACATTTGGGGGTATTCAAGTCAAACAGCTCCACAAAATCAATTAGAAATTTTACATTTGATTGAAAAAATTACAGGAAGATAATCAGATAGTTGGAACAATACCAAAAATTGAGCTGTTAAACTAAATTGTTTTGAAGCAATATATTTTTGTAGTTTTTGCAAAATTTTTTTAGGAAAGCGTTTTTAAATTTTGTTCTATACAATTCCAAACTTTCGCACCCTTACATCGAAACAATTTCTGAAACCTAAAAAGTCGGAATTTCGGGAAATAGCATGTTAGTTGATGCTTACTTTTAGTGGAGTAATGACATTTCAATGCAGTAGCTTAGCCTACAGAGACCTATATCAATTTTTATGTCGGTTAATATAGGTCTCTTACGTTAACAAAGATCTTTGTAGCCTTGCCTGGTTGCGGCGTTGCCTTACCATAAAATTGGGATTGCGTTGCCACTGTTATCAACGTCAGAGTTGCCTATCAAAATTATAATTAGAAGCATCTACGTCGTGTTTAAAACAGAATATCTCTGAAAAAGCTGAGAAGAATGAAATTCACGCCGATCTGACTTAATACAATTGCCCTAACTTTAAATACTCCATTAATTTTGCCTTCAGTCTTAAGCCCAGTTTACAGCTGCAGTTGTCGCAAAAACATGAGCGTTTACGAGCTTTTTCAAAGTTTACCTTAGCAAAATACGAGGCTTGTAACCTGGCCAAATTTGTAAAACAAACAATGATATGCTCGAAAGCTCACGATTTTAAATCTAGTATAGACCGGTTTAAGTATGCGTAGTTTGAATTTTTCAATGCATTTTATATTACCGTTTTTTTGCTTGTTCTTGCTGAAGCAAAAAGGCTCAAAAAATAAAACAAAAAAGTCAATCGAAATCAAAAATTATGAACCATAGCCCGCGTTCTACTCGCTCGCAATCATAACGAGTATTTTTTGAAAGGCGATACCGAATGAAATAATCTCTTTAGTTGTGTGCCAGCTTGTTTTAGTTTAATAATCTTGGTAGCAGCTGACTCAAAGACCGTATGGTCATTTTCGCTGTCTCCTGGTTTGGTTACATGCTTATATTGTTCAGTTGTATCTTATTTGCATACCAGTACTATGTAAGTATGTAAGGCTACTTTACTTTTTAGTATCTAACCATTCCGAAAATTCGTTTGAGGGGTAAAACCCAATTTTTAGACCCTCAAATTTTTTCAAATTTTATCTTTCCTTTCTATTTACTTAACTTCAACGTTTCATGTGTCTAGCATTAAAGGTTAAAGAGTTTAAGTTTTCGAGAGTGTAAGGTCTTGTATATAGCGCGACTGGTGAACGCCAGACCAATCACTAGGGATTTTAATTCGAAACGCACACCTTTAATTGTTTAGTATAGAACTCGCAGGCTGTGGTTTTCTGGAATAGAAAACACAGCGTCAGTTAACCAAAAACAAAGCAAAAAATTTGCATTCGGCAAGCTAAAACGTACGAAAGAAGCATGCAAGACTACTGAAAGCCGTAACACATTACGCAATTAACATTCACAAAAATTTACATTTGCTAACTATAGCAAAATACGCAACAATTAGCATGAAAATCAAACATCAAATATCAACAAATCTTACCGAATATTTTAGCACCAGATTTTGAATTAAAATACAAATGATTCGTGAGTTCAACATAGCAGCTTGAAATTTACAAACAGTAAAATCAAATTAACGTATCTTATTCAAATGGAAACAAAAGGAATATTAATACAGTAATTAGCATAGGTGGGCACAAGTCCGTTAATCGTTAATCCGTTAATAACAAAGCTAACTTTTTCTTGAACTCGTTAATCCGTTAAAAAGTTTTTTCATGTTAACGGACTAAATTAACTTCCGTTAAGTTCTGTTAACTTCCGTTAAGGTTTTTATCGTTAATATTTTGCACCATTCATTCATCGTACCGGTACAAACCAGTTTGCATTGGTAACACTTGTTGCGTATTAGCACGAGTTTTACAGAAGCGAAAAAAGGAGCTCTTCTTTGTGGCAAATGATAAGCTGCAGCCTTATAGGTCTATTAATTATCGTTGTTCACAATTTCCAAAGATTTTCCGATCGCAGCATTGTTAGTGCATTTGAAGTTATTTTTATCTTAAAATTAGATTAAACTGTGAAGTTTAACTTCCAAAACACAAAAAGAACACCCTAGCAATAAATATATCCTTACAAACAGCTCAACAGCGTCAATACGTGTTCTAGAAGCGAGTGAATAAAAAGAAATGTAAGTTGCGCGCAAAATGTTAACGAATTAACGGACTTTATTAACTTCCGTTAATTAAAGCTGAAAATAACGGATTAACGTTAACCGAGGTGTGAAGTTTGTTAACGAACTAGTGGTTAACGAAGCTAACGTTTTGCATTAACTTGCCCACCTATGGTAATTAGTAATTACTAAAGGTACAGTAAACTGTCAAAATTTGTTTCTTATTATGGCAACTTAGCTCACAAATTGACACAAAGCAAAATCGGCTGCTTCTCTTACTGAGAAATCTTATCTGACGCTCGTAAAGAAATATGAACTTTGAAAGCACAGGACTCTTATAAGTGAGTCATAGAGATAGTTAGCTTGTCAAAACAATACGCCAAAAGAAAAAGTAATGAATCCTCCAGCTTGATAAGAATGAAAGACAAAAGGTTTCCAAATTCAACACAGTTGTTTATCACTAAGTCTAAAATAATACCACATACCTTAAAATAATAAAATGCGATGTAACAGAGGGCCCGCTTGGGGAGGAAACCCCCATTGTGGAACATCAAATTTTTGTTAAGTTTGGTCTATTTTTAATATCTACTCATTCCGAAAATTTGATCCATCTAGTTGTAGCAGTTTAAAAGTTCAAATTTTTGGTGGACCCAGTTGAGGGGAATTCCTCCAACTTGGCACTCCTAATTTCAGTCCCATACTAGTCCGTTCTGATATCTTCAATCGCTCAAACTTTGAAAACAATGCGTTTATTGGTTTAAAAGTAGACAGCCGGAGAAAAAAAAGAAGAAAAATAGTGTTCAAGTTGGGATAAACGAACATAACCAAAAGACAGGCGGTTGATAGTGTGCTCAAAAACCAAAAACCATTTTTCATCAACATCGGTATTTACCGGGATATATCGGTTCAAAATTGTCCACTTTCTGCCCATTTTCGACCTGTAACATTTTGGTCATGTTACCAGGCGCCCCAAAACTGGGTGTGCATCAGCCATTTATGAGCACCCACATTTTGTCCAAATTTTAGCTGTGCACGCCAAGTGGTTTTTGAGTTATAGGCGAATTAACAAATTTTCAAACCAAAAGTCGCATTTTTTATGTTTTTTTGTGACGTGACCTAGGATCCCCAAAATTGTCACGCATGACGCTTTTATTAATTCTCATGTTGAGTCCAAATTTCAACGTTCTAGGTTTTAGTGTTTGCTAGTGGTGAGCAAATCAATGCTCATCTGCCAAAACTTGCGAACAAAAATAATAGTACTACGCGCTCACACGAAGTCCCAATAATGTAACAGCTTTGATCTTCAGCTTTTTTACTTTTCGATTTTATTTTCGTCCAAAACCAATATTTTTTCTCCAAAACAAGCAATTCTTTGCCAATAAATGACGTCACCAGCTAAAATGTGACGTTATTGCTCTTAATTTACTATTGTCAAAAACTTCAGTGTACAGAATGATTCTGTGCAAAAAATTACTATGCTAGCTCTTTCTAAACAGCAATTTTTTTGTCTGGCAAATAGTTATTCATCCTTATTAATACCCTAAATCCCTTTTTTTGCCCCCCCCCCCAACCTAATAACTTTCTGATGGTTGGACTTTGGCAGACATTTTGCATGTTATTCTCCACACCCAATCGCACCAAAAACCGTTGAGAAACCATTTCTTGCAATTTTTCCATTTTTGACGGAAGTTTTACCTGACTAGGATAACGCCACGACGGATATATTTGAAACTGGGAAATTTGCGTATCGTGGATCGTGGGCCACTATATAAGCTATGATGTAACTATTTTCCAGAGGTGGGCACAAATAACATTATATCAAAAGCGCAACGCAACAAAGCGCAACGATCTTTTCAACCAGTAAAAGCGCAGCGCAAAATGCGCAATTTAATTTTTTTGTTTTCTGAAGCGCTGCGCAACTTCCGCAATGAACTTTTTGATTCAGTTGAAGCGCAACGCAATTCTGAAATTGCGGAACGGCATTTTCGCGCCAAGTTAAAGCGCAACCTAACTACCGCAATCGAAATTTCACAACACAAAACAAATTCTGCGTTTTTGGCAATTTTTGACTAAAAAAGAGTAAATAATTTGCTAAACAAGCCCAAAATTTATCAATATTACGATGGAAATGGAGCAAAATTAAGGTTAATGTATAGAATTGCGCTTTTAACCAAAAAAGATTTTGAAAGCGCAACGCAATTAAAGCGCAACAAATTTTAAAGGCTTGATTCCGCAAGGCAACTTCCGCAATGTTTCAAAATGAAAAATTAAAGCGCAACGCAACTTACGCAATTGGTTAGGTTGCGGAAGTTGCGCTTTGCGCTTCTAATTGCGCTTTGCCCACCTCTGCTATTTTCACTTTCTTATATTTTAATCGCCGCGCAGTTTGCATTCCAAAACAAAGGGTCACATTTATACTATATGCTTTATAATTCCAAGATGTGTTTATTAGTGTAACTGTTGGGAAACAGACGTTGCCGGGGCTGAAGCCTCCCTCATTAACTGAGTTATTTTAAAGTTTTAGAGGAAACACGCTAGCTTTTTAACGAATTTTGGACCTGCGTTAATAGAAGGGGGGAATTGCACCAGCAATTACATTCTTTGAAGTTGGCTTGGGTGCAAAAGATGAAAATTTTTCTCCAAATGGCGTTAAAAATGGTTATTTTTTTAAGAAATTGCAAAAATAGCTCAGCGACCAGGAGCTCTGCCCCCAGATGCCTTTTATGATGCTTTTTCAACGCATAGCAGTCAGATAGCAGTTTATTCAAAACGTCGGGGTATGAATACTGTACCAACTGTGGTGCCGAAAAACGTTAGCTTTTGGTTCAAGCTAACACCTCCCTAAGCAAAATTTTGAATATGATGTTGCTGTAGAATGAATAAGATTGTTTTTGCTGTGTAATTTGGTAGGTAAAAACAAACCTTGTATGAGCAGTATTTGGGACAGTGGTGCAATCAAGGGGCTGAAACAAGCTTAAAGGGGCATTGAAGCCTAAGTTTTATCGATTTATTGCATTTAAAACGAAATTTGTATCTTTAAAATAATTTTTGAGCTCAACTTCAGAATTCTACAGTTACTGTATCAAAAGATTATTGCATTTATATTTTCCTTTATTTCGTAGAATTTCTTTCACTTTTTTAAAAATTTGTCTACGTTTGGTGTCGCTGTTACTGTTACTAGGGCTACTACACGTTAGCTGACATTAGTCATTACGTACGGTATGTAAGCCTAGCCTATTATTGATGACATTAATCATTACTTACGATATGTAAGCCTAGCCTATTAAGAAATTATAAAAAACAGTAAAATCTAGTTTAATCTACAACAATTTATACAGGTTGGTTTACCCTAATAATTACAAAGAACAACTAGGCCAAAAATAGGCCTACTTTTCATTTTTTCTTCTAAGTGCACTAAATCAAATATGCTTGTGCTTAAAAGATGCAAATTTAAACTAGTAAGATGAATTCCACTTTTAAAAACTCATCTAAATACCGAAGCCACTGCAGAAAACCTGCCAAAGGCACATCGTCACTCCCAGACCTATAATTTGGCGAAGTTGGTTTTGAAATCGCTTATGCAAATTTGATGTAGTGTTGCCCCTGCAAAATCTTTTCCCTTGAAGCTATTTAACCTCAAACAATGAAAAAACGGGATAAAAACGTCGGTAATTAATTATTTGTTATAAATTTGGTGTTAAAATTCAAAAATTAGACCTCAATGCCCCTTTAAGCCCCCCTCTTTAGCCAAGCCATCAAAACAGTTAATCCCAAAATAGAAGCGTTTAAATATGTTTTGGATTTTACCTGTAAGAAAGGGGGGGAGGGCTGAAGGGACTAGACAATTTAATGCTTTCAACTGGCTTCCAAATTTTAGAAGTTTAATTAGCTCTTTCAAATGGCTTTATAAACAAGTAAAATGTAACGCAAATGACGCTAAAACGGTGCTTTTTTGCTAAAAAAAACCTGCCCAGCGACTGGGAGCGAATCCCTCAGACCCAGATCTCCTTTTGTGACACGCTTGAGTTGCACGACTTTGCTCTGCATTCCCCCTAATTAATCACTAAAGTGCTTCAAGTTTTGGTTCAAGCCCACCTCCCTCCATTTGCAGAATTTTGGTAACACGCCTGATTCGGGAAAAAAATTATCCAAATATTTTATGAGAATTGTGCCGCCCACTAAGGTTCAGAAAAAATGCAATGCACCCCATCCCTCAAAAATTTTGGGCTCCCCTGATTTAAACGCATGTTGGTGAAGATCGTTTAGAAATATCATTTTGTCTGAGCAAGTATTTTGTTCGTAAGCATCTTTTAGCAAGCGAAAATGACCTTGACGAGCTCGCTAAAATATTTTGTGATGTGGGCTCAGATTGTTAAAGTTAACATGAAAAGTGGAGCACCTAACTACATATTCATCATGTGCAGTTAGGCATACAACTAGAATTTTGCTAAGGGGGAGGAAGTCTTGAACTAAATTTGAAATGGGCGGCGTGCTGAGCAAATAACAGGTGTAACTCAAGCGCGTCACAGGCGGGCGGTCTGAAGACAAAGTTCCTAGTCGACTGAGGCTATGGGAATCCGTGGGCGAATCTCCCAGGCACTGGGCAATTTTCGTAATTTTTCGGCCAAAAACAGTCATTGTAACGCCATTTGGATCACACTTTGCACTTTTTTAGAGACATTTGAGAAAACTAAATTGCTATGATTTGAAAGCCAATTGAAAAAATTAAACTGCCCAGTCTGTTTGTCAATCCTTTTCTGCAAGTCAAGTCCAAAACACGTTTAAACGCTTGCTCTTCTGGGGTTAAATGTTGTAAGTGGCGTAGAAGAGGACTGAAGCTTCCTTAATTCCCCCTGGTTGCTCCGTTGCGTGCAGCAAGCAAGTAACATGTAAGAGGTCTAGCTTGCGGTATATCTCCAAAATTGGCTTTGATTTTTTAGTACACCTTATAATAATAAGAACTCGGGTTTAATGGGCAGTTTATGGAATTCGTGATTAGAAGCGTTACATGCAAATAACATTGTAGAATTTTACTTTAATTTTAATCACTTTCCAAACTACTATTCATAAGCAATAAATAGCAAATTTATTTTTTAATAGGAATCAAAAAGAAAAAATCGCTCAGCGCACAAATACATGGACCAAATTCATGATCTCTCTTGGTCTCTATCTTAAAAATAATTACTGTTTACTCATCACTCTTTAAACAAATTCAAAAAAAAAAAGTTCTACAGTAATAAAGATGATGATGTAGCCGACCAAATGGTCGAGCGGTAACGCTTTCTTCTGTGGAGGAGAGGTCTGAGGTTCAAATCTCGGCCCGGTCAAATTGGAAACTGTTTCGCCAACGGCTCGCCACCGTTGCGAAATTCTTCAAAAGGAGCTGTGTTGCCTGGACGCAATGATGCGGAGATGGGCCCTGCAAACTCGTTACAACTCTTTACACTTATTACATTCGTTACCAGGGTTGAAAATATTGATTACAAGTCGATAATTGATACTAGATTCTTTGCTTTTCTGTTATCGATTATCGCAGATGCTTTGCTTTCAATTTTGTCTATCGATTATCGCCTTATCTATGCTTTTTGCTTACATTTTATCGATTGGTAGAATCTTTAAACTTTACTTTTGTTCTTGTTGAGGCTGCCTAAGCTTACATCGTTTCGTTTCGTTTATGCTATATTGCTCTTTATAATATTGTCCTAAAAGTGTATTTTTTTTATCCTTTATAGTACGGTAATGATAGTTTTTCCTGTCACAAGTTTCATTCAATGATGAATACGGCAAAAAGTTTAGTGCATCCAAATGAAAAGTAGAATAAAAATTTTTGTTCGCTTTTCGGCATCGATTACTAATTTTTGCTTTTTGTTTCTTTACTTTAGTCTTTGCTTTTTGAGTGAATTATCGATTCGTCTTTGCTTTTAAACAGCATCGACTTCCAACCCTGCTCGTTACCCGCAAACTCGTAACACTTTTTGGCGTAATACAGCTAGTATAATAAAAGATTTTATTTGATGATGCCAACTGTCAGCTTCATAAAAATTACAAAAATCAAAAGTACTTTTTTAACACAAAGCTAACTTTAGTTTGCTTTAGCTTTGGTTTATACACGTCATCATCGTCAAATGCAACTAGTAAATGGAAATAAAAGTATAAAAGTATAAAAGACCTAGAGGAAGTTGCAGTTTTTTTCTTGTGATATGACGTCACTTGGTAAATAAATAAATATGATGATGATGATGATGATGATGAATGGAAATAAAAGTATAGCATAAAAAATAAGAATGAAACAAAATTCTATGACGCGATAATGTTAATACAGTGACTACCAAATTCTTAATGTAACATTAAAATCTATAACAAAAAAAAAAAACTATATCAGCAGAGGTGGAGTCCTCGAGGACGTATTTTGAAGTCCTTCACCTTGGCCTCAAAGGTCAAGTCTTTGGTCTTGGCCTCAAAGCCTACAAGTCTTTGAAAATGTCCTGTTCTCGGTCGAGGACAGCACTATTTTTGATTTGTCAGATATGGGCCAAGGTCATGATTTTTTTTTTCTTCGTCGAGGAGAAGGCCATAGACCTTGCGGTAAATTTATGCAGACCTTTTTTTTTTTAAAAAACACCTGAAATTTCACCAAAAAAGTCACGATTTCTTTGCACGAGAACCATTTTTTTTTTATTGGAAAACACGTGTCCTTGGCCTTGGTCTCGAGCATTCCTGTGCTTGGCCTCGAGAGGGTCTGTTCTCGGAAAGTGGTTCTTAGCTTTGGCCTCGGATTTTTTTGTGCCCTTGGCCTTAGCCTCGAGCCTTGTGTTCTCGACTCCTCCTCTGCAAATCAATACTCCAGGCTTTACTTGATGTCAAAAATAAAAAATAAACATCGGCTTTAAATCGACAATTCTGTAGAGAGAGCTCTTTATTTCTAGAGCATGATTAGCCCAAACTAAAAAAATTTGGAGAAAAATCAGAAATTTTTCCTAAAGTTTTTGAACAAACCTTGCTGGAGTTAGTTAGAGTGTTATAATTATTGATAAACGGCTTTTTTGATGCGTTTATACCAGAAGCAACGTAACGCAAAGCAACTAAGCCAATTAAAGCCACCTTTTGCTAACGGTTTGGCATTGGTAACATTCGCGAGTGACGATATTGACTACCAAAAAAAGCGTAGTGCTTTGCATCTGGTTTATACGCACGTTTTGTTGGCTGGAAATGAAATAATTAAGAAAGTTTAACTAATTGCAGGTAGCTCTTTTTTTGGTGGACACTCAAGGAATTTTTGACACAGAATCGTCGGAAAGAGATGTGACTGTCATGGGAACGCTCAATTTCCTTCTCAGTTCACTCCTGTGCTTCAACGTGAAAACACAAATTGATAAAGTTCAACTAGACTACATTTTTGTAAGTATTGTTTTATGCAGCCGCATATTTCTATGAATACACCAAAAACAATTCAACCACACCCCATGGGCCTAGGCGTTTTACTGCGTTTGTCTAACTTTATTTTGAGTTTTCTTTGTTTAGAAATTTGCGGATAAAGCAAGAGAAATGAAAGAGAAGGAATATGGAGAAACGCTATCCCCATTTCAGGTAATTGCAATCGCACCAGTTTTTTTTGATCAATTTGCTTTGCTGAAAGACTGCAATAAAACCTCGCGGTTTTTGATTCACGCTATCATGTGCGTCTGTCAAATCGCGGTCTTTGAGTCAATCCGCCTGTAACACCCGAAAGCCCGAAATCTTCGCTCTAAGCATTCCGCTGAAAAAATGTGAATACTAATTCTTAAATATTTGATTTGGCTAGACTGGAAATCAAATCCGAGTTTATGGTTGTAGTAGCAGACGCTCTATTCCACTGGTGTAGGCAGAATTTTGTGATAGAGAAGGACATAGGTGGGCAAGTTAATGCAAAACGTTAGCTTCGTTAACCACTAGTCCGTTAACAAACTTCACACCTCCGTTGACGTTAATCCGTTATTTTCAGCTTTAATTAACTGAAGTTAATAAAGTCCGTTAATCTGTAAACATTTTGCGTGTAATTTACATTTCGTTTTATGCACTCGCTTCTAGAAGACGTATTGACGCTGTTGAGCTGATTGTAAGGAAGTATTTATTGCTATGGTGGTCTTTTTGTGTTTTGGAAGTTACATTTTGCAGTCTAATCTAATTTCAAGATAAAAACAAATTCAAATGCACAACGAAGCTGCAAGATATTAACGATAAAAACCTTAACGGAAGTTACCGGAACTTAACGGAAGTTACTTTAGTCCGTTAACAGCACTTAACGGAAGTTAATTTAGTCCGTTAACATGAAAAAACTTTTTATCGGATAAACGAGTTAATGAAAAAGTTAGCTTCGTTATTAACGGATTAACGATTAACGGACTTGTGCCCACCTATGGAGAAGGAGGCTTTTTTTGAAATTTTTTTGAAGACCAAAAAAATCTTCACCTCAGTAAACGGTTCCATCGGTTGAAAGTCATGCGTTGTTAGTCAGTCTGCTTCCAAAGAGCCATTGCTGATTTTCAGAGGCATGCCAGCAGAGAGAATTTTTTTTGCCGGGGGGACGATGACTGATACCAAGATTTTCGGGCCTCATTATTGTTGTTGAGATCAATCGCTATTCTTATTATTGATGTAAATCTCCATTTGAAAGCGAGAGAATGTTGACATTTGTATGATTTAAATTTAGCTAGGAGGTTTGTGAATAGCGCTACAAGCTTTACCAGCAGGGTCCGGGGCAGAGCTCCGAAGCTTTTGCTCTTTCGATGTTTGTCAAGGACAAAATGCAGCATTAAGGTAAAATATATGTGAGGTCCAACTCAAAGATGAGTCTGAGTGCTTTGCTCAGGGTTAGGACTCCCTGACAAGGAACAATTGCACTGGGCTCAATTATATCCACAGCTGCTACGCTGTCAGTTAAGAAAAGGCAGAAATGCCGTAAAACCACTACCATTGAAGGTCCCGACAATTGCTACTACCGGCGCAGCCAGAAATAAAAATAGGGGGGAACTAAATTTTTTTGTTATGATTAAAGCATACGCAAATAGGAAAGTTTTCATTTAGGCAAATTGTAACAAATTGCCAAGGTCTGGTGATAACAAACAGGAGTCATGCTGTCGTTCATGCAGAAGATGCACAAAAAAATGGATAAATGAAAGAGAATAAAAGTGGTTTTACAATTTTATTTTGTTTGATGATGCAACAGTAGATCTAAAAATCGCGTATTCTTGACGTACCCCATACGAGAAAATCGCAGATTGTCGTTATTATTCAGGTAAGCTGGCACAATAATATTTCAACGTTCAAATATAGTATATTGTAACAAATTAAGAACAAATAGGATGTACGATTCGCAAAAACTTTCAAACATCCCCCATCTACAAACGAAAATGATTGGTTTTGAAAAAACAAGTGCTACCTATTATTATTTATGTTAATTGACGCCACATACTGCTTGCTATCTTTAAACAAAAAATGTGCTGTATTGTGGTTTGCCAATACAAAATTTTGTTAGTTGAATACTATATTGTTATTATTATTGTTGGTATAAAATAGGGATGTAATCATTATGCAAGAAGATTGCGGTAGCGATCGACCATTTTGTAGTTGCGGTTAATTGCCTCAATCAAATACTGGGAATCTGAACGCGGCGTTCGCGGAAAATTGGTCGTAACGAAGTAGAATGAGTTTATTTATATACAGCACGCCCGCGAACGAAATTTGGTTCGTGCCGAAAACTGCGTAGAATGCTTCCAGAGAGAATTTTTACGCCTGGCCTGCACTGTGGGTAAAATCGCGAACGTACGGGCGTGTTGTTAGTTTGTTTGAAACAACTGACTGCTTGTACGCTAATAAGGCGATAGGCCGGGCGTATTGAATTTCGGTTTAAAACAAACTAAAGACGAATCTTTGCGCTCATGATTTTACGCACAGTGTAGATCTGGAATTTACGAACGGCGACTTTTTGCTCTCAACCAGCGCTCTCAGTTTAGACTCCGACACAATTTGAACAACATCGCCGGACTCGCTGCTCTAATAGACAACGAGAGTATTGTTACAAATCAACACAGCTATATGGTGTAATATGCGGACGTAAAAATTGATCGAAAAAGATTTCCTAACAATAAATTAGCGTACTATTCACTGTAATAAACGTTTGACATTGAGCAGTCTGAAATTGTGAGATTAATTTAAACCAACCGATCCCCCGTTCCCCAACCCCAGCTGAAAGTAAAATTAAAAGACCAAATTGACATCGTAGCGATGCTTTTGGTAAACTACAAAAACTGTTTGAGCAATTTTATATTGATTCCGCCGTTTTTCAGGCAAACGGGTTCTCTAGGCTGTTGGTCTAAATGTAGGCCTACATAAGGCGGTTTAGTCCAATTACGTCTGATATCTTTTTCAGTGTAAGCGCAAAAAAATGAAAAAGAGGCAAAATGCATGCAATCAAATGGTATATGCATAAATACTCGTGATCGATAAAAAGGACCCAATACAATACAATAAAAAATCTATTTCGACGTTAAAGATACATGAAGAGTCATTCTTTTAGAAGATATTTCCTTTCCTTCAGCGATTAGTTTTTTTCCGAATGTTTTCAATTAACAAAATATTCTGGAAATCTATTTGGGTCGAAATACGATTTGACTATGATGACATTTAATTCGTGGACTCATACACTTCAGATTTTGGCGACCCTAAATTGCCACTAGCAGTAGCTGAATTTACTTTTTGGAAAATAATGAATTTTTTTCAACGAAATAAATTGCGTTTTTTGGTGCAAAATCTCGCTGCATTGTGCCTCGTTCGCGCTTTTCTGCAAAAGCATTGCGGTATGCTGACGAGACATTATCAATCCAAGACAGCGCGATACGGGTTGCACAATGATCGAAAATTTTCAATAGATATCAACACTGACTATACAAGCATTCCGACTCTTCGGGTTTTGTTTCTACCCTGTGTGGCAAAACGGCAACGCGGATAAATTCTGGTTTCAATAAAATCAAGTTTTTATGCGCAATTGTCATAATGCTTTAGTGATGTGACGTTATAGTCAACTTTTTTAATCATATTTCCCAAAATTGATTTTTCGATTCTAATTCGTTCCCATTGTTACGTTAACTCTGATTCATTTTGCCTTTTTTGCTGCAAACGTTTTTTCAACCCGAATGTCTTGGAAGCAATACAAGCTAGACGGCTGAAATTTTCTTAAAGGTAGAGAAGCTAATGACCTTGGAAAAAATTTTCAAAAATTGCAAAAGTTTTGAAGTTGCTTATTTGCAATTCAGTGTAGAATTACACTCCAGGTGAGCGTTTTTAAATTAGTTTTTTGACATTTTATCTTTTTAAAATAATTTTTGTGAAATTGTGTACTTTCAAACGGGGAGTGACTGGCCCCCCTAATCCCCCCCTGGCTGCGCCGGTGATTGCCACTTTGCAGGTCTGCTGGTCGGTGGCTCAATATTCTCTTGGTCCAACAGATTACCCGTTGGTGACTATTTTGACGCTAATTGAATAGTGACCACTTTATTAAGAAATTTTACGGACCACCTAGCGTGTGAACCGTTAAGATCTTTCTGGGCCCCTAGGCCCGACCCGGGCTGCGATGTACCCCCTGAACCTCCCTCTCGTAGGCCCTGGTTAGAGGTAAAATAAGCATAACAGTATGGTTTTTACATACCAAATTGGGGGACGAGGCACAGGGGCCCTGATTGCTTACTTCAAGTAATGCCATTAATTTGTTACCATAAACACTCTTAAAACATCCAATGTCTCTTTTAAAAGATCCAAAATACCGATGGCATTTAAGTGTTGGCAATTAGTTTCGTAGTCCTAAGAAATTTGGAAATTTAACTTATCAGAAATTCAGTCACAGATTTTTTCAAGATGAACTAGGCATGCCTGGAGATGTTTGCCATATTTTAAAGATTTTTGCTTTGGTTTGATTTACTACACTAAGTTATTGATGTATTTTGTCCACCTGTACTTTTCAAAACATTTTACACCAGGTTATCCAAAGCAGTGGCGCTACTGGGAAAATGGGCAAAGGGGCTTTAGTTCCCCATAGCCAAGCCACTTAGAAACATTTAACTCAAAAACACAAAACGTTTAAAAGTGTTCTGGACTTGACAAGTAAGGGGGCTGAAGAGGCAGGACAATTTATTTTTTTAAATGACTTCCGAATTTTGGTGATTTAGTTTTTTCCTATTGCTCCAAAAACGTACGAAATGTGATTCAAATGGTGCTGAAATGGTTATTTTTTGCCGAAAAATTACTAATATTATCAAGCAGCTGGATGCTCCTCCGCTCAGTCCCCCATCTGCGGTGTCTTTGAAATGCGCACCACTTTGCTTAGTACGCCACTTAAAGAAGACATTTTTTAAACAAAGCATTTTAAGTTTTGGTTCAACCTTACCCCTTAGCAAAATTCTGGTTGCGTTTTAATTCAACCTCTTCTCCTCAAAGCCCTTCTTAGCAAAGTACGGCCCGCGATAAAATTTCACCCCGCCCGCGCCTGGTTATCACTTTCTACAATCAAGATTATCCCACAAATGCGGTCAAATCTATCCAGAATGCATGCTGGAAATATTTTTTTGCTGATCATCTAATTTCTGATTCGATGGAACTTAAATGTTTTTTGTTTGGTTTTCACCTTTTTTAGGCCTTTTTTGCTTATGGTTTGTAGTTTTACTTGTCGTTGGGGCTTGTAAAGTGGTGCCATGAAAAAGTTGTTGGGCCCCGGGTGCTTTGGCGAAGTTTAATTAGGTAATCTTTAAAACAAGTTTGGACACTTTTGGGACTTGTACGTATTTCTGATTGCATAAGATTGACTACTGAAAATAACCATTTAAAAATCTGCTGTCACTGTATTCTGAACGTTTACAGAAAGGTTCTTTGATCTTCATTGTTAGAGATTGGGAGGATGACGATGAAAACGAACGTTATCTTCACGGCTTGGATGGGGGAAAGAAATACTTTGATACTATCATTAAACCGTCTGAACGAAAGGCTGAAGAGCATAAAATGATGCAGAAATTCTTGCTCAATGCTTTTGGCGAAATTTGCTGCTTTCTTCTTCCAGAACCTGGAAAAGCAGTGAAGAAGAGTGAAGTCACTTTGGAACGTAAGAATGTGTTAACATTGCCGCTGGAACACAAAGTTGTGATAGAAAGCTCCTATCTTAATTAGCACTATCGGTTTGCAAATTTATCAAAGCATATTCAACCAATCAGTTGTCCAGTGAAAACCGATCAGTGGTCAAGTGGTAATCGATTGGAGGTCGTGTAATGAATGAATATAGCGTCTGCAACTGAACCAGTAGACCTGAGTTCGATTCCCGCTCGGGTCAAACCAGAGTTTTCAACGGGCCGACTAGTTCAGGCCTGATCTCGAAAATATAAGCCCGAACCCTTCCCGAACCAGAAAACTAATTTGAAGCTCAAATCAAACCCGAAAAAACCCGAAAGTTAAGTTAGGTCTGAAAAACGTAAGCGTAGTTGCCAAGTTTTTCCCAAGTTATTTTGATTATGTTTTTGTGCACCTAAGACAAAAAGCACGTTTCAGGCCCGAATTAAGCCCGAAATTTTGTCAACTTTAGCCTGAACCCGGCCCATAGACGTAGCCAGGATTTTTGATTGGGGTGGGCAAACCACAAATCACATGCAATGCCGTCATTAGAAATTTTCAAAAGAGGAAGTTTTTGCTGGTCAAAGATATCGTAGAATGGAAGATCTGAAACCGTGGTCTGTTGGGCGTTGGCACTTGACCAAGATTTTGCTAAAAGGAGAGGGCTTAAACTAATCGCTAAAAAGTGCAAGCGTCCACCTTTGCGAGACCTGTGCGAGTAAGCTAGTGTAACTCAAACGTGCCACAGACTTAGTGTGACTCAAACGTATCACAGATGAGGGTCTGGGGCGGAGCCCCAGCCTTCGGAGGCTATGGGGTTCTGGGCTGGGCAATTATTTCTGATTTTTTGGGAAAAAAGCTATTTTAATGCCATTGGATCACATTTCGCTCGCACTAAGAGCCATATGAAAGAACTAGATTTTTAGCATTTGGAAGCCAATTGAAAAAATTAAGTTATTCAATCCTTCTTTTACTTACAATTTAAGTCCAAAGCATGTTTAAAATCTTGCATTTTGTGGTAAATTTTAATTGCATGTGATTTGGCCCAGGTAGGGGGAAGTAAGGTGCATTGCCTCCAGCAATATTTTAGCTGCAAATAATTAGCCACTCGAAGATTTTCCGTAGAGATTTTTGATGTATCATGAAATTAAGCAGTAATAGCAGTACATGCACGGCCAGGGGCCCAGACCCCTCAATTAAAATTCAATAATTTGTTCGATGAGCATTTTATTTTCCCTGGCTAATTTTATTTAAATTATTTTGTCGCGTAAAAACTGGCGAGGTGGAGGTAAATTATTATTGAAAAATGGTAAATAGATGGTTACGTTTACTAACCATGTTATTTCCGGGCCGAATTTACATTACGCTGGGCCCCAGGCGCTTTGGAGATTTTCGCAACATCTTCCAGCCAAATACAACTGAAGACCAAAAAAGTCTTACCATCTGAGTGCGGGGCCCTTGGCACTGAGCCATATTGTAAATCCGGCCCTGGTGGTTGCATTACGTTCAAAACAAGGTTAGATGAGGGCTTAAGGTAGCAACTTTTAGGACAAAAACCTTTAATTTCACCCGGGTTAAACATGTAAATTGATTGGAAAGATTGAATAGAGAGGGCCCGAGCTCCCTGGTCGTCAATATTATTTTTAATTACTGTTGTACGCGAGTACTTTTTTACGCGAAAATGCAAAAAGAAACTAAAACTGAAGAAAGAAGGCTTTTTTGTCACATTTTTATCTTTGGTGGCATTTCGATTGGGGGGCGGGCCCCCTGGGTCCCCCCCTGGCTACGCCTATGACCCGGCCCGACCCGAAACGCCCTGCTCGACTTACAACTCTGCGTCAAACCGCAGATTATGAAAAGTGGTACCTACAGCTTTTCTACTTGACGTTCAGCAATAAAATCCCTTCACTGTCTTCGGGCTAAGGCATCTTGGTGAATAAAATTTACTTACAGTTGCATCACTTTAATTATAGCAATCCAGTCCAGACTACAGCTTTTGAGTGTTCAACCAAGACGATCGACCGTATTAAGACGCGTTCTTTTTTACACTCGATGCTATGCTAAAAAATACAACCTTTAAAGACTTTTAATCTTGCAGAACTGGAGCCTGATTTTAGGTTTCATATGCTTGAATTATTCAAATACTTAACCAATTCAAAGAAGATTGTCATCAAAAAGATTGGCGGAGTGGAACAGACTTGCGGAGAACTCTGCGCTTACATGGAGGCTGTAGCTGCTGCTTTAAATCAAGATGTTTCTTTAGACGATCCCCAAAGCTTTATTTTGGTAACTATACTTTTTTGTTGCTGCTATTGTCAACTGTTACGCAAGCGACGGCCGTAGCGGAGTTGGTATAATGCGCCGGATTAATGATCGAAACGTTGCTAGCTTACGGTTCGATTTCCAAACTGGCAATGCATTGCTCTGTCTTCTAGAGAACTTTAACGCGTTTTATCCATTGGGGTTACTGGGTTTAAGAAATATCATAATCAATTTCTTCACGCCACAGGGCCAATCAGCCGACTCGATCACCGTGGTGGTAAAGCATACCTGACGAAAGTGGAAGCGTCGCTTCTAACAGGTGATCATCAACCCTGACGACCCAGAATAATGTTTATGCTTCTAACTTAACCGACAAGCCTAAGACATTGATAAACGAGTGCTGCTTTCCTCCTGGTGATTTGTCCATCAACGGTGTAATTTTTCCAAAATCTGGGTGCTATGCATAAATTGCAATTTCTGTATTTTAATCACTTTATGAAGTTTTAGAAAAATGAATGCTGTGACCTGCCGGTCGTTAGAATTTCACAGATTTGAAATATTGCTGCTAAAAGATTTTACATTTTAGATTGCCTACGAAGCGAGGATGCACAATCTCACTGCAAAATGCGCTCAAAAGTTTATTGAAAAAATTATTGAAAGAAAAGAGGTGCGGAGCATATGCTTTTGCTTTTGATTTGATGGGAGAATGGACAAAGTGCAGGGATAAATAAACTAACGATAAAGTTAAATATAAAAGATAATGGAAACCTAATTTTAGAAACGGTGAAAACAGATTTGGAAAGAGGCAATTTTACTTTTGGTTTTTGCAATATTTTCGAATAGTGAAATCTACATAAAAATCAAAATTTTGTCCTCCAAATATCTACAACTCCTCGACAAACCGGTTCTGCAGTTAAAGTTGTTCAAAAATGAATATTCTTGTGAAGTTGACAAAGCCGCTAGGTCAAATAACGTACTTAATTTTGCGCAAAAATCAACGCTCGATGTTAAAGAACGGACCGCAAACATTATCTATGCATTCGAGTTTCTGAAATTAGTGCAATCGTATTAGAGTATGTATATTGACTTTGATGCTTTAGTTTTTGACACAGCCATTCCAGAGATATTCAACTTTAAACGCTGCTTAAATGCCTCCTTGATTTTAATTGCCAACCCTGACGTCGAAGATAACAATGGCAACACCATCTCATTTAATCCTAAGACAAAGCTGATCAATAATTGGGAATTCGGCGACGCTTTGCGTCGGAAGTCTTTATGTATTTTTCCGGAAAAAATTACGAATTCATCAATCAAAGGTCGAAAACGCTATAACTTTGAAACGTCTAAAGGTAGAAACTTAAAAATTTAAAACTTAGATAGAGCACATATAAATCATTCTTAGTGCAAATTTTGGGGGCAATCGGAGATCTCGTGTTACGGTTTTTCGAACCAAAAACTGAAATGCCAATCGGAGGTTTAAACAGCTCTAGCTCGAAAACTAATCGCACGAGGAGAATAAAAGTTTCGAATTTAGATGCGTTTGGGCATGCAGTTTCAGCTCCCAAAAATAAATTATGACGATTCCGACACTTTTTTTTCTTTATTTAATTATTTATTTATTTGAGCAAATTTCATTGCGGTGACAAAAACTCCGAAATCACCTAAGCTAGAAACTTGAAATTTGGAGATATGATAAGTCTATACATGAAGTTGCGCACCTGCAATTTTGGAGGCACTGCGTCATGTGGTTTGAGACAAATGCACCCAAAACTTGTGATAGAGAAGTTTATTAAGTGATTTTAGTCACGTATGCGCGCGTGCTGCCGTGGCCTAATGGTTAAAGGCGCAAATGCTTAAGACCTAATACCTGGGTTCAATTATCTAGTTGCCCATCGCCTTTATCAAACCAAGATTATATTGAATCTAGCATATTTTTTTTTCATTAGGACTAAATCGCTTTTGATATTTTTTGTTTTGACACTAGATATAATCAGAGGGTAGTGAAGATGCCCCAAAAATCACTTTCTTAACACCTTAAGCTTGTGCGCTAGTTTTTTTTGCAATCAGTAGAAATTTAAAAGACTAAAAATATTTTGACATAGTTTGGGGGCACCAACCCCCCGAAACCCCCAAATGAACCTCCAAAAATCAATTTTATGTGACAACTTAAGATAGGGTGCTACTTTTTTTGATATTAGGAGATAATAAAGGGACAAATATCTGAATATAGTTTGGGGGTACCAACTTTGGAAAAAAAAAACAAATGGACCCAAAAAAATCGCTCTTTTGAACGGTTAAGCTAAGGCGCTAGTTTTTTTTGCATTAGCAAATACTTGATTGAAAAATATTTTGACATAGTTGGGTGGTACCAACCACTCGGAACCCTCAAATGGACCACCAAAAGTCAATTTTTTGAACAAGCACCAGTGCTTGAACCCTAAGACCTGGGTTCAATTATCTAGTTGGACATAGCTTTTATCAAATCAAGATTATATTACATCTAGCATATTCAATTTTTTTTCATTTCGACAAAGTCACTTTCAATATTTTTTGTTTTGACACTAGAAATGATCAGTGGGTATCAGGTTTTATTCTTTGTGAAGACGCCCCAAAATCATTTTCTTGACACCTTAAGCTAGCGCGCTAGTTTTTTGTTACTATCAGTAGAAATTTAAAAGATAAAAATATTTTTAAAGGGTTCGGGGGTACCAACTCCCCAAAACCCCCAAATGAGCTTCCAAAAATAAATTATTTTGACGGCCTAAGCTAGGGTGCTACTTTTTTGATATCAGGAGATAATAAAGAGACAAATACCTGGACATAGTTTGAGGGTACCACCCCCCAGAAAAAAAACAAATGGACCCATAAAAATTACTGTTTTGAACGGTTAAGCTAAGCCGCCAGTTTTTTTTTTGTATCAGTAAATATTTAATTAAAAAATATTTTGATATAATTTGGAGTACCACCCGCCGGAACACCCAAATTCACCCACAAAAAATTTTTTTTTTTGAACAATAACGCTTGGGCGCTAGTTTTTTTTTTCAAATCAGTAAATATATAATTAAAAAATATTTTGACATGGTTTGGTAGTACCAACCACCAGAAACCCCCAAATAGACCACCAAAAATCTTTTTTTTTAATGGCTTAGGTAAAGTTCTAGTTTTTTTTGCTGTCAGTAGATATTTAACAGACAAATACTTGAATATAACTTGGGGGTACCATTCCCCCGGAAACCCCCAAATAAACCTCCAAAAATTAGTTTTTCCAACGGCTTCCGCTAAGGCTCCAGTTATTATTATTATCAGTAGATGTTTTAAAGAGAAAAAACTTTGACATACAGTTTTTTACCATGTCTTTGGATTGACATAGTTTGGTGGTACCAACCAGCTGGAACCTCAAAACGGACCACCAAAATTCAATTTTTTTAACGGCTTAAGCTAGGATTCTAGTTTTTTTGGTATCAGTATATATTTAAGAGGCATTTTTTACTTATTCTGGGACTACCAAACCCCGGAACCTCCCCAAAAATCACTTTTTGAAAGCTAAGTTTAACAATTGATTTTAGTCAACTGGGTTCATGTACTGTGGTGGCATATTGGTTGAAGGCGCCAGTGTTTGAAATTGTCGTGTTTGAACACAGCTCCGTTCAAATACTTAGTCGGACATCCGTTTTACCCAAACCACAAATGATTTAAAATCAACATTTTTTTTATCAGACAACATCACTTTGTTTGAAATACTTAATCGGACATCTGTTTTACCCAAACCACAAATGCTTTACAATCAACACTTTTTTTTCATCATAAAAAATTACTTTGTTTGTATTGTATAAGAGTGAGTTTTACAAAAATATCAGTAACCTTCAAAGTTGAAACATTCATCACCCTAATGTGCACGTGTGCTGCTATGCACGTGTGCTGCTATGGCCTAGAGTTAAAGGCGCCAGTGAATGAAACTTATGCCAGTGACTAAACCCGGGTTTGATTATCTAGTTGGCCATCACTTTTTCTCAAACCGAGATCATCTTTAAGCTTGCATATTTATTTTTTTTGATTGCAACAAAATCATTTTTAATATTTTTGTTTTGGTACTACATTTCATCAGAGGGTATCAGGTTTCATTCTCTGTGAAGACTCCCAACAAATCAATTTTTTTAACAGCTTAGGCTAGCATGTTAGTTTTTGTTTTTTTTTGATATTAGTTGATATTTAAACGACAAATATTTTGACCTGGCTTGGAGGTATTAATCACTCGGAACCTCCAAATCACCACTTGAAAGCTAAATTAAACAATTGATTTTAGTCAATTGGGTTCATGAGCGGTGCTGGATAATGGTTGAAGGCACCGGAGTTTGAAATTGTCGTGATTGAACAGAGCTAGGCTCAAATATTTAGTCGAACATCCGTTTTACCCAAACCACAAATGATTTAATATCTTTTTTTTTCAACATACAAAATCACTTTGTTTGCAGTACATACGATTGAGTTTTACAGAAATATCGGTAACCTTCGAAGTATGAAGGGGAAATACTGGAGAGCAAAACCAACAAAGCTAGAAACTTGAAATTTGACATGAACTTGAGCACCCGGATTTTTGGAGTCGCTACGTCACTTGGTTTGGGTCAGGCGCGCCAAAAACTTGTGATAACGAAGTTTAATAAGTGATTTTGATAATTGATTTTCGTTATGTATACAAATGTGCTGCTGTGGCCTACTGATTGAAGGCGCCAGTACATGGAACGTTTGTGATTGAATAGACCTGGGTTCTAATATCTAGTTTGCCATCGGTTTTCTCATTCCAAAATCATTTTCAATTGAGCATATTTGTTTTTGATTAGGACAAAATCTTATTTTGTTTTTTGTTTAAAAGACAAAAGTATTTTGACATAGATTGGAGGTACCAACCCCCTGAAACCCCCAAATGGACCTCCAAAAATCAATTTATTTGACGGCTTAAGATAGGGTGCTTCTTTTTTGATATCAGGAGATAATAAAGAGACAAATACCTGGACATAGTTTGGGGGTATTACATCCAGGAAATCCTCCCAAATGAACCCATAAAAATCACTGTTTTGAACGATTAAGCTAAGGCGCTAGTTTTTTTGTTTTTTTTTGGTGTCAGTAAATACTTAGTTGAAAAATATTTTGACATAGTTTGATGGTACCAACCACATGGAACCCCCAAATGGACCACCAAAAGTCAATTTCTTTTAACGGCTAAAGCTAGAATTCCAGGTTTTTGATATTAGGAAATATTAAAGAGACAAATAGTTGGGTATAGTTTGAGGGTACCACCTCTTTCCACGGAAATCCCTAAATAAACCCCACAAAAATCGCTTTTTTAAACGGCTTAATCTGAGATTATAGTTTTTATTGATATCAGTAGACATTTACCGGAAAAATATTTTGCATAATTTGGGGGTACCATCTCCCGCAAACCCTTCCAATTGTACCCCAGAAATGGCTTTTTTGAACAGTTAGGCTGGGCTGTAGTTTTTTTTAATCAGTAAGTTTATAATTGAAAATTATTTTGACATAGTTTAATGGTACTAACCACCCGGAACCCCGAAATTAAGTATTTTTAATATTAAGTATTTATTTTTCGTCACCATTCACAACAGAGCACTCAAATCAAAAAAAGAAAACGCAATCTAGTCAGTTAATGCATAAAGAAGCGAATGGGGACTGGGAAGCTGTGAAGGGACCTCTTCGGTCAACTAGCCAAGCAGCCACCCTTTTTGTTTGAGAATAACATATCCACTAATAATTCAAACTGATTCGCCACCAGGTAAAACAAAAAACTGGCAATTGTAAATATTACATAAATTAAATTATTTTTCTTCGTACGTTTGCGTTAAATGAGTTTTTTTTTTAAGTGGAGAATGGGAGGTTTTGAATTTTAAGGGGTATAGAGTTCCATATTTTTACTCATTGATATTTGATGCTTCGTTGTAATCTGTTGGTGTTATAGCGAGGAATATAAAGACTTTTACGGTTGCCGGAAGATCTTGTTGTACGACCAGAGAAAGACTGAGGAAGGGTATTTGTGCATAAACCTATTAACAAATTCAGCAGTTTCAATTTCATGTAAGTCTGGAAGTTTCAAAATGTTCAATTTTGAATAATAAGGCTTTGCTCTATTCAGATAATTCTCCCAACCAATTACTTTGACAGCTTTATTTTATATTGAGTATAATTTTTTTAGGTAAGAAGGAAAAGTTGATCCCTAAACAACTAGACCATACAATAAGTGATAATGCACCATGGAATAATATATTTTAAGAAGGGCATTTTGTAGAAGGATTGGTTTCAATTTATAGAGTATTCCCAGAGAGTTAGAAATTTTATTTTCAATTTCTTCTAGGTGGAAACAGAAATTTAGATTCGCGTTAATTAGGATACCTAAATACTTAACACAGTTTTCGGCCTTCATGAAGGTGTCATCAAGTTTTACAAGGAAGTTAGTGCTAGTTTTATTTAATTTAGGAGGGAATAAGTCGCATGGCTTTTTTGTGGATCGATAGTTAATTTGTTGGATTTACACCAGTCAATTAAGCAAGATGCTTGATAATTGAAGTTACTTTGGAGAGTAGACAAATTTGAATGTTTTAGCATTAGACAGGTGTCATCAGCAAAAAGGGTCGGAGTGCACAATACAGCGTTAGGCAAATCATTAACATAGAGTAAAAAAAGTAAAGGACCAAGCAATGATCCCTGAGGCACTCCAAAAATATTGGACTGTAACTTGAATTGGCACCATCTAGTGAGACGAATTGCTTTCTTTTTAAGAAAGAGTTTAACAATTGAAGACACGGACCACAGATGCCGTAATGTCCTAATTTAGCTGAAAGAATTTGATGACAAACTGTGTCAAATGTCTTGGTTAAATCGAGAAAGAGTATTCCCATGCAAGTGTTATCTTTTATATTGTCCTAAATTGCTGTTATGAGATTAGCACTGCATGCATAGTTAAAAGATTTTTTTGAAAACCGTAGTGTTGTGGGGTCAGGGGCGTATTTAAAGGGGGGGGGGCATAGTGCCATGCCCTCCTTGGGATTGCCAGAATAGTATAATTAGCATAGGATAGTATGCAAAGTTGCGGCATGGCCCCCCTTGGTAACTTGGGCAAAAAGTTTGAGCACACAAACAGACAGAATCTGGGCGAAGACCTTTTTTTTGGTCTTCACCTGATTTTGGGCCGGAAAACGGTCTGGATTCTGCGTGGAGAAATTTTTCGTTTAGTCTTCATTATTCTCAAATTTCTTGCCCCCCTCCCCCTTTCAAAAATCCTGCGTATGCTACTGTGTGGGGTAAAGATTTTGTGTTTATTTAAAAAAGGGAGATTGCGTTGGTGTATCATTTTTTCCAATATTTTTGAGAAACAATTCAAAATTGATATGGGTCTGAAATTGTTTGGATTATCCTTTTCTCTTTTTTTATGAATGGGAACAATTTTGGCAATTTTACAATTGTCAGGAAAGATTCCATGAGTAAAGACGAAATCAAAAAAAATCTTAGGTTGGGAGCTAAGGTAGGAGCAGCAATTTTTAAGACATAAGCTGGAATATTATCATGATCAACAGCCTTGTTTACGTTGAGGGAACCAATGCAGTTGACAATTTCATTTGTGGTGGGTGGTTCCAGATACATAGAGTATGAAACACCATTTTGTAGGTATGTAAAGTATTTAATCGGATGATTAGAAAAAACTTCTTTTGCTAATTCTTTGCCGATTGAGTGCAAGAACTCATTGAATTGATTAGTTTTTTGAAATGAATCAGCGGGATCCCAAGCTTGACCAATCTGTACATTTTGAAAGGAGTTGTTCGGTAGAAGCGATTTTAGAATTTGCCAAGTTTTTGTAGGATTTCCACTATGATTTAGCAGTTACTCTCGAAATAATTTTTTTTGCTCGGGTTTTCATTTTAGCTAATTTGTTCGAAAAGTGCTTGTATAATTCTTTCTTTGCCGAATTCCCATTTAAAAAATGCGTTTTGTACATTTTACGTTTGTCTTTAATTGCCGTTAACATGTTATGACTTACCCAAGGTTTTTTGTTAAGTTTTTTCTGCTTCCGAGAAACCTTTTTTAGAGGAGCATTGTTGTCAATTAGCTGCAGAATCAAATGGTTAAATCTGTTGAATATTTCGTTGAAATTGTCCTTAGTTAGCAAGGGTAATTGGACAAAAAATTATTTAAAGAAGTACGAAGCTCGTCATTGAATTAATTGGAGTCAAATTTTTATTTATCTCAATAAAAAGTGACGCTGCCAACCGCTTTTTTACAAGTTTGTGTTAAATTGACTTGACACATTAAATAGGGTAGTGGTCACCAATTTCATTTGTTTCGACAATACCCGGAATAATAGAATGTTCATAACCATTGGTTAATATATGATCAATAAATTGTTGCCGAACTATCCGATACTCTTGTAGGTTTAGTTATTAGTGGGAAGACGCCGCATGACAGCAACACGTTTAGGAGTCTTTTAGCGACAGGGGTTCGTTCAATTGTTGACGTATTGATATTAAAATCTCCTAAAATATAAAAATTTGAATTCCTAACATTTAATTCTTTCAAGCAGATTGACAAGTCTTCGATAAATGCTTCAACGTCACTTGAAGAAGGGTGCCGATACATTACTCCCACTGAGTATGACAAACGATTTTCAGTGATAGTGATCCACAACAATTCAGAATTAGTTAATACGTGTTGGTTTTCAGAAATTTCATAGTTAACATTTTGGCGAATATAAATTGCGACTCCACCTGCATTGGATTTGCTGTTAACGTAAACAAAGCAGTAGTTGGTTAGCTCGATATCAATGAGGGGATCCTTTTTAATAAGGGTTTCAGACAGGTATATCACATGCGGAAGAAAATTGAGATTCAATAACTTCGTACAACAAGTCAAAATTTTTGTGCAAGGAACGAACATTTATATTAAGCAAAATCAAAGTACCTTTGGATTCTGTATTCAAGAATTTGAAGCTATTATTGATATATTCACAATTTTTAATTTTGTTGGTTAAATTGTTAAATAAGTCGTCAGTTAGTGCATCCTGGTTGCGAAAAGGATGAGTGACTGCTTGAGTCTGGCAGAGGAAATCTTGTAATTCTCCAACAGCTGAGTTAGCAAGCACCATGGTGGTAAGCTGGGAATTATTGGATCAATTTGCTTATTGGATTATTGGATCAAGTTTTCAACAAAAATTATTATGATGCATTTATCGAGTTTTTGAGATGAAAAGCAAATGACAACAATAATGATCAAATAAGTAGCAAAAACACGTACATACGAAAAATATTTCAACTTGACCTTTTACCATCATCGCTTTCCGGTCGATTCACGAAATAAGAAAATATCAAGTGGTAGGCCTAAAGAATAGAGCCTAATGTAGAATCAAAACTGAGAGGCCCAAAACCAGCTTTAGTGTACACTACAGTCTAATACAGGTGGTCAAGGAAAGCGGAAGCCAGTTACTAATGGTGTGCACTTATTATGCAATCAAATTGTTCAACCAGAAATTTTTAATTCTTAGCACTGTAGAATTAATCCAAGTATCTGTAATTTAAAGGAGCTATTATTATGTGATAAAGTGATAGCGAGGAGGGTTGCATAAACTCAGTAGATATAGATTAAAAGTAGGTAAGGCTAATATAATGATAAAGAGTATCAATAGATTGGTCGTTCCAAACTACCATTAAAATTTTTGAATTTAAGAGTTAAATGCTTAGCAAGAAGCCAACAATCTTAGCTATTATACCAACGACTTACATTCCATAAAACATAAAAACAAGCCTTCCGCTCTACCTGCCAAACATTAAAAGAATGCTATGCAAAAAAAAATATTATCTTGAGATGGGTTTACAGACCAAAAATAATGAAAAAAATTAAAACAAGGATTAAGGATCAACTTTTTTATGATTAATGAGTAGGCATTCCCCATCGGGTTCGATCTCCAGCAACCCGGTTCTCTTGAAATTTAGTCATGAGATTCATTTTTTGCTTGTAGAATTTTTGAGGGAGATGGACAGCAATGAAAACATTACTTTTTGTCATGGATTTTGCTCTGAAACTTGTCCCTGATTCGAGAGTAGTTTGATTCAGCGATTCATTATAGGTTTTTAAGTGCTTAACGTTTTTCATAATATAGTGTTCGTCCAACGCATTAGCCGGTTTAAGTATTATCGGTCGAGTTATTCTTTTCCCATTCTTTGTAATCGGGTACTGGGGAAGGCAATGGATATCGACTAACGTAATTTTTTTTTGGATCCAACTGCAAACCTTCAACCACAAAGTTATCAAAAATTTCTCGGGTTTCAGACTTCGTTTCTTTATTTAAGTCAGTTTTTTTCTTTTAGACCGTGAATTACGAGATTTAATTTTATACTATGTGACTCTCGTAATAAAGCTTCTTTCTCAAGATCTTCAATTCTTTTTAATCGATCACAGGCCAACAAAAAAAATTTTTTTCAAAAGGCAGAAGATGTTGGATCGTTTGTAGGGTAAATCGGGGGTGCTGAGTCCGAAAATGCACTTAGTTTTGCCGAATTGGCTCTAGTTTTTGAGATATTTTACTTTTTTTATTTTTAAATTTTTGCTTGAGCATAGTGCATTCTGAAGCACACAAAGCACCTTTCTTGTAATGTTACTGGTTTCCCATTCAAAGTTTAGTGCCCATTTACTCCATGCAAGTTATATGTATATCGATAAAGGAAGATTAAGTCATAACCCTGTAAGAAGAACAGCACAAAATCTACGATTTTACGCTGATTCAATGCCTGACGACGTTGAATCCTTGCTAATTCGGTTAATTTTGTTTAATGGGAATATTGATGATTCATGAAACTGAAAGTCTGATGTCGTTTAGAGCATTGCTAACAGCTAATATCAGTACAATTACGACTTATGTAACATTTACGATTCCCTATTAAATGTTTCTCTTAGTACGTTCACATTTCTTCAAACAGTTCAGTATCATTTCTTCAAAGAGTATCAGTTTTAATACATTTGCCCTCCCCTGTGCAATAAAACAGCTATGATTAAGCCTAGAAGGCAGTACAGGAGTACATTGTGAAAAGCGCAGGCATCACTCAGTTAGCTAATGTGCTAGATCTTGTGAATTTAGAGTTTTTTTTTGCAAAAAAATTAAAAGGGTTGCTTTGTATTTTATTGCAGGAAACTTGAGTTACACTTTATTGAATTAAGCTGTAAATTTTTACGTGACAAGTAAAGATGAGTATTAAGAGAAGGCAGTGCCGAAACAATCCAGACGCATTTTGCTACATTTGTGGTGATTACATGATGGCAAAGTGCAGATTTAACGTGAGAGACTTCACAAAGAGAGCTTATGAAGCCTACTCTGGCATGAAGTTAGGGGACCAAGACAAGCCTTGGGCACCTCACAAAGTGTGCAAACATTGTACTGAAACGCTGCGCTTTTGGACCCAAGGCAAAGTCAATTCGATGCGGTTTGGGGTTCCTATGGTATGGCGTGAACCTAAAAATCACCATGACGATTGTTATTTTTGTATAGTGAACATGTCTGGATGGAATCAGAAAAAAAAGAAGAAAGACTGGTATTACCCTGATATTGAGTCTGCTCGACGACCCATATTACATTGTGCTGAAGTTCCAGTTCCTGCTTTCACTTCCTTGCCTGCACTCACTGCTGCAGATGAAATGCTGGAGGCAATGAATAATACTGATAGTGGAGACAGTAGCATCAGTAGCTCCTCCAGCATGGGTGGTGTAGAATCTTCGCCCAGTTCAAAGCCAAAACCGTTTAGTCAAGGACAACTGAATGATCTAATTCGTGATCTCGGCCTATCTAAGGAATCTTCTGAGATTTTGGCATCTCGTCTTGATGAACATGGCATACTAGGTTCGAAAACTAAAATTACATTCTACCGTAACAGGGATGACATGTTGATCCGTTTTTTTACTATGGAAGATAACTTTGTTTATTGTAACGACATCCAAGGCCTTCTTTCAAAAATGGGTCTTCCAGAGTACAATCCAGATGATTGGAGATTGTTTATCGGCAGCTCCAAACGTAGTTTGAAATGTGTGTTACTTCACAATGGTAACATGTTTGCATGTGTTCCGATCGGACATTCCGTGGTTCTTAAGGAACACTATCAAAATGTGAAGATGTGTTTGGAAAAACTGCGTTACAGTGAACACAACTGGGCCCTTTGTGTAGACTTTAAAATGGTCAATTTTTTGCTAGGACAGCAAGGGGGATACACCAAACACCCTTGCTTTCTCTGTTACTGGGATAGTCGCGCTACTGATCAGCACTGGGTAAAGAAGGATTGGCCATCACGACAAGATCTTGCAGTCGGAGATAAAAATATCATCAATGAGCCACTTGTAAATCGTGATCGCATTATTCTGCCACCACTACACATAAAGCTGGGTCTGATGAAACAATTCGTGAAGGCTCTTGATAAAGATGGCGATTGTTTTAATTACATCGCCCAAACCTTTCCCGGCCTCAGCATAGAAAAGCTTAAAGGAGGTATCTTTGATGGACCCCAAATTCGAAAACTAATACAAGATCAAACCTTCACTGCTCGTATGACAGTAGTCGAGAGGGCTGCCTGGTGCTCATATGTCTCAGTGATACGAGAGTTTCTAGGTAACACAAAATCTTCCAACTACCGGATCCTTGTGGATGTGATGCTTCAGAACTTTCAAGCTCTTGGCGCAAGGATGAGCATAAAACTTCACTATCTATTCAGCCATCTAGACTATTTCCCAGGCAATCTTGGCGATGTTAGCGAGGAACAAGGGGAGAGGTTCCATCAAGACATTAGGACAATGGAAGAAAGATATCAAGGTCGTTAGGACGTTCACATGATGGCGGATTATTGCTGGACTTTGATCCGGGATTGTACCGAACAAAGCCATAGGCGGAAATCGTACAAGCGAACTTTCCTTCAGATGAACAGTTAAAATGGAATTGGACTTGCAAGCCTATGTGACGTGCTTGTTTTGCAAATAATGGACCAATACAAGTATTTGTATTTTTAGTGATGTTGATTGCAGTACGTTTACTACATAGTATGCTTTTTTTATCCCGCAAATTAAGAGCTTTGCCAGCATTGGCTCAGCAGCCATTCTTTCCAGGCATATATCTATCAGTTACCCTAAACTAACATATTGTTCATGGACCAGCCTTATATAAATGTTCATTTAAAAGTAGTCACTAACGGTATAAAATAAACCTAAATATTAAAATATCTTAAAAACTAGAGCCAATCTGAAAAAAATAAGGTCATTTTCAAACTCAGCGGCCCCAATATACCCTAAAACCGCTCGTACCTTATATGCCAAAATTTTTTTGTTGGCCAGTGTTATTATAATCAGTTTGATCGACTTTTTTTTAATTCGATTTTTTTAAGCTGTAATTATCTCATCTTGCTCAAGAATTTTTGCGTTTGAAGTGTCATATTTATGTTTGAAATTACTTAATTTTGATACCAAGCTATCAATCCTGTCAGTTAAAGCTTGAATAGCACTTAAAACCTTATCCAATTTGGCTTCCATTCTTTATACGGTGAAACAACAGATTAGAGCACGGCACTGTAGCTGACAAAAACTTCGAATTGCAGCGCAGCGCACTACAGAATTTGATCAACAGCTGCTAAAAAAAAGCATCCGATTTCCAACTTGTTCAAAACAAATGGACCACCAAAAATCAATTTTTTCAACGGTTTAAGCTAGGGTTCTAGGTTTTTTGATATCAGTAGATACTTAGCAGACAAATACTTGGACATAATTGGGGGGTAGCCTACCATTTTCCCCCCAAAAAAAACAAATAAACCTCCAAAAATCAGTTTTTTACACGGCTTAATCTAAGGCTCCAGTTTTTATTGATATCAGTAGATGTTTAAGAGACAAAAGTTTTGAAATACAGTTGCGTAACATTCCTTCAGAACCTTCCCAAATGGACTCCCCAAAAATCACTTTTTTGAACGGCTTAAGCTAGGGAGCTTGTTCTTATGGATATCAGTTGATATTTAAGAGACAATTCTTTATTACATAGTCTGGGAGTATCAACCCCTTGGAACTCCCTTAAACGGGTCCCCCCAAAATTACTTTTTATAAGCTAAATTTAACAATTGATTTTAGTCAACTGGGTTCATACGCTGTGCAGGCATAATGGTTAAAAACGCCAGGGTTTGAAATTGTCGTGATTGAACAGAACTGGGTTGAAATACTTAGTCCGACATCGGTTTTACCGAAACCACAAATGATTTAAAATCAACATTTATTTTTTTCATGAGGCAACATCACTTTGTTTGCATTACATACATTTGAGTTTTACAGAAGTATCGGTAACCTTCAAAGTATAAAGCGAAGAATGCCGGTGAAATGGAACTGGCGGAGGTTTTAGTTTTTTTGATATCACAAAGTATTAAACGCACAAATATTTGCACATAGTTTGGGAGCACCACCCCCCCGGAAATCCCCAAATGAACCTCACAAAAATCAAATTTTTGTACGGCTTAATCTAAGGCTCTAATTATTTTTTTGAAGGCGCTATATGAAAGGAAACGCTGGAACTTTTTTGTGATCGAAGCATCATTATAAAATAAAGTTACGGATTTTATTATGCTGCCTCTTCGACACGGTTGGAAAGCTGGCCAACAATAAACTAAAAAAAGGGTTCACTTGCGGCCAGCGAGACGGAATCTCGGGGCAAATCAAAGTTCCTTAGAGATTTCTCAATTCAATCTGCATATCTGCCAGCCCAACCATAAAATTTTCGCTCTTCTAAAACGGTTTCATCCCTACCTTTACCCTTGTGGGGCCACATACTATGGCCTTCGCAAAAACACGAACATTTGTGTTTCGTAAAATTGGCATACTGGTCTTCGTTACAAGTAAACTTTCCAAATCCTCGTTTCGAAGATTTTCATTTTTTCCGAATAATCGTAAATATTTCACGAACGAAAAAATCTTTGGCCGAAAATTTTTTTTCGCTTTTTTACAAAGATTTTGAATTTTTTTCCGAAAATTTTTTGTGTTCGGCCGTAGATTTTTTTGTTCGTTACTAACATTTTTTCTTCGGAAAAAAAAAGAAAATGGCTCAAAATGTTTGTGAATTAGCCCGAATCTTCGGATAAATTCACGAATACTCTAGACCACTCGTAAAATTTCCGAAGATTTTTTTGCCTGCTAGTACACTTGTTTCGCCGGTTATTGAAAGGTAATAGAGGAAAAAGAGCGTACTACACATTATTGCTTGTTTCATGATGGTTTTGCTGTATGTATTTATGAATGAGGAGAGCAATTTTGGAATGACGAAAACCCTGTAGTTTATTAGTGGGCGAAACAAATCAAGAGTTGACAGAAGTTACTGCTTTGCGTGGATCACCGCCCGTCTTTAATACCTGTTTATTGTTAGAGCCTCGGTTTTTTTACTAATGAATTTCTTCAAATCGAACCAATGCAGTTTAATTTTTTTCTACTGAAAATGAATTGTCTTCTGTACAATCGATGGAATCAGCAATCCACTTTCATTTTTGATCCACCATACCTTTCGTCTTCAGGCGGAAAGCGAAGAAGGCAGATAGTCAGAATTCTGACTAACTAAATGTGGATTTACACAGTATCGCTTTTCGCTCGCGTTTGCACGTTTTTTCTTCTTCATGAAAAACTATGTTTCTTTCGTCCTCATTTTTATATGTTCATATCCTCACTAACTAGACTGTCAAATACTGGACAAAAGTTTTCCGAAAACATTTTTTGTAAAGATGTACACTGCACGATACAGCTCTATTTTGAAATATTGCTTTTTGAACAGAATTTTTATCAATATGTAACAGTCTAGTTAGAGCAAAAATGGACTAATAAAAATGCGGATGAAAAAGCGCATACTTTTTCAAGGACAAGCAAAAACTTAAAAAAAAACGGATGAAAAACGAATACAGTGTAAATTCGCTTTAGCTCACAAAATTTACTTCTTGAGTTAAATCTGAGACTCATTTTTCATTCAATTTGCATGAATAACTTGACAAAAATTTTGAAACAGTCAACTTTAAGTTTAGCCATTTTTGCCAAAATGTAACACGTACACATTGCGGAAGAGGTGACAATTACTTGTTGTTTATTGTCAATAATAGCCAAGTATTTAAAGGCGGTGAATCATCCAGCCAATTCCAGTGATTTACAATAGCTAAAATTGAACTATAATTTTTGATATTTTTTTTTTTAATTTTGTGACTGCGTTTGCAAAGATATTCAACAAATACAAAAAGATGTCCCCCCGAAAAAAGTGTTTGGAAACTCTGAGTTTTGTTCTTCCCGCCAAAACCACAGTAGGCCTAATGGTTTAGAGAACCGTGGTAGGCCTAATAGTTTAGAGATAATTTATTTCTAAATAGTTTATTTCTGAATAGTTTAGGCCTAATTACGCCTAACTATCTCTAAACTATTAGGCCTAATAGTTTAGAGATAGTTAGGCCTAATAGTTTAATAAGATTACAGTAGGCCTAGTAGTTTAGAGAACTGTGGTTTTGGCGGGAAGATCAAAACTCAGGGTTTCCAAAAACTTTTTTTGGGGGGACATCTTTTTGTATTTGTTGAATATCTTTGCAAACGCAGCCCCGAAATCCAAACAAAAAATATCAAAAATTATAGTTCAATTTTAGCTATTGTAAACCACTGGAATTGGCTGGATGATTCACCGCCTTTAATGATTGTTACATATTTAATGAAAATTTTTTATTCGTGTTTGATCCCAAAAGTTGAGCAAATTGCTTTTACGAACATAAAAACGATGAGTTTTTGTTCGCAATTCATTGAAGAAATTTTCAGGAAGATTTTTAAAGCTTCAACTTTGTTTTGGAAACTAAATAATGAATATCCGAATCCGAAGATTTTTTAATTGTTACATTTTTTTCAAGGAAGTGTCAATTACGAAGAAAATAAAGTTATAATTTTACGAAGAAAAATTTTTGCAAACTTTCAAAAAATGTTCGTTAAAATCTATTTTGAATAAAAGTTTGAAACCCGAATGACTTCCGAAACACGAATATTGGTGCGTTTTCGAAGACCATAGAATGTGGCCACTGGCCCCAGGTTACGGTTCCTTTAGTAATTATAAAAGTCTTTTAAAATCAAACGGTAAAATTGCTTAAACAGCATGATTGACATGTTAAAACAGGCCGAAAATCTGGAAAATTTCAAAGTATTGGTTGCGCCAGGTTTTTTTCGTTTCCGAATGAAACATTAGTGTAGAAATATTTGATATGTAAAACTTCATTAATTGCAAGCCCAGAAATTTAGATTTTTTCAAAAAGTTGAAAAATTCATAACCCTAATGTGCACGTGTGCTGCTATGGCCTAGAAATCAAAGGCGCCAGTGAATGAAACCTGTGTGAGTGACTAGACCTGGGTTCAATTATCTAGTTGACCATCGTTTTTTTCTCAAACCAAGATCATATTGAATCTTGCGTATTTAATTTTTTTTTTTATTGCGACAAAATCACATTTAATGTTTTTGTTTTGGTACTAGATATTATATGAGAGTATCAAGTTTCATTCTCTATGAAAACTCTTCAGAAATCAATTTTTTTAACAGCTTAAGCTAGCGCGCTAGTTTGTTTGTTTTTTTTTTTGTTTTTTTTTTGTTTTGATTTAAGTAAGGATTTAAACGATAAAAAATTTTGACATAGTTTAGAGGTACTAACCACTCGGAACCTCCAAATCACTTTTTGGAAGCTAAATTTAACAATTGATTTTAGTCAATTGGGTTCATGATCGGTGCTGGCATAATGGTTGAAGGCGCCGGAGTTTGAAATTGTCGTGATTGAACAGAGCTAGCTTCAGTACTTAATCGGACATCCGTTTTACCCAAACCACAAATGATTTAAAATCACAAAATCACTTTGTTTACTTTGTATACGATTGAGTTTTACAGAAATATCGGTAACCTTCGAAGCATAAGGGGGAGAATGATGGTGAAAAGAAACTGGCGGAAGTCCCGTATCATTTTCCTCCGAGAAAATGAACATTTAGTTCTGTTCTGAATTTTCCATTAAGCATTTTTATTTTAGGGTAACGTCTAATCCTACATAATTAAATAGCTAAAGCTATAAGCTACAAGTTACTAATAAAACTCAAAAACTTCTGCTAACCCAAGCCGGTGTATTTTCAATGAAATTAAATATAAGCCGGTGAGGATTTCTACAACTGCCAGTTTCTGTAGCGTTTTTTGTTAGAAAACTGCCTATTATAATGATAAAAAGACGATGTATTGCAAATACTTCGACTCTGAACCTTACACAGCTTGTAATGGTTTAGCATAAGATTTGCATTTAGCTATGAGGATAATTTCGAAGCATTGATCGCAAGCACGATCAAAACTCAACTTTAAGCGGCTTTTGCCGAACATCCGTATGTACGCATACGCGTAAAAAAACGGTAATTTATTGATACGCGGAAATACGCGTATGTGTGTTTCAGTTAGCGTATCTCAAAAGCATGTAATGAATGACTTGTAAGTTTGATAATTTGTGAGTTGCCAAACTTCTTTGGCCTTAAAATTAACTTGCTCTGACCAAACAGGAAACGAGCACTAGAATATCTGTTTGTACTTTTCTTGATTAATTCTTCCCAAAGTTGCTTCATCCTAATTTCAAACATCTTTTTAAAAAACAACCTTTTATTTTCAAAAATTGTGTGACTTATTTTAAAAAAAGCTGTTGTTCTTTATGGTATTCGAACCTAAAGACACAAGCCAGAACAAAAGTAAATTATTTCGTAATGACCTAACCTCCCGCCTATTCGAATCACACCCGACCTGAGGCACAATCGCGTATTTTAAATGTTTGCAACAGTAAAAGATATTTGCAAACGCACTGATAGCATTTCGGTATGAATTGTGGTTGATTTATTTGTGGTTCGCTGAACAACTAAAATTTGGAAATGCCTAATTTGCAATTTTCCGTAAAAGCAACTACTCCTTATCTCAAAAATAAAAAGATTGACTGAGTTGCTTCCGTAAAATTCCATTGGATTTGCTCGCAAATATACGATAGTAGTAATAGTAACCTTTCATTGCCAAACAAAAATGATTACATCACAAATTTCGCAAGCGTTTAAAAAGAAACAATATTTAGCACGACGGGAAGGAGCGACAGTCCAGGTGGTCTAGTGGTAACGCATTCGTATATGGATTCGTATATGGTAACGCATTCGTATATGGAGTGGGAGGTCTGAGGTTCAAATTTACGGCCGTTCGAATTAAACACTGTATTGCCAAGGGCTCGACATCGCTACGACATTTCTTCGAGAGAAGCTGTGTTGCCTGGGCGTAATAAGGGGGAAATGGGCCTCGCCTACTTGTTCACGCTTCGGCGTATTACAGCGGGAACGAAAGATTTGATTTGATAAGGAACTAAAGACTAAAAGAAAAACATCGATTAATCAGTACTTCAGACCAAATTTTTGAAAACTGTAAATATTTTCGAACAATGGATCCCGAAATTAATAGCAAAAAAAGTTTACTACGTTTTTGTAAAAATGTAATGTTGAGATTTTGGTGAGAACTGCGCCAAGATTACAAGTTTCTAAGGCAAGTAACCTAACCACTATACCAAGCAACCTTGTGACGTCATACCTCTAGAACACTTCTTCATGAATGCCTGAAAAATATGGATACCGTGTCCGTATTTTATTCTTTGCTTAGCGTAAAAAATACGCATGCTGAAATGAGCATATACGGCATAAGGCAGTATGAACCAGCACGAGTAAAAATTTTATTCGCGACTTATGCGTATTTTTATACGCTTATCCGTAAATACGGATGTTCGATAAAAGTCGTTTTTTTCCTATTTCTACTGTGACATCGCATTTCCAACTATTACAGCACAAAACTAATTTGCAACGCAGTGAATTGATCGTTTCGACGATAATATGTTTGTAATTGAGGGTTTCACAATCACTTTAAATTATGTTTTGCAGAACAAAACTGAATGGGCAGCACTTTTGAAAGAAGGAGTTTCCAGCGTATTCAACCAGGGAAAAGCTCTGACTAAAGCTGGTGAAGACAAAATAGTCGGCGCTGCTTTAGCACTAGCTGCTAACCCTGTTGCGCAAGCTGCTTTTGTTGTTCTACAGCAAGTAGTGAGCGGAACCCGCGCAAGGCATGTAGCTCAAAATCAAGACGATACGGCCAGTGATAATTTTTTGGAAGATGACGAAAGGGAGAAGATGAAGATGGAAGAAGACGACACTGCAGATGAAGAGGCGAAAGCAGAATCGCTTGAGGAGAGGATTTACAACGAACTTAGTAGAATTCAGGAGGAAGTAATGGAAGAATACTACAAAGCTCCCAAGTGCGGGGAAGAGCAATGGGAAAAAAGCTGGGAGGAAGAACTCATTAAACTTTTGGAACAAATCAAAAACGGATTTGTGGTAAGAAAACAAAGCTTTTAATATTTTACTAATCCGTTCAGTGCGTAAAACGTATAAATACAAATCAAATCTTTCATTTATACTCGCTGTAGTACGCCGAAGCGTGTAACGAGTTTGCGGGGCCCATCTCCGCGTCATTGCGCCCGGGCAACACAGCTCCTTTCGAAGAAATGTTGCAGCGGTGGCGAATCGTTGGCAACACTGTGTCCGATTTAACTGGCCCGAGATTTGAACCTCTGACCTCCCACTCCAGAGACGAACGCGTTACCGCTCGACCAACTGGCTGGTTACGTATAAATACATTCTACAAAATTAAGGCAATTGCAGCGAAGTTCTTTCGCAACTGTCTAGTGTTTTAAATAAGCTGCACTTTGTTTACAATTATACAGACTTTATTTAGATGATATTACAGTAACAAAAACAAAAACTAGTTGAGCAGAGAGTATTTTTCTCGCTAAGAACTGCTTATTATTTTATATCAGGTGCGAGGTTTTCGCCAACATCTGGGTACTGTTAAAAAATGAGACAAGAAAAATGAGCGAAGGGTAAATTTATTTTCCCATTGTAACACTTCTAACAGCGTTAGCGTTATATTAATTCCGCACTTAACGGGTTAAAAGAGAAAAGCGATTGGCCTGAGTATAGTCATATGCGTACAAACCTATTCTTTGTGTATATTGCGTACGAGCGTACCGTTTGTTACTTTGCGCTGCTGTACCTGCACGCTGGGGGGACCAAATTTCTTTTTAAAATAAAGCCAAGAATGCACTTGAACACTAATGATTTACGTCAAATGTGGAGAGTCAGCGTTCTTAAAATGATGATTATGGTTTGGTATGAAGCTACATAGCAATGAAAGTCTTTACGACTTAGTGGGAGTCGACCACAAAGGACGTCATGCTTTTTTGCTTGAATACTTACCGTATTCTTCGTTTCTCTGCTTGCTGTTTTGTCACACTTAGCGACAAAAAAAGAGAAAGCAGTTCTTGGCATGAGACTGACGAGCTTCCTTCCTCTTCTTTCTTCATTGCCCGCTTTTCCGTGAGGGTTGCGGGAGCAGCAGTTCGAGATTAAGAAGCCACACTTCACGGTCTTCCATCAATCCAACATTTAGCTTGGATGAGGTCCCGAGCAATTCTATCCAAGATCCTCTAATCGTGGAAGTGTGAGCACTTCGAAAAATTTCAGCTACATGGCACAATAAATTTTAGATAATTTCGAGAAAAATGTAATATTGCTATTACGCGTTTTTAAAGTCTGGTTTTAAGTTTTCATGGACTATTTGTACAACTGGCTTTAAACTAAGAAAGGTCAATTTTACTCAATCTTTATAGCACTATAAAATGTAACTTCGCTTTCACCAAAGCTTAATTTGTAGAAAAATTGATGTGGAATGGATGTCTTTGCGACCAATTTTTGGAAATGATATCCTTATGATGGCGTCATAGGCAGTCCGAATTTTGCGCTTTTCGGTTGTATAACTATGAATTCTGTAAATGTTTTAGCTTTTTTAATTGCATTTTCAGTAGCCATGGATGTGGGTTTATTTCACGTCTGTTTGAAACGCATCTCGCAAGCGTCAGAAACTAAATTACACATTAAGACATCGGAAAGTTCCGATGAGATTCTAGAGTTGGAGGATTTTCGTGCGTACATCAGAGTTGTAAACCAGCCAACGAGTACAGGCTCGAACTCGAAAGCATAAGTCCGAACCCGAAAAGTGATTTAAACCCAAAATGCCAGGCCCAAAAAAGCCCCAAGGTTAAAAGTTACGAGTTAAAGGATGTTAAAAGTTAAAGTATGTCTAAACCAGTAGTTCTCAACCTTTGATGGTCTGTATCCCCTTCTAGAGACTCTCAATACCAGTGGCCTCCAGAGCGGCTTTAAAATTTTCTATTCCAATGAAAAACCGTTTAAACATCAAAAAAAAAGTCTTCACCTCAATTCGTATAGATTTTTCCCGAATTTTTAGTGAAGTCAAAAAAAAAAGATCTCTGGAAGTCCAAAATAGAGGATTTTTTCATCTAATTTCCCGTGGCACCCTGCTTAATGTTCCGTGGCCCCCAATTGAGAACCTCTGGTCTAAACAATGTGTGTGGTTGCAGCTTGTAAGCGGTTAAAATAAACCTACTTTTGCTGATCAATTGTGATGCTATAATGATGATTGTGTAATGCAATAGTATGATGCTTCAACGAAATCGTCATTCAGTGTTGCAGAATTATTTTAGTTTGTGCTTATTTAGGATTGCGCGGTGGCTGAAAAAGAGTATGTAGAGAGAATCAAAATATTCCACTTGTGGGTATCTCGGGTATGTATAAATTTATTTTTTGATAGACGTATGTACAAGACGTAAAAGAACACGCTTAGGTAAATTTAAAGCTGTTGCAAAGTATGATGAATGATTGAGTGCAGTAAAATAGGTTTAGTAGCATTTTGAATAGGCTAAAATTTTTAGAATGTGAAGTCAAATATCAAAAATCAAAATTGAGTTGTCGAAATAACAAAAGTAAGGTAAACTAAGGTCAGTGCCGTCGCCGGAGCAAACGTAGTGAGGGGACACTAGCTGAAAGTGGGGAGCACTAAAATAAACTGAACTTTTACATATAAAAACTGATCTTCAGATCTTGTGCGGCTACCAATATGCGCAATTTTAACATTTCTGTGTTCATGTCTAAAAAAAGAGAGCCTATAAGGCCGGCAGCGTTTCTTAGCTTGCTTCGTTTGCGGCCCACAACCGCCTGAAAAATCTATCTACAGCAGTGAATGCTAACAGACAAGCAACCAGGATTTTGCTTAGAGGGGCGAACAAAAAGTAAATTTTTTGCACAAAAACTGTCTGATTTAGGCTCTAAGCTAAACAAACTGATGCAATTCAAGCGTGGCACAAACGGGGGCATAGTCGTTAAATATATAGTGACTGTAGACGAGGGCCTGGGGGGGAATCCCCAGCCGCTGGGCGGTTTTTGTGATTTTGCAGCAAAAAAGAAGCGATTTTTACGCTATTTCAATCGCACTACGCACGTTTTAAAGCCCTACGAATCACTAAGTTGCTAAAATTCAGAAGTCACTTCAAAGAAGAATTAAATTTTTTAGCCTCTTTAGCTCTCCCTTACTTCAGATCAAGTCTAAAATACGTTTAAACGCTCGTATTTTTAGGTTAAATTTTTAGTGATTTGGCTTAGGGAGCTAAAGCCCTTCACCCTCGTTGCGCCACAGACCGCGACCTCAAAATCTTGGGTGTACTTTAAAAATCATAACAGCTGGTCTTTAAAAAAAATGTTTTCATGTATTGTTTCATGTCATGATCACTCACAAAGTACTAAGTACCGGTAACGATTTTATAGGCTTGCTTCTCTCTTCCGCGACACATCCGTAAAGGTAAGTTAATAAGACGGATTATTACGTCAGATTTATGTACAGCAGTTGATTGCCAGCAATTTCGCAAAAAAAAAATCAAAAAAACTTCAAAGGAGAATTATGTTTGAACGTAATTACTCCTTTTACCATCATTGTTGTTGTCTTGCCGTTACGTGATGTTCCAAAACAGCAATTTAAATAAACCAAAATGTGGGGGCACAAGCAGTCGTTAGGGGGGGTTCGGCCCCCCTAGCCCCCCCGTACCGACGGCACTGGCTAAGGTACACAAAAGGTTTTTTCCAGTTAAGCAGTCTGTGAAGTAGTTTTTATGTGGCTACTTTATGCAAACTCAATTTTCTGCTTTTACAGTAAATTACATTAAGTTTCAAACAAAACATGTTTTACGCGCCTACGGTATTTTTCTGATTGAACTTCAAATTCCTAAAACCTGGTCGTTCTGGATTTGTAAAATTACGTTCGAAATTTCGGATTGTTAAAGTCAAGCAAAGATTGGACTACGCTTGGTTCGGTTCCAAAAACAAGTTTTTTCGAGGAAGGGAAGTCGTAATACTTCAAAATTAAAAACGTACACGAAATCGAATAAATTTAAATCACATATTTTTCCAGAATGCAACTGCCGAAAACTTTCATGGTGAAAAGTTCAAAGAAGAAGCGAAGAAACAGCGGGAAGAGCTTCTAGAAAGTTTTAAGTCCAGAGTTTCCGAACGTGTATTCGACCAATGCTCTGAATACTTTAGGAACCAAACCAATTTGATTCTTGCTGAAACAGCCAAAGAAGTTCAAGATTACATGGAGAAACTAGAGAAAGCCCGAACTGGCATTACTTTCGGATTGGGCATTTTAGCAGTAGTGGGCGAAGTGGTTGCACCAGCTGCTCTAATTGGTCATGGTATCAGTCATCTGGTTTTCAAAGGTTTGAAAAAACTTGGAGGTTATGGAAAAAATACAAAGCTTTCCAAGGAAGAAATTTCTCTGTCGAAGTACACGGCAGGAAATATTGAAGTGACTCTCAGCTTTGGAATTCTCACAATTCCTCTGGAGAGCAAGATAAAAATCGCTACCTAATTTAATAACAGCATTCACATCCCTTGTAAAAAAGTTGATGCCTAGACTGCAATGCGTGAACTGCGGTTTTGTAGACCTTACTGTAAAGTTTGAATTAGCGCTTGACTTTATGATAAGCAGTGAAAACTTCCTCAAGGAAACATCAAGTTTATGTTTGGAGCATAAAAATAGGACGTGTGAAACTACCTAACGCTTTTGTAAATATTTTATTTGAGAGGCGTTTCGATTCACTGCTTAAGTCATTATCAATCTTATTCAAGTTGAATAATATTTGAATAATAAATATTTGAATTCGTAAAGGTTTATTTAAATAAGATTGATGATGTCTTAAGCAGTAAGTCGGAATGTTTTTCAAATTTTGTTCTTAGAATCAGAATCATATGTATACTTTGATGGATTTGCGGTTGTAATTTTGTCAAAGTTATTAAAACTTGGTTTTGTGTCGAAGCCTTGCAATGAGCTAGACTTAAAATAGTCCTTTAAAACCTTTTTGGAGTGTCTAATCTTTTTTTTTGGAGGGGGGAGGATACATTTATGATGTAATAATTATAATCAAATTTTTAATCAATTAAGTTGCTTTTGCCGAAACAGCGAAGAGACCTTTCGGTGTTTATTTCAAAATGCCATCTGACCACCTATCTACCACACACGGTAGAGGCTTCACACTGTCCCTTTCCATTACGAACGTCAAGCACGGAAACTGTAAATCCTTCTTTTTTATCTTTGATTAACCTCATCGGGAATCGAAACCGAGTTAATAGCAGATGCTCTATTCAATCGACCACTGCTAGATTTAATCTTAATTCGAGCTAGTGTGCCATTATCGGTTTTATGTTTGAACAATCAATCAGGTACATTAAGTTGCTTATTCAAATAGAAATGCTAAGAAATTTTTATCCAAATTTTGAAACCAAAATCAATTTTATCAAATCATAAAATTTTAGCAGTTTTCAAGATGTGTTGACGGATTTTGTAAATGGACTCCATGTTTCATCATTAATGAACCGTCTCCACAAAATCGTCGTTTTGTACTTTTTCGGTCTGGGCTTGATTCTCTGAATATCCCCTTCAACAATTATGATTTGACATGGCTTGTTAAAAAGACATTCAAGTCAAAAATTGTTTATGTTCGTTTTATCTCAAAAAATTTTGACAGATCTGAGGACCAACTTCACCAATTTTGAGCTGTCTACGACTCTTCGCTTCCAAGATATGATAATTTAAATTTCCCCTTTGAAAAGCTTTGTTTTGAGAACAACACTGCCGAAAACACTTATTGAGTAGTAGGGACATGGAATAACTTTTTGAAATTTTGTAACAAAATTTTGTAACAAAGTTAATCTTTTGTCACAACATTAGCAAAATGGCAACTCTAAAGTAAAAAGAAACTTGTTAACTTTGAACTGCCATATTTTGAAAACGGGAAGACGTAAAAAGTTCAAATTTGGTGAGAATGCATTTTGGACTTTTCCTGATATTTTAGTCTACAGTGAAAAACTTGACTTGAATACCCTTTTAAATAGCTGCACCTAAATGTCTTAGTGCATAATATACGCACAAATAAAAATGTGCAACTAATTATCCATCAAAGGCTGTTATCAGAGGTGAGTTCCTCCAGGACGTCCTTGGTCTCGAGGACACATTTTGAAGTCCTTGACCTTGGCCGCGAAGTTCGAGTCTTTGGCCTTGGTCTCGAAGCCTACAAGTCCATGAAAATGCCCAGTTCTCGGCTCTAGCATAAATCCTATTATAGATGTAGCCAGGATTTTTGAGTGGGAGGGGGCCAAATCACATGCGATGACGTCATTAAATTTTTCGAAAGGGGAACTTTTTACGGGACAAAAATATCGTAAAACAGAAGATCAGAAGCCGTGGTCTGTTTTTTCACGTAACCAGGATTTTGCTGAAGAAAGTGGGCTTAAACCCAAAGTTAAAATGTCTGAATTTAGAGACGCGTTGAGTAAACTAGTGCACCTGAAACGTATCAGTGTATCACAGACGGGGGTCTGGGGACAAAGCCCCCAGCAGCTGGACGAATTTTTGCATTTTTTGGAAAAAATAGCTATTTTAATGCCATTAAACCACATTTTGCAAGTTTTGAGAGCAATTTGAAAGAGCCAGATTTTTAACATTTAAAAGCAAATTGAAAAAATCAAATTGTTCAATTCTTCTTCTACTTACAATTTAAGTCCAAAACACCTTTAAAATCTTGCATTTTGGGATTAAATTTTGTAAGCGATTCGGCCCCTGGTAGGGGGAAATAAGGTACATTGTCTCGTGCAATATTTTAGCAGCAAATAATAACCTACTCAAAGATTTGCCTCAAAAAAATTTTTTTTCATAAAAATAACCATTCATTACTGTATGTACTACATGAAAATACAAAAAAAAGGTAATTCAGATTCAATACTGCAATTTGTTCGATGAGCATTTCCACTGGCAAATTTTTTTCAACAGTATTTTTTCGCGTAAAAACTGGCGAGGTGGAGGTGACTGCTGTTATTGAAAAAAGCTACAATAGATCTTTACGCCTACTAACCATGCTATTGTCCGGGCGGGATTTACATTGCGCGGGGCTAGGGCCCCTGGCACTTTGGGGATTTTTGCAACATCTTCCTGCCTAATATAGATAAAACCCAAAAAATATCTTGCCATCTGAGGGCGGGGCTTCTGGCACTGTGCCATACTGTAAATCCGATCCTGGTTATTGCATTATGTTCATAAAAGGCTAGATGAGGACTTGAGGTAGCAACTTTTAGGACAAAAACCCTTAATTTCTCCCGAGCTATACATTTAAATTGGTTGGAAAAATTGATGTGAGGGCCGAGGGGGCCCGGGCCCCCTGATCGTGAATATTATTGTCAATTACTGTTATACGAGTGTAATGTTGTACACATAGGTGGGCACAACTCCGTTAATCGTTAATCCGTAAATAACGAAGCTAACTTTTTCATTAACTCGTTAATCCGTTAAAAAGTTTTTTCGTGTTAACGGACTAAATTAACTTCCGTTAAGGTTTTTATCGTTAATATCTTGCACCATTCATTCATCGTACCGGTACAAACCAGTTTGCACTATTAACACTTGTTGCGTATTAGCACAAGTTTAATAGAAGAAAGCGAAGAAAGAAGCTTTTTTTGTAGCAAATAATAAGTTGCATCCTCATAGGTCTTTTAATCATCGCTCTTCGCAATTTCCAAAGATTTTCCGATCGCAGCTTCGTTACTGCAATTGAACTTATTTTTATTTTGAAATTAGTTTAGACTGCAAAATGTAACTTCCAAAACACAAGCAGACCGCCATAGCAATAAATATTTCCTTACAATCAGCTCAACAGCGTCAATACGCAGAGGTGGAGTCGAGGACACAAGACTCGAGGCCAAGGCCAAGGACACAAAAAAATCCCAGGCCAAGGACAGCCTTTCCGAGGACAGACACTCTCAAGGCCAAGGACAGGAATGCTCAAGGCCAAGGACACAAGCGCAAGTGCTCTCCAACAAAAAAAAAGGTCATGACAAAAATTTTTCAGACGATCTCAAAAAAAAAAAAAAAAAAAAAAAAAGGTCTTCACAAAAATTTTTCAAGCGATCTCCACAAAAAAACGTTTTCCAAAAAATATTTTTCAAGCGCCCCATAAAATTTTAACAATTCAAAAATTAGTGCTGTCCTCGAGCCGAGGACAGGCCAATTTTCGAGGACTCAAGGTCAAGGACTTCAAAATCTGTCCTCGAGGACTCCACCTCTGTCAATACGTGTTCTAGAAGCGAGTGAATAAAAAGAAATGCAAATTACTCGCAAAATATTAACGAATTAACGGACTTTATTAACTTCAGTTAATTAAAGCTGAAAATAACGAATTAACGTTAGCGGAGGTGTGAAGTTTGTTAACGGACTAGTGGTTAACGAAGCTAACGTTTTGCATTAACTTGCACACCTATGGTTGTACATGAAGATGCTAAAAGAAGCTGAAACTAAAGAAACAATAGGCTTTTTTGTCATTGGGGACGTTTCAATTGGGGGGGGACTGCTGGGACACCCCCTGGCTACGGCAATGGATCTTTTGTTTCGAGAACAGTACTATGTTTTGATTGGTTAAAAAGGAAAATAACCAAAGCAAAATTTAGATAAATTTCTAGTCTGACAATTCATTTCTTTTCCTTTTTTGAAAAATAATACAATGTGATAGCCAAAAAGTCATAGCAAACATAATTTTAAATGGCATTGTGTGAAAGCCCCTAATCAGAGAATGAAGGGCAAAAGGCAGTGTGGAATTTTTTTTCTGCTAATACTTCCGGTGCGGGAAGTACAAACAGCAAAGCACTAAAACAATCTGGGACCTTAACAAGAGATACGGGAGTCTGGACACAATCATTTTGGAGTTGCTAATGCTAAAACATGCCCGTGCCTATCTGAGTATGAATTCAGAGGAAAGTGTGTCCGGATATGAGTGATAATGAAATGTAATACAGTTACCAGGGATAGTCTATTCAACTAAATCTTGAAAAGCCCAACACTTGTTCTGAAAAATAGGCGAGAGAATATTGCGAAGAATTTGTTTTGAGATAAGAAAGAACAACCCTAATCATTGCCAACCGTTGAGGTCAAAGCTACATCCGTTGAACGATTTACGAGTGAAAATCGCCGCTAAGAATCCTAAATATTTAACCATTACAAAAAACGCTGCATGAAGAATTATTAGCAAGCGAGTGTAAAATTATATATAGCTAGAATTGTTTAAATGCCTGGAAAGATGAGCGCTGCACTTAATCAATTTTCATACGACGTCTTGAAAATACGAGTAGGCACTGCTTCCTCGAAGAATTTGTGCATTTTTGGAAAAAACCGATGATTTGTTATTTTTTGCGTTTTTCCAATAGTCGATATTTTGAAGGTGGGCCCCGGGGAAAATGCTTCCAATGCCGTTTTTCCTAATACGGTTCTGCTGGGATCCCCAGGTCACTTCTTGCAGTTAAGTACCTTACGTTGAATTTTGCAGAGGCCGAAACGTTCTCGCTTATTCATTGATACTTCCAGTTGCGTACGCAAGATTTTCGAAAAGGGGGGGGCAGAAAATTTGAGAATAATGAAGACCAGAATGAAAATTTTCCAACCCAAAACCAAGTCCGTTTTCCTGCCCAAAATTAGGTGAAGACCAAAAAAAAAACAAGATCTTCACTCAAATTTAGTCCGGTTTTTGGCCCAAAATTAAGTGAAGACCAAAAGAAAAAAAAAAGGTCTTCAGTCAAAAAAAAAAGGTCTCCACTCAAATTTAGTCCGGTTTTTGGCCCAAAATTACGTGAACGGCAAAAAAAAGGTGTTCGCCGACGTTTTTGTGCTCAAACCCTCTGCCCAAGTTACAAAGGGAGAGGCCATGCCGCAATTTTGCATACTATTTTATGCTAATTATACTATCCTGGCGACCCAAAGGTGGGGGGCCATGGCCCAACAATGGCCCCCCCTAAATACGCCCCTAGATACTTCATAGGCATTAAATGTTAGACTATAGAACATAAAGAAACATCATATCAGGCCCGGTACCAGAGTAGCTTGACTGGGGGGGGGGGGGGGGCAGAAAAAATATTTGTGGGGCACAGAAAAATTTTACCTCAAATTCGGGAGTGAAGACCAAGAACAAAAGAAAAGTTTTTCCTCCCAAAATACGTCTCATGGCTTCGGGCTGTTTGCCTCCTTTTTTGGGCACAATTTTTGCTTGGAGAGTGGCACGTTCATAGGCTGGTGGGGCGCGACGGAATTTTATGGTACAGATCTCGGTTCTTGCCCACAAATTTAGGGGTAAAGACAAAAAAAAAGGTTTTCGGCGCGAAATCTTAGACTTTGCCTTGGCGTTCACTAGTGTTTTTCATCCTGGAACGAAACTTTACTCACACTTGGGGGGCACAAGCAGTATTTCGGGGGGGGGGGCACAGGTACCGAAAAACATTCCAGTGGTACCGGGCCAGTTACTTATTTGAGGGGCACAATCCTCGATTGGGGGCCACATTTCTCACTTGGAGGGACACAAGCTGTGATTTGGGACGGGAGGCCCCGAAATGCTCCTGTGGCGCTGGGCCTGAATCACATGCGCTAAACCGTAAAGAAGAGACTAGCTTAAAATTAGGATCGGAAAAATATGGAAAAACTAAAGTTTTTCTAACTTAACTTTTACGGTATTTTCTTTCAAATGGCTTTGAAAATTGTCAGATTTTGTTTGAAGGTCGCAAAAATTGTTGTTTTTCTAAAAAAAATTACTAAAACAGTTCAACGGAGGCATTGAGACTTTGCTCTTGCCCCCCAGAACTCCGTTTTTTCCCAAAGACTTGAGCTTGCAAGTACCGGATACGGTACCTTAATTCAATTTTTTAAAAATTTACACTATTTTGCAATACTTTTTGATAATACTATCAGACTCGCTATGTACTGTTTAAAAACTATAATTTAGTTATTGCCATTTACGAGTTACGGCCTATAGCGTAGCTAGAAGGGGGGGGGGGAGCAGGAGGGGGCTACAGTTCCTCCATTGGCCTTCCAACCAAAATGCAGAGTAAGAAAAATATCACGTTTTGAGCACTTCTGAAACTGTCTTTTGCACTGGAATAGACTCAAAACAGATTTGAAGCATTTTTTTTGAAACGTGTGTTTAGTGGGAGGGGGGCTAATTTGTCAAAAATAAAACTCATAAACCAAAAAGGCTTCGAAAAATAGTCAAAAATTAGTAATCAAATTTGATCGCTCATTCAAAAACGGTTAACGTAGGTTTTATCAAAAAAATATATAAGCTCAAGAATAGGGGGGGGGGGCTATTAGGTATCACTTAATTATCAATCACTTTTCTCAAACTTCTTTCCATTAACCCCCCTAATTATATCTTTCTCCATAAGATATAGACGAAATAGATTACTCCTTGAGATTTTTATTGAACTACCGGTATGGGATTTTATAATTTACCAGCTTGTAAACAAGAAAATTGAAATACCAGCAAAAGGTACCTCCCACATAGCCCATTCATGCAAGCAGTATAATCATGTTTTTGCACTGCTAATTTCTGTGCCACGTTTTAATAGCATTAATTTATCAAAAGTGGCCTAAAGTTAAGTTGTTTTTGCCGAAAAAATACAAGATTTTCGATCGCTGGGGGCTCCGCACCCATACCCCAGTAACAGCTTCTCCCATTGCAGATTTCCGGCTACGCGCCTAGTTTCATTACCACAATATCGCCACGGGACATAATCAACATTGCTGCTAACCATAGGTGGGCACAAGTCCGTTAATCGTTAATCCGTTAATAACGAAGCTAACTTTTTCATTAACTCGTTAATCCGTTAAAAAGTTTTTTCATGTTAACGGACTAAATTAACTTCCGTTAAGTGCTGTTAACGGACTAAAGTAACTTCCGTTAAGTTCTGTTAACTTCTATTAAGGTTTTTATCGTTAATATCTTGCACCATTCATTCATCGGACCAGTACAAACCAGTTTGCACTGGTAACACTTGTTGCATATTAGCACGAGTTTTACAGAAGAAAGCGAAGAAAGGAGCTCTTTTTTGTGGCAAATAATAACCTGCAGCCTCATAGGTCTATTAATCATTGCTGTTCACAATTTCTAAAGATTTTCCGATCGCAGCTTCGTTGTGCATTTGAACTTGTTTTTATTTTGAAATTAGATTTGACTGTAAAATGTAACTTCCAAAACACAAAAAGACCACCATAGCAATAAACATTTCCTTACAATCAGCTCAACAACGTCAATACGTGTTCTAGAAGCGAGTGAATAAAAAGAAATGTAAATTACACGCAAAATGTTAACGGATTAATGGACTTTATTAACTTTCGTTAATTAAAGCTGAAAATAACGGATTAACGTTAACGGAGGTGTGAAGTTTGTTAACGGACTAGTGGTTAACGAAGCTAACGTTTTGCATTAACTTGCCCACCTATGCTGCTAACGCTTAAACCTTCAAAATGGCATTGTTTTTAGAAACAACTGTTTTCGAATTAATTTCGAAACAGCCGGTATACCAATATTATATCCTAAATTGCGGTACAAAAGAGCGTTTTCAGAATCATACATGGCTGTTGCTGTTAGTTTGGTTGATGTTAGGAAATTTGCTTGTTAGTTGCCGGAATTTTCAAGACCGCTTGATGTTATTTCAAATAAAGTGAAAAACTGTTTAAAAACTCGTAAGAAGTGCTGAGATTTGACGTTGTATTGTAAACTGATATGCGAGCTTTTTGATTGACGTTACTCGATTATTTTTGATCACTTCGAGAGATTTAAATTTTGAACTCGAATAACCACAAAGCGATTTAAGTTGGTGAAACAAAATTTGAAAGGAGCGCATATAAATTATTAATCTGACTGTCAACAACCACATTTTTTACAATTTCATTTAAAGCAATCGGATCACTATTTTAAAGCTTAATAAAGTCCAGTAAAAGTAGGATAATTCCGCGAAGTCCCCAGATGTCGATTGCGATGTCACGTTCCAGTATTTTCTTTGCGGCGCAGTATGCATTCCAAGTTTTTTCTCCCACTAGCACCTGTTAACGAGCAAACATGGCTTCAACGAAATTGCTAAAATATTCTCTAATGTGGTCCTGATCTGAAAAGTGGACGTGAAAACAGAAGCACATTTAGCATGTACAGTTAGGCTTACAACCAGAATTCTGCTAAGAGTAGGAAGTCTTGAACTAACCACTAAAATTTTTTGTTCGGAAATTTTAAACTTGCGGAGTAGCTGGTGTAACCCAAGCGTAGCACAGGCCGTAGGTCTGGAGTCATGAAAATCCGTGGGAAAATTCCCCGGCCACTGGGCAATGTTTGTGATTTTTCGGCCAAAAACAGTCATTTTAACGTCCTTAAGATCACATTTTTGGAGACACTGCGAAAACTAAACTGCTATGATTAGGAAACCAATTGAAAGAATTAAACTGCCCAGCCTTTTCGTCAATCTTTTCCTGCAAGTCAAGTCCAAAACACGCTTAAACGCTTTTTTGGGGGGTTAACTTTTGTTAGTGGAGTAAAACGGGGCTGAAGCTCCCTTAGTTCCTCCCTAATTGATCCACTGCGTACAGCAGGTATATGTATGAGAAGAGTTGTAAGTCGGGCCGGGCTTTTCGGGTCGGGTTCGGGCCAAAAGTTGACAAAAATGTTGGGCTTAATTCCGGCCTGAGACGTACTTTTTGTCTTAGATGTACTAACAAATAATAAAAATAACTTAACTTAACTTTCGGACTTTTTCGGGCATGATTTGAGTTTCAAATTAATTTTCGGGTTCAGGCCGGGTTCGGGCCTAAACTTGTCGGCCCGTTTAGAACTTTGTGTATGAGGTCTAGTCTACAGTATTTCCCAAGTATTGACGTTAATTTTTCAAAGTACACGTTATAATAGTAAGGAATCGGGTTTAATGGGCAATTTTTGGAATTCCTGATTAGAAACAAAACATGCAAACAATATAATGGGATTCTTAGTTTGATTTTCATTTCCTTCCAAAGTGCTTCTTTTATCACAAACAAGTTTATTTATTCATAGGAATCGAAAAACGCAAAAAAAGTCGCTCAGCGCACCAAAACTTGCAACAAATCTATGGTCTCTATCGACTAAAAATAGTTACTGTTTATTCTTTACTCTTAAGAATGATTCAAAAATTTTTTTTCAATAATGGTGAATAAGGATCAATAATAAAGATTGATAATAGCAAAGATGATGGTGCCTCCTGCCAATTGGTCGAGCGATATCACATTCGCCTCCAGAGTGGGAGATCTGAGGTTCAAATCTTGGGCCGGTCAAATTGGACACAGTGTTGCCAATGGCTCGCCACCGTTGCGACATTACTTCAAAAGAAGCTGTGTTGCCCTGTCGCAATGACGCAAAGATGGGCCAAGCAAACTTGTTAAATGCTTCGGCGTAATGTAGCGAGTGCAATAAAAGATTTGATTTGTTGCCACCGGTCAGCTTGATGAAAATTATAAGCAGAAAAAGTTTTTGTTTAGCACGTAAGACTTGATTTAAATATTTTGCACCAGCTTTCGTTGACACATGTCATCATCGTCAGGTGCAACCAGTGGGCAGCTGCAGCTACCCCCTTGCCCTTTTATCAGGGGAGCGGGAGGGCAGCTGCAGCGGGAACGGTAGGGCAGCTGCCCCCCTTGCCCTTTTATCAGGGGAGCAAGGAGGGCGAAGTAGCCTAGTGCCCGACTAAACTGACGACACGCAAAAGAGTATTGGAGCTACAAGAAACTTTCTGGTTATTAAAGTTTAGTGTTTTGTGAACCAAAATAGCCTTCCTAGAAATACAACGTAAAAATGTTTTGGCTATCCAAAATTAGATTAAAATTTTCAATTTAGGAAAAAAATATCTTTTTTTAATATAAACAAATTCTCTCCTACGTGGCAGTAAAAAGTTCATTAAATCAATTATAACAAAATGGAAGTGGCTATTTTACCGGAAATTTTTATCTAATTTTTTATTAATTCTAACCCAAATCTAACCGAACTCAAATTCTTTCTCCAAAATTAACCCCAAACCATACTCAAACCTTAATTGTAACCACTAACCATTGCCGTCGCCACAGCAAACAAAGTAAGGGGGCACTAGTCAAAAGTAGGGGGCACTAAAATTTGCTAATAAAAACTGATCTTCAGATCTTGTACGGCTACAATCATGCGTAATTTGAAAATAAGGCCGGCAGCGTTTTTTAGCTTGTTTCGTCTGCGGTCCATAATCGCTTGAAAAATCTATCTACAGCAGTGATTGCTACCAGACGTGCAACCAGGATTTTGCTAAGAGGGATGAACCAAAACTTTGTTGTTTTTTTGTACTAAAACTGCATGATTTAGCCCACGTGCTGAACAAACTGATGAAACTCAAGCGTGTCACAGACGGGCATAGTCACCAAATATTTAGTGGCTGTGGATGGGGGCCTGGGGGCGGTGCCCACAGCCGCTGGGCAATTTTTGCGATTTTTCAGCAAAAAAATAGAGAATTTAACGCCATTTTGATCACATTTTGCAGTTTTTAAAGTCATACGAATAACTAAATTGTTAAAATTCAGAAGTCATTTCAAAGAATTGAATTGCTTAGCATCTTCAGTCCCCATTCCCCTTACTTGAGGTCAAGTTTAAAATGCGTTTAAACGCTCGTATTTTGAGATTAAACGAGGACTAAAGGAAAAATCAACGAGGGTATTTAAAGTTAGGCCATTCGTATTAGACTAGATTAGCGTTGACTACATCCTTTTTGACCCATCTGTTGCAGAGATATTCCATTTCAAAGACGACGTCGGTGACTCTAATGTTATAAATCTCAATAATTTTTATTGACAATCCTGTCGTTGATAAGCATTAGCGTCTTTGCGGCGCCTTCCCGTTCTAACCTAAAGCAACGATTAGGCTACTAACAGGCGCGTAGCCAGGAATTCACAATGGGGGTCTGATTGGGGGGTCTGGGGACAGAGCCCCCAGCGCTCGAAAATTTTGCATTTTTTTTGCATTAATAACTTAATTTTAGAGCTATTTTAATAAAAAATAATGCTTTTTAAACTTGGCATTGAAATTGGCAGCGCAACATGATTCAATGGTTGCATAAATGGGCAATGTAGGAAGTGGTTAATGATAACATTGCAGTTCTCTTGTTTACATGGTGGTAAATGATAAAATCCTATTATTCAATAAAACTCACACGAAGAAATCTATTTCGTCTATATTTTATAAAAAAAAAAAAAAATTGGGGGGGGGCTAATGGAAAGATATTTGAGAAAAGTGATTGGTAATTAACTAACACTGAATAGCCCCCCTCACTTATTCCTGAGTTTATATATAATTGTTGATAAAATCTATAATTGGCGTTTTTACACTACCGATCAAATTTGATTGTTTATTTTTGGACATTTTTTAAAGTTTTTATTGATTTGTGACTTTAATTTTTGACAAATTAGCCCCCCTCGAATATATGTTTCAAAAGATGCTTTAAATCACTTTTTAGTCAATCCAACGCAAAAAACAGTCTCAGAACAGCTAACAACGCGATATTTTTCTTTTTTTCTGCATTTTGGTTCACAGGCCAATGGGGGGGGGGGGCTATAGCCCCCCCTGGCTACGCTACTGGCTACTGCATTGGGTCGTTTTGCTATGCACTAATCAGTTTGATCTCATCAGTAAAACAGATCTGAGCTGGTAAAAAGAGTAGACTTTTCGGTAGCCTAGCGATTTCAGTAAAAATTAAGATGGCAGATACATTTTCAATTTAAATCCTAGCCTTGTCTAGCAATAAGGCTTTTATTACTAGGCTACACAGTACAAACTCCTATCTGATAATATGACCATATCAATACTTGAATAGGTCTATTGTATTTGCTTACGGTATTTTCTGACCCTAGAATTAACTTTTCTGACTAAGTTGAAAGCAATGGCCAACTAGCCTACTCTAATAACTCTACTAGCCTTACTTTCGCTTGTTCTTGGACGTTTATTATCTAGGCTAACGTTTATTATCTAGGCTATTTTTTCCAGCTCGAATCTATTCCGCTGGCAAGATCAAACTGATTAGTGGGTCGCGAAACCACCCATTGCAGTAGCCTATAATCGTTGCTTTAGGTTAGAACTGGGAAGGGGTGGCTAAGACAGCAGGATAGCCAACGAAAATTATCAAAATTTATATCATTAGAGTCACCGACGCCGCGTTTGAAGTAGAATATTTCTGCAACGACTGGGTCAAAAAGGATGGAGTCAATGCTAATCTAGTCGTATGCGATTGGCCTAACTTTAGATATCATTATTGGTTTTGCCTTTTGTCTTCGTTTAAATTTTCTAAGGGGCTTGGCTAATAGGGCTTTAGCCCCTTCACCCTAGTTGCGCCGCTGACTGTGACCTCAAAATCTTGAGTGCGCTCTAAAAATCAAAACCGCTAGTCTTTCTTTGAAAAAAAAATGTTTTCACGTATTGTTTCATGTCAAAATCGCAAACGAAGTACCGGTAACGATTCTGCAGGCTTATATGTGTCTTCCGCGACACATCCGTAAAGGCGTGTTAAAAGGACGAAGTATTGCGTTAGATTTATGTATAGCAATTTTTCCATCGCTGTCTGTTGTCTTGTCGTTGTGTGATGTTCCAAAAACAGTATTGTCAATAAACCAAAATGGGGGGCACAAGCAGCCGTTAGGGGGAGCACGGCATCCCTGCCCCCCCCCCCCCCCCCCCCGCAGTGACGGCACTGATCGTTACCCTTAAAAAGCAAATAAAAAAAAACGCGGATGAATATTTCTCATTTTCGTTTTGTTCTTTTTAATTTGAAAATTTTACTGTGAAATGGTCACTAATTTGCAGCAAATTGCGTGTGTTAAATGATTTCTAAATAACGTAAGATAAATGAAGAAACTTGTGAAATGCATTTGATTAGCCAGTGACATCCGATTTACTTCCGTCAGTTTAAGTTGACGTAAGGAAGACAGGGTGCAACAAAATTTCAAATTTAGAACGCAAGGATCCTATGTCTGTAGGTCTAAGCATTACTCTCAAGACATTCAAGTTTCTAGCTTTGTTTGTAGCTCTAATTGGAATAATCAACGCGGTGTTACCAGAGACGGATTCCATGGGTCTGAATCCCGGCTCAGACCGGAGAAATATAAGAAAAACTTCTAACACATAAAATTCATTGCAATAACTGAAGCAAGATCCATTTCTTGTTCAGATTTAACAGTAAAATACCCAGTGAGGACGGCGATGAGTAGCTCCAAAACTATCTTTGTTTGTAAATGCAGACGAATCAGTTTAAAACTTGTAATTTTCTTTATTTCATGATCTACCAGCTTGTAATAAAAAGGCTGATATTTTATCATGAACCACCACCCTCATAACCCATTTGCACAGCCAATTTAATTACCGTATTTGACGGTATATAAGGCCTCCTTTTTTCCAAAACTTTGGCTCAAAAAATTGCCCTGCGTCTTACATGGCGTAAGTAAAGTTCAGATCTGATCTGCTAAAATGGGATGCGTCTTTCATGCCCTTGCGTCCTATATGCCGTCAAATACGGTATGTTTTTGCTCTGCTAATTCCTATGCCACGTTTTAAAAGCATTAATTTTTGCTAAAATAGGCCTAAAATTAAGTTATTTTTGCAATAAAAATGCTTGTTTGCAGCCCTAATTGGAACAATCGACGCTGCCCCCAAAGTTTTCAATGGGGGCGTTGCCCCCAAACCCCCAATGGTTGAACCTACCCTTACTTAATTGATAATTCGCTTGTCATTATTTTTTGGCGTAGTGTTTGTGCGATGTATTCAGTACTCTGACTATGTTGAAGTGTTTAATTGTTTAACAGCATTAGAGAGCAATGTTGGTGGTGATGACTGTACGTACAGTATTAAAAGTGCTCTTTGAAAAAGCTGCTCCCCCCTCCCCTTGCCCTTCGGACGTTCCGGCACCCCTGGGTGCTACTAGTAATGGAAACAAAAGTAACATATTATGAAAAACTACTTTGAAAAAAATTCTATGACGCATTAATGGGGCTAATACTGTGACTACCAAATTTGTAATGTTACGTTAAAATCAATAACAAAAGAGCCAAATCAATACTCCTTGTTTTACTAAATGTCGCTTGCAAAAATCGGCTTTAAATCGGCAACTTGGTAGAAAGCTCTTCATTTCATAAGCTTATGATTTGATTGGCTAAAATCTACAGAAATCGGCGAAAAACATGTAACTTTTCTCTTAAATTAGGCTTAAAGAAAAAATCATTGTCGGTAAATAAAGTTAGTCCAATCGCATTAGACTAGATTGGTGTTGACTCCATTCTTTTTGATCCAGCCATTCCAGAGATATTCTGCTTCAAACACGACGTAGAGTTCTCTAAAGTTATAAATTAAAAAATTTTTTATTGGCAACCCCGACGTTGATGGGCTTAGCGTCGTTAGTGACGCCTTCTGCGATTGTAGAGCTACAACTGACTAATTACTAGTCAGTTGCAGCTCGTAGCCTAGTTTCAGTAGGCCAACTTTACAGTTTATGTAGTTAGTAGCCTGTAGCTTAGATGTATTCGGTAGAGAGATATCAGTTAGATTTGTAGTCTATGACCTAATGTTTTTCGGTAAGAATTTCAGTTAAATTAATAGCCTGTGACCTAGCTTTATTCGGTAAAGATTTCAGTTAGATTAATAACCTGTAATCTTGCTTTATTTGGTAAGGATTTCAGGTAGATTATATCCCGTAACCTAGTTTCTATTGGTAGAGATTTCACTGAGTTTAGCATCTTGAGACAGGCGCGTCGCCAGCGGGGGTGCAGGGGGGACATTGCCCTCCGGATTTTCGTTTTTGCCCCCCCGATTTATTTCTTGCCCCCCACGGTATTTTTTGGGGAGGAAAAAGTTGCTGTTTTTGGCCGGAAAAAACGTTTGAATTGTTGATTTCGGCCAGAAAAAGCCTTCGGATTTCGGCGAAGACCTTTTCTTTTTTGGAGATCACCTGATTTTCACTGAAACTTCGTCTCAATCCAATTCAGGAATAATGAAAAAGCTTTGCCCCCCTGATTTTAATTTTGCCTCCCCCCCCCCCCCCCCCCCCGATCTCGCGAAGCTGGCGACGCCCCTGTCTATTACTGTATAGTTCGTTTAACTAGATCGATTAGTACCGGTAGCAAAACAAACTGAGCAGTGTTCTTGGCACCAGTAACGCCATTGATATCTGCGATTTTGAGTAAACTTTATTAGCCTATACTACCGTTTTGGCTGTTTGTAGCTACTATTTGTGATGATTTTTTCAGAGCAGTTATACAGTCCTGGTGCATTACCGATTCAGTAATCAATGGTGCCGATCCATATTGACCATTGGGGGACGATTTAAGGAGTTGGTCTACTTTTTGATAATTTTGAGCATTGGGAGGAGGGATGATACTCAAACCGGAGATTTTCGGTACAAAGTTCAACGCTTATTTTCGCCAATACCAGCAAGAAAGTCCGCAGAAACGTTTACTAAAGTTTGGAAGGAGTGCTGGTGGCAATTAGGAATTTTCAAACACAAAAGTTATGGTTAGACGGCTTTAAAGCCAGCTAAGGGGTCGGGGGGGGGGGGGGGCGCTGTGAGCTCCCCAGCTGGGCCTGGAATCTTTAACTTTTTCGACCTTTTTTCGACGATAAAATGCATCGTTTAGTAACGTTGCAAGTTGTAACACCAAAGTTACACACCGTACCGATGCGAACTATTGGAAGGGATGCAGCAAAAACTCTTTAGGGGGATACCACCTCCTGGATCGGCACCTTCGTGTCTTAATGAAGTTATACCCAATGCAGAAACAGAATAGGCATTCAAGTATAAATGCTAAACTGTCCATTTTTCTACTTTGGCTTGTAATACACAATTGTATATTATTAGCTATAGTATTCATCATAGAGGTACCGATATTAAATATTGCTCATATTTTTTCTGGAGTTTCCTGTCGTCAGTCGTTTCTAGCCGTTATGCCAGCTGTAACCATGTTTAGTTAAATGAAAAGATTTACGCTATTTTTTCAGCAACTGTTGATTTAGAGGCTTTGCCAATATTTCAATATGTCAGAGACAGTATGCTTTCTGCATTTATTCAAAAATCATTCAAGGTAGTTTTTCGTGCGCAGTTATTAACTTTTCTTATTATTTAGATTAATTCTATATGTTTACCAACGCGATTGCAGGCGAATATGCCAAAAATTTTTGTTGCAAGTTTGTGTCTTGCTTTAAACAATGTGGTATAATAACCGATATGATCCCAAGCTGTTCTTATGTAAAAGACAAAGACAATCATGCACGTCAGATAGGCATTAAATAAATATACGGTTTAGTAATCGTTTCATTGCAACCTAAGGAATTAGTTTGTAAAAAAAATCTGAAAATGGTTCTGTGAACTTAATCAACGCCAAATAGCTGTATTACTCAAAGGCGAAATGAAATTTACAACCCCGCCACACAAACAACCTACTTAATTTTCAAAATACTGCAATGATTTACCGTCATAACTTTGCCCCCCCGGTTTTCAGCTTTGCCCCCCCGATCTCGCTGAGCTGGCGACGCCCCTGTCTTGAGACCTACAGTTTTGTTTGGTAACGATTTCAGGTAGAAAGTTTTAATTAATTTAGCGTAATTTGTTGAGCAAAGATGGGTATGGAACTGAATTTTATCTGCAAATATTTGATCATTTTCTTGAAGTTTTTTTTTTTTGTGAAGTTTTATCACTGTAATATTAGTCTATTTGACCTTGCTAAGCCTAACTGATGAGCCTTAAAATTAGGCGAAACAGCTGTCTTAGGCATGCAATGGGTAATTTGTTTTTGTTTTGCTTTTACCATTGTCTTCTGTGAATTTTGATTTTTGTTCGATTGATTTCGTAATGCACCTTTTAAATGGGGTTCCATTTTCAATTTTTGTTTTAAAGTGGTGACAACTCAATTAGCGTCAAAATAGCCTCAAACGGGTAATCTGTTGGACCTAGAGAATATTCTGCCTCTGCTCACCAGATCTTTTGTTCTGCTTTTAGCATTGTCTTCTGTGAATTTTGACGTTTGTTCGATTGATTTTGTAATGTACCTTTAAAATGGTGTTTCCTTTTCAATTTTTGTTTTAATACGTGATTATTGCACTCCACTCAGCTTGAATGGATTTCTTAATGCTACAACTTTGTTGTTCCTTTCTTTTGAAGTCACCACTTTGTTAAGAAGCTTTACAAAATATAACGTGAGAACTATTAAGATCTTCTGGGCCTCCTGGGCCCAGTCCCGGGTACGATGCAACCTCTGAACTCCCTTCTTGTAGGCCCTGTAGTTAGTGGTAAAATGCACATAAAAATAAGCTTTTTACATACCAGAAAGGAATACATTGCACAATGGCCTTGATTGCCTACTTCGATTTGGTATCAAAAGCATTTTCAAAACATCCAATAAAAGTAAACTATTCGCTGGCACTCAAGTGTTAGCTATTAATTTCGTAGTCCTAAGCAAACTTTTTAAACTTAACTCATAAGCAATTCAGTCACGGATTTTTTCAAGATGAACGAGGCATGACAGGAGATACGACTTTGACTTGTTACACTAAACTATTGGCAAACCCAGTAAAAGAACATTCACTTTCAGGAAGTTTGATTCTGCTATTATTTTGCTCAACTGTACTTTTCGAAACATTTTACACCAGGATTGTCCAAACAGTGGCGTTACCCGGAGGGAGGGAGCTAAGGGGCTAGGTTACCTATTGCCTAGTAACTTAGAACTCTTAACCCAAAAATATAAAACGTTTAAAAGTGTTTTGGATTTGACTGGTAAGAGGGGCTAAAAGTTTAATTCTTTGATTTAAATTGCGCTGAAATGGTTATGTTTTTGTCCAAAAAATTACAAAAATTACCGAGCAGCGGGGGGCTCTCCCCTCCAGAACCCTGTCTGCGATATTTTTGAAATGCACCAGTTTGTTCAGTACACCACTGCAGTGAGACATTTTTTGAACTAAAGCATTTTAAGTTTTGATTCAACCTCCACCTTTTGCAAAGTCCTGGTTACGTTTTGGTTTAACCTCCCCCAATCAAAAACCCCCATAGTAAAGTACGGCCTGCGATGAAATTTCACACCGCCCGCGCCTGGTGATCACTTTTTTACAATCAAGATCAGCTCGCAAACACAGTCGAATCCAACCAGAACGCCCAGAGTGCATGCTGAAATTTATTTTTTTTGCTGATCATCTAACTTCTATTCGCACGGAAATTAAATGTTTTTTGTTTAAGGTTCACCACTTTGCAGGCCTGATTTGCATATGGTTAGTAGTTTTTGCCTGTCATTTAGGCACGCAAAGTTGTTCCATAAAAAAGCAATTTGGCCGCGGGTACTTTTGTGAAGTTTAATTTGGTAATCTTTGAAACAAGTTTGGACACTTCTGGGACTTCTACAGATTTCTGATAAAATCAAATTGATATCTAAAAATACTCGTCTTAAAAATCTGCTGTCACTGTATTCCAAACGTACATAGAAAGGGTCTCTGATCGTTATAGTGCGAGATTGGGAGGATGATGATGAAGATAAACGTTATCCTAATGGTTTGGATGGGGAAAGAAATACTTCGCTACAACAACTAAACATTCTGAGCAAAAGGCTGAAGAACATAAAATGATGCGGAAATTTTTGCTCAAAACCTTTGGCGAAATTTGCTGCTTTCTTCCAGAACTTGGAAAAGCAGTGAAGAAGAGAGACGTCACTTTAAAAGGTACAGTAAGTATGCTAACACTGCCGCTTGAACACAGCGTTGTAGTAGAACGCTTCTATCTCTGCTAGCACTATCAGCTACCAAATTCATCAAAACCTTTTTAATCGATCAATGGTCGAGCGGATGTAGTGTCTGCTGCTGAAACGGTAGACCTGTGTTCGATTCCCAGTCGGGTCAAACAAAACTCTAAAAAAATTGGTATTTACAGCTTACCTGCTTGACGTTCAGCATTAAAAGAGAGAGTGTGAAGCTTGACTCGAAGACTTCGCTGTCTCCTGGCCAAGGCAACTCGGTGAATAAAATGCATTTACTGTGGCATCTCTTTCATTAAAGCAATCCAGACTACAGCTTTTGAGTGTTCAACCGAGGCAGTCGTCCGTATTAAAGCGTGTTCTTTTATCACTGGTTGCTAAGCTAAAATACAAATTCAAAAAAATTTTTATCTTGCAGAACTGGAGCCGGATTTTAGGCTTCATATGCTTGAATTATTCAAATACTTATCCAATCAAAAAAAAATTGTCATCAAAAAGATTGAAGGAGTGAAGCAGACTTATCGAGACCTATGCGATTACATGGTGGTGGCAGCTGCTGCTTTAAACCAGGATGTTTCTTTAGACGATCTCCAAAAGCTTTATTTTGGTAACTATTCATCTTTATTTTCTGCGCTTGTCAGCCGTTGCGCAAGGACGACCATAATTACATAATGCTGATATAGTGCGCCGGATTAAAGATCGAAACGTTGCTAGCTTTTCGGTGCGATTACCAAGCTATCATTGCTTCGTTGAGTTCTTTAGAAAAGCTTTAACGCTTTTTACCCATTTGGGGGGGGGCAAACACCAGACTCGATCGCCACGGTGGTACAGCGTGCCTGAAGAAAATGGAAGCATCGCTGCAGACAGGTGGTCATCGACCATGACGACTTCGAATAATATTTAGCCTCAATGAGTGCAACTTTGCTGTGCTGTGGTTTACTTCGTAAAAGCTGTTTAATTTTCCAAGAACTGGGTGCTAAGCATATAATTTATGTAATTTGATCACTTTATCAAGTTTTAGGAAAATTAATTTGGTGGTCAGCATGTTGTTTACAGTTCACATTTTTGCAATATTAGTTTTGAAAGATTTTATACTTCAGATTGCCTACGAAGCAAGAATGCACAAAATTACCGCCAAATGTGCTCAAAAATTTATCCAAAAAATCATGAAAAGAAAAGAGGTACGGTGCATCACTTAATGTTTTAATTTGTTGGAAAAATATACAAAGTGCGATAGTGACATTATAACAACTTACTGCTGTATAGACTTGGTGAAACTGATGAATAATAATCGAGTTAAATGATGGGGATAATGCAAATCTTATTTTAGAAACGGTTGAAACAGATCTGCAGAGGCAATTTCTCTGTTGGCTTCCGCAATATTTTTCCTATGAAAATTAAAATTTACTCCCCTAAATATTTTCAACCCCTAAACAAGCCACATCTGTAGCTAAAGTTGTTTAAAAACGAATATTGTGGAATTAATAAGCCCTAGGAAAAACAACTTGCGTGTTTTTGCACAAAAATCAAATCTCGATGTTAAAAAGATACTGCTCGAGATCGGTTTTATGGACAAAATGAGAACTACTTGAGGTAATAAAGAGGTGCCTTAAACTGTCTTTCCCTATTCCCTTACTTACGAAATTAGATGTAATCTTGTTGTGTTATTGTCGCCCGTAATAGATTTGTGTTATGGTCGCCTGATGAGACCCTTGGTCAAGGTCGAAACGCGTCGCGATAGCTCAGCGCATAATGCATTAAACTGTTTTTAGTGTATTGCTTATGTTTTTGAATGTAACGCCGTGGAGATGACACAAGACTGTGTCGAAACACGTCAGTATCTCTAGTTTGAGATCCCAAGCATCAAAGTAAACTTTTCTAAAATGTTTAACTTTGTAGTAGTTTTGCGAGATTTAGTCTGTTTGACAACGTGCTATTGGCAACCCTGCATTTTGAAATTTGTGAAATCAAAACAGGATGACTTAGCAAAATTTCTTGCGATGTTCAATTTCAATATGTTCAAAATGATCGAATATCACCTTGCTTATTTTGCAAGAAATTTTGCAAACTCATCCTTTTCTAATGTCACGAAATCTCGAAAAATAGGGTTGTCTATGGTACGGAGTCAAACGGATTAAATATATTTTCACGGATGAAGGGGATATTAGAACAAAGTAACAGGCACCTCATTATTACGTCAAGTAGTTCTTATTTCTTTAATAAAACCGTTTTCGAGCAGTACCTTTTGTTAATTAAAAAAGACTGTAGACAAAATCAATGTAACTGTAATTGCGTTTTATTCATCAACCTGTCTTCGTCAGGAGCGACCTTTCAGTCTTCGAGTCAAGCTGCCACTGCCTTATGTCTACCACACGGTGAAGGCTTTTCACTTTCCCTTTAAACTGCTGAACGTCAAGCGAGGAAGCTGTAAATACCACGTTTTATAGTCTTTGGTTTGACCAGACCGCGAATCAAATCCGAATCTACCGTTTCAGTAGTTACTGCTTTGTAATTACTCGAACACTGGTCAGTTGTGGGGTTTCCAAAACCGTTCCATCCTATTAAATTAGATTAACTTTGACTTTTTTGTTCTTAACACAGCCGTTTTAAAAATATTTTGCTTCAAACACGACGTAGATGCCCCTCTGACTTTAACTGGCAAACTTGACCTTGATAAGGTAACATTGGCGACGCCATCGAAATTCTATCTGACGCAACGCTTGTCGATAATTAGGCTACTGCATTTATCTGTTTCTCTGCGTACTAATTAGTTTAATCGAGCAGTAAGCAGTAGAACAGATCCGAGTTGGGAAAAAAGAACAAGCTGTACAGTAGACGAGCGATCTCTGTAAAAATCAAGCTGTCATGGATATTTACTAGCCTACCTGGAAATCGATTCTTTAGGGTGTTTATTACTTTGTCGTCTTTACGGTACCTCACTTTCTTTGTAATATTTTTTACTTGTTTTACAATATCTCGCAATCTCGCACCAATTAACACAGTCGTGCACACGACAGTTTTTCTTTAAAAACGTTGTTTCTTAGCAGTACTTTCAGGAGTTACGGAATTAGCAACATGACAGAGGATTCGATTCAAATCAATTTAGATCTCGGCATCTTTAATTGTAGACAGCCAAAATCCTAACTATTGGAGCAGTTTTTACATCTGCTTGCTTTAATCATAGGCGTATCCAGGAAAGGGCAGCCCCCCCCCCATTGAAATGTCACCTACGACAAAAATGTGACAAAAAAGTCAATATTTTTCAGTTTCTTTAAGCCTTTTTCGCGCACAACGCTTTCTTTTTGCATTTTGCAAATAATATTGTCAATCAAGGGCCCAATGCCTCCGTTTAATTCAATTTTTGCCCACCAATTTAATTGTATAACACGGGAGAAAAAAATTGCTATCTCATCTAACCCTATCATTGACACAATCCAATAACTATAGGGCCGATTTACCGCAGTATGGCACAGTGCCAGCATAGGTGTAGCCATGGAGGGGCAAGGAGGCCTGCACCCTCCAATTAAAATGTCACCTATGACAAAAAAGTTAATTGCTTGAGTTTTTTTAAGCATTTTTCGCGTATAACGCTTTTTTAGAATTTTGCGAATAATACAGTATTGGGCCCCCTTAATTAAATTTTTCCCAACCAATTTAATTGTATAACTGGGAAGAAATTGAAAGTTTTTGTCGTAAAATTTGCTATCTCAGGCCCTCATCTAACCTTTTTAAGGACGTAATGCAATAACTGGGGCTGGTGTTACCGTAGTATGGCCAGAGATGGAAACCGGTCGGATCGACTGGCCGGTCGGGTCATTTTATCATAAATAAAACTTTTTATAAAAAAACAGTATTAACAAACCACATCTATTAAAAATACTTGCTGAATGGTTTCAAGCTGTGACTAATATGCTGTGACCATTAAGACATGCACATCCAGGGGCGTATTTAGGGGTGGGGGCTTTGTGCCATGCTCCCCCTCCCCTTTTGGGCCACGGCACAAAGAAAATAAGTGCAAAATATTCGTTAAAATCGCGTAATTAGATTCTAATAAAGCATGCATAAGGAAGAGGCTTGCGCTACCTGGCATTTTAGCATCATTTTAATCAACTTAAGAGTAGAAGTGGCGCGTAAATTTCAGATTTTTTAGAACATGCTAAAATCTTGCCGCTTTGAAAAGCTTTTTTCAATTTAAATTTACCACACTCTGCACTGGGCAAGAAAGACATATCTCTTATTTTTTTATGTCTAGCCGTGGCTTGTTCTGAAGTAGCAGCACTTTTATAAACTACTGGAGCATATTATTTTTTGAATATTTTCTAGCCAATGTCATAACAGTTTAGAGTTTGCAGCTCGGCAAATTGCAAATAATCCGTCACCAATAGGTAAAAAATTGTAACGTCTTTTTTTCGCCTTTCGCATAATATTATTTAAAAGAACGTCTAATAATTTAGCTTGTGCTCTCCAGTTCTTTTTATGCTTATTTTGTGCAGGTTTTGCGCTGCTCAAAAAAGGTCTTTCAAACCAAAATTTAACCTAAAAGATCTTGAAATTAAGCCATAAAAATTTTCTGAGACCTCCGTCCGGAGTCAGAAATTTTAACACCTCACCCCTTTTTGAAAATTTTTCATTAGATACATTAAACAGTGAACAAAAACCTTCGGTAAAAAACCGGCCAACCCGCCGGTCAACCGGCGTAGATTTTGAAATTTACCGGTCGGGTCGGGTCGAGAAAATCCTGACCGGTTCCATCTCTGGGTATGGCACAGTGCCAGGACCCAGCGTTCAGATAAATATTTTGGTGTTCTGTATTTTTGCCAGGAAATACCTTGCAAAAATCTCCTAAGTACCAGGGGCCCCGCGCAATAAAAATCCAACCTGGGCAATAACATGGTTAGTAAGTGTAACCATCCATCGTGCCATTTTTAAATAACAATCCACCTCCATCTCGTCAGTTTTTATGCGACAAAATACTTTTGAAAATAAAAAATTAGCAAGAAAAATGCTCATTGAACAAAATATTGAATTTGAATTGATGGGGCCTGAGCATCTGGTCGTACTTGTACTTCAACAACTGGTAATTTTTATGACAAAACAAAAATCTTTAAGGAAAATCTTCGACTGGATTATTATTTACTGCTAAAAAATTGCACGAGGCAATGTATCTGACTTTATCTTTCCGGGGCCAAATAACTTACGAAATTAAACCCCAAAATGCAAGATTTTAAGCGTGTTTTGGACTTAAATTGTAAAAGAAGTAAAAGGAGGATTGAACAGTTTAATTTTTTCAGCTGGCTTTTAAATGTTGAAAATCTAGTTCTATCAAATGGCTCTAAACACGTGCGAATTGTGATCCAATGGCATTAAAATAGCTAGTTGGTACAAAAAATTGCCAAGTTGCTGGGGGCATCGCCCTCAGACCCCCATTGCTTCCAACGGCTGGGAGATCCGCCCCCAGACCCCCGTCTGTGATAACGTTTGAGTTACACTAGTTTACTCAACACATCTCCCAATTTACACATTTGCATTTTCGGTTAATGTCCTCTCCCTATAGCAAAATCCTAGTTAGGTGCAAACGCACAGGCCACAGCTGCTGATCTTGCAATCACAATATCTTTGTCCCACAAAAACTTCGTTCCTCCTTTGACAATTTCTGATGACGTCATTACATGTGGTTTGCCCCCCAATAAAAAATTCTGGCTACGCCTATGGCTTAATAGCTAGGGTGTAAAAGTGTATTGAATAAATAATGGTGTGCGGTATACTATCTGCTAATTGAAACAAAAAAAACCTTCTATAGGTTTTCGAAAAATGATGAAATTTTGCAAAAATTGTTATACGATGTAGGAAGGAGATAATAGCGTTGTACTCCTATGACACCAGTTGGCTACCATTACCCTAAAACAGCCAAAGCTATAAACAGTAAAACTTCCTAATAGAACTCGAGAAACTTTTGCTAACCCTAACCGGAGTATTTTTAATGACATTGAATATGAACCGTTGAGTACTGCCGCCAGTTTCTGTTATGCCTTTTGTTTGAAAACTGCCTATTGTGGTAAACAGACGTTGTATTGCAGAGACCCTGAACTTTGTGCAGTATTTGTCCAATGTTCTGCATAGGATTTGCTTTATAGCCATGAGAATAAAATCCATAGCATTGGTCGCAAGCACGTTAGAAAACTTTTTTTTATATGATACTTGTTTTCACACTTTTTTTCACAAGAAAAAAGACATTAAAAAAAACAAAGTCCGAGCACGAAGAATTATTCCTACTGTGACATCACATTACTAATTGTTACAGCACATTACATTATTTAAAACAAATCTTTTATTATATGCGCTGTATTACACCAAAGCGTGTGACGAGTTTGCGGGGTTTACTTCCTCGTCATTACGCCCGGTCAACGCAGCTCCTTTTGCAGCTATCTCGCAGCGGTGGCGAGACGTTGGGAGCACTGTGTTCAATTTGACTGGTCCGAAATTTGAACCTTAGACCTCCCGCTCCAGAGACGAACGTGTTACTGCTTCAACGTAGTGAATTAGCTAATTATTTTGACAACAGTTTTGGTTTATAATTGAGGGTCTCACAATCACTTTACTGTAAATTACGTTTTGCAGAACAAGATTAAATGGGCAGCACTTTTGAAGAAGGGAGTTTCTAACGTTGTAAGAAGTGATGCAGAGCTGAAATAACAAAGGGCTAGGCTGCTGCGGTAATAGTTACTAAATCTGCTGTGCTGGATGCTGTTGATATTATAATCCAAGGTCTTCGTGCAAAGTATGTAGCTCAAAATCTAGAACTTGCTGGTACTAAAAGTCTGGCCGATGATAATCTTTCAGATGATGAAATAGCTAGAAATGAAGTGAAGAAAGCAGAATCGCTTGAAGAAAAGATTTACAACGATCTAAATAAAATTCAGGAGGAAGTGATGGAAGAATACTACTACAAAGCTAAAAAGTGTGGGGAAGAGCAATTTGAAAAAGCTGGAAGAACTGATTAAACTTTTAGAGCAAATCAAAACCGCATTTGTGGTAAGAAAATAAAGTTGTTAATATTTTATTTAATCTGAAAAAAGCGAATGGCCTAACACATACAAACCTATTATTTGCATATTTAGCGAACAAAGGTACTATTTGTTAATTTACGCTGATAAGGCGGCACGCTGGGCGTATCAAATTGCTTTTTAAAACAAAGCAAAGAATATACTCCTAAATCAAATCAAAATCAAATTTTTTATTATACTCGCTGTATTACGTCGAAGCGTGTAACGAGTTAGCGGAACCCATCTTCTCGTCATTGCGCCCGGGCAACATAGCTCCTTTCGAAGAAATGTCGCAGCGGTGGCGAGCCGCTGACAACACTATGTCCGATTCGACCGGCCCGAGATTTGAATCTCAGGCCTTTCGCTCCAGAGACGAACGCGTTACCGCTCTAAGTTTATGAATTACGCGCTGTACTATCAAGCACCAAATCAATGCTTATTCTTCTTCACTCTGATTGTTGTTTTGTCACACTTTGCAATAAAAAGGAAAGGACAGTTTTTATTTTAGGCATGAGACTGACAAGCTTCTGTTGCATCTCATCATGGAAGTGAGAATGTTTTAGAAAAATTTCAGCTACATTTCATAATACCGGTAAAATCAACTTTAGAGCAAAATATACTACGATGCACTTTTTTAAAGGTATGTTATTAATGTTTCACTGGCTATTTATACGACCGTCTTTAAACTGAAAAAGGTCAACTATTTCTTCAGTCATTATACCTCTAAAATATAATGCAAGTTCGTTTTCATTTAATTAGAAAAAAAAATTAATTGGAATTGATGTCACGCCATAACCAATTTTTGTTAATGCTGTGCTTTTAGTGACGTCATAGGCGGTTTAAAATTTGCGCTTATTTGGTAGTCTTCTTCTTCTTCTTTCTTCATTGCCCGCTTTTCCATGAGGGTTGCGGGGGCAGTAGCTTAAGATTAAGCCGCCACACCTCACGGTCTTCCACCACCTCCTTGATTTCGCTTGGGCGAAGTCCCAAGCGATTCCATCCAAGATCCTCAATGTAATCGGTCCATCTAGTTCTAGGTCGTCCGACTGGTCTTCTCCCATTTGCTTTGGCATGTAAAGCTTGTTTGGGGAGTCTTTCCTGAGGCATTCTGCTTACATGCTGGTCAAACCATCTAAGCCGAGATCTTTCAATTCGGAGAAGTAACGGCTCGATGTTAATAGATTTTCGAATCTCAAAGCTATGCACCTTGTTAAACAGTGTAACTCCTTCGATTCTTCGTAAAAACCTCATTTCGGACGCTTGCACTTGTGATCGCATTCTTTCGGTCATTACCCAAGATTCATGACCATAAGTGAGAATGGGGACAAAAACTGCTTTGAAAATTGAGAGCTTTGCCTTTTTCGACAATTCTCGTTTCATGACAACCGAGTAGTGCAAAGCTCGCATTACACTGCACTAGCCTTGCCTATTCGGGTAGCGAGTTCTTCGTCTTGCCTTCCGTCACTCGTAAATGCAACCCCAAGATACTTGAACTTCTCTATCTGCTTCAATGTCGCTCCATTCACTTGTAACCCGCCCTGATCAGGGTTTCTTGAAAGATGAAGTACCTCAGTTTTGGCCGTGCTTATTTTCATTCCGGCGGTGTTGCATGCATCTGCAAAACTATTTAAAGCGCGCTGGAGGCCAGATTCTGTGGAAGAAAGCAGAACCAAATCATCTGCGAATAGCAGACATTCTGAACGTTTAAGATGTGAAGTTGTCATGAAAACGTTAGCCGTTGGTTTTAAACTTGCATCTTTTATAACCACAGATCTGGATTTATTTGATGTGTTCTTCAAACACAGCGCGCAGTAGAACACGTCAGAAACTAACTTTCACATTAACACATCTAGGAAGTTCCGATGAGATGGTAGGTTTAAGGATTTTCGTGTACACGCTTTACAGTGTAGCCTTCCTCACAGTTTTTTTGTGATAAGTTCCTTGCAATACAAGCCTTTTCAAACTAACTAGACTTAGAGTCAAATTTATTTTCAAATAATGCTTCTTAGTTTTTTGCTGGAGTTGGAAGTTTTCCAATTTTGAAGTTTGTCGAAGCTTTTTCACAAAAATGGCCCATATTTAACTTAAATGATAATAATAATTGCAATTGATATCCCCCTTGAGATAACACCAACAATTGTCAATGCATGTGACTAAGGAGTCATAGCAACATTCAAATAGCTTTACAGAAATAAAATTAATACTCAACAGAGGTACTAATTCTACAGTAATAAACTGTAAAATATTGGCCTCAAACAGTGGTAATACCCTCAAAGGCTAAATTAAAATAATAAGCTTTTAGACGTTTCTTGAAAAGGTGCTAAGTTTCAAAATAACTTCACAAGACATTTTTGTGGCGTACTTACTTTCACTTAGGCATTTTATGACATAGATTAAAAAAATCCTGTGAGCAAAATTTTAACCGCATATAACGTCATTCAGGAATTACGTCATTTTTGGCAAAATCGGCCGTAACTACACTATGATGACACCATCATCACAATCCTTAATTTTTCCAAAAAGTTTTGGTGAATAACAGCTTAAATATCAAATTCAATGTTCAGATCAGGGTTCCGGTTAGGAGTTGGATAGAGGAAGTTTCTGCCATTAATTCCTGGGCCTGAAATACGTTGGTCGGATAGCCGTGATAAAATAGGGAGGTGTAAATAATTAGACACTTGTAAATCGTTATGTTTGTGATCAAAAATTGCCAAAAATTGTTAATTTTGACTCCTCATTGAGACAATTTTGCTACTGCCATACGCATTTTTTTTGGTTACTGCCCTGCTGACATCCACTTTCGAAAAATAACCTGCACGTTCCTATTCACCAAAAATATTTGTGCATATTTAGGAGTGCGCAGTGGCTGAAAAAGAGTTTGTAGAGAGAATCAAAACATTCCATTTGTGGGTGTCTCAGGTAAGTACAAATTTATTTTTTGATAAAGACATAAAGCATACGCTTAGGTAAATTTAAAGCTGTTGCATGAATATTACAAATGATTCTGTATAGTAAAATAAGTCGATTAGTTGCGTTTTGAATTAAACCTTTAGAATATTAAAACAGAAATCAAAATTAAGCTGTCAAAATAAAAAAAGTAGCGTAAGCTGAGATACGCAAAAGAGTTTTTCCAGTTAATTATAGTGTGTGAAATAGTTTTTACGAGGCTGCTTAGGTAAAGGCGTCGTTTTTACGACGACCCTGATCGCATGATCTGGGTTCAACCCGCTACCAGGTCACGTTGTTGTGTCCTTGGATAAAACAAATACGATGATGATCTTGGCTAAGTGGATTCGAACAAGCATCAAATTCAGTGGACAAGAGTTTGAAGAAATCCTAAGCAGGTGTGGATTCCGTCCAATCACGAAGTAGTCATGGCAATGAAAAGTGTGCGGATTGTCCAATAAATAGCGTCTGACGCTCGCTGGTGACAGGAGGATAAATATGCGCTACAACAGCAACAACTTTATTGCCCTTTTTTATTTTCTACTTTTATAGTAAAACTAAAGTCACACGTCCCCATTGCACTAAAGTCACAAACAAAAAATCTCTTGCGCGCTTATGGCATTTTTTCTAGCTAACACCCACTCCAGCCGTTCTCAACTCGTGAGACTAAATTTGAAGTTTCGGATTCTTCGTAAAAAAGCGGATTCGGCTACGCTCGGTTTGGTTACAAATTCAAGTTTTCTCAACAAAGAGAAATTACCGTATTTTTAAATTAAAAACTTTTACGAAATTGAACAAATTTAAACACATATTTTTCCAGAATGCAACTGCCGAAAACTTTCATGGCCAAGATTTCAAAGAAGCTGTAAAGAAACAGCGGAAAAAGCTTTTAGAAAGTTTCAAGTCAAGAGTTTCCGGACGTGTATACGACCAATGTCATGAACACTTTAGAAACTAAACCAATTTTATTCTTGCTGAAACAGCCAAAGAAGTCCAAGAATACTTGGCGAAACTAGAGACGGCCCAAACTTGCATTACACTCGGATTGAGCGTTTTGACAGTGGTAAGCGCTGAAATAGCTGCACCAGCTGCTGTAATTGGTCATGGTATCGCATTTTTCGCTTTCGCAGGCTTAGGAAGACTGGTAGGTTATGGCAAAAATACAAAGCTTTCCAAAGAACAAATTTCTTGGTCGAAGCACACGGCAGGAAATATTGAAGTAGCCCTCAGCTTTGGAACCATCTCAATTCCTCTGGAGAGCAAGATAAAAATCCCACCCTAATTTAATTACAGCATTCACATTCCTTGCAAAATGTTAATGCCAAGACTGTAATGCGTGAGCTGCTTGTTTGGATGAACTCGAAGTTTATATTAGCGCGTGACATTAAGTTGAGCACTTCCTTAAGGAAACATCAAGTTCATGTTTGGAGCATAAAAATTGGACTTCTGAAACAGTTTTACTAAAAGCAAAATAGCTAAAGCTCTTTTGGACAACGTGTCGACTTCGTTCTACTTAAATCATTAATATAAATTTAATTCAAACAGATTAATATTTGAATACCGGTACGATTATTTCTATTAATAAAAGATTGTTAATGTCGACACGTCTTTCAAATAAACTTTATAAAGTGTTTACAACAGTTTTCTTGGATAGCTTGTTGAATCATGTTTATTTTAATAGATTTGTCAAAGTTATCGCAACTTGATTTATGGTCAACGCTTTGCAATGAGCTAAAATAAACTTTTTATAACTTTTTTGTTGTAATTTCTAATGAAATTGTTTCTGGAGGCAAATTTCTGATGTAATAATTTTAATTAAATCTTTATTCACTAAGTTGCCTTGGCCTAAAACAACACAAGTATCTTTTAGTTTTCAACTTAAATGCCACATGCCCACCTGTCTGCCACACACGATAGAGGCTTCACATTGATCCTTTTAATTGAGAACGTGAATCAGGGAAACTTAAATACCTTTTCCTAGTCTTTGATTTAACCTGCTTCTGATAGCCTTCAAGCCTGAAGCACGCAAACAATTAAACCTTAAAATCTCTGGCCGCAAACGTCAAAAACATCACAATTAAATCATCATTACCATCATACACCAAGCAAGTTGCTGGGAATAAATAGCCAAAATTAAGCTTGCGATAAGACATCCTCTCTAGCTCAAGTGGTAGAGCAGTGGACCGGTAATCCAAAAGCTGCAGGTTTGAATCCTGTGAGAGGATAACGTTTTCGCATTGCTAGTTTTAAGTAGTCGCCGTTCTGGTGCCTCTTCTTTACGCTTCCGCGCAGGTAGCCTTTAGGCCAGAAGCAAGCAAACGATTAAACATTAAAATCTTTGGCCCGCAAACGTCAAAAACATCACAATCTGAAACTATTTAACACGAGCTGATGTGCAACCTGCGGTATTACGTTGAAACAATCATCAGGTACATTAATTTTTTTATTCAAACAGCAATGCTTAGAAGTTTTTATTCAAACAGAAATCCATAGAAATTTTATAATGTTTATTTCTGTTAAAACAATCATCATGCACATTGATTGCTCTAATTCAAATTGGTAATTCTATGTCAATTCGGCTACCCTCGGTTTGGTCCCGAAAAATAGGTTTTCTCGAGGTAGGTCTAATAAAATTACAGTATTGGATCAATTATCCATTGTTTTTATTCAAATTGAAATTATATTTGAAAAAGAACAATTGATGAACTTGATGATCGTTTAAATATGAAATCAGTGTCGTCGCCAAAGAAAACGAAATGAGGGGGCACTAGCCGAAAGTGGGGGGGGGGGGGCACTAAAATAGACTGAACTTTTGCTCATAAAAACTGATATTCTACGGCTACAAATTGTGCGTTATTTTAAAAATTTGGTATTTGTGTTTGAAAAAAAGAGACGTATAAGCCCGGCAGCGTTTATTAGCTCGTTTCGTACGATAGATAGATTGTTTATTTCAGCATAAGAAATAGAAGTACAATATCAGCTGCAACATATTCCAGTATATGCTATATAAAGTACATACCAAAGTCCCAAACCGTGGGAATAGCGAAAGAGCAAAGCTCATTTAATCAATTACACCCACATAGTAAAAAAACAATTTAGGCTATCCGTACGTTAATTCAAAAAACAAGGCACAAAGTTCACAAATTACCGTAAACAGGGAGAGAAAAAAAAACAAAGAACCAAAAAAAAATATACCTGATGAGCCCTAGCAATACATCAGAAATCAAGCACTTTGAATGATATTCTGGTCATGTTCCGAAACGAAATATCTGAACCATTAACAGTATATATGGTTGATATAGTTTGTAGTGTATCCAAAATGCCATTTTTATGACAGGTAAGTCATTGGTAACTCCGAGAGATATTTTGTCTTGGAACATCATAACAAGATTACTTCATACAGTAACTACAACTAGTACATTAACTACGAGCATCATAACACGGTTAGTTTATAACTGCTACTACATTAACTTAACAGAATACTTATGTTGAAACAAACAAGTACGAGGCCTGTACATTGTACAATCGCTTGAAAAATCTGTCCACAACAGTGAATGCGACCAGAAGCGTAACTAGGATTTTTCTAAAAGGGAGGAGGCTTAAACCTAAAGATTTTCTTTGCACGAAAATTGTTCAATTTATGCCCCGTGCTGATCAAACCAATGCAATTCAAACGTATCGCAGAGAGAGCTTGGGGGCAGAGCTCCGGGCCGCTGGATGATTTTTGTGATTTTGTAGCAAAAAATAACGATTTTAACGCCATTGTAATTAAATTTCTCACGTTCTTGAAGCCTTACGAATAGTTGCAGTAATTTTTTGAACTTTTTAAGTCATTGAAAGAATTATATTGCCTAGCCCATTCAGCCCCCCCTTATACTTAAGGTCAAGTCCAAAATACGTTTAGACGCTTGTTTTTTTGGTTATAACTTATTTTCTAAATGACTTGGCTAAGAAGCTAAAGCGCCTTACCCCTTGTTGTGCAACTGACTGCGACCTAAAAAAGTCTTGACAGTGTTCTAAAAAAACAATAAGTGCTGATCTTTAAAAAAATGTTTTCACGTATCGTTTCTGGCCATAATCATTAACGATGTACCGGTAACGATTCTATTGGCTTACATCCCTATTCCGCGAGGCATCCGTGAAGGTGTATTTATGAGACAGATTATTGTGTCATATTTAATGTACAGCGGTTAGCGGCCAGCACTTTCACAAAAAAATCGTGCAAACTTCAAACGAGAATCATCTTTGAACGCTTTTATTCCTTTTCCCATCATTGCATGTCGTTTTGTCGTTACGTGATGCTCCAAAAAGTATTTTGAGTAAACCGAAATGGGGGACACGGCCCCCTGCTGCGACGGCACTGTATGAAACCAATGGTCACACATTAGCTCGTGTTAAACAGTTTTACCTAGATGTTGCATTGCATATATGTACACTAATAATGTAGTACAACTAATTGTGCATCAAGGCTTATTAAAATACTTATTGTATTTCACCAGGAGTACGTCGTACAACCACTAGCGAACGCAGGATTTTCAAAAGGGGGGGGTGGGCCCAGGAAATTTGAGAATAATGAAGACCAAAAGAAAAATTTTTCCGCTCAAATTTAGTCCCGTTTTTGGCCATAAATTAAGTGAAGACCAAAACAAAGGTTTTCACTCAGATTTTGTACCGATTTTGGCCCAAAATCAGGTGAAAACCCCCCCAAAAAAGATCTTCACTCAGATTTAGTCCGTTTTTGTGCTCAAACTTCTTGCCCAAGTTTCAAAGGGGGGGGGGGGGCATGCCGCAATTTTTGATACTATTCTGTGCTAATTATACTATACTGGCCAGAGGTGGAGTTGAGGACACAAGGCTCGAGGCCAAGGACACAAAAAATCCGAGGCCAAGGACATCCCTTCCCAGGACAGACTCTCTCGAGGCTAAGGACAGGAATGCTCGAGGAGAAGGCCAAGGATCAAGGGCACAAGCGCAAGTGCTCCCCCCCCCAAAAAAAAGGTCTTTAGCAAAATTTTTCAGGCGTTCTCCAGAAAAAGTTTTCTAAAAATTTTTTCAGGCGCTCCACAAAATTTTAACTATTCAAAAAATAATGCTGTCCTCGAGCAGCGGACAGGCCAATTTTCGAGGACTTGAGGCTTCGAGGCCGAGGCCAAGGACTTGACCTTCGAGACCAAGGCTAAGGACTTCAAAATGTGTCCTCGAGGACTCCACCTCTAATACTGGCGACCCGAAGGGGGGGCCATGGCACTATGCCCACCCCCTAAATACGCCCCTGCGTACAACCCAAATAAAGATACAGAGAATTTATTTTTGTTGCACACAATCGAATAATAGCCCAAAGTCTGCGCAAGATTTTTTTTTAGGTTTTTTTGTGCTTGTCCGAAATAATAATAATGAGCAATTTATGCTAACACTTATGACGGACAAGTGTCGGTGCATTTGACCACAGTCTCTAAGTTTATTAACTATGATACGAAAATATCGGACTAAGTCTCATAGCAACATTCCAAGAATATAGGCCGCAAAAATAAACTAAGTAGGCCTACTTTAAAAAGGTAGTAGGCCTACGACAATAAACTTTAAAACATAATGGCATCCCAACAGCGACAAAGTCAAAATTTTTATTTCACTCGGAGATAATGGCAACAAATTCCACACGTTAGCTGACGCCAAAGGCGTAGCCAGAAAAAAACTTGAGGAGCCAGCAGTTTCTATTTTCCACGTAATCTTTTTTCTATGCCGAAGCACAAAACGGAATGACTATTAAACAATTGTGTGGCCTGACAATTGCGAGCGGTTTCAAAACCAGCCACGTAGCCAAGGGGGCAATTGCCCCCTAACTGAATTTCAGTTGAACGCTTGAAGTTTGAGATGGAAAGAAAAAGTGCTGTATAATTTTATTGGCTAGTCTGCATGCTAGTTTATTCTTTCAAATTTGAGAAATTTGGTTGTGGTTTTACCGCCCGAAGACTCTTTTTTTTGAGATCACCTCAAAACTTGTCAAAAAATGGTGGCTTTCCGGACTAAAGGTTTTTAGTCCGGTAGAAATACGACAAAATACATTGAAACCCGGAAAAAATTTATAATAAGCTGAAATTTGGCACGATGGCTCAGGACCATGTCCTGAGCCACCAAAAAAAATCCCCATGTTTTGGACGTGGGACTTCCCCCTTTTTTGGCCTTTAAGGTCTGCCATCTAGTGTCAAAGAGCTTTTCCTATCCAACAGCCAACCCAAAAGTTGTAAAAGTGCCAAGTTTTGAGTAATACAGGGTGTCTCAAAAAAATGTACTCACTCTTAGAATGACGAGAAAACCTTTATTTATGAACATAGAGTGAAATGAAATAGCATCGAATACATGAGACAAATGTAATTGAAGAATTATGTTCGCAAATGTTCAAACTGATGACCATTATTGTCCACACAACGCTGATAACGCGCACCAAGGGATTCGCAAACGTCGCGAAACATGTCATTAGGAATATCACGACATTGTCTTTCAATTTCAAATTTCAATGCATCAATTGTCCTTGGTTTGTTGCCATAAACGTTGTCTTTTAAGTATCCCCACAAAAAAAAGTCCATGGGTGTCAGGTCTGGGGAACGTGCAGGGTATTCAGTGGGGCCCCTTTGTCCAACTTTCTCTTTTCAAAACTTTCTCTCTTCGAAACTAAGTTGATTTCCTGCCATGGCTTCAGTAAATCAGAATATCTGCAACACAAAAAAAAAAGAATGAGTACATTTATAATGGTCATCAATTTGAACATTTGCGAACATGATTCTTCAATTACATTTGTCTCATGTATTTGAAGCTATTTCATTTCGCTCTATGTTCATAAATAAAGGTTTTCTCGTCATTCTAAGAGTGAGTACATTTTTTTGAGACAACCTGGTAGTTGGTTTTCAAGAGCAGGTATAAAAAAATTTACTATGAAATTGATGACGTCATTGTTGGTGACGTCATTGCCAAAGTTTTTGAAAAAAATGACGTATTGATGGCTCGAATAGTAAATGAGAGTTAGGTTTTGGGTTCCAAATAAAAAATTGCTTAAATCAAAGTGATGACGTCACAAGCGTTTTTGATGACGTCATTTGTCAAGAGTTTTGATCGTAAATCTGAAAAAGAGTGTTTGACCAAACGAAACATTGCAACATTTTGGGAATATCAGCATCATCATCATTCGAGTTTCTAAGGTATTTTCAAGTCCTTGGCCGAGGTCTTGCCTCATCCCCCTATATGCAAGGATTCTAAAAAATAATAACTAGTGTAATTATATGTCAATTGATACAAATATGTGCCGAGCACGATGATATCTGATACGAACAAAATTTCTACCGCTTTGCAATGTCTAACAATACCATTATCTTACGCAAAATAATGTCCGACAACATTATTATCAGGCATTATTTTACGTATTTGCGATATTATTGCAATGTCTGACAATATTATTTTCTGAATTTATAATCACCACGCTAATATTTGACAATCCGCCGCCTTAATAATTTTTTTTATCGTTCCTCAAGCTTGCATCTTACTAAAATTGCAGATTAACTTTAACTGCAAGTGGGAGCTTTCGATAAACATTCAAGGGCTTTCTTGATTAAACTGCAAAATGCATTACTTTATTTTCATTCCTTATTGGCAGTGGTGGTCAAATTACTGTATAAAAGTAATGACACTACGTCACCAAAAATTACTGTAAAAAAGTAATAAAATTACCGTATTCGTTACTTCTCAGAAAAAGTAGTCAGTAATTATTGTTACAAATTACTTTGAATGAAAAATTTTGCCAAAATGACAATAATCTACTCTACATCACTATTTCTAATGGCGCTAAATAAAATAAAAAAACTTGATTTCGTCCGGGATCCAAGTATGATTTTCAAGTTATAGCTTTCATTATGCTACCTCTTCGATACGGCTCAGTGCTCGCCAATATTATTTTGATCACATCGCCAATACGCCTGAGCGTCGATCCCATGGCCTGAGTGAGTACAAAATTGTTTTAAAACTAAACGGGTTCCGAATTTCGGGTCTTTTGTTTCTGCGGTCAAGGTCATATCATAACAAGCCGGCTACTGTGACTCCTGGTGCGCTGAAGCCAGATCACGCTTACGTTATGATTCAAGAAGAAAAATCGAGCAATAAAAATTTAATGCTGTAATTAACTCCAAATTTATTGCACTTTCTCAGGTTTTAATAAATAATTTCAGTTACGTCGCTAAATATACGCTAATAATCTAAATAACACGCTTAAGGTAATTCTCACATAAAAGTGCTATCAAGATAAAAAATTTAAAAAATACTATGAGATTGATCTATTTGTTGCTCGAGCGGTAACGCGTTTGTCTCTGGAGCGGGAGGTCTAACGTCTAAGGTTCTAATCTCGGCCCGGTCAAATCAAGCACAGTGTTGCCAATGGCACGCCACCGCTGCGACATTTCTTCAAAGGAAGCTGTGCTGTGCGGGTGCAATGGCGTGGAATGAGCCCCGCCAACTCGTTACCCGCTTTGGCATAATACAGCGAGTATAATCAAAGATTTTTGGTCTATCACATTCCGGTAGTATTTTTTCAATCTATTATCTTCATAGTACTTACCGGCGGAGCCGAGTTTACCATGTGGTAAAATGGTACCATATTAGTAAACTGGAAACTAACAGCTTTTTTTTTCTTATGGTTCATTTGTTCTAGAATATGCCGGTTTGCCCAATCAGCGTGACTTTTTTCTTCACGGTTCACTCGCTCTGCGAATACGTCCAACCAATTCAGTTGAATACGCGTGACAGCAAAAAAATTCGCAACAAGAGCAAACTTTTTTCTTCAATGCTCTTCTCTTTTTCTCCGCGCGTTTGTATCTGGTGTCTACTAATAAAGAGACGATGATGGCACTGTGCCTGAAAGAATGTTGCGACCCCTGGACGGAGAAGACTTTTTTCAGGTTGTTTTAGCTCTAGGTTCGATGGAAAATGCGACTCCTAAGCGGTGGAAAACTTTTGTTTTTGGTCAACAAATTTTGTTGGCTGAAAATGTGGTAAAGCGTCCGGCGCAGTATAAATTTGATCTCGCCTGCTGGTATCACATCTTTTTAGTTACTAAAAATATTATAAAAGTTTATGAAGAGGACGTTTGTGATTTTATTCGCTGTTTGCAAATTTATCTTTGTTTATTATGCGTTGATTTGTTTCTTTGACGATCTTTGGAAAGACTCCGTAGTTTTCAGCTTTTGCCCTAAAATTTATTTCGCACAAAATGTTTAGAAATATTAACTGTTTGGACAAAATACTGTCCTTTTTTTGTATTGATGTAGTAGCTATATTTAACAAAACTTTTACCCATTGGCGTATGAAAGAATAGGGTATTGCAATACCTATCTTCGGTTTTTGCACAGCATCAAACTTTGATACTACGCGAAGGTAGATAATAATGTTAACCATAGATTATTCAGATCGATGTTGATTAATCAAAGATACAAAACTTTCCTAAATAAAGCCTGGGCATGTTTATAATTAAACAAACAAACAAACAAACAACAAAATACCGCCACGAAGTCTCATCCTTGAAACCAGCGGAATTAAAAAACTTGACGGTATATTTTCTATTGCTATTGCGCTTTTGTTGCATCCCAGTGCAGAGTTGTAAACAGGCAGACTAGTTCAGGCTCGAACCCGAAAATATAAGCCCGAACCCGAAAACTAATTTAAAGCCCATATTATGCCCGAAAAAATCCAAAAGTTAAGTAAGGTCTGAAAAATTTAGCAATGTTGCCAAGCTATTTTAATCATATTTTTATGCACCTAAGACAAAAAGCACGTCTCAGGCCCGAATAAATCCCGAAATTTTTGTCAAGTTTAGGCCCAAGCCCGGCCCGACTAACAACTCTGTCCCTATAAGCTCTATCAATGATCGGTTGTCTTAGGCGAAACTACAGTAGCACTGCATATATAAACCATTCTAGCACGCAGACATACGGCCCATGGTACGACCCTGTGTCATTCTCAACAGAAACAACTTTTTGATTGGCCGGTTTTATAAACTAAGCAGCCAGGCAAGCGTTTCTACTGGATGGTAATATTTACAAAGTAGCCTAATTTGTAATTAGTAATTTTAACACCTCTAAAAAATTATAAAATTACCTCAAAAGTTACTTTTTTAAAAAGTAGTGCCATTACTGTAAAAACTACTAAAAAACTAATTTGTTACTGCCACCACTGCCAATTGGGAGGTCTAAATTTTATCTGCTTCATTGCTATCCCAGAGTTTGACTGACAACACAGTTTTTGACCTTCAATCGACTGAATGAATTCACAATATGATTCTCCCAAGTTTAAAGCTAATTTAAAAAAAGTTAGCAATGTTTCGTTTGGTCAAACACTCTTTTTCAGATTTATGATCAAAACTCTTGACAAATGACGTCATTAAAAACGCTTGTGACGTCATCACTTTGATTTAAGCAATTTTTTATTTGGAACCAAAAACCTAACTCTCATTTACTATTCGAGCCATCAATACGCCATTTTTTTCAAAAACTTTGGCAATGACGTCACCAACAATGACGTCATCAATTTCATTGCAAATTTTTTTATACCTGCTCTTGAAAACCAACTATTACTCAAAACTTGGCACTTTTACAACTTTTGGATTGGCTGTTGGATAGGAAAAGCTCTTTGACACTAAATGGCAGACTTTAAAGGCCAAAAAAGGGGGAAGTCCCACGTCCAAAACATGGGGATTTTTTTTGGTGGCTCAGGACATGGCCCTAAGCCATCGTGCCAAATTTCAGCTTATTATAAATTTTTTCAGGGTAAAAGCTATTTCTACCGGACTAATTGCCCCCGCAAGTTTTGCGCATACACCTCTAAAAATTACGATCTGGCTACGTGCCTGTTCAAAACGCCAGTCAACTGAAGCCCAAAAGTCGCTTTCAGTTCAAAAGCTCAAAAAAAAGGTTTACGCATTGCTGCTGTTCAGCCGGTTTGCGCGGACCGGTTGCTTAATTCAGAGGAGCGGTTGTTAAACGTTGCTTGCTTAAATATCCTGCATTTTTTCGTTAAAACAAATCTGTTGCTATGCTCAGAGAGTCCGGTTTCATATCCGTTTCTTGCAAAACTTGAATCGTACCACTGCTGCATCCGAGGTTATACTGTAGTTTTATCAATATTGCAAGCAACTTTGGTTTGCTTACTCAAGCCTATTTTACACGGGTGAGGGGCGGGCAGTGTTATTTTTTTGGGGGGATAAATCCTTTCAAAAACAGTTTTTAAATCAACTCAACTTTGAGACAAATTGCATTACACAAATAACTCTAGAAAATCTGAAGTTTTGATCGTTTTGCGTGCTTCTGGCCTAAAGGCTACCAGCTCGGAAGCCTAGGGAAGAGCCACCAGAACGGCGACTACTTAAAGCAAGCAATGCGAACTTTTAACTAAGACAATTTTTCGCATGCTTTTAAGTAGTCGCCGTTCTGGTGGCTCTTCCCTAGGCTTCCGAGCTGGTAGCCTTTAGGCCAGAAGCACGCAAAACGATTAAAATATTAAAACTCTGGCCTGCAAACGTCAAAAAACATCTTAATTGACTTATTATTACAAATCTGAAGTTGCTAAGATGAAGGAAAGTTTCCCGATTTTTTAGTTTATTCGAAGTCGCTTTTCAAAACCTGAGCATTTCTGGCCCAAAATTTAACTTAATTGATATCTAAAGACATTTTGTGATTCGGAATCAAAAATCAAACTTGTGTGTAACTTGTTCAAAGACGAACCAATGGAGAAATTGCTGTTGCGGAGTTGGGGGAAGCGCGTTTACAATAAGCCTCTCTTTTTGCTGATGCAATCTCTGCAGCCTGTCGGCTAGGCTTGCAACAAAGTTGAAAGTTCGATTCTCCATCGTACAGAAATATTCAACTATTAATGGAAATAGGCGTATCAATCATACAATTTTAGTCAATATGAATTTATAGCATCGTAATTATTTACAAGTATCGTGCACATATTAAGTTATGCAAGAGTAGGGCGGAGTTCCTCATCCAAATATTGTTTCGCTTTCTTTATCTTTTTTTGTGGTAAGTTATAAAATCAATTTTTCGGATCAAACTTCGACCAGCATTCAATCGCCCAACCTTGCTCGATCCAACCTAAATTTTAATTTAAACCTTAAATTTGTGTTTTTTTATTCATCACTCAGGAGGGTCACTGGGGCCATGTTTCCCTCACATTTTCAACACCGTGTTTTAAAAGATTGCAAACACGAATATACTGCAATCTGCTCTGCACGTGTGCAACTGGGCATGCGCCATATCGTTCATTGTTTTGTTAACCTCCACCCCTCCCTCTCCCGCTCAGTTTGTTTTTGCTTTAAAAGCGGTGTTTACAGCAGATATTTTACTCCAGCACATTATTTCGTTTTCGCTCTGCAGTAAAAGCAGCTAAAGTAATCAACGCAGATGAGCAATGAAGAAACAACGAACGACGTGATTTCGAGAAATGTCTAGTGTGCAACCGTGCATGCTGCTTTAGGGTGCCATATCATACGTTTATCAATAGAACTAAGAATGAGGATCACACAAAGCAATCCCTTGCAAAAAACAAAACAAAGCAATTAGTCAACAGTATGCCGCATGCCCAGTTGCACACGTGCAGAGCAGATTGCAGTATATTCGTGTTTGCAATCTTTTAAAACACGGTGTTGAAAATTTGAGGGAAACATGGCCCCGGTGACCCTCCTGGGTGATGAATAAAAAAACACAAATTTAAGGTTTAAATTAAAATTTAGGTTGGATCGAGCAAGGTTGGGCGATTGGATGCTGGTCGAAGTTTGATCAAAAAAATTGATTTTATAACTTACCACAAAAAAAGATAAAGAAAGCGAAACAATATTTAGATAAGGAACTCCGCCCTACTCTTGCATAACTTTACATGTTACAAGAAAACTCGGCCACACTCTTAAAACGTGCGCAAAACGATTCGAACTGAGATGACTCGTCATGCACATCCAAGTTCACAATTCGAACAGTTCACTATTGACTAAGGTGCACAAATCACAATCACTCGAATCGACGTCTTTCGAATGACAGTTCACGCTCGACACTTTGACGTTTGACTTGACGGTTTTTTAAAATAAACACAACACAATGCGATAGATAGCAGGCACAAACCGGTTTTAACAGCGTAAAACAATTAACGTTCTTTATGAATGATTGATACTCCTACTTCTTTATTACAGCAAAATCGCCGAGATTTACATCATTAGTTAAATATTTCTGTACAATGGAGAATCGAACTTTCAACTTTGTTGCAAGCCTAGCCGACAGGCTGCAGAGATTGCATCAGCAAAAAGAGAGGCTTATTGTAAACGCGCTTCCCCCCCCACTCCGCAACAGCAATTTCTCCATTGGTTCGTCTTTGAGCAATTTATACGCAAGTTTGATTTTTGATTCTGAATCACAAAAACATCTTAAGACGTCAATTAAGTTAAATTTTGGGCCAGAAATGCTCAGGTTTTGGAAAGCGACTTCGAATAAACTAAAAATTGGGAAACTTTCCTTCATCTTAGCAACTTCACATTTTCAAGAGTTATTTGTGTAATGCAATTTGTCTCAAAGTTGAGTTGATTTAAAAACTGTTTTTGAAAGGATTTATCCCCCCAAAAAAATAACACTGCCCGCCCCTCCCCCCATGCAAAATAGGCTTGAGTAAGCAAACCAAAGTTGCTTGCAATATTGATAAAACTACAGTACAACCTCGGATGCAACAGTGGTACGATTCAAGTTGTTACCAACAGGCAACATTTAACGGTAACCTCGGAGGAGCTCGCGGGTCTTCACTTCCTTTCCACTAACGTTTCTGAACTGAACACCAAACACCAAGCTTAGAGATATTGTAAAAGTATAATATATTGGTTTCAGCCAGATTAAATTATGACAAATTAAAAAAAGGAAGCAAAAATTTGACCGAGGCTTTCCACACTTCAACACAAATCAGCAACAGAAATTCAACTAAAACGAGATAATTATTATTATTATTATTGTGAATAGTGGCGCTTTATAACAGCAATGGTTTATCAGCACCATAACAAAATTGACTAAAAAACACAGATAGATATATGAAATGCAGTGGATTTTAAAAATTGTGGTTGAAATTAAAAAAAAAAAGAAAAGCCAGTACTTCTGAAGCGACAGCAGGCGCCTGGTATCACCACAGAAGCGCTCAAAAAATAACCTTACAGAAACACAAATATAATTATTTTATTAGCATTTCATATAACCGCACAGATCTACCAGAGTAATTTACTATAAAATACGAAACACTTTTACTACAGGAAGTTGGTAAACAAAGTTTGTTTGGCACACATCGTTAGAGAAAAGGTACTTTTAAAAATGTTTTTAGGATCAACTATAACTTTACATGTATTACTGTATACTAACAAATTACGATATATTGAACAAAATACATTGAACAAAGAAGAAACGCAATCGGAGATGGGTTGCGGTGGAGAAAAATCAAGCAAAGAAAGTGAATGAAAACGTTTTATAATAATGAGCAATAGGTCCTGCTTGGCTTTGCCCCACCCAAGCCAACTCATACTTAGAAAAAATAAATAAGCTCTTTGAGTATTTTTAAGTGATTGCATGTACACATTTGATTGTTACACAAAATGGTAGTAATAAGATTAAACGATAGCCAGTAACATTTTAAATGAACCGATTGGAGGAGCAAATATAGTGAACAAGATAGGGATACACCACCTTGTTTGATAATATAGATTTCAAATCAAAGTCAAGGCCTAATTTTTCCCCAGCACTTTTCAGAATATTACGATCAGTTGAATAATTTGGGCAAACAAAAAGAAAACGTGGGACAGTTTGCGGAACTTTGCATTTGGAACATAAACCAGTGTCATGGCAATTTATTCTAAATAGATGCTGATTTAAGCAGCAATGAGCAGTTTGAAGTCTAAGAATTTCTTTTGATTGAAAGGAAGGTACATTTTGGACATTTGGGAATAAAATTTTGTATTGGCCACCGGCGAGATAAGCGATGTAATGACGATTCCACTTCTCGTAGATGTGATCCCGAATGAAAATAAGTGCGGTGTTTCCTGCACTGCCGTCAACTAAAAAATGAGAACTACCAATGCTTCAAGCGTTCAAAGTGGAAAGACGGTGTGACGTGAAACATGACGTAAAGTTGCTTCAAACCAATTTACCAGAATTCGGCGATAGGTGGTGATTTGTGAATTGCAACGGAAGTGGTCAAGTACGATAATTAAACGATTCAACTTAAAAAACCCAAATTCTGAGCGAAATGCAAATTAAGTTAGGAACCGCATTGAGACAAAGTAACGTGATGCTGAAACACAAGTTTTGCAAGAAACGATAATGAAACCGGCTCTCTGAACGTAGCAACCAAGGCTGCGAACTCAATCGATTTTTATTCGAGTTCAGCCTATTTTAGCAAGTCCGAGTTCTGAAATTTAAATTTTTCAAGTTCGGCAAAATAACCGAGTTTTTTGAGTTCGAGTTCAAGTTTGAGTTCGCAGTCCTGATACTAGCGCTGTTTTTCGAGGTTGCCACGACATAAAGAAGACAGTGAAGGATATGCACTTATGCAGCTGTTACGAAAAACGCAATCTCAATTTACACGGCTTGATCAACAACAAATATTTCTCCGACAAATTTTTAATCTTAAAATTTCTTTTTAGTAAACTAGAGCAATTTTATTCGAGTTCGAGTTCAGGAAAATTATTTTTTCGAGTTCAAGTTCAAGTTCGGCAAAATAACCGAGTTTTTTCGAGTTCAAAGACCAGGTAGCAACCGCTTCGTTTTAACCAAAAAATGCAGGATATTTAAGCAAGCAATTTTTAACAACCGGTCCTCTGAATTTAGCAACTGGTCCGCGCAAACCAGCTGAACAGCAGCAAGCGTAAACCTTTTTTTTCAGCTTTTGAACTGAAAGCGACTTTTGGGCTTCAGTTGACTGACGTTTTGATTTTTGAAGCTTCTCGCAAATCAACTGTCAGTGCTAGCACTACACTGCGTCAGAGAACTAGATCAGCGTTTTACTTGATTTGCATTTTTTTGCTTTTAATTAATTTACGACGTCATTGCTAGTCGCGGTTTTTGAATGACTGTGCTTTGTGTAAGAGGCCATCATTTAGCAATAGCATTCAACAAGTCGGTAGCATTTTTATAGCTTCTTGGTTCAAAATACGCTCGTTGAATCTCTGCGTAAAGAGGTTGGTGCATTTGTGCAATATTGTTGTGCTTGTGCTATAAATTAAGTGCACGACTGCACATATAGGTTGAATCGTTTTGAGTAGGCTATTTTATATTTTTGAAGACGTATTATTGGTGCGTCATCAGCAAGTGCTACACGGTGCCTAGTGTTGCCCACAGCTGATGACTATCTTCAAACTGTTGCCAACAAGCCACAATCACTCTCTCATCTATCAAATTAATTAACTTTAGACTGGCATTTTATCCTAAATGGTCAGTCGGTCACGCACCATCAATCTATTCGGAGGAACTGCCCTACCGTTTCGTGCTTGCTGTGAACTCTACAGCCTTTGGTACCATAATCACAGCATCTTAATTTCCTGCAGCGCTTGTGGACAATGGGCATCCACTATACTTAATGGTCTCAAATCTTTATCCTCTAATTTGTAATTACGCATTTATTCACCTAGTTGCCAATTCCAGGAGACAGCGAAGAAACCTTTTGGTCTTCGAGTCACCCCCCTCCTTTTAGCCGTAGCACAATGCGAAAAAACATGTAATAATCAGCGTTCCTAGATTAAAATGGAGCACACACACGGAAAATGCTTTTACTACCTACCATTTTGGCATATTTCAATCAGATTGAGAGTAGGGATAGTTCCGATTTCAGACATTTTTAGCTCTTGCCAGTATTTGGCAGTTTAAAAAGTTTTCCAACTCAGCATAGCTATATCCCAGCCTATACTGTATGTTGTAGCAAAAACTTAACTCAATCACGGTTTAAGTGGGAACGGCACCGTGCTACACAGAGGTGGAGTTCTCGAAGGCACATTTTAAAGTCGTTGGCCTCGAAGCCTACTAGTCCTCAAAAATGCCCTGTCTTCGGACAGCACTATTTTTAGATTTGTTAAAAAACGGCCAAGGTCATGACCTTTCTTTCTTCGTTTGAAATTTCACAGAAAACTTGCGATTTTCTGCGCGAAGACCTTTTCATTTTTTTTTGGAGAACGCCTGAAATTTCGCGAAAAATTTGCGCTAAGACCTTTTTTCTTTGGAGAACACTTGCGCGTTGTGCCCTTGGCCTCGGACTTTTTAGTGTCCTCGACTTTACCTCTGGTGCTACACCATTTCCATCTGGGCCGTTATACAAACAGGGACTCAAAAGGTTTTCGATATCTATAACAAAAAACGTTTTAGAAGGCCTAATGCGTTAGGTTATTTTAATTACTGAACGTCAAGTAGAGAAGCTGTGAGTACCAATTTCGCTAGTCTTTCGTTTGACCCGACCGGGAATCGAAAAAGAGTCTACTGTTTCAGTAGCTCGACCAATGATCGAATTTAAGCTTGGCCCGAGCCTCTCTGAAGAGCTCTTTTGGATCTGCACTTTCAATCTTGGGCTCAAGATGTTGATAAATACTTAAAAAAATTTAATCGTTGGGAACCTTATAAAAACGCGAAGTTTCGAGTGAGAACCTACAACTACGTCGGACAAATTATTCATCGTCTTTTTTCAAGATGTAAAGTATTTTTTCCACCAAAAGTTTTTACCAAATTAACTTATAATTGTCGGGAAAATATAGTTTTTCTATAAACTAGCTTGGCTTGAAATAACAGAAGTTTAGTAGTCATCGATGTTTTACTACAAGAAAATTACTAACATCAACACAAATTGGAAGTACAAGTAAAATCATAGAAAAACAAGCAAAAGTGCTACCAAACGCGCTGAGTAAAGGATTATTACAATTATTTAGTGAGAAATTGGAGTAATGGAGCAATTACTGCTATTCAGTTAAGTCAGGGGTGCACACTGCACAACCTTTTCACTACTGCTAGTTATTTCTTTAACAGTTGTAGCAAAACATTTTAATCAATGTATGGCCGCAACAACGTGCATTTTGAAGTACAAGTTCACGGCCGCAAAAAATTCGTTTTACAGTCGCATTCGGCCGTTGTGCACCCCTGAATTAAATAAAGAAACAAGACAAACAAGTCCTGTTTGATGTGACTTTACGCAAAAGTCACGCGCTTTTGCCACAGAGATCAGTCTCTTCAAAATGAACAATGTTACATGAGGAAATTTCTTTTAGATACGTAAGTTCTAAAATTCCTTACAATTATTTAGTAAATTGGCAATTTCAAAAAATTTCTCACTTTGAAAGTACAATAACCTGAATGCTTGCAACTTGATCTGCATTCTGCAGTCAACAACAAATTAAAAATTCGCAATTAACACATATTAATATACAGCATCAACTACGCATAGCAGTTCAAATGTAACTGTCAGTCACCTGCTTTCGTTCATATAAAAAGCGCATCAAATACTTGAATTAGAAGCTCAAAATCAAAGCCGGCTGTAACACGGCTAAGCGTTTTCACTGCTACGTTTACCTTTCAACTTAAAAACATATGTTCTAAACTTTGAATACAGCCAGTACAAACGCAATGTGGGCAATACCGGCTAAAACCAGTTGCGGCGAGGGAGGGCGCTCTAACAATACCGAAATATCACTTTTAGAACACTACTGAGCCGCTTTTTCTGTGACATGGCAAGAACAAACACGTCGTTTTTAAAAAGCTTTTTTTGAAATATTTAAGGGAAAAGCAAAATGACCACCCACTAAACTATCTTTTACAATTTAGGATAATTTATTACTCAAGTTTCGCGAATCACAGATTTGCCAATTACCATTCGTCACTGCTCACTGCTTACATAACTTGTTTACAAAGCCGGTTTAATCATGTTTTTGCAGCGCTAATTTATGTGCGACGTTTAACAAGAAACTATTTCAACCAAAACAGCCCAAAGTTTTGATTTTCGGTTAAGCGCCTGGCTAGAACGATCAATTTGGGTGCTATAAATTGAATGAAATTAACAATAATTGAATTAAATCAATACAGTAAATTGATTAAATAAACATAACACAGTAAGCTACAGCTATTGGGGTTAGAACAGTACATAATAGTGACACCCCGAATGTTGCATTTCGTTAAAACATTGAACAATTGTATGATCTAAAGTATGCCACTAATCTTCTATTTCCAGAATTAATGATGGCTCTTATTGCTGTTACTTAGGTAAGAATTAAAATGATTACCAAAAGAACAAAACAAATTTAACGTTGTACCCAGACTTTAGGACACATTGTTGTAGGTACATAGGCGTAGCCAGCCAGGTGAAAAGAAAGCCCACCCCTTCATGATAAAATGTGACAAAAACTATTGCTTGCTCAGCTTCAGGTTCTTTAGCATTTTTTGCGTACAGTGGTAATTAACAATAATCTTGAAAACCATACCCACGAGCCCCTTCCATTCATTTTTTGCCAACCAATTCAAATGCATAACCCAAAAGATATTATGGGCATTTGTCTGAAAGTTGCTACCTAAGCCCTCATCGAACATTTTTATGAACGTAATGCAATAACCAGGGCAGGATTTACCATATGGCACAGTGCCAGGGGCCCTACGCTCAAGTAGTAAGACTTTTTGGTCTTCACCAACGTTTGGCAGAATGATGTTCCAAAAATCTCCCAGGTGCCAGGCGCCCCGCGCAATGTAAATCTGACCTGGGCAATAACATGGTTAGTAGGCCTAACCATCCATGGTATCATTTTTCAACAACAATTTACCTCCACGTCGCCAGTTTTTACGCGACTAAATACTTTAAAGAAATTAGCCAGAGGAAAGGCTCAATACGCAAATTATTAAATTTGAATTATTGCTATCATTTGTTTTATGTTTCAATCACTGAACAACTAAAAGCTTTTCTCACAAATGTGAACGAAAATAACTTGCAACATAATTCATCTGTTAATCTATTTATTATCGGAGCATTCAATTGTAAATGCTGCTATTGATCACTTTTCTGCGTTTTGTTTTGTAGAAAATTTCGACTTTTCTGCTAAAATCTTCCAAATCATGGTGGACAGCAACCTTCTTTGCTCTGTTAAAGATGCTAAGGTGGCGATAGCTTTACTGATTGCAATGTTTTACATCTTTAATATTGAATATCCGGTTGGGGTTGTCAATGTTATGGAGTTGGCAAAGGTAAAGCTGTCAAGTTTTCAGCGCTTATGCGTATACTCCACTTTTTGCGCTTTTAATGAATGCAATACTATTTCAAACTGGATATACTACCTAGCCTACCTTAAAATTTCATCCAATCATAAGCAGGATCAGCAGTTCTAATTCCAGTTTTATGTAAAATGTGTCAATTTTTTTTTTTTGATAATGGCAATATTCCTAAGCAATGGAAGGCTGCTTATGTTGTATCAATTAAAAAAAAAAGGTAGCAAAAACAATGCTGCTGATTACCGTCCAATCAGTCCAACATGCTGCTGCAAACTAATGGAATCTTGCATTCGAGAACTCGTTCGGAAAGTTTTGGTCAGAACGCAACATTATATCACCATCACAGTTTGGTTTCACCACAGAATTCTCTTCTTCTTTACTACAACTTAAATTGTTTGATGATATAACTTCCGCTTCGGATAATCACTTGGTAGCTGATGTAATATACTTGGACTTTTCCAAGGCTTGTAATTGTGTACCTCATGAAAGACTGATCAAAAAATCAATGGCATCGGGAATCAAAGGCAAAACTTTAAACTGGATAAGAGCGTTTCTGACCGATAGGAAAAAGGTGGTTGTTGGTAATGGAATTTAAAGTTGCCCTGCTGAAATGAGATCAGGGGTCGCACAAGGTAGCTGCTTAGGCCCAATTTTATTTTTGGCCAACATCAACGACATTGACTCTTGTTTTGCGAATTCTTTGGTTTTAAAATATGCTGATGATATGAAGTGCTACAAGATATTTTCAAATGCTGATACGAATTCATGCACTCTATTTCAGAACGATTTGGAATCAGTATCCCACTGGTCATTGGACTGGTAGCTTGACTTTAACTTAAGCAAATGTACTTGTCTCATGTTGGAAATACTAACAGACAACACAACTACCACATAATAAGCCAATTTTGTCTAATGAGACTGAAAAAAATCTTGGCATCTTAATATGATCTGATCTTAAATCACCCTCAATTGTGTCCTTTATTGTGCAAAAAGCTGAAAAATGTCTAGCAGTTCTAAAACGTAACATTGTTAGCAGAGATAAAACGGTGTTTTTGAACCTTTATAAGCAGTTAGTTAGGCCTTATTTAAAATATACTGTTTGTGTATAGAATCCTCATTTGGCAAAAGACATTGAGCTTATTGAAAGAGTACAACATAGAACTACTAAATGTATATTTGGACTACATTTTAAAAGCTATGCTGAACGACTGCAAATTCTACAATTAGATTCACTAAAAGCACGTGGATGCATGATTGACATGACATGACACAAGAACATCAGATTTTGCATAGTAGTACTGATACATGACAATCTAAATTTTTCGAACTCAGCACAACTCTTTCCACGCGTGGTTATAATTTTAAGTTTAAAAAACTTAGATGTAGGCTTAACTGCAGTAAACATTTTTTTTTCTAATCGAGTAATAGGTATATGGAATAGTCTTACTTCTGAAGTTGTTAATTCTGATACAGTAACCACATTAAAATTAAGGGTCTAAAATTTTTTACGTGGCAAAGATTGGTCATATTTTCAATTTTGATTGTTCTCTTGATTCACATGAATATTTCATTCGCTTGGTACAAATAGTATGAATAATTTCATAGTGTTGGGTTGATTTATTGAATAGTAATTATTGAACAGTTATTGAATAGTAGTTACCAGTATATAAACTGCTTTATGTTACTACTTAATTATTTTTTGGTTTTTGCATTTGTTGCATTAAACTGTTTTGAAAAAGTGAAAACGATTCATAATAGCCCATACCATTGCAGTAGTAGTAGTATACCATTAGTAGTTGTATACCATTGCAGTAGTCATGCAATAACTGTGACTTTAATGGTTCTACTTAGTAACTTACACTCTGTTAGTTTCAATTACACATAATATTGATGTCAAGATATGTGTTTTCTGATAGGCTAGCTTGCAAGCTCTAATTTGTTTATTATCACATTTCTTCCAGTTATTGAATAGTAGTTACCAGTATATAAACTGCTTTATGTTACTACTTAATTATTTTTTGGTTTTTGCATTTGTTGCATTAAACTGTTTTGAAAAAGTGAAAACGATTCATAATAGCTCATACCATTTATGCATTTCGTTAGATATTTCTATTCTTCAAGCATATTGCTGCTATGTTTGCTCCTTGAACTGTTCTTAAAAACACTTTATTCTGTACAGTGGTAAATGATGCATTTTGCATAAGCGGAATATATTTCTTAGTTATTCTTACTGGCAACAAAAACACATACATTCTATACCTACTTGTTCTTCTGAGGTAAATATTACATCTACTGTTGAATGAGTTAATTTAGTTCATTTATTTGTTTTGTTTCATTTTATTTATTAATGTGTCTAAATTTTACTGATGTATTTAATGTGGTATAGTTGTACTAAACTAATTTATGTGCCAATTGTCAAAATAAAATCTTAGCTGATTTTCTCAAACAGCTAATTATCTTTTAACAGAAAATGTATGATTTGAAGTAATTTAAGATAACATATAAGATATAATGTTTGTTCTCATAGTTAACCTGGCTTGTATATTTCACAACTTTTAGTCTAACTCAATGCATTTTTTTTCATAAATATGGTACTTTTTTGGTTTAAATTACTTTGCATAACACTAACTACCTAACTTTGATGTTGCTTGGTGCTGGATAATTGAATTTTCACTCTGGATATTTGTTATTGACCAATTTATTGTTGATGCTACTAAATGAAACTTCTCTCTTCGCCATACTGAACTAATTTGGGTTACATTGTTGATAGAATGTATTTGGTATGATGATATTATACATAATTGATATGATGGACAGTTTTTTTTTCTTTTTTTTATCGTGGCACAATTGTGCTGGACCGGTACATTACTATTATTTTTAGTATGAGCAACGTGTTATGCAATCGCCTCAAACTCATGGAATAACTCCATCTACTTATATAGTTTGTAGGGCTGTTTTCAGCTCATTCTAAATTTAGGCTTAGACCTGAAGTTTTGCTTAAGCCGAAAGCAATCTTAAGCTTTTATTGGTATGGCTTCATTCAGGTATCCATGGGTGAGAGGTAGTATCGTTCAGCTTTCGCTTGTTTGGTTTAACTTTTAATAAAAGACAAGTCAGAAACTAAGACAGTCTGCAGCAAGGAGCAGAAGTCACTTCAATCTCCACTTCCCCTGTATAGAGCCATACTGATTGGCTTCTGCTATTGTACAGTACTTGCCGCCCACTTCCCTGAAGTTCCTACCAGAGGCAACGACCGCTTTTGTGGTGACCCGACAGCCGCAGTTGCATCAAGGCCATTTCCCCAGAGTCCAGCCACAGCAAGGAGACCTTGGTAGACCAACCTCTGTGATGACCTAGCAGCCACATTCGCATCAGGGCCATAGAAAAAACAGCCTCTGTGGTGACCTGACAGCATCGTCACGTCAAGGCCAGCCACCAGCAGTGCCACATCAACATGGACTTGATGCTACTGATAGATAGCAGTGCTGATAAAGACAACGACGGATTAACTTCACAGATTCTGATACCACAAAATCCCATCTTATTTTCACAAAAACACCTAAATGACTTTAGAGATTTATGGCTTTCAAAGAAAAAAGCGGGGCTTCTTGGATCAAAGTTAAAAGAACGAAATATGGTAGAAAAAGATGTCACACTAAACCACGTTTTCATCACTGCACCAACAATGCTTTCATGTTACGCCTATGAAATAAAACCGAATTAACAAAACCAAAGCATGCTTATTTAAACAACATAGTGAGAGATCAATTTCGCATTTGTTTTACAGGTTTAGTGTAAACCAAATACAACATTGGTCTCTTTCTAAGTTGTTTAAATCAGCATTTAACTGATTACTAAACTGGTAACGCTGGTAAAAGTTGGGTATATATCTAAGTGCCTATGTGAAGCCATCTTATTGTTTTGAAATTAGGAAAAAAATTTTTTTCACTTCACCTTACCAGCTAATTGCAAGTTACTGATGAGCAATTGCAGAAAATTTTGGTAGAAATGTTGATGTAATACAAAACAAGTAGCTAGTGACATCTAAATGCTATTAGCTTTTCTTGAATTTAACATGCAAATTGCCAACCAATATAAGGTTTGTTGCTGGACTCGAAAACCTAACGGTCTCTTTGCAGTCCCCTGTCATTCCATTGTTAATTTTATGCATTAATCAATATGCGTTTTGTATCATTTAAGTGCTTGTGAGTTGGATGCAATAGATGTTGAGTTGAGTTAATTAAAAATTATCACAAAATTGATGACACCACAGTTCAACGAAAAGAGAAAGATGACTGCAAGTACACCGTTGCATGCCGTAAGGCCGTGAAAGACTACAATGTGAAAATGGTTGGTGTTGACAAGCATGATATGCTGCTAGAGCTGTATGGTGTAAATTAAAAAGAAATGGTGAAATAGCCTGTTTTTTGGCCATTAGCAATGGCAATTGTAAATGCTCACAATCTTTGTTCAGAAGAAACTCCTATAACTTTCCAGGAGTTTAGAAGGGAGTTTGGACGAGGCCTTCTCTGTTATGATAAATTGCAAAAACTCCTGGTACCCCTAAACAAAGTAAAGTTGCTTATTCGGTTCCGTCTTCTGTGAAGTTGACAAACGCTCGAGTGCATTGGCCCAAGTTTGTGGACAAAAGAGGCAGATGTGAAGTTTCCTCAAATTAGGACATTGAATCTACACTAATTTCTATGTGCAGCTATCGCGATGTGTATTTGTATTGCAACAAGTCAAAAAATGCTTTGTGAAATATCATACATAGCTGCAATACTTTGCCTTTAAAACCGTTTTTTTCTGAATTATTTTAAACTTGTTTTATTAAAATTTGAACTAATGTCAGAAATTAGAGTTATTGCTAATGCATGCTAAAATTTGTCAAAGTAGTTGTGCTACTCAAGTACATCATGAGATTGACAAGCATATTTTTCTGTGTGTAGATGAAACAAAATTTCAGTGTTTTGTCAAAAAAATTTTAACCAATGAAACGATTTTTTGGTGCTCCCTGTCAATAACTTTGACTGTGTTTGTTTCAGTTTCTTTTATTTTTTGCTTTCTTTTATTTATTTGTACGACATTGTACATCGGTGAAATAAATTTCTGTCTCTCTCTCCCATACTCATTAAATTGAGATTTTTTAGAAACTTACGACCAAAAACGGCGAATGCAAACAAACAAAAAACGCAAAGATTTTTGTTCGTATGAAGAGCATAGCATTCGCCTCCAGAACTAACTTGATGCAATAGCCAAAAAAGTAGTCAACAGGCTTTTTGTAATTGATCTTTGAACCTCTTAAAACGACCCAAAAAGTTTAAGCATTGAAATTTGTTGATGTCATTATATTCTTCATTTTACAGTGCACCTCTGAAAAAAAGATTACGAAAAAAAAGATAAGAAGATTACATACCACTGAAAAAAGATACTAAACAGCAGCAGCAGTGATACTACCTTCTGTAGCAGTAGTACTACCTCCTGTAACAGTGGAAGTGGCTACAGCAGCAGCACTGACTGCTGTAGCACTAGCAATGAACAAATGGCTCTTAACAATCGGCTCAAAAAGAAAAAAAGCAAGTTTTTCATTGTAGCAAAACTCAGTTTTTCTGTGGATGTAAAACAGTATATATTAGCCTCATAAAATAAAAATTGAGGTACAAAATAATAACTTAGCACTTTTTTTATCAACAAATTTGATTACATTAGATTTATAACTATAAAAAAAATGCTGATTTTTAACCCGCTTCAGTTTTAGAGAGTTAACTATTTTACCGAAAATTTTTAAGTTAAAGAAAATAGAAAAATGAGGGATATTTATCTGCACATTTTTCATTCGCTTTTCTATGGGTTAATATTAAGACTGTATGTGAGGTTTGGGATTACATTTACATTTTAAGGATTTGAGTTAAATTTGGATCAAAATTAATAAAACGGAGAAAAAAATTTCCCATGAAATAATAGCTTCCCCAGATTTATTTGCTTGGCCCCAAGCTGTAGAAGTAAAAAGCTACAGCAACAAGATATATAGCAAAATTAATGTGTGTGTGTATATTCATTAAATATTTTTTACACTTTTTTTTGTAAAATCTTCTAATTTACCAACACTTGTTATTGTAAATATCTTGATGTCCTTCATGGTCGACTCCTGGGAAGCCATGCCAACTTCCACTGGCAGATAGCTGAGGGCTGCCGATGAGAGCTAAAAGCTCGAAACAGCGCTGTCCAGCTCTGTACTTGTTATTGTGTTAAATATGTTTTCTCTTTTGGTACTCTCAGATATTTTGAATCTTCATGTAATCTAAACAAACTTTTTCTGCTTTGGTAAATTAAACTCAATAGTTCTGCTTTCATCTCAATCAAATTTCTAGTTAGTTGAAAGCATTATCATGCCATAAAATTATTTTTGTGTTATTGCTGCATTAAAAAAAAGATAATATCGTATTTTAGAAAATCTCAAAAGAGAAGACTTCTGAGAGCCAGCAGTGAGCAGATGAGGAAGATAAGAAAAAGTAAAATGCTAAAATTTTGTTTAAAGTCGCGTTTTATGTTTATTTTGATTGTAGCAAGAATGACTCTTCTGCACACTTAGTGGTATGAAGCTGTGATATGCAAGGGGCAGTAAGGAAACCTGTGAATTTTGCTACTTATACAGTACTAAATCAGGGTTGAAAAAATTCCTTGTTTTTGCTTTAATTACAATACAATTATAGCTTTAAATTTTCAATTACAATTAGTCAAATTCAAGTAATTGCAATTCAGTTACCATAACAATTACCTGTACAATAAAGAAATTCTAACGTAATGAATTATCTTTTGAACATATTTGAAAATTGAGTTATCAAATTGAAAGCGACTATTCTATCGGAAAATTTTAAGTTAAAGAAGGTAAAACAAAAATGAAGAATGTTCATTTGCACATTTTTCATTTGGGTTTGTAAGGGTCAAGATTACAGTTTAAGTGCTTGGGTTTGATTTGGAATTACTTTTAGAGTAAGATTTTGAGTTTGGGTTAGATTTTAGTCTAAATTAATGTAAAACCAGAAAATTGTCAGAATTAATAATTGGAGAATGCGGGGTAAAAGGCAGTGTAGAATCTTTTTTTTTTTTTTGCTAATACTTCCAGTGCTAATGGTACAAACAGCAAAGCATTAAAACCATCCAGGGCCATAACAAAGGATCCGGGGGTCCATATTAAAACATTTTCAAGTTGCTAATTCAGAAAGTATATGGGCAGGGTTGCCATACCGTCCTTATTTCTAAGATTTGTCCTTTTTTTGGAGGTGTGTGCCTTAGAAAAATTCATTGTACTTATTTCTAAGGAATGTACTTATTTTGGACTTATGTCCTTATTTTGTCTTATTTTTTGCGTAAATGTCTAAATTTATTGCAACAATACCGGTAACGATTATAGTCATGCTAAATGTTGAGCGGCGCGCATGCCTTTGAGCAGCAAGCACAGTTTCACACACAAGTCTTCCAAGATTGTTGTGTTACTGTTACCAGTGGCGATACCAGTGGGATACATCCCCCCACCAGCCTAAATATAACGTGCATATATGAATAATATTAAACTTGTTTGAAAAAAGCAATCAGTGAATACTCGATAGGCCGTGTAACTGTGATATAATCTCTAAAGCCATGGGGGAGGGGGCAGGAAAATGTTATTTTTACCGCAAACTTTTTACAAAATAGAAATTAGTCTTTTACAGATTCGAATGGTTTGAAAGTGCCAAATTAGCAAAATTCACAACTTGCACTTTTCAGCGATAAAGGCTTAAGAACACAACAGGAGTTCAATTATAACGCGTTTTCGTTCATACCTCACAAAATACAGTAGTGCGGTTTCGCACAAAAAATGTATCAATTTGACAGAACATCAAATAAAATGTCTTTTGGAATGTAATTTTGTTACATTGTTAGTTACGGTATGTAGAATAAACACTTAAACAGAATAGACTTTTGGCAATAGGAATATCAAAGTCCGATGCAGATAGTTTTTACTGATTTTGTGTAGATGCAAATAATTATGTTGGCTAAAGTTTAATAAATGCAATTTTTGAGGCAGGAAAGACGAAAGAGCATTTTATCAATTTGAATTACATTGATTAAATCAAAAAAATTATTATATATAAAGTTTTTTGGATGGGACGTATAAAAAATATGCCCAACAAGTTTGCGCGAGATCAAAAACATTAATCATAAACATCCGAACTTTTGAGATTATACTCAATTTGTGCTTAGAAATTTTATTTTAGAAATTAGAAAATATGTGCTTAGAAATCATCTCCCCCGCGCCAAAATTTCTGGATCCGCCACTGACTGTAACGTAAGACTTGTGTTCAAAGCGAACGGCTTACCTAGCTGCTACCTGTAGCAAAACATTTAGAACGCACGCAGAGTTATCTTATTAAGAGAATGATAGTTCTGTAATTTGTCAGTTATGAGAGAAACAGTTAGCTAAAATTAAAAAAATAACTTTAAAATTTTATAACAGGCTGTCATTTGTCTGATGCCATATTTTTAGATTTTAGTCTTGAAATATTTCGATTGCCACCTACTTGTAGAACAAGAAAATGAGCAAGCGCAAAAACAGTTTTCGTGATGAGTTCGAGAAAGAATTTAAGAACATAAAACGAAGTTTGAAAGGCGTTCACTTCGCGCACTGCAACGTGTGTGACTGTGAAATTAATTTGGAGGCGATAGGAAAGACAGCAATTTCTGCTCATAATGATACCCAAAAGCATAAAAAGTGCGCTCGAATGATAAATTCGAATCAATCCATGGAAAATTTTTGCACAAAGCCATCTCAGCCAACAACCACCGATTATAAGGCAGCTGCTGCTGAGGGTACCTGGGCGTACCACACTGTCAAACATCAACAATCATTTAATTCAAATGATTGCACGTCCCAATTGTTCAAAGCAATTTTTCCTGATTCAGTCGTTGCTAAGAAGTTTACTTCTGCCAGAACAAAGATAGCTAGCATTATTACCGGCGTTCTTGCTCCCTTTGCTCAACAAAAGGTGCTGTCTGATCTTGGTACCCAACCTTTTTCGATCTCGGTTGATGCGTCCAATCACAACGAAGTGAAATTATTTCCGCTGGTTATCAGGTTCTTCAGTGCCAAAGCTGGAATTAATGTACGTCTTCTAGATTTACGATCGATGCCAGGTGAGACCTCGGAACAGATCATGAACTTTATCGTTTCAACTGTGGAAGAGAATGATCTGGACTTGCAGCAACTGACATCATTTTGTGCTGATAATGCACCAGTAAACTTTGGAGGCTCAAACCAGGGAGGAAAAAACAACGTGTTTTATCATCTTTCAGAGCGAAAAACTTGTCTGATTCCAGTTGGTTGCCCTGCCCATATTTTGCACAACGCCGCAGAAAAGGGAGCGGAACGTCTCACAGTTGACATAGAAACAATTGTGTTGAAGATTGGCAGCCACTTCAAAAGTCAAACCGGCAGGACGCATAGTCTCAAACAATTTTGTGAACAATTGAATACAAACTATTCAACTCTACCAACCCATACGCCTACTCGATGGCTCACTTTGGATGCTGTGCTTGAGCGGATGATCGAACTCTGGAAACCACTCCAAGCGCATTTTCTTTTGCTAAAACGACCACCTCGTATTTTAGAAAATTTTTTCAAAAGTGAAACGTCCCTGGTCATCGTGACATTTCTCCACAGTACCCTCCAGCTTTTTAAGAAACCAATATTACTTCTGCAGAAGACAAATGCGCTTTTTCCTGAGCTGGCTGAGATAATTGACTCGTTTAGATGCAAAATTTTGCAGCGTCAATCTTCTGAATTTTTCGGTGCATCCACAGCTAATCTGTTAAAGAGAGTCGATGAAGAGAGCGCTAAACTTCTGAAATCAAGCTTTCAAGAATTTTACACGATCACGTTGGAATACATCAGTAAGTGGTATCGATTAGAGAAGCATCCGAAGTACATTAAATGGACCATGCTAAGAGTTAAGACGATTGAGTACGAGGAAGTTAGAGAGTTGGCAAAGCAAGTTGCACCATCAATGGCAAACAAAGATGAGTTATTTGATGAGGTTTCGGCTCTCAATGATCTCCTCAAGAAGATTCCGGACGATGAGTTCTGCAAAAACGAAGCCGAAACCAAGTGGATGAAAATTTTCAATGGAAATGACTCCTTTCCACTCCTGTACAAGTTGGTCAGCATCGTTTTTTCTCTTCCCGTTAGTAACGCATTCGTCGAACGGGTGTTTTCTCTTGTATCAGCTCAATGGACCGATGAAAGAAACAGAGTTTATGAAAAAACGGTCAAATCTCTGTTGCAAGTTAAAGTAAATTTGGATTACAATTGCTGTCAAATGTACTCAGTGATATCAAAAAACGAGCGATTGATGAAACAAATTGTTTCGGGGGCAAAGTACGCCACTAAATAAGTAAGGTGTTACGAGCATTTTAAATAAAAAACTATGTGCAGAATTTTTCATTTATTTGTCCTTATTTTTAAGTCTCAGTCGATGGCAACCCTGTATATGGGTGATAATGAAATGTAATCGAATTACCAAGGATAGCCAATTTGACTACAGTACAGTATGCTAGTATATCCCTGATTAGAGTTGTAAGTCAGGCCAAGCTTTTTGTGTCGAGTTTGGGCTTAAAATTGACAACATATTGGGCTGAATTCGGGCTTGATTTATGCACGGGGCACTTGCCGTGCGTTTTCGTTTTTGATGCTATAAAAGCATAATGGAAATAATTTTGTAACACCAACTTCATTTAAGCATCAATACAATTACTACAACAGAATTATTATTGAGTTACAATTGGTCAGCAGTAAGTAGGTTTAATGTAACCACACACAATCAAAAACCGTAACATTTTTCAAACCTAACTTAACTTTTGAGCTTTTTTTCGCTTCAAACCACTTTTCAAGCTCAGGCCGGTACGGGCCTGAATTAGCTGGCCTGTTTGCAACTCTGCTGCTGATATAATTAACAAAACTAATCTGGAGAACGCCAACTTTTTCTGAAGATACAAGTGAATATTGCAAAAAATTTGTTGTTAGATAAGAAAGAACTTTAATCACAAGCAAGCAGTCTGAGGACAAAGTTACATCTGCTGAATGATTTTTGTTTAAAAAATTGCAGCTAAGAATCTCAAATAATAAACTACTGTATCAGAAAAAACGCTGCACGAAGAATTATGTAAAACGCAAGTGTGAAATTAATTATAACTATTGTTCAAATGCCTGCTGGAAAGATGACACAATGTCATCATGATGAGGAGGTGAAGCCCCCGCAAAAAATTTGAGCATTTTTGGAAAAAAAGTTTTAATATTTTTATGTTTCTACAAGTGTGGGGCTTTTGAAGGGGGGCTCCGGGCAAATTGCAAACGTTTCCAATGCATTCCTCCTTAACATAGCCCTGCTGGGATCCTCAGGTTACTTTTTTCTTATGTTAACTTTTATATAGTGTCTTTTGGTGGCCAAAACGTGCGTGCTTATTCATTGATAGGCAATAAGCATTAGATGCAAAACCATCAAGAGACATCACGTGCACTTTTAAAAAGTAAAGAAAAGAGTGGCGTAGGGATTGGAAAAATGTGAGAAAGCTAAAGTTTTTAAACTGAACTTTTACAGTATTTTCTTTTTTCGAATCGCTTTGAAAATCTGATTGTGAATCTCCTTTAAAAGTTACAAAACTTGTTAGCTAATTTGAAAAAAATCATCACAGTTAATTGATCAACAGAGGCATGGTGGCTTTGCCCTTGTCCCCACAAGTCCGTTTTTACCCAGGACTTGAGCTTGCAAATACTGAGTATGGAACCTCAATTCACTTAGACACATAAATTTACAGTATTTTGCAATACTTTTAGATAATGATATCATAGTCTCTGAGTAATATTTAAAAAGTACAGTTGAAAATATTTAAAAAATTCTGTGAAAAGAAGTGTTTAACCAAACAATTAGATTTGTGTTTGAAAACTACTAGAAAAGTGAGGATTTATAATCAGTAGGCATTTAAACCGGGGTGCTAACTGATGAAGCTAAGTCCTTAAAATTAACCATTTTCACGATTAGAATTTAGTTATTCTCTGTTTCCCATATACGAGTTATGGCTTTAATTAATGATGCCGCTACAAAACGTAATCAACATTTATAGTTTCGGCAAAGAGGTCGACTTTTGTACCAAATAATCGCAATGTACAGCAACCACAAAATTTGGTGCATTTTTAGGCTTAGGCCTATCACTTTTATTTATTTACATTATTTACAATTTCACTAAACGAACGTTTTCGGCACTACCACTGGCCCTCTTCAGGAATATCTAAATAGCAATAATAACTTTAAGAATCCGAATCAAATAATAAACTAATCTTCAAAAGATTAAAACATTGCTGTACTTTTTTAGTGTCTACTAGCCTACGTTAAGCTCAGCAAGAACGATTCAAATTTACAATTGGAATGACAAGAGTTAGCAATTATGACGAAACAAGCATTATGATTTCAGAAATATAGCAAACACTAAGTATGTCCAACAACTGTCATTGAATTTTATGGTTAAAAAACTTGCAGCAGAAATGATGATCCGTTGGCGTAAAGTTGACGATTGAGAGCAGGAGAGTGTTTCTTGATCAGGAGAGCTTCGTGAATTATCGAGACCAAATCTTAGGGTTTCTTTTTCTAGTATTGTTAATTCTCTTTTACTTAATCGTTAATTCTCTTTTCTTAATCGTTAATTCTCTTTTAACAATACTAGAAAAATTTAACAATACTTTTAACAATACTTTTTTTCTTAATCGTTAATTCTCTTTACTTAATCGTTAATTCTCTTTTAACAATACTAGAAAAAGAAACCCTAAGATTTGGTCTCGATAATCATATTTTACCAAATAAACCAAAAGTTGATGATATTAAGTGTAGCATAGAACGAACCTTGCACTCACTCAAAACGATTGAAGGACTGGCAGTTGATGACGAAATCCGAGATGAAATAAAATTTGCCACTAAGAATTTTACCAATAATGCCAAAATATTATGTTCGGATCGGAAAAACACAGCACTACACCGGACTCTATATAACCTAAGTCAAGAACCGGACATTAAAGTGTGTAATTTCGACAAGGGAAGAGGTGTAGTAATTATGGACTCTAATGATTATTACTCAAAATTAGATATCGTTAACGACCAATCCAAATTCCATGAACTTAAAGTGAATTCCAAAATTCACCCGGTAATTGCAAAAGAAAAATCAATTAGTTATTATGTGCGCAAATATCTTAAAGATTTTGGTCCAGAAACTATGCGAAGACTAATTCCGAGTGGCAGCAACCCCGGAAAAATATACGGATTAGTGAAAATACACAAGCGTGACAATCCTTTAAGACCCGTTGTATCGATGATCGGCACACCAGAATATCAATTAGCTAAATTTCTTGATTCGTTGATTAAACCGTACATTCCGCAAACATACATGCTACAGTCGACCAATCAATTTCTTGATCATCTAGCCAATTTTCAATTTCATCCTGTTCATAAATTAGTAAGTTTTGATGTCTCATCCTTATTTACGAACATCCCATTAGAAGAAACGATCCAAATTATAACTGATACAATATACTCCGACCAATCGAGCCAGAATCAGCCAATTGTAAACAAAGAGATATTTGCAAAACTCTTAAGGCTAGCAACCAAAGGAATATTTATGCACAGAAATAAATTCTATGAACAGCATGACGGTGTTAGTATGGGCTCCCCTTTAGGTCCAACCATTGCCAATTTTTTCCTTGCACACATGGAGAATAAATTGCTTAATTCAAACTTAAACTTTCAGCCAAAACTATACCTTCGCTACGTCGATGACATTTTTGCTGTTTTTAATAATGATACGTCTTGCTCAAAATTTTTGGACCTTCTAAATTCTCAACATAAAAGTATCAAATTTACAGTAGAGCATGCTTCTGAAACCATCCCTTTTTTGGACGTTGAAATTAAACTAAATCACTCTGGCATAGACACATGGATTTGGAAGAAACCAACTCATACAAATTTATTACTAAATTTTAATGCATTTTGCCCACTCAAGTGGAAATCTGGTTTGATTCTATGCCTTTTAAATCGTGCTAAACGAATATGCTCCAACAACACACTATTCCAGAAAGAAGCAGAAAATATGAAAGCTATGTTTATGGCCAACGGTTATCCCAGCAAGTTTTTTGACAAATTATTGCAACAATTTCAAAGCCAAAACAACAGTAATCAGTCTTCCGTTGATACCGATCAAACTTCTAGCAGTTCTACCCATGAATATCCAATTGTTATTCCGTATTTTGGTAAAGATTCACGACGATTTGTTAACAAATTTTCAAAAATAATCAGAAATCAACTGAATGTTAAAATTATCCCGATCTACAAATCATTTAAGGTCAAATCTTATTTTCAACTAAAATCCAAAACACCTGTGGCTCTGTGTTCAAATGTTGTTTATCATTTTACATGTTCGTGTGACACGAACAAGACATACATTGGTATGTCCTCCAGACATCTGAGCACTAGAGTCCAAGAACATCTAAATTTCAATAGTAACCAGAAAAGTTCAATTAAAGACCACATAATGTCCTGCAACATTTGCTCTAATAAAAAAACTGGCTTGGATTCATTCAAAATAATTCGAAAATGCCGTTCTGAGTATGACACCAAAATTCATGAAGCTCTCCTGATCAAGAAACACTCTCCTGCTCTCAATCGTCAACTTTACGCCAACGGATCATCATTTCTGCTGCAAGTTTTTTAACCATAAAATTCAATGACAGTTGTTGGACATACTTAGTGTTTGCTATATTTCTGAAATCATAATGCTTGTTTTGTCATAATTGCTAACTCTTGTCATTCCAATTGTAAATTTGAATCGTTCTTGCTGAGCTTAACGTAGGCTAGTAGACACTAAAAAAGTACAGCAATGTTTTAACCTTTTGAAGATTAGTTTATTATTTGATTCGGATTCTTAAAGTTATTATTGCTATTTAGATATTCCTGAAGAGGGCCAGTGGTAGTGCCGAAAACGTTCGTTTAGTGAAATTGTAAATAATGTAAATAAATAAAAGTGATAGGCCTAAGCCTAAAAATGCACCAAATTTTGTGGTTGCTGTACATTGCGATTATTTGGTAATCAACATTGCAGCTAATGCATATAACTTCAAAATACCATTCGTTTTGGAAACTACTGTTTTCGAATTATCATCTAAAACTTTGCAAAATGCAATATCTTAAACACTTTCGTGCTAAAATAGAAGGTTTGCTTTCTTGGTTCTTGGCCTTGACCATTTCTGTCCTTGGACTCAAGAGGGCCCGTCTTTGATAAGTCAGTCAATGGCTTTGGCTTTTTTTTGGGTTCTTGGTCTTGGCCTCGAATGTAGGATCCTCGACTCCCCCTTTGGTCAGCTTTCAAGAAAAGTCAAACCTGCTAGTTTTTGATCCTAAGTAATCCCATGATTTAGTGGTTGATATCAGAGGAGATTGGGATTTTAACTAGTCAGTTTAAACTGCCAGTAATAAAACTACTGTAAGCTAATTGTTAGGATGTTGCAGGCGCCCCATAAAAATTAAAAACTTGTTTGTTTAAGCTGAACTTTTTTTTGGTATTGCAGTTTGATCGGTAGATCATGAATGCCAAGTTTCAAAAATTTTCATCAATGTTTACCTTCCCCGCCGAGCCCATTTTGAAGCCCACTTTTCCAAAAAATTGCCTTTTTTGCCACTAGAGGGCGATATGGATAATTGCGATATGTTGTGCTAGTGGACATATTTAAAAAAGATGCCCCATGTTAGTCTCCACCTTTAAAAAAAAATTGAATGAAATTGAGTCATCCTATCCAGAGATATTGCGATTTTATTACACTTTTAATAAGCGGTACTGCCATCAATTGGTAAAAATTAAAGTTGAATATATCAAATATTAAGCCTTTTGATGTTGAATTTCGGTATATTATTCATTTCAAAACTGTAAAAGTACATCTTAATGCAACATTTGGTGAGTATTAAATACTGATTTATAGGTGTTTAGTAAAATTTTGCAGGCAATACTTAGTTTTAAGATTCAAATTGTTTTTACAAAACATTTCGGTCGGGTGGGGATATTACAGCCTCTAGAAGAAAATTACTATTAACTATTTCAGAAGTTTTTTCAATGGAAAAGTTATTTAGTTTTTAAAATGTGGTACGGAATCAATGGTAGTTCATAAACTATGATTTTTACTAGCCTTAACAAAAATTAATGAATGTTGCAATTGCACAGTATAGGTTTATTAGTTCACATGCAATATGAGTGCCTGAAGTACTAATAACAAACTGTTATGTTAGATGCCCCATGTTAGTCTCCATCTTAAAAAAAATTGAATAAAGTTGAATCATCCTATCCAGAGATATTGCTGTTTTATTACACTTTCAACCAGCGTTGCTGCAACCAAGTGGTGAAAATTAAAGTTGAATGTAACGATATTAAGCATTTTAATATTGAATTTGTGCATACTGTCCCTTGCAAAGTTGAAAAATAGTATTTTGGTGTTTGTTTTCAGGCATTTAGTCACTATTCGACTATATTAGGTATTGCGTTGTTGTAACCTAAAATCGATTGAATTTAAGAACATTGCTATGTTTAAGAGTTGGTCACCAAGAGTTACTCGATTTTAAACATCCATCAATTTGAGCTAGCTTTTTGAATTTTCAACTCAACTGATTTGAGTGGCAAAGCAATATATTCTTCCTATATTTAAAGGGCAAAAATTATTCAGCAACAATGCAGAAGCACCACATTAAACAAATTGGAAAGGACGTTTTCTTAGGTTAGGGATTTTTCTAAGATTGTCTTCTGCAATGAATACACGATTTTGTACATTTTCTTCCTGGTGTAGCAGGTGAAGAAAACCAGTAACCAACTTGATCCCTCTTATCATGGAGTCATTGCACACTCGCAGGCTGTAGATAGTATCCTTTGCCATGGCATAACCACTAACAAAAAAAAGTCATTTTTAGCATCACCAGCTTTCGAAATCCTGCACCAAATCTTTTTAAAAACTTTCTGTCAGCATTTGGAGTCACTTTATGCCATAAAAGTTCCTCATCTTCCAGGCTAAGGGAACAAGCTTTCTTTCGTTCCTAGGTAACTGCACAAAGTAGAAATTAATTGGCATTTTTTAAAGAAGGCAACAGGAAAGTTGGTAAGAACTTTATGGTTATTAAGTCAAGCAACCACTCTCTTTTATCGGAGAGGAAATTCATACCTGAATCATGGAAGTGTTTAATGGCTTTGTCTTAGACTTGCAACATTTTGAAGACTTCCAAGTCTACAGCCTGTCGTGAGCATGTACTTGATCTATACATTTACTCAGAGAACTGTCGATAATATGAAAAGAAATATGTAAACTGCATGAAAAAGTTTTTGTAACAAAATTTGAACTTTTTGTACAAGAATACTTTAATATCTGCAGGAATGCAATTCTAAATCTTGACTCTCTGATACTAAATACACCTCTGTTATTAATTTTGTGCGGAAACGAAAAATGTGTTACTGCAGTCAGCCAACTACCTCAGAGCTTGACTAGAACGATCAATAGTTTTACAAAAACAATTGTGAAATGAATTTTTAGTTTTGTTGTATAAAAAACAATACCTAAATTTAGCAACTTTAAATTTGAACAATGGAGTACATTCCCAAAATCAGTCAAATATTCTTAAAAAGTACTAACATTTATTTAAGTCAAAGTCCATTTTGGTCTCAAAAGACCATCAACAGTTTAAAAAAAAATTAGTAGATTAGAGAATTAAAAAGGGACAAAACAGTGCAACAACGCTGCTTTAAACTTTGCTATACAAAATGAAGTCAATGCGTAAAAGATTGAAAACAAAAGCGCAGTGCCATAATGTACTCCATGTTTCATTTATTAATGAATCGTCTTCACAAAATCGTCATTTTGTACTTCTTCAGTCTGGGTTTGATTCTCTGGATCTCTCCTATCACAGATCAACAATCACATTAAAATTGAATAAGCCATCAGTTTGCAGAATCTAAAATTGTGAGCAATATGGGTTAACTGAATCTATGAAATGAGAGCCAGCAATGCCTTTTTTTTCCATGATTTTGTACGAATTTAATTTTTGCGTGGATGCAAGATACGTGGCTCCCCGCATTATTGTACAAAACAATAGTGGCGCATGTACTAAAGCATAGTTGAGCTTCAAGGAAACACTTGTTTTAGTTTATTTGGAATTCAACCTGAGCAAGCTGCAGTAATCAGTATTTTGGGCACTCACATTGCATGTGAACTAATAAACCTATACTGTGCAATTGCAACATTCATTAATCTTAGTTTAGTTCAGTGAAAAGCATAGTTTATGAACTACCATTGATTCTGTACCACATTTTAAAAACTAAATAACTTTTCCATTGAAAAAACTTCTGAAATAGTTAATAGTAATTTTCTTCTAGAGGCTGTAACATTCCCACCTGACTGAAATGTTTTGCAAAAACAATTTGAATCTTTTAAAACTAAGCATTACCTACAAAATTTTACTAAACACCTACCTATAAATCAGTATTTAATACTCACCAAATGTTGCATTAAGATGTACTTCTACAGTTTTGAAATGAATAATATACCGAAATTCAACATCAAAAGGCTTAATATTTGATATATTCAACTTTAATTTTTACCATTTGATGGCAGTACCGCTAATTAAAAGTGTAATAAAATCGCAGTATCTCTGGATAGGATGACTCAATTTCATTCAATTTTTTTTTTAAAGGTGGAGACTAACATGGGGCATCTTTTTTAAATATGTCCACTAGCACAACTTATCTATATCGCCCTCTAGTGGCAAAAAAGGTAATTTTTTGGAAAAGTGGGCTTCAAAATGGGCTCGGCGGGGAAGGTAAACATTGATGAAAATTTTTGAAACTTGGCATTCATGATCTACCGATCAAACTGCAATACCAAAAAAAAGTTCAGCAAAATTGGGAAAGGTCGGGGCGCCTGCAACACCCTACTAATTGTCGACCAAATATATTTTTGCGATTGTGTGAGTATGACTAAGACTAACCATTAGTTGGTAAATAGATGAGTAGCCTCTACCTTATGGTCAAGCTAATAAGAGTTTTAGATAGCCAAAAATATACTGTTTAACAATTATTGTGACTTTGATTTATGACATTTTCCCTTGGGTTGCACAATAGGTTAAACCAGCAGCAGATAGCTAGGCTAATGACTTTTGAATACTCTAGGACTCTAGGCTGTTGAATATAACGAGGTAAGAAGTTAAACCATCCAGTAATGTCAAGTTAAAGTTATTGCTTTCATTTTGCTATAGCCAGACTTTTGCAATGTTCAATCATTATTTGAATGTTTGCAACAATCAAAGAAATGTTAATGAAAATAAAAATAGCCCAATCTCATTTTGTTCATTTAATGTAACCCATTAAAGAATTGCTTTGCAATTTGTATAACCACTAAACAAATCTGGCCCTAAAATTACATTCAGTGATCATTGATTACACCAGTAGTCAGCACTCAGCGGTAGGCTGCATTTGCTGCAAGCACAATCCGGCTAGAACTATCTTGCCAAGTCGTTGTTATGTTCTTAGCTATGGAGTAAGTTTAGCAATGCAAATTTACATGTTTACTGGAGAAAATTTCATAACTTTATTCAAGTTTTTTTTATTTATGCTAATACCATTGATTTCAAAACCATTCTATTCAGTGAAATGTACAGTTTACAGTGGATATAAAAAAATCGAATTTGATTTGATGTCTTTTTTTGAGGCTTTCAGCCTGTTAAAATTTTCATGATTTTCAGGACAAGCTTGCTAACGGGTGTTTCAAAACAACAATCCGATATCATTTTTAAATAACAATAAAAAAACAAACAAAAAAAAACAATAAAACAAAAAACAATGTTTTTTTGAAACTAAAAAACACAACCTAAAAAAACGTTGCTTTTTTTTAAAACAAGCTTTGTTTTGTTGTTTACATCACTACTTATGATGCAATAATTCAGTTTTGAGATAAAGCCAATTGAAATGAGCATGATGCAATAAATAGTTCAGTCATACTGTAATGGAAAAGAACAAAAAGAAAATTGATTTCTACAGATTTGAATCACCTTCTCCACTCGTGCTTTAAAAACCATTAACATAAAAAGACATGTATAAAACTTTCGTAAAAGATGCATAAGTCTGCTTGAATGAGTTAGCAGATGCAGTTAATGATAACTTTTGTGCAGCGTTTTTATCACTAACTTGCAGCTGCCAGTTTGCCTCATGTAACCTTCATTGCACTAGCTGGCTAGTTCAAAGTAGCTAGTCTGAGCTGCTAGCGTAGCAGCTAACAAACTAGAAATGTGTGACCTGGGCTTTGTAGCTAGTTGTAACAGCACGAAAATACAGACACTAGTCAGTAGTCAAACAGCATGGTCCCTGAACACTTAAAAGAAACTCTACAGTGACAGACCAATATTCAATGCTTTTTTTTTCAGAACAAAAAGTAGAGGAAGGCCTAATGGAAATGGAGGCTTCCATTTTGCAAGAATTCACCTTCTCTCTTACTTTGGAAAAGTGCCTGACATTTTTTAGACATTTCGGGAAATTCAAAAAAGCCTACTGTTAGAACAACTTCCTTTCTACCACCACTAGATTCTTCTCATTTTTCTTCGTGTTTGGATTCTTCAGCACCACTCGATGCTTCATCTTCTTCACAATCTTTTTAACTTTCCAACAATTCCACATCTTCACCACTTACTGACACTTCCATACCATTTGAACCCTCATCTTCTCCTCAATCTTTACACCAAACGAAATCTCCACTTGTTCATAATCCTAACATTGGTTTCCCTTCTCCACTATCATAATCAGCACCGCTATACGGAGCTCCTGAAAAATTAACAGCAACACCACGCCAACCTACAGTATGAACGTTACAGCAGCTGGTAAATTTCCCATTCGCCAAGTGTTTTTTTCGCCAGGTGCAATGCTGATGATCAAAACTGGCGTTCTGTCTATGGCTGGCACGGCTGCTATAACCAAAGCAATTGCAACAAAGCACTCAAAACTTTCTGTTTCTTCATGGTATGGTGCTTTGAAGTTGAAATCATAATCTTAAAATTTATAATTTGCAAAAGTGAAAAGACTTAAAGTATTTGTGATAAGTGACTGCATGAATAATGTGTATAGAAATGACAAATAACTTTGTTACTGGTATAACAAAAAGCTTCAGTATCAAGACCAAGAATTAAAAAATCTGAAGAGATATTGGTGGACTTCCTAGTATAGAATGTTCTTTTTTTTTGTTGTTGTGATATTTAATTTCGCAATATTTTTCTTTTTTTAATTAGCTTAATTAGTTCAATTTTTTTTGGCAGTTATGTTCCTTCAAAATGAAGAAAAAGGCTGCCTTTGATGTGGTCTTGACCTTTTCTAAGCTGCAATTGGAAATGTCTTTAGATGGAGCTGTGGTAACTAACGTGTTCATTTTTAAGTTTGAATTAGTTTAAGAGTAGTGATTTTAAAGTTAAATATTTTTTGAATGCATTTCTTAAAAGATAAAATAAAAAAAAAAATCGGTACTAGTTCAAAGCAAACAATAATCTGCTACCATTATTTGAATTACTGAATACCATAAATTGTTAAAATTAATAGTGATCAAATCAGAGCAGTTTGTAACCAAACGGTTTTTTGTTTGTATTATCTCCTATTTTTCTGGCAATAAATGTAATTAATGCACAATACACATGCGAATGACCAGACTGGCATCAATATAAAATAGTTTGTACATTTCAAGCTCAAGAACTAAAAGATTACAAAGCAGCTTTAACAATCAAGAAGTTAAAATAGGTTCTCGTGGCCCTAGAAAATTTGCAGATATTGCCGTTTAATCGTTCAAAAAGGAAGTATAGTAGATTTCTATAATCTAATTACAATTAAAATAATAAAATTCGAAAATAGAGTTCTTTGACCAAATGCCAATGTTATAATGTGTATGGCCAGGATTACACGATCAGGGTTTTTGCACAATTTTCTAGCATCAATCGTGTGAAACGTCGTGCAAGTCCATGACTCACTATTGCAGGCACCTGTCGTCAATTACATTCAATAGCCCGCGTGAAAAGGAAAATCAGACGCTAGAAAGTCTTCCTGACTTCTTGTGGAGAAATAGAACCGAGCTCTATTTTCCTAGCAAGTTTTCAAAGAGGCGCTGTTCTCAACGAAGAAAATTGAGCTTTTAGCCGTGTCTTTGAAAATATTGAGCCACAGAATACAAAAAATGCTGCCGATGTCAGGGTAGAAAAACAATGCTTCATGATTATCTAGCGAAAATGCTAAAAGAAATTTTACCTCATTTGTTTTAATCAACAATGACGTATTTTAACATTGTGCCTGCTGTTTTCTCATATTTCTTCAAAGACGTAAACGTGTTGCTCGCTGTTTTGTTTACTTTCGTGTATCGATTACCCAATTTTTCGTACTTCAAACTTGTACTAGGCCTTTTCCAAATTCATTCTGAAAAGTTATCAACCAGAACTGCAGTATAGTTAATTAACTTGCAATCGTGGTCAACTCATGAAATTGATTACCAAAATGATATGAACACGTTCAAAAAAGCAAAAAGCTGCAGCTTTTCGCTTTTTTGAACATGTTCATATCATTTTGGCAAATGAGAAATAACAATGAATCGACAAAGCGCATACTACTACTACCGTCGCCGCGGCAAATTTCAAAGAAATTCCTTATATGCTTTTACATCGAAAAAATACATGTGACACCTTCAACAATTTTTTTGCGGAAAAAACCAGCTGCTTCCATCTGGCAAGAAGTTTTTCAAGAAAATAGCGTCTAGATGTGATTGGTCCAAAATTCTTGATGCAAACAAATTGTATATATAGAAAACTTGATTGTGTGATCCCGGCCTATGACAGCTCAGAAACTAACAAAATTTTCATCGTTTTAGGACGAATAGCATAAACTGCAGACCAATAAGTTCCACAATTGATGTGGGCCAAAACCGAACAAAAAAAATTAAATATTCTAAGCAAACCTTGTTCGGTACTAAATCAATTTCATTGACGGCTAAACAACATGGCAAAACAGTGAAACTTTCGATCAAAGAAAAGGACATAAATTAAACAAATGCAGAAAGGTACAGATTTGGTAGCATTATTGCCGTATAAGTTTTGCTACAACTATGCTCAAGTTTTTCGTCTATTTACAACTGCTGCATTTGCAAAGTAGCTAAAAGTGCTCATAATTTTGCGGTGTCGTTCAGTAATTAGTCAAAATTCCGAAGTCGCTGTGAATAATAATGCAAAATTTGGCAGTTTAACGTTTATCTTACATTGTTTTTAAATTCTTTTCTATAGATTTTGGAATTACTATTATCTACACCGACAAAGCAGCAGAACAAAAAGTAATCAAAAATGCGACCAATTGATCATTTGGGCCTCAACAAAATTACCTCACCTCTGCTGTTCGCCACACTTTTGCTGTGTTAAAACAGTGACCATATTTGAAAATTGATTACGTGGTAAGATTTCTTGGTTACATTAACAAATGGATATGTAAGTCCAAATTAGTATTGTTGAGATTATTGTTATGTTGTCTTGAATGTTAGAATAGCTTTGTCCTTATCACATACTTTAGATTCATTACCTGTGAATGCCATATTTTGAATTTTTTTTTGTTCTTATTTAAAAAAAAAGAAATGTCTACCATCTGCTAAATACTTAATTTGTTTGCTTCCGATCACTTTTAAAAGAAACAAAACCAACTAAGATTGCTTTAACATTCTTTTAACGCTTTTTTTTTCTCTAACAAATTTTAGATTGGTATACAATTTTATAATATATAAGTTTGTAATATATAACCCGACAATTTTGTTTTGCAGCTTCTTGATGAATTATGTATCATCAACCCAGACGCCTATAATTTCAATTTATTTAAACTAATGTTGGATGAAATTGCCAGTAAAGTTTTAACAAGAGCCAAAACCAAGCAAAGGCTAGTATAGCACCACCCTTTATCCAATATTCCAAAAGATTTCGAAGAATTCCAAATTAATTTTTAAAGAGCTAATTGCAAATTTTCATCCTCCACTGGAAAGTACTATACAAATCGTTATTGTACAGCAGCACTAAACAAATGATATTACTTCGCACATCATTAAAGAATATTTTTTTAGATTTGAAAGTGGCAGCGGCAATAAAAGCACATTGCTACTTGTTGCCGACAACAAAAAACTGCTGGACGCTCACCAGTACTTACTGGATATCACACTTAAACTTGCCAACAGACGCCAACCGTATATACAACTTTTTTGATCATCGTTTGACGACTTTGAGAAGATTGCTGTGTTTGCAGACACCGTTGCGGAAGGGTCTTATGAAAATACTCATAGAGCTCTATATCTAGTTTTCTGCTTGTGTTACTCATTAAACACTGAGTATGCATCGACTGTTTTTTCTGCATTGCAGTGTTTGCAAATAAAATGTTTGCATATTCAAGACAAACCTAGGCTAACTGCTTCGAATTTTAAAAATTTGTTAGAGCAGCAATAATTGCTTGAAAGTGACTACTTCACCCAGAAATTTTCCCATGCACCATTGAATCACTTTAAATTCTGTTGGTCAACATTTTATGTTTTTAGTAGGTGCAGGTAATGGTTGTGTTTTAATTTTTTTAGTGTTGTTTTTCTGGTTATGATAGTTTATTTTTTTCAATTCAAGATTGCCCAATTACCTAATTTTAGTTGACTGCAGTAACGCATTTTTGTGATTTCAACATATTGTGTTTTTTAGCATGTAGTGGTATTTTAATTACCATTATTTTTTGGACTACGAGGCACATCTGAGCATCAGATGCAGTATCAATATATGACCACTTTTACTATTAAGTTTTCTTGATATAAGATGCACTAAATTAAATTATGGAGAGAAAGAGAGTATATTCTGATCCCCATAAGACGCACCGTCATTTTCATAGGAAGTTAAAAGTATTGTGAGTGTTCCTTATGATCCTAAAAATGTTACATTGACTTAAATGATGTAACTTCAGTGTTATGATACCATGATCAGTACACAATCGTACAATCCTAATTTCAAAAAATAAATGCTATTTAACTTTAGTTGATTTCGGTATTTACCTATTTTTTACAGAAGATTGCAAAATAATGTGTACGGTAATTTGGTTAACTGCAGTATGTGTTTTCTGATTTTAGTTCACTACAAGAATACACCTTTTTGGCCATACAATGAAGTACAGAACTTGTTAAGACAATACATGATTATGAAATAATACTGCAACAGATGTTTGGTTTGAAAATTTATTGTATTTAACACACAACTTCTATTTTATTAAATCTTGTTTTTTTAACATCTGATTCAATTTTTTGCTATATGCTGGCTTACTTTGTAATTGATTCTAAAAATATCATAGTGTAGGTATGCAAATTATCAAGTTGGGTCTACAACCAAAAGATATTTACTGTAGGTCGCTGAGATTCTTTTAGACAAAATGCTCATAGTGGATGCAGGCATTTTCAATATAGTCAATAGCCATCAATTTGAAGGAAGCTAAATACTACCGAAATTACTTCAAATGGTAGGCAGAGCAAATGAAGCCTAGCATTTCTGCAGCTGGCTTTGAAAGAGCATTCAGGACGTTTTTGTTCAAAAAATTTTACCGTGAAACCATGGTGAAACAACTTTGGCAATTTTTTCGAATTTTTTCGCACCAATTTTGATTCTCTTCGGCCAAGAAATCGTAAGATATTCGCAATTATTTTTCCCCTTAGAGTAAGGAGAAACGCTGTCCGAACATGACCAAACTGAACAGACGTGGGTCAAAATCGTTCCCAATGACTGACTAGATTGGCAGCTGTCGAGGAAGTGGCTTTGTAGGTACCTGCTGATAACCGTAGCAAACCTAAACGAAAAATGCTAACTAAAATTCTTAGCATTGAAACTTCAATTGCATATTTTTGTGAAAAATTAACTGGCCTTTTGACCTTTAGGCCTAAACCAATTGCGCAATAATTGCATAAAACTTACTGGCTCACAAAAATTGGAATCTTAGTCAAGATCTAGTCAGCTACAATACTTTAGCCTTCAACATGCAATCATTTCTTTGGATAGGCTATCTATAGTAAGCAATAGTCACAAAAGGTTATAGGCTACTACGCCTAAAGAAAGTACCAAAACCTTATCTTGATTCCAAATACTTTGCTAGCACTACGCAGACAAAGCACACTAGGTGTAGAGAGATGTTTTATGTTGCTGCTTTGATGCTACTTTGTTGCTGCGCTGAGACTATTTGGGTGTTTATATTGCTGTGTACTTTTCGTTTCCGACATTATATCATTTGTACTGACTTGAGTCACGCCACATGGTGGCAGCGGTGGGATTCGAACCCACGCCATCGAAATATGAACGATCCAGAAAATGAGTCTGGGACTGTGCCTATGAACGATCCAGAAAATGAGTCTGGGACTGAGCCTATGAACGATCCAGAAAATGAGTCTGGGACTGAGCCTATGAACGATCCAGAAAATGAGTCTGGGACTGAGCCTATGAACGATCCAGAAAATGAGTCTGGGACTGAGCCTGAGAACGATCCAGAAAATGAGTCTGGGACTGAGCCTATGAACGATCCAGAATCTGAAATGGAAGTGATCATCAGTATGGAAGAAACAAGCGAAGAAGAAAAAACAAACGAAAATGCAACCCAAGGATAAAAGGTCGAAATTTCTCGCAAGCCCAAGTTACTGCAAGGGCCTCCTTTTCAATTTGGGCATAACGCTTTTCTGTTTCTGTTAAGCAGCGAGAAGCATATGCCACTGGACGCAATTTATCATCTTTTAATTGCCACAATACTGCACCTAATCCAAAGGACGAAGAATCTGCTGAAATTCGGGTTTCACGCTTGGGGTCGTAGTGTGCTAACATAGGAATCGTTGTAAGATCAAACAAAATAAATCGGCAGCAATTTTTTGCCATGGCCTAAGTGGGGTCTCCGTGCAAATCATTGGCTTGCAAACATTAGGTCTTTCTTTACAACATACAGCACAATATTTTACCCGATTGCCAATATCTCGACTTAAGCCAGGCCACCACACAATGTCTTTAGCTCTATCCCTGCACTTGTTAACCCCTTGATGGCCCTCATGAATTTTTTCGAGAAAGTTTTTCATAGCATTTCAGGAATAATTATGGCCTCTCTTTTTAACAATAGTCCATTGTTAAATCTCTCTCAGCCCTGCTTCATTTGATGAGAGGGATGCAGGTAGACCTATTCCGTATATGACTAGATACGGAAGAAAAGTGGTGCCGCCTAAACGACTTCAATTGCAAAATGGTTTTGAGTGTTGACCTTTACTGCATTGTTCAGTATCGTACGTAAAAAGCCCGGTACTACGCAAGACCCAAAACAGAAGTTACAACACAATGATTTATTGTACAATCTACTTGAAACAAGATGGCCGAAATTTGGATTTTAAGAGGAAAACATGAATTTTTTTCTCTTTAACTTTCTTAACCTGATGAGTTGCAAGAATCGCAATGGGGTCATGTTGGTATACATATATTTTAAACAGGGGCTGAACGATGTTTGAATTTCGTTAAAAATTAAATAAATCAAAACTCTGGAGTTTTCTAAGGTTTGTGCAAAAAAAATTATTTCTCTCCGTTTCATCGTTACTGAGTGACATCATGTCAAACATCACTGATCCATTCCACAAATGGAAATTTACGTCACTAACTTCCGCGTCACAAGCTTCCGCGTCACAAGTGGTAATGCATGATAGTACGCTTGTTCAGTCTGTCAGTTCAGGATTAGAGGTTCGCATGGTGTAGGCTAGGATTGAAAATAAGTAGGGTAACAGCGCAAACCAAAGATAAAGTATAAAATGTTGTTTTGTACTGCCTATATTAGGCCTGGTTTAGGTTAGTACTAGTTAGACTAGGCCTACCGGTAGCGAGACCACTAGTTAGCCTAATGCTAATAATGGTGGTTGTATTCAAAGATTGGCATAGCCTACTATTGCATTGACAACAGCAACTGACAAGAAAATAAGTGATGTTAGGCTACTTACGACCTGCTGTGTAAGTGAAGCTATATAATTGTTTAAATCTAGGCTATCTGCCTAGCCTATGGGTCAATCCATGCTTAATTTGACAGGCCTGTCAACCCATCTTCTAGAATCTTCTCCAAACTTGGCATGGGGGTAGGTAGAACAAAGTAAAAAAAACCTGTTTGCAAAAAATTTCACCTTTCTAGCACAAGCTGTTTCTGAGATATGGTCTGTTTAAACTTGTGCGAGAAAGTGAATTTTGAGGATACGCATGAGTGATTTTTACCTCTAACGCTCAAAGTTGAGGTAGGAGGATGCAGTAAATTGCTACCCCCCCCCCCATTTTTGACCATGCCAAATACAGTAAAACAGTTATTTTTAAACTGAAAAAATTGCTTTTTAAGTTATTTATTAGTGCTTTTAGTTTAGGTGTTTCTAATAGGCCTAGTTAATAATTTAGGTGTTCCTCTTTGCGCCTCGGTTATGGGGTGCTCTGACTTTTTTTTTCTTGAAAAATGTTTTATGCCCATTTTAATGACTACTTTTCATGGCTATTATGAAACCAAGCTTTGTCAAACTAAATAACATGCATTGTCAGGTATCAAATAATAGCTACGGCATTGTTTAGAGCTTTTTTTTTTCATTTGCCATGTTTAAAATGTATAAACGGTAGGCTATAGGCTTCCTAACCATATTTAAATATCCTGGAACATGTTCACATCACTTTTATCTCCCAATATCAGCAAATCAAATTGGATGCAAGTATATTTGCTCAGACTTAAACTTTTCTGCTACATGTGATTTTTTACCAGCAGTATACCAAAAGGTTAAGATCATGGATTTTGTGGCATGCTGGTATAACTGGCATTGGTGTGTGGGTCTCATTTTACAGGTAAATGAACCGTAACTGGAAGACGATAAATTTATATGCCCACAGCCCCATATGGTCCATCACTATCATTTTGTTAGTCTGAGCAAGATGACTTTTGTACTGGTCCTTAGAAACAAATTATTTGCGCAATTGACTCTTCTACCTCACCCAGTGGACGAATCTACAAACTTTCTAGACTTAAGTCTGAAAACAATTGAACAAAATATTAACAACTAAGTCTAATTAGCTTCAAACTTTATTGTTTACATCGGCGTAAATCCATTGCACAATCAATTCAAAATTATTAATTTCTTTTATCATCATTTGAAAGTATTGAAACTTTCGAACTACATGCCAATGATGCATCTTTTTAATGCCAATTGTGACGACATGCGTGCTTATTTTTCCGCTTTTTTGTTTTTTACTCCGCTTTGAATATAAATGGCAACAATGATCTCATTGACAACCGCAAAATGTTTACTATTTTAGGTCTTTTTGTGAGTTATTAAGTTGGTCGATGTCCGAGGTTGCTTAGAGTTAAGTTTAGGTTAAGTTTGCTGTCTTGAACGTGGATGAAACTGTTGGAATGTTGTATCACTTAGATTAAGCTTTGGTACGTATACTTTTTTACTAGTTTTAGCATGTTTTATTTCGTTCGGCTATGCGTAGTTTGCTTAGCCTGGGTTGTTGGTGATTGATTATTAAATGATAGTGTTAATTGCTGCAGTAGTTGAAGTACTGAACCGTTTTATACTGTCTTATCTTGCTGTCGTTGACTTCTTTTGCTGAGGTATCATAGGGGCTTGAATAACTGACGGAAGTGAGCCTGCTGTAGTAGCCTTGACACAACAAGGATTAGAGTTTGTAGTAATCTCATTTCATTGTATTGTAGGCTTATTTATGTTCACGATTATGTTTAGAGATGCTTGGACCTTTTGTTGTCACTTGAGCCTTATTTGGATTTCGTGTGCATGGTACCCGCAAAATCAGGTTTGTTTATCTGCATACCATTACTGATCACCATAGCCTACTGGAATTATTAACTTGCTAATGCTGAATATTGATAGCTTCGTCATACTGTGGTGCATGGTTGGTAATACTTTGCTTGCATAGATTTGCCACTGTAACCTACTAGTGTAGTGCTGCTGATTGTTTATAGTGAACGACAGGTAAGTTTAATTAAATTTCATGATAATTTTTTCGAAGCTACTGTTATACTATTTAGTGTTGCTGTAAGTTAAGTTTTGCTATTATGTTGTGCTTTTTTCTTTAGTTACCGCTGCTGTACTTGACGAGAGACAATTAAAATTCAACGATTCATTTTTTCTGAAGTTTGCTCTTTCCGGTTTTGGGCAGGTAGGACTGACTTTGTGAAACACCAATGCATCTTTTTAAATGCCAACTACATGCCAATGCATCCAAGGCTTAAAGGGCAATGTCAAATTGCTTGCTAATTTATTCAAATTTAGGTTTTTTATGCCAAGGCTAGACATTGTGTGTGTATTTGAATTTATTCAAATTGTATGTTAAATCGACTTGAGGAGAGCGAAAAATGCTTGAAACCGGGTAACGTATTTATCACAACTTTGGCAATTGTAATTACATCTTTTCACCTATTTATTAGGGTTAAGTGAAAAACCAAAATTTTTGAATTTAAAAAGTGGTCTTGATAAATACCATATGAAATACTTTTATCACAATTTTGAGTTCTTGCATCCTCTAGTGGCCGTGCAATTTTATCAAATGTGCTTAAATAAATCACTTTTACCATATCTCACTACTCGCATGTGCTAGAAAGCTAGTTTTTAGCTTCAAAGTTGCAGAAACAGCACATTTATACCTTCATGAAAAAGAACTTTGCCATAAAAACGTACAGGAAAAAACACTACAGCCGAATGATTGATTACAGATTTACTGATTATTGACAAGTTTTCGGTGCTCAACTTCAATTGCATTGCAGTTCGCGTTGGCATTGAAAATACGTCAGATGAGGTTAAATTTATGTATATTTGCACTTTTAGTGTGCCATGCTGCCTTATCAGCTGAAAATAGTTTCTTTAATGGCAATTAGCCTTACTCAAGTGGGTAATGTGCAGCACAGTATAGGTAGTACTAATGTTTAAAGTTATTGCATCATCCAGGATTGGTTGGCTCTTGCATTATCACTTTTTTTATGCTTAACTTGAGGAATTATATCTAGTTCATTCAAAAACAGGTAAGATTGTACAGTTTAATTCAAAAGCACTGAAAGATGCCAAAGTACAAAATTAGAATTAGAAAAGCAATTTGTATCATGATTAGAAAAGCTACTGTTCTAACAGAAAGAAAATTTAGCAATATATTTAACAAACATTTTGATAGGCCTACCATTGTTTATTGTATTGTAGATACGGTATATACTGTACTACCTGGCGTAAGTTCAGTTATTCCTGAAGCAGCATGCTAACTAATAAAAGATCCAAGTCTAATCTTGTAAAAAGTTTTTCGATGGCAAAATATTTTTAAGTCCTGATAATTTTCCTCCAGGATTTCTGCCAACCAAAAGACAAGTGATTTGAGCATTTGCTCAACTTTAATCACTTCAGGAACTTGGATAGAGCTCAAATTGTTGTAAAAGAACGAATGAATTTGGTGCAATGTTTATTCAATATATGAGCTGAGTATTGCACGAAGAATTTCAGAATTTATTAATTAGGACATCGAAGTCGACTATACAGTCATCAAAGTTTACTGTAACAGCAAAACCATAAAAATCTTAAACATATGATCAATACAAAGAGCTTGAAACTAATTTTTTGCAAGATACTGATAAACCTTTTGATATTTTTTGGCTATGATAATAAACAAAGAAAGCAATGTGAAATTCAGTGTGGCTTGAGAATGACATTTAATGATCATCCTTTTTTTGAACATCAAAAGCAGAACACAAAGGGTAAATGTTTGGCAGAAATATCAGAAATTTAAAAATTTCCCCCCCATACAACTTTGTACAAGTAACATTAGACTTGAATCTTTTTTTTGGTTAGCATGCTGCTTCACAAATAACTAAATTTATGCCAGCAAGCACAGTATATACTGTATTTACAATACAATAAATAATGGTATTAAATTGTTCATTAAAATATATTGCTAAATTTTTTTCTTTTTAGACCTGTAGCTTTTCTAATCATGATACAAATTGCTTTTCTAATTCTAATTTTGTACTTTGGCATCTTTCAGTGCTTTTGAATTAAACTGTACAATCTTACCTGTTTTTGAATGAACTAGATATAATTCCTCAAGTTAAGCATAAAAAAAGTGATAATGCAAGAGCCAACCAATCCTGGATGATGCAATAACTTTAAACATTAGTACTACCTATACTGTGCTGCACATTACCCACTTGAGTAAGGCTAATTGCCATTAAAGAAACTATTTTCAGCTGATAAGGCAGCATGGCACACTAAAAGTGCAAATATACATAAATTTAACCTCATCTGACGTATTTTCAATGCCAATGCGAACTGCAATGCAATTGAAGTTGAGCACTGAAAACTTGTCAATAATCAGTAAATCTGTAATCAATCATTCGGCTGTAGTGTTTTTTCCTGTACGTTTTTATGGCAAAGTTCTTTTTCATGAAGGTATAAATGTGCTGTTTCTGCAACTTTGAAGCTAAAAACTAGCTTTCTAGCATATGCGAGTAGTGAGATATGGTAAAAGTGATTTATTTAAGCACATTTGATAAAATTGCACGGCCACTAGAGGATGCAAGAACTCAAAATTGTGATAAAAGTATTTCATATGGTATTTAGAGCCATATATCAAGACCACTTTTTAAATTCAAAAATTTTGGTTTTTCTCTCCACCTTACTATTTATTGGTTTTGAAACAGAAGCAATAAATTTCAAAAAGCCATCAAAGCAAAAAGCTGAGAGCATTTTCCTTGCCTACTCCCCGAAAAAATTGAAATTTGATATCGCCAGCGTCTCATATCAAGATGACTCAGTGGGAGATCCAGATTATACCTTTCATGAAAGTATAGATTTGGATGCAAGCAAGCACGAATTTGTTTTTGTGTGACTACGATACTTTTAACTATGTTAGAAACAACTTAAAAAGGCTGTTAAATGTTAAAGGCATCATGAAGCACGTGTGGTTTTGCATTAGAAACTCATCTGTAGAAAAGAAAAGCAGTTCATTTCATATCACGGCTGTTTACGTTTCGTGCTTGGTTTTATTAGTCTGAGAATAAAAACATGCCATAACCCGAGTTTGGAATGAAACATGTCTTGCTCGCAATCAGTTAGAAAGCAAGGAAAGTTTGACAACACAATCCACTTTCGCAGTAAAACCATATAGATCAATGAGATTTCGTTTCATGGTTCTTTACGTTTTGTGCTAGGCCATCCTGGTGTGAGAAAATTACATGCCATAACCTAGTTTGGTATGTACCAAAATTGTGGCAAAGCCAAAATTAGACCTACCAAAATTATGTACCAAAATTAGGCCTACCAAAATTGTGGCAAGTCGGTTCGGTTTCACTGTGATAAATACAAGCATTAGTAACTGTGCTTCATAATTTAGTTTATTAGACTGAATGTTCGACACAGAAAGCATTGGTATTTTTTACCATTTTATTTGTTCTACTGTATATATAGACGAGGTTTGGGAATCAGTTGCTTAAAGCTTGCAGATTAAAGTTTATGTTTTAGACGCGGGGTGCTCAAACTTATTGAAAAGCTGACTGCATGACTTTTTTTTCTGAGCTTTAGTGGGCCGCAAAACTCTCATAAAATGCTTGGATAATTTTTATTCCGAATACTACGTAATGCTCACGTAAGTTTTGAATCATTGCTAAACCGCGGAGTTAACCTGTAAAAAAATTTAACTTTTACGTTATTTGGTTGAAACTTTTTAAATTACTTGGCTAAGATGGAGGTTTCAACCCCCCCTCCCAAGCAACGCTTATTTCCCAACAGTTGTACTACTGAACACACCTTTTACAAACTGTGAAATATAGATCTGCTGTGACACGCGTTTTGAAATGCAAACTACGCGGAGATAAAAATATAAACACCAAAAACCAAAAAAGTTAAAGCGTAGCTTATGTAGTGGCCAACGAAACGCAAATTTGCTACTTTTCACGAAATAATCATGGGCCGCACATTAGGCAACCCTACTATAGACAGTGTCTTTTTAAATAAACGCTGCTACAGCTAGAAGTTCAATAAGCAAAGCTTTTTGAATCGGTTAATTATATTTTCGCAGCTTGTGTCAATTTGACTGTGTTATGTAGGTTTCTACTTCATTGCGAAGACGACCTTTCGGGTATCGGACTCAGTCACCAGCGGTCGTTTTGCGACAGAACCGCATCTGCGCAATGCTGCTCAGTCTACAGGTAGTTTTATATTTTTTCAATAATGGAGTGTCAGCATATTATGGTTGTTAACTGTGCCGCCTAATCTTAATTTCGGTTGAAATTCGTCCAAAATTGCAAACTTTGACTAAGATACAGTCAAACCTCGGTTTAACGCATTAATGCGAAAATGCAATTGTCTTTTTTTAGAAAATGTCCCTTATTCGAAAAGACACGAATTTTACCTAGTTTAATTGTAGATGCGCACATCAGTGACGTAGCCAGGAGGGGCAGCAGCCCCTCCCAAAATTTCACTTTGCATCAGAGCCCCTTGATGAGTTGTCTCACATCAGGTCGGTCGCCCCAGGATGTGTCGCATCATAAACCAGGCTCTTTGTCACGATTGGAAACGCAGTATTTTAGCGTTGTCGAGTTGGGAGAAAATGCGGTTATGTGGTGTATGTAAAATAGCAACCAATCGATTTTTACTCCGGCAGCTGAGAAATATTATGGCAGTTGTTAAGACTATAAGTTTGGTAAACATTCAGTTAAAATAATCAGGTAGCATTAAATCCAATCTAACGAAACAGTGAATTTTAAGATATGTAGTATTTTGAAAACTTTCGAGCGCACTGAGCACCAAAGCAGTTCTGAACAGTTTTTTTATTGAAAGCAAATACCAACGGCTTTGTTTTGCTTTTTTTATCCTTAGCTGTGTTTTGTCAATAAAACTAGTATTATCAGAGAAACTTTCATATGCACCATTGTTATGGCTTACAGAGTCCCTGTAGAAAGATGACTACAGAAATGTTTACATTAATTTGAAGAAATTTTACTTTTAAGCTATTCTATAGTTATTACGTATGATATTCGTTTTAATTAAATTGTTTTTTTACAGTTCCGGCAACCTCCCAAGCTGCCATCGTCGCGCTTCATCAAAACCCCAGTCCATCACCTGAACGGCCGCCACAGTCCCAACATTGCTCAAGAATCTGTTTGGAATTTTTAGTTGGCGAATTTTACGCCTGTAGTTTTTCTTGCGTTTATCTTACTGCCTGTATATTTGCAATAAATTTTTTTTTTACTTTTTAATTGTATAATTTATAAGAGAAGCAGTACGCTGTAGTTGGAAAACATAGCTATTCCATTAAACCAATGAAACTACGTGCCAATGCTGGGCCCAAGCAAGCAATAGCCGCTTATTGTGAAATCCAGTTCCACAATATAAGTCTGATGCTAGTGTTAACTGCAGGCTAGCTACAACTTCTGGACGTTTTACGTACCGGTAGCCTACCGCTTATCCAGTACGTAAATTGTAGGGGGAATGCGTCCCCCCATGGAAATTTAGCGTTCCCTTATGGAAATTCAGCGTTCCGTACTAAAAGAAAGCGTCATGGACGTATAGACGAAAAAATTGCTGATAAAATGTCAATTTCCGGCCGAATATTCCATCAAATTGCGGTGAAGACCGTTATTGGTTTTCACGTAAATTTGGAGCAAGCTTTTCACCAAATTGCTCCAAATTCCGAATGCGTCCGGTCACGACTACGAAAGCGTTTTTCCATGCAATAGTTTACAGTTCAGTGCTGCTTGCATCCAATATTGACCTAACCGGCAAAATATTTTCCTATTATGCCGCAACTTACAAAAATCACAATGGCCACAATTATCTATTGTTACATTATAGATCAATTTTACCTCTTAGCATTACCTGCTTGGTTTTGTTTTGCGGAAAAATAACGGAGTGATTTTGATTTATACCTAAACACTAAATCGATAATTTCAAGCAAAAACCTAACCCAGTACCAAAAAATAAACTAGTTCGTGAATGTATGCTGCTATGACATTGCATTAACAGCCAAAAACTTAAAAACTAAATTTTTTTTTTGCTTGGGTTCAGAGTCACTTTAAGATTTTTTCTCAGTTTTTAAAAATTCGGGTGAATGCCCATGTAAGTCTGACCCAACAAACACCAACTTCAAATGGACTAATAACAGTGTGCTCGAAACCTCGGTAAGACAATTTATGAATCTACCTATTAAAGGAGAGCTCCAGACTAACAAGGCTATATAACCCCACGAAATTCCAAGGCTTTTGCAAAAAAAAAAAAAATCCCTACATTTTATAGTTTTGATGAAATCCGCAAAAAAAAATGTGCAAATCGGAAATTGATTCTGATTGGCTAATGCTCTGATGACATAAGTGTGTAGCTTGCCTTTCGCTCATGGTCTCTAATGTCAGATCTGAACATTGCAAGTAGGTAGAATGTTTTGGAAAAGAATGCAATACTTGTGCTTCTGGTTAGAGCTTTCAGTCTTAACTAGCACTTTCATGCCCAAACAATGTAACAGACATGCTCCCAACAGGAAAGTTTCAGCAGAGCAGTTACCTAGCATAGTAATATCCAGCTACATTGCATAGGTTATATGATATTCTATGGCCACAATGAAACTACAAGTGGTTAACAACTTGATAAAAAATTGACTAAGACCCTATTTAGTAGGCCTACTAGTCTGGCTATGTTGCACAATGTACAGGTTGAACTGGTATTGGTAGGTTTTAGCAGTTATGTTATTGTGTGCAGTATACTGCAAGCATAGATACTACAGAAAGAACAAGACTTCAGGCAGAATGGCTTTTGCACCTTCTTCCAATGCAATTTTGATTTGGAGCATAGCATTCTTAGCAGCAAGCAAAACTTTGCGCTACTATCGGCTTTTTCTGCTGTATCTCCCTTTAGATGTACGTAGTATCTATGCTCTGGTTAGCCATGAGCAGGCGAGTTAGCATTGTAAAATTGTAGGTTGTTGTATGCAGCAGGTGATTCTTTTGGCCTAAGTTTAATCAGTTAATGTCTAAACAATTCATCAAGTGGTGAACTAGATATCAAAAGATTGATTGATTGGTGCATCTTTATCCTCCTATCACGAGAAAGCGACGGTGCGCTATGTTTTGGACGAATCCGCACCCGCTTAGGAGTTGACCATTTTCCAAGCTTTCCGGTTGACGTTTTGACTTCTTCCCACGTAAATTTGCTGCTTGTTCGAAGCCACCAAGCAGAGATAATTATCGTAAAGCGTCTTATCCAAGGACGCAACAACGTGACCAGGGTGCGGGTGGAACTCATGACCCTGCGATCAGAGTCGTCGTAAAAACGACGCCTTTACCCATTTGGCCACGCTGCCAAGATTGCAGAATTCGTTGATAACCAAACAAGCTAGGCAAACTGGCAAATGGAAAGTATAATTGCAGAATGTGTATGTGTACATATGATGTGTAGGCCAAGTTAAGTTTCTGGTAGACCATACTTTTTTCTTTATTTCTGTAGTATCTTACCATCTATGGATAGGCCTAGAACAAGAAAGTCATCAGCATCATAAAGCAAACAAAAAAAACATGATAAACAGGAAGGAAAGAGAGACCTGGACAAGGGCCAACATATTTCAGATAATTTTTAACAAAAGATGTCTATGTCTAGTAGGTTAACCTAATGAGAATTGGGAATGGAGACAGCTTTAGACTTATACAAGCAGAGATAAGCATCATAAGGCATCTTCTCCAAGGACGAAACAATGCTCCGAGGGTGAGAGTTGACCAGAGACCTTTTGATCAAAGACTACTGGCCATTGTAAAAACGACGCTTTTGACTACTCAGCCATGCTGGCAACCACGCTGCCAATAGCATAAGCCTACCCTATGAGTACGATACCAGTAGCTAGGGTCGAATCAAGATATGAGTGTACCTGATGTTGCTGTGCTAACAAGGCTTACTTATCTTAGAAGCATTATACAGTACCAATATTTACGTTTTTTGACAAGTGGCATTCAGCAATTGTTGATCATTTCAGTTTCAGTTGTTTACTAGCTAGGTGACAACCAACTGATCATGCAGTCTTCGAGTTGAAGCCACATGCCATCCGGTTTACCATGTCAGGCGAGAACTTCACACCATTCATGGTAGTTCTCAGTAGGCTACTGTAATTGCTTCGCAGCCAAAATATCTTGGCTAAAGTGAAATGCTCATTTTCCAAGAAACATCATGATGCTAATATGATGTTGGTGTACGGTATTATTAATTTCCAGTGTTTTTTTGATTTGACTGCTGACAGTTTCGGCTTAACCATCAGTGGCAAAATTGCCAAAGTTGCCATAGCTTGTCACCACTGTCTAAATAACCTTCATGGTTATTCTGCCACCATTGACTACACAAGCTTTTGAATTAGTAGGGCTAGATGCAATATAGGCCTACCATGCCTGTTCTGTGTAAAGCTGATATGCGCTTGGCTGGTGGTGCTGGATAGTCGACCTTTTTGATTTGCTTGTGTTTTGGTGTTTCTAGTTTGGTCCAGGGATTAAAGTGGTACAACCTGTCAATTAAAACCGGTGCCACAAGAAATTCTAAAATAGTACCACCAGAGATCGTGAGCCTTGGATGGTGTTACTACATAATACATATGGTTCTTAGGGGTGCCACTAATTATCTCAGCTAGTGTTAGTGCAAGTCGGCAGCGTGGCCGAATGGGTGAAGGTGTCATTTTTACAACGACCCTGATCAAATAATCTGGGTTCAACCCGCACTCTGGTCACGTTATTGCGTCCTTGGATAAGACGCTTTTTGATGATTATCTCTGCTTGGTGGCTTCGAACAAGCAGTAGAAGAAATCCACAGAAACATTGGATCACTGGAAACTCCTAAGTTGGTGTGGATTCCTCCAATCACAAAGTAGTCGTTGTAATGAAAACGTTCTCATCGTCCGTTGTCTGGCGACTGGAGAATAAATATGCGCAACAACAACTCATGAGTTTCAGGTGGCACTATTTCAAGTCTCAGGTTATAAATATCCATTAGTATTTTAAACTTTCAGTTCCAGTTGGCTTAATTTTGGCGCATTGCCATCTGAAAATATTCCAGTCAAAAGTCGTACAGCAAAACCTGTAAACGCCAGAAGAGCTATTCTGAAGCATGTTCCACCTGCAGCAACTGATCACAATACCTTTGAAAAAATAAAGAAATGAGTTTACCCTAACCATCCCCACCCAGGTGATTGGATTGCAGTTTCTTCTTCTACAGAAGTTTGTTTTTACAAGAAAAGTCCAAACTGGATTAATGACAGCATTAAGCTTGCAATCACAGATTTACTCTCTTCTATAGCTACGTTCTTTTGAACTACCGGCACCATTATCAAGAATAAAAATGCCTGATTTGAAGGAAATGGGTATATCTAAAGTGCTTTTGAAATTGGGAAGCTACAAGCTCTGTTCTGCTTATGAAGCTATCATAAATAAGGATAATTGGTTGATTGTATCACTATTTCGATCTCATAGCATTCATGATCATTGCACCAGATAAATGGTTGTCTGGCTTATGTGAACTGAATTCATTTGTAGGCAGTCTTTAGAAGGGACACTCACTGACGTCATACAAATAAACAACTAAAACTGAGACTTTATTAGGCTACTGGCATATAAAGTAATCATGTATTTTTATAGCTCTGAGGATTCAAATCTACAAAATATTGGATCTGAAAAGCTTCGAATATGTGAAAACTATTTATGCCCATGTAAAAACCAGGGCAATGAGTTGTATGTAATCACTAATCAGCTGGTGTTGCTGAACCAGTTCTAATCATTTCTTTAGATATTGTTGTAACAATAGGAATATGGTGTTTAGGTTATCTTCTGAAGAGCAACACCAAGAAATTGTTTCAAGTAGAAAAATATACCATTGACGTTTGTTTAGTAAGTATTATAAATTTTTCTCATTCCTTGTAAGCATAATTCTCGTGACAAATGTGTCAAGTTTACAAATAATACCAATACCTACTAACCAGTAACTTTTTTTCATGCAATTCTTGCAGTTGATGTATTCCCCGACTTTGTTTCATTATGTTTATTTTACTGTCAATTATGTTTATTTCTTTTCGGTATCTGTTTGAAATCAAAAACTTCCTACTAACCTGCAACATGACCATATTAATGATTACATTGTACATATCTTTTCAATGATTACATTCTGTATACCAGATGATAGTCACAATCACCATGACGTTCGAATTGGTCGCGTAAAAGTGTGCCATATAGCGGTACACGTACTAAACTCAAATGGTGGATCTTGTTACACTACGCACAAATTTTTAAAAATAGTGACAGCCAAGTAGTGTTAATTTCGCCAATAATTTGGATAATCACAAAACTTGAAAAGCACAACGCTTACTTGTTGAGCAAAAATAATTAATTATGGTACTGAATTTTGTGTAGGAAAATGCAACAAGACTAGATATTGAAGAAATTACAGACCAGTATTAGCCATGCTTGATGAGCTTCAGAAATTTCAAAAATCCAAAGAAAATGATGGTGTTTGCTGAGCACCAAATTGTGTTGGAAACAATGGTTTGCTGGCAGTGTTTGCCGTTCACAACACTTGCAATTACTGTTACTGTCCACATGTACAAAAGGCCATGCAATTTCTACACCAATACTGGTTACAAATTACAAATTTCTACACCAAAAGTAAATGATGCCATTGTGGAGCTATTGTTGTATTTAAAGAAAGTGAAGTGAGAAGCAATGGTATACCCGTATCTTGCCCACTAAACAGATGAATATTTTGACAAGATTATCTGCTTTTGCTGGACTTTGCTTAACATGTTTGTAGGACAACATAAACATTAAACAGCACGTGCCTAATTGAACATATTGTATTTTTTTTTGGTGCTTATGTCAAGAGCATGCGGGAAATTTGAGATACTTCGAACTTTGACAGTAAAATACTGAAGGCTTAGGCCTAACATTTAATTCACTGAGCGGTGTAGATTGTAAGTTTATTAACAATGCTAATGAATGTCAAAGTGGTGGAATTCGTTTGCCAATGCTCCTTACAAGATTCAAAACTTGTAAGAATGAATTGCTTTCGGAATGCCTTATACTCGATTAGCAATCATCACCTGATGAATCTTCTATGCTGACATAAATATCTTGACTTAAAATCCTTATTCTCTAATAGTTTAGAAGATCATTAAAGCTGATACCAACTTTGCAGTAATAATTAGTGTGTTAATTTTAAGCTTAATATTTTGGATGTGTTAAAGCTGCTTTTTGTCAGCGAGGCTGACTGCTGTGAAATTTGTTGTCGTCTAGTTTCCCATAAAGTGTTTAAGAACCAAGTCTTTTAGTAATGTTATTATGTCAATATTTTGTTTGTTTTTTTTGAATTCCCTCCATTTGAATCTTACATTTGGATCCTTATTCTTTTTGCCACAAGAATCTCTCAATGCCTTTTGGATGCAATAATATAAAAAGAATTTTATCGTTTAATGCACAGTATGAAATGGTTGAAAAGACTAATGTATTGGTGTTTGGATACCTAAAGTGTTGCTTGGAAATTTCGAGATCTTGAAAAATTTTAAGAATTGAAGACCAAACATTTAGTGCAAGGGCGCACCAAAACGAGTTTACTGTACAATCAAGCAACAGGGCGATTCTAAAACTCTAGTTTTCGAGATTATTTTTGGGTTTAATATGCTTTGACAGTTTTGTGTTTATTGGCACACCAAGAAAACTTTTGTGATGTGAAAAATGCTGCATGGCGTGAAGCAATTCAACAGCCCTGTAGTTTGTTTACAATATAATAGTTCTTAAATTGATTTCTTGTGATATTGTCTTGGCATATCTCGTGGAAGTTTCATTTGAATGCAATTTCGGTCCTATTATGCCACAATGTGCATAAAACCTGAAGTGATCAACTGTAAAGTGTTTAAATGTTTAGAAATGTCCCCTACGCGCCCATTATTTTAGTAAGAAGTTGTGCTTTCCAATGTTTAAAAATTTGCTTAGTTTAAATGATTTTATTGCTCTGCACTAACCCTTCTGCAGCATAATTGACTCCAGTAATTTAAAACAGCAACTTACGCAACAGACAGGTAGGAATATTTTGAACAGGTTAAGCTTGCAATTTAAAAAAAAGTGCTGGAAAACATGACTTCTCATTAAATAACGAGCAAGCAAAACCCGTTTCTAAAAATAGGGTAATGGTGGTAATTGCCACAAAAGTTGATGGGTAATCACTACCTAAAGTTAGGACAATGGTAAGCAAAACCCACTTATCAACTTTGGGTAATCAATCATAACTCAGTTACATTAAGTGTAAAATTTGGGTAGTAACTACCCTTAAGCAATGCAGTGGGTAGTCTAAGCCCGCACTTTAAAATTGGGGTTACCTACATCGATACCCAAAATAAATACTAAGGATTGTGGGTATTCACTACCTGAGTTTTTTAGCAGTGTTCCTCGCAGATGGTCATTATAAATTTTTAAGAAAGTACAGGAGATCGGCCAGTTGGTGAGGTGGTAATGCATTTGTCTCTGGAGCAGGAGGTCCGAGGTTCAAATCTCTGGCTGGTTAAATCAGGCACAGTGTTGCCAACGGCTCGCCACTGTTGTAACATTTCTTCCACACAAGCTGTGTTGCCCATACGTGCATAGATGCAAAAATGGGTCCCGCCAACTCGTTACACACTTCGGCGTAATACAGCGAGCATAATTAAAAATTTGACTTGATTTTTAAAAGATTTAAGAAAATTCCAGATAGTATTGGAAACCAACTTGACTTTTGAGACAAACTTTTTCTCAGCAAGTTGTTGCTGGGCAAAAAGTGTGTAAATTTAATATAGCAGATTTTTTTTTACAGAAATCTGTGCAGATTTTTGGCTCAAATCAAATAAAAATTTGCTTTGGTGCCATCTGTTTTGACTTAGATATTTGTTGGTGTACTCTTTATTTTAAAAACCAAAATTATGAGCAAAAAAGTCAACAAGGACGTCATTAACTCAAAATCAATTCAGAAAAAGTTTGTTGAAACCAACAAGCTAAATTACTCACTCTATAGCTCTGCTGGAACAGTATGTGTAAATCAAAGTTAGAAATACTCGCCTGCCGAAGTCTGCGCTCAAACCACAGCAGCGTATGGAAGTTCTTTGAAGTTTCATCCTGCTGAGGTGGAGGTTAAGACTAGTCTTGGGTAAAGTATCAATTAAAACTACATGCTGGTTAAATCGTGAAGTGCAAAAAATCGTGCAACAAACGCTGCACACGCCATCAAACCTTTCGAAGGAGTGGATCTATCTCGAGATGAAAAAGGGAGAACTTGGCATAACAGACCATGCCATACATCTCTCAATATGACCTATCTGGGAAAGGCTAGATTGGCAGAAAAATGAAAAACAGTGAAGACGGGAACAGGCGATTGGTGTATGACAGTGGTCTCTGGGGCTCTGAGTTAAGTGAATTTGAATGACCGTGGTGTATCTTAATTACTTGGTTACTGACAATCTCTGCACTTCCTCGTCTTTTCACCATTCCACCAAGCACTGCAATATTGCTGTAAAAACAATTTTGTCACTTGTTCTTTTCGACGAGTTGAACATCTTGCAACTTGAGTCATATTCAAATTTGCTTAAAAGCTATGATGTTGTTCGAATGCTCGTTTGGGTGGCTACTAACTGCTTATTGAACAACTACTCTTCTTGGAAAGAAGATCAAGTAACCCAATCTAAGATCGCTAAAAAGCGTAACTTGCAACTCTATTAGTGTCAAACTTTGTCATTTCTCTGCAAATTAGTAGCATCTTAGATTGATGTTACTTGATCATTTTTCCAAGAAGACTAGTTGTTTAGTAGCCATTTCTTTTCACTATACTTTTTAACAATAAATTGCGATTTTGTGCCTTTATTGTTGACCTAAGAACATATAGTAAATGGAAAAAAAAAACGCTATCAAATAAACACGTCCCACTACTGTATGTGACGTCAAACGATTGTCTGGCTTTAGTAAAACAGCCTTGTTTGTCTAGATGGTCTTGCACAGCCACCAGTGCTCAGGAATTTTTTAATTTTTTTTTGCAAAAATAACTTAGTTTAAGGCCTGTTTTGTGTTACCTTAATTTAAGAACTATTTTAACTATTTGTTTGCAATTTTTTTTTTGGGAATTACCTTAATTTAATTGTATTCATACAGTAACTTTGTTAATCTTCTATTAAAACTAAATTGGAAAACCACTTATGATGCAATAATCCAGTTTTGAGATGAAGTTAATCGAAATAAGAACGATGGAAAAATAAGTCCAGTAATAATGGAATTGAACTTGAAGAATAAAAAAAAAATCATTTTTACAGATTTGAACCACCGTCTCAATTCGTACTGTAAAAACCACTTACATAAAGACACATGTATAAGACTCTCCTGAAAGATGCATAAGTGTGCATGAATGAGTAGTTGACAAGTTTATAAAATTTTTTGTGCTACATTTTTGTCACTACCTTACTGCTGCCAGTTCGCCTCGTGTACCCAATTCGGCGTTGTACTAATTGGCTAGTTCAAAGTAGCTAGTCTGATCTGCTGGCATTGGCAGCTAACAAACTAGCCATAAGTGACCAGGGCTTTGCAGCTAGTTGTAATAGCGAGAAAATATAGACATCAGTCAGTAGTCAAGAAAAATGCTCTAGAAATCCTGAAAAACAAACCCCAAAGTGGCTGTCCAAAATTCAATATTTTTTTCTTACAGAACAAAGAGTAGATGGGAAAGCCTAATGGAAATGGATACTTCCATTTTGAGAAAGTTTGTCTCCTGTACTATTTTGGGAAAGTGCCAGACATTTTTTAGACGTTTGGAGAAGTTCAAAAAGCCAGCTGTTACAACAACTTCCTATCTAACACCACTAAATTCTTCTCATTCTTCTTCGTATTTGGATTAGCACCACTTGATGCTTGATCTTCTTCACAATCTGTTTCACTTCCCGACAATCTCACATGTTCACCATTTGCTGACACTTCAATACCATTTGATCCTTCATCTTCGACTCCATCTCCTCAATCTTCACACCAATCGAAATTTCCACTTATTCTTAATCCAAGCAATGTTTTTCATTTTCCACTATCATAATCAGCACCGGTATTCGGAGCTCCTGAAAAAATAACAACACCATGCCAACCTTTGACCGTTACAGCAGGTGGTGAATTTCCCATTAACCAAGTGCTTTTTTCGCCAGTTGCAATGCAGATAATCAAAACCGGCATTCTTTCCAACACTGCTATAACTGAAGCAATTGCAACAAATCTCTCAAAACGTTCTGTTTCTTCATGGTACAATACTTTGAAGTTGAAATAACAATTTTTTAAAGTTATAATTTGAAGAAGTGGAAAACGTAAAGAATGTTTGATAAGTGATTGCATGAATAATGTGTATGAAAACAAATAACTTTGTTACTGGTACAGCAAAAAGCTTCAGTATCAAGTCAAGAATTAAAAAATTTGAAGAGATAATAGTTCTAGATTTTTTTCTTTGATATTTAGATTCTCAATAATTTTGTTTCTCCAAATAGCTTAATTAGTTCAATTTTTTTTCACTTATATTCCTTCCAAAATGAAGAAAAAGGCAGCTTTTACTTTGGTCATGGCCTTTCCGCAGCTGCAATTGGAAATGTCTTCAAATGTAGCAGTGGTAACTAACGTGTCCATTTGTAAGTTTGAATTACATTAAAATTAGTGATTTTAGAGAATATACATAGTTAGAATGCATTTCCTTAAAGATAAAAAACAAAAAAATCGGTACTAGTTCAAAAGAAACATTACTTTGCAATCATTTAACTTAGTAAACGCAATAAATTGTAAAATCAATCTTGATCAAATCGGATCAGTTTGTAACTTTTCCAATTACCGGTAGTTTTAGTGATTACCATTAAATACTACGCAAAACAGAATATAATATTAAAATTAAAAGATTTATTTAAAAAAGTTTGAAACCACCAAATTTATGCATCAGTTTGCAAACAGTAAATCTCCATTACATATCTCCTCCTATTTTGCTGGCGATAAATGCAATGCACATGCAAACGATCAGACAGGCATCAATGAAAAATAGTTAGTACGTTTCAAGATTAAGAACCAAAAAATTACAAAGCAGCTTTAACAATCAAGCAGCAAAATAAAGGTTCTCGGGCTCCAGAAAATTTGCAAATATTGCGGTTTAATTATTTTAAATGGAAGTATGAAAGATTTCCATAGTATAATTAGAAATAAAACAATATGATGGAAATTTGAATGTAAAGCTGTTTGACCAAAACTGATACATATTAATCACCATGAAGGTTGCAATGTTTATTGTTTGTATTTCATCAAACTGACTGATCTTACCAATTGGTATCAGAGTCACACTTGCCAATGTTATACTGTGTACGGTAGTTTAAACAGTTCAGAAGCTAACAATATTTTTCTTATTTCAGGATTATTGGCACTAATTACTGACCAATAAAGTTCCACAACTGGTGAAAGCGTCAGAAGCTAATCAGGCCTGAAGTCGAACATATGCTAGATTCAATATGCTAAGCAAGCCTTGTTTGGTGCTGAATCAAATTAATCGTCAGCTAAACAACCGCGTGGCACAACAGTGAAACTTTCGATTGTAGAAAAGGACTTCAACGAATGCAGAAAGGTACAGATTTGGTACCATTATTGCTGCTAACGCAAAGTGCTTTATTTGCCGACAAGTTTGACGTCCTTCGTGGTCGACTCCTGGGAAATCATAATGACTTCCACTGGCAGTTAGGTGGCCAGATCAACCACCAACCCTGCAGCTACAAAGCAGCTCGAGTCTTAAGATGCACAGAGCTGGACAGCGCTGTTTCGAGCTTTTAGCTCTCATCGGCAGCCCTCAGCTTCTCTAAAGTTATTCCCCATCTGGACAAGAATCTTGGCCGAACTGGACAAACCTTATGGGCTTGCAGAGCGGCAGAGGCTTTCTAGGGAATAAACGATTTTTCACTTGTGGTACTTAAAAAAACAAGTGAAAAAATCGCTGAACCCTTGTAGTAAGGACAGCCATAGGCTATCCCTACTACAAGGGTTCCCCTTGTGTGACCACGGAAATCATAACCGACAAGTTTGACGTCCTTCGTGGTCGACTCCTGGGAAATCATAACGACTTCCACTGATTTCCCAGGAGTCGACCACGAAGGACATCAAACTTGTCGGTTATGATTTCCGTGGTCACACAAGGGGAACCCTTGTAGTAGGGATAGCCTATGGCTGTCCTTACTACAAGGGTTCAGCGATTTTTTCACTTGTTTTTTTAAGTACCACAAGTGAAAAATCGTTTATTCCCTATGAAGCCTCTGCCGCTCTGCAAGCCCATAAGGTTTGTCCAGTTCGGCCAAGAGTCTTGTCCAGATGGGGAATAACTTTGTTAGAGAAGCTGAGGGCTGCCGATGAGAGCTAAAAGCTCGAAACAGCGCTGTCCAGCTCTGTGCATCTTATGTTTTATTTGCATTATGTTTTCCTTAATTGGCAGGCCCTGGAATTGATCTTATTCTTTTCAGTCTTAAAAACTGCTTATCTTGTGTTGATGCCAACTTTAGTTGACCTTTTGCATTGCATTTCTTTTCAGATTAAATTTACATTTAAGGCCTTTGGCGATTCATTTTCAAACTCCTTTTTTTTTAGCAAGTTGGCAAAGCATAATTACTTTGCATTAGGCACTGTTGGCCTCCCGAGCTTAACATGCAGATATCCCAGATGATACAAGATCCTTCAGGAATAATTGCTCAGCTCCTTTGAACAATTGTCCCAATGGTTTGTTTACCAGTGGTAGATGCATTGCAGTAGTCGCAATTGCCTACTTCTAAATCCTTGGTTACCCAAAAACCAGGTTTAAAAAAGATCTTTGCCAACATGTCCATGCTCGACTTCAGTTCTTCCCCTTACCACGATGAACTTTTTTCCTTCTTGTTGCACTTTTTAACAGAAAGTGACCAGAAAAATTATCATTTTTCGAAATCAGAACTGGATGTTACAAGCGTTACAAGCTATCACTAAGACAATTCCAATCAATGAAGAGATATCCCAGTTTCCAGATGAACGACAACAGACTCGTTTAACACAGACTTTAAACTATTTAAGGGATTGCCTGATTCATATCATTCTGATTGCTTTTACAGACATTGATCATTACAGCTTAAGGATCTGTACAATTTTGCACAACTATTTAGGATTCAGTATATTGAAACTGCTCTCTGGCTAATCCTGTACTTCAAGGACTGCTTGTGTGAAGGTAGCATCAAACAGACTGCGAACTCGAAGCTCAGCAGAAAAAAAAATTTTGCAAAAATGCCTTGGACATGAAACAGACTACTCTCAGAATTTTGCCCTCCTCCAGTTTCAATACGAACATTGGTCCAACCAAATTCACTTACTGGCGTTGGGAACATGCTATTCTTCTAGACACAGTTGATCAGTTTGAGTATCCCTCTTTGTTTATAACCATCACTGCAAATGCATGGGAAATGCCCCAACTATTTTGGGTTAACTCACGCTCTCTTTTTACTAGTGCAGTCATGCAGCTCCCTTACACAATGCATTTGCAGAAGGCAAGTACATGCTCTACAGAAAATCGTCCGTGGTTTCATGGCGGGTATGACCACCAGGGTGTACCAAAAAACCTTACTCTCTATGATCTGGCTGTAGGCTGGCAAAAAGTTGCGTTTGAGGTCAAAGCTAACACCAATACAAAAAATTTAAATTTTGGTTGTTGTTTGATGCCTATTTTCTCAAAATTTCCACCGAACGTGTCAAAATTTCAAAATATTGGCATAACTCCAACACATGTCAAAAGTCGCAGTACGTCCAAGTTCCTATCAGCGTTTAATACATTTTGGGGGTCTAAGTACTGTAGTTTGTGAGATATTGCTAAAAAACTTAAAGAAAATTCGTATTAAAAAGCTTAATATTTTAATGTTTTTTGCTGTTCGCTAGCACTTTGACTGACTAATATTTTGACGCAACATCACACAATTAAAAGTTTTTGTATTGGTGTTAACTTGAAACTGCTAAATTTGTTTATAGACTTATGCACAATACCCTTCATCAATCTTTTTCTGACTTTTTTGATTAAGCTAGTAAAATCTCTGGTCATACAACAAGATCTTCGGGCAACTGTCACAGTCTTTATATTCCTTGCTATAGCACCAACAGATTACAACGAAGTATTAACTATTAAATATCAAAGAGTAAAAATATGGAACTCTACATCTCTTAAAATTCAAAACCTCCCATTTTCTACTTTAAAAAAAAATGCAAAACTCATTTAATGCAAACGTATGAAGAAAAATAATTTAATTTACGTAATGTTTATAATTGCCAGTTTTTGGTCTTACCTGGTTGCAAATCAGTTTAAGTATTAGTGGATATGTTATTCTCAAACAAAACGGGTGGCTGCTTGACTCGATGACCGAGGTCCCTTTGCAGCTTCCCAGTCCCCATTCGCTTTTTTATACAGTACAACTGACTAGATTGGGTTTTGTTTTTTTGATTTGGGTGCTCTATTGTGAATGGTGACGGAAAAAAAAAAATTTTACTTTAAGTACTTCTTGATGTTTATTACCGTACTTTTTAGCTTTTGTCTGTTGCCATGTTGGCCCATCTTTATACTTGGATCTTCCGAATAATATAAACTGAACGTAAACCTTATTGCATAAGTTTCATAAATGAAAAACACAAGGAAGGCTATATGAAAAAGATGACCAAACAAGAAGTAACAACTAAACAAATATTGCTTTTAGCTTAGCTTCTATACCAGACCATCAAAAAGATGGTCCTTCATCTGCAATATGTAACGAGACTATCTTAGGGCCATTGCAAGCGATAAAACTTTAAAACGAGATAACAACCTTTGACCAGAAACTACTTTTCTAATGTTTTACGAAGGCAACAAAAGCTGCGATGCTGGACTGAATTTTTCAAAATCCAAATTATAATCAAAAATCAGTTTTCTATAAACAACTTATCTGACTTAGTGTGGTAGTAGGTTGCAACAACGGGATTAGTTGTGCAAAAGCATGTGACCATTACACAGCTAATTTTCAACAAAAAGACGATGGCCTACTTAACCTTCTGGCCAACTTACCCCACCTTCCTCTAACAGCCAGTTTGTTTAATTTAGTAAAAACTTTTAAAAAAATATGGATATTCAGTAAAATAAATCCAGCGTAACATAGTATTGCAAAAAAGTTTGCCAACCCTGGTCTATTGCGTGATAATTCTTTGGATCAAAATGATCAGTATTGTTCCAATGCAATTACCGTTATTCATTGAATGGTCTGGCAGAGTTACCATTTCAAAAGCTTTTTTGTGTTTAAATAATATGCTATTATGAATTTTTTATTTTACCTATCGGAGCTGTACAACTTTCATTAATGGTTACAGACCAAAGAAATCTTATTTTTTAATCGTTTGCGTGCTTTGTGGCCTAAAGGTTACCAGTACGCAAGCAAGCCTTTAAGACAAGTAACCACGCAAACGATAAAAAAAAACATAAAAAACTCTGGCCTGCAAACGTCAAAACATCACAATTAAATCTCAGCTTGTTGTTTATAGTGGTTATGCTTTCAGCCAACAACAAAGGAAAATTATCCTCGAGAAGCATTGCTCTGCCAAATATCGAATATTACCTCCTATCAAGTTCGGAAGAAAAATGAGACATCTTAATGATCTGTCAAATTGGAAGGCGTCCGAATATTGCCTGTTTATGTTGTATGTGAGTGTAGTGGCATTGAGATCCAAAAATGTACTGCCAAAAGAATTATACTTTCATTTTTTAAAGAATATTCTAGTGCTATGACGCAGCTGTTATCAATGGAGACCTATGATGATCGAATGCCCGAGTGCAGGCGTTTGCTGTGTGAATTTGTCGAAAAAATCTCGAAATTTACGTAAAAATGACTTTGTATTATAAAATGCGCATACCGTAATTCATTTACCAGAAGACTTCAAGATTTACGGCCTCTAACTCATTTCTCGAAGACAAGATCAAGTGCCTTTTCTTTTGAAAGCTTTTTGGGAGTTTTAAATAGCAAAGCTACATCAGGCTATAAACCTTTACATCAAATTGCATCCTACGTTCACCAATCCAATCAAGGAGGAGGTTTATATACAATGCGCATACCGTAACTCATTTATCAGAAGACTTCAAGATTTATGGTCCCTAACTCATTTCTTGAAGACCACAAGATCAAGTGCCTTTCCTTTTAAAAGCTTTCTGGGAGTTTTAAATAGCAAAGCTATATCAGGCTATAAATCTTTACAGCAAATTGCATCCTACGTTCACCAATCCCATCAAGGTGGAGGTACACTGTTTTCAGCCTTTGCAACTCAATGCGAAATTTCGGTTCAAGGAAAACCAAAATGATTCCACCTCCTAAGAGAGACAACTTTCGAAAAGATCATATTTTGAAAAAGCTCAATTCGAAAACTAATGCATTATTAAAAGGTCATCTTTGGTAGACACCATCATTTTTTTTTTGGCACTTCTGTTGAATTTATAACTGGCAATGTAGAACATTACTGTGATTAATTGCAAGATTCTAATTTATTTCAAAAAGTGTGCAGACGGTCACACTTTTTTAGAACACCATTTGCATCTAGCAATATTGTCATATCGTCAAGCTCACAAAAAAGTGCTTAACTCATTTTTTGACGATTTTAAGATTTCTGGACTAAACAATATACTTTGACACCCCACACACAGTTGGATCTCCAAGCACTCTATAAAATACTTGAATTTCGGCATAACTCAAAACTTCTGATTTAGGCAATTATAATATTGAGTTGGGCAGTTTTGTAATGATTTGAGCAATTTTATTGATTTTTAATAGCTTTATTTAGCTTTGTTTTAATTTTATTAAACAATTCTCACAGTGTTTTATTATACATCTGAGTAAGAAATCACTGTTTGCAACATTAGAAAAGCAATTTTGTGTTTTATAAATGTATTAATGGCGGTTTTTTCTCTTCATCCAAAATCCATCATCTCCCTCAATGATTTATTATCAAGTTAGTGCTATTGCAAAATAACTTTAGACCTATTATCATTGTCACACGTTTTATAATGCGCGTATAATAGAGCCCAAAGAAGACTTATATTAGCTATTTCACTTCTATCCTTTTTATCTGTAATATCGTAATTGTCTAACCATTACCAATAATAACAAAATAGTAATCTTAATAAAGTCTTTCTTGCTTAGCGCAATCTAAACCATGTGAAGATAATGACAATAGCTATACTGCATAGAGCATTACTAATAAGTCACTGATTACATGAGTTAGACAGCCAGTTGAGTTTTTCATTTTTTTCCGTTGATTACAAACATCAAGAAAAGAATTGCAGAGATATTACTTCCAAATAGAGGGAAATGTTGTGTAGAGAAAGACAAAATATTTCTTACTAAATGCAAAGAAGTAACAAGTAACAAAGCTTTTACCAGACAAAAGTTATAACTTCATATATCAGTTTCTATCAGAAATGTTTGAGGTTGAATGTATCACATCAGAAAAAATTAGTGATAATAATTGCTAAAACCAATGAAGCAGAGGTTAGAACATTTTTTTGAAGTCAGCTTTGAGCTCTACGTAATCTACTCATTAGGGTGTACCTTATTTTGACATTTCGAAAAGTTTTACCTCTGAACCTTTCAAATAGTTAAATTCCATGAAAAATGATATGCATGAAATGATAAAACTTTTGAAATGAAGTTTAGAGGTCGCACAAAATCTTTCAAGTTTGGATGGGTATTTTTTAATTCCTATGCAGGAGTACCACCACTATGAACAGCAGAGTTTTATTGTTTCACTGCGACCTTAACACGCATAACAATAGCGTTCATCAAAATTTTCAGAAAGTTAAAGAATTGAACCTACTGTATAAGTAATTCGATTAGGGATTAATACAACCCTTTGAATTGCTGAGATCTCAAATCAAGTTTTCGTGGAATTGCAAAATCAGCTCAATATTGACGTTGCTAAACACATCATCAATTACTCAAAAACAAACCAATGTACTTTGCATCAACAAAACACAAATCAGAACTTTAAAATAATTTCATGCATCCATTTGCTTTATATTGAATTTGTCAAGCACGTTTTTCTTTTTGTTTGGAACCACATTTAGGGGGGGGGCAAATCAAGATGTGGTCGGCAATTTGATCTTTACTTGGTTATGCTGTGATATACTTTATCATCACCTTATTTGAATGGTACTATTCGTTTTTGAAATTTTGGTTGGAGCTTTTAATATCCAGCTATAACATCACTTGTATTAGCCTGTATACCAGAGATCGATGCAAAATTGAACAAATGGATGCAATTTTCCCAAGCGGAAAATTTATGGTGTGTTCAGCCTTCTTCCGTGGCGACATTAGGAGCAAAGATGTCAATACTTGAACATTTTTTAAGGAACTTTGAAGTCGTAATTCTCTCAAGAAATAGAAACTAAAGTTTATGTTCAGTTAACAACTTGGTAATACTATAATTCAGGCAAAGAGGGGGATTTGCAGAACAATATTAAAGCAATAAGCAGCAACTTTGTTGGATTTAGCATTTTTATTAAAAGCAGAACATATCGAACGTTTTCGGCTTAAAACAATTAAGCCTTCCTCAGGATATTATAAACAATAA